>CM024758.1:144431716-144808138 GCA_014218235.1 Colocasia esculenta | reverse complement strand
GTTGGGCTTCTCCTTCCTATGCTCCTCCTCTATGACTATAGCCCTCATCAAGTAATTAAGAGAGATGGCCCCTTTTCGATGTTTTAGGCCCATGCCAAAATCCTCCCAGGATCTATCTAGGTAGCTTCTCCATAATGCACATGAATTGGAGCTTCTCAGGCATTTTCTTATCTACATCAGCCAAGCCTTGGAGCATAAGTAGAAGTCATGAGCCTGCTCCCCCACAGGTCTATTCTCAACCTATGGAACTTGAGAGACTTGCCGACATAGTGCTTTTCCAAACCTTGGTCTTCAGTATTGTACTTACAGTCAAGTTCATCCCAAAGTGCTTTCATAGTGTTGAAAGTGGAAGAGGTGTAGACATCGAATAGGACATCAAATAGTGCAATAAGAATGCACCCATATCACAATCTGTCTTTCCTTTCCACTCTTCAACTCTCTTAGCACTCTCAGGGCCCTTCTCATCCAGAGTGGGGGGATCCGATTCAACCAACGAGATTAGGTCGACCATGGTAAACCATATCTTCATGGGTTGTTGCCAACGCTTAAAGTGTTGCCCGAAAAATTTCGCAGGCATCCCATACATGTCCACCTGGGTCCCAAATCTCATTAAGACAGATGCCATAACAGATATCTTCTATAAGACTGTTGTAAAAATTACGTATGACATTTAGATAACATGGCATCTAGAATCGATTACATGCAGAAATAAAGCAAACCATACCAGACAAATAAGGGACATAATTACAATAGACAGTAACTAGAACACAATAAATAAGAGCATGATAACATGATCTTAGATAGAAATATAAAAGTAAAAGCAATGGTAGAGGCACCTTGTAACGGCCCTGGACATTTATGCCCAATAAGACTCCATATCCATCCGCCTCCCCGCGATCGGACCGATGTCTCGCAAGGATAGCTCGTACAAGTGTCCAGTAAGAATAAAAAACAACCACAATAGTATAAGAACCAAGAAAGTACATGTGCTCATAATTGTATATAACAATTTACAACTGTCCCAATACATTATCACATGTCCAATAGAAAAGTACAACTACCTAGGCATACCCCGAGGGAGCACAGCTCACACAACACGACTAACTCTACTGCTGGTGGTAAAGTCTATCGCAATGCCACTGCAAGCCCAACACAACAAGCCCTGAAAGGAACTGTAGGGAAGTGAGCCTCAACAAGTCATAGGCTCAGTAGGGACCCTCCAAAAATAACACACGAAACTAAAGAGACCTCAACCCAGAGGGTCTCACTGGCATACTGATGATCAGTATGTTTGATGATCAGTCTGTTCTCATGTAATTCTAATTAATTACATATTGATTTGTGGTGAATAACAAAACGTAATTACAAAACCTTCTCAAGTTTTCTAACATACATTCTATAAGCTTGTGAGCACAGGAAAAATCTCAAGGAAAATCAAGCCCATTTGGTAAGTATTAGTACATCTATAGCATGTCAAGTTCAGTATGATATTTCTCTAAGTCCACATCGACTTCTATTGAAAATCACAACGATTTCTTAAAGCTGTAACGATTTAATGTCGTAACGATTTTCTTGTAGAAACACTGTTTGATTACAAACAAATTGTTTCACATAACGATTTCTTCATTGAACACAACGATTTGCTTCATGCAACAATTTCTTAAGTGTTCATAACGATTTCTTCTTTGAACGCAACGATTGCTTCATGCAACGATTTCTTAAGTGTTCATAACGATTTGCTCATCGCAACGATTCCTTTAGTCATCGTAAGATTTGCTCATCGCAACGATTCCTTAAGTCATCGTAACGATTTGCTCATCGCAACGATTTCTTAGTAGTCATAACGATTTGGTCATTGCAACGACTTCTTAAGTCGTCATAACGATTTGCTCAACACAACGATTCCTTAAGACGTCATAACGATTTGCTTCGCGCATCGACTTCTTTAGTAAATCTTAACGATTTGTTTTCCGCAACGATTTCTTAAGTCGTCATAACGATTTGGTCATCACAATGATTCCTTAAGACGTCATAACGATTTGCTTCGTGCATCGACTTCTTTAGTAATCTTAACGATTTGTTTTGCACAACGATTTCTTAAGTCGTCATAACGATTTGGTCATCACAACGATTCCTTAAGACGTCATAACGATTTGCTTCGCGCATCGACTTCTTTAGTAATCTTAACGATTTGCTTTGCGCAACGATTTCTTAAGCGTTCATAACGATTTTCTTAATGAACACAACAATTTGCCTTCTACAACAATTTCTTTATTGATTACAACGATTTTCTTGTAACTCATAACGATTTGATTATATCGTCTTGATCATAACGATTTGATGCTAAGTTACAACGATTTGGCGGTTAGTGCATAACGATTTCATAAGTCATGAATGCATCGATTTTATGTTTATAACGACTTGATATTTAACAGCGTTGAATAGTCAAAGTCTTCGCATATATCTTTCTGACATCTATGCATTTAATGAAGACTGAACGTATCTCTGCATACATGCAAACGATATCGTCCATTATCGTGCTTACTCTGTATGCTTCTTTTAGAACAGCAAAATAGCATTACTACTTTGGTGAATACTCACACCAACGATGTCTGACAACAAGAGACAGCCTAGCTGTCTACTGTTTTAGCATTTAATATATGCAGGTCTCTGACAACCATTCGTCATACAAGTTGGACCTTGTAGAAGCCAAAGGACAGTTCAGAAGATCCTATCTCTTTGCGTGCACAAATGGATAAAAGACTGTTGACTGGAAGCTTCCAAGTGCCACTGAGTCTAACGTCCAGCAAAAGCTAGAGGCAACGGATACTTCAACGTTCTGATTTCAAATTGAAGCTATATATTGAAGAAAGAAGCTTCAGAAGAAAACATACATAGACAGAGAACGATAGTAATAAAAATCACTCTGATTATCAAGTCTTCTGCGAGTTCTCAAGAAGAGCCAAGCCTCATTCCATTAGATTAGCTATTTGCTCTCTGCATTGTTTGTAGATTTTTGAGAGAGCTTGTTTGGTTCTGAGAGTGAGCTTGTGTTAGTAGATCTCATTTCTCTCAGTCCCTAACTTCAGATCTTGGCTTGTCAAAGCTTGATCTAGGGGCTTAATCTCCTGCTTACTTGCTTCTGTGCTTGTACGCTTCGTGTGTGAAGGAAGACCTGGTGGTATCCATAGTGGTGTGTGCCCTTCTGGTGTGAAGGAAGACCTGGTGGTATCCAGGGTGTGTGTGTGTGCCCTTCTGGTGTGAAGGAAGACCTGGTGGGGTATCCAAGGTGTTGTTCCTCTTCAGGTTGTGAAGAGAAGACCAGCTGAGCTGGGTGTTGTAGTGTCCATAGGGGGACTGTACCCTAGTTAGTAAAATCCTGAGTTGTTGTTCAGGAACTGGACGTAGGACTCCTGTGGAAAGGAGGTCCGAACCAGGATACATCTGGTGTTGTGTGATTGTCTCTTGTGTTGTTGTTTTTTCTTTACTAACACTAACAATCTTCAAAGTGTATTTCTTTGTGAACGTTTTTAGTGAACATGTATTAATTGATAATTTTCAAAAGACCCATTCACCCCCCCCCCCCCCCCCCCTCTGGGCTACCTAACTGGGCAACAAGTGGTATCAGAGCGAGTCTCTTCGACAAAGAAGAAGATCCAACGATCTGAAGAGTAAAGATCCATGGCAGCCCAAGGTAACATTGAAGGTCAGTCTGTCAACCGACCCCCTCTCTTCGATGGTGAAGATTATGCTTATTGAAACCAGGATGGAGTATTTCCTGCAAGGTTTCGATTATCAATCTGGTCCATAGTAGAAGAAGGCGATCTCCTAGTCACAAATGAGAAGGCTCAGTGGACAGACGATGACAGGAAAAATATTTCCTTGAACTGTAAGCTAAAAGCATTCTATGATGTGCCCTCAGCAAAAAGGAGTTCAATAGAGTGGTCAGCCTGCAAATCCGCAATGGAAATGTGAGAAAAGCTCAGAATTACCTATGAAGGCACAGACAAGGTGAAGGAGACAAGAATTGACATTCTTGTAACACAATATGAGAGATTTCAGATGCAATCAGATGAGTCCAAACTCAAATGTTCAGTCGATTCACTGATATTACAAATGGGTTGGCTGGACTAGGGAAAACTTATGAGATTGGAGACATGGTTGTTGCCCTTCGGTATGACAGCAAGCTAGCCTAGAGGGGGGGTGAATAGATTTTTCTGAAATCTGAAATAGAAACTTAACACAGAAAATTATCACTTGAAAGTTTGGTTAGTTTAGTGTGATAAAGAGTAGTAATGCGGAAGCAAATAAACAATCACACAAATAACACAAGAGATTTATCCTAGTTCGGCCCTTCCCACATGGAAGTCCTACGTCCAGTCCCCAAGCAATCTTCTTGGATTTTACTAACCAAGGGTACAGTCCCCTCAAGGACAATACAACACCCAGCACCCTAGCTGGTCTTCTTCTCTTTCCGGGCAAGAAGGCAACCACTTCTTTTACAGGTCAAGAATCCAACCTCCTGGTACAAACCCCAGTGTGGTTCTGCTAGACATAAAACCCCTAGCTAGGTTCTACATGTATACAGTCCTACAGCTGGACAGAAGATTTCTTAGAAAAGAAAGAACACTGCTGAGAGTTGGAACAGATGAAAACCAACTAAAGAAACTCTCAGCTAAAAGACTCTCTCCCCAAGATTACAAGATGCACACAGAGAGAGTGAAGGGAGAAGGAGCTTGAAGCTTGAGGGCTTCAGATGCTTGAACACTTCTTCTTGGGCTCGGGCTCTTTCTCTCTTTCCTTTGAGTGTATGTGGAGTTGAGGTTCTTCACAGGATGTACACTCCTTGAAAAAATCTTCAGGAAAGCTCATTGCTTGTTCTTCAGCAATGCTTCATCTTTTATTGAGAAATTTAAATAAATCGTTGAGGAGATCCGTGGAGTTCTAGCCGTTGCTCATGTTCTCTTTATTTGATATTTTGTGGTCTACGAGGTCTGCAAGCATAGAGAGAAAGTGTTTAGTTAAAAGAGTGTTTCTGTCAAAAAGGCTCATACCTCTATGTTTCCTGTTGCCACCCAGAAGTAGTAAGTAATCCCCTTTTGTTGGCAGGAAAGAAGAGATCTAGAGAGATAAGCAAAAAGATCTCTGTCAAAAAGATAGAGGATTACGTAAATCAAGAATATTTGACTTGTTCACTAGATGCCAAAAAAATTTGGAATATAAGAAAATCTATGTTTAAGTGAAATCCATGTTGAAATCCACGTTTTACAAAGGAATCCATGTTTTTACAAAGGAATCCATGTTTTTACAAAGGAATCCATATTTTACAAAGGAATCCATGTTTCACTTACAAATCTTTGAGAGCGAATCCTTATAGCAGTGAATCCTTATGAGAGCGAATCCTTATAGCAGTGAATCCTTATGAGAGTGAATCCTTATAGCAGTGAATCTTATGAGAGCGAATCCTTATAGCAGTGAATTCTTATGAGAGCGAATCGTTATGAGAGCGAATCGATGTGAGAGCGAATCGTTATGAGAGCGAATCGTTATGAGAGCGAATCGTTATGAGAGTGAATCATTATGACAGTGAATCCTTATGAGAGTGAATCCTTATAGCAGTGAATCCTTATGAGAGCAAATCGTTATGACACTTTGTAAACTGAAATCAATGTATGTGATGAACATCGATTTATCGGTTTAGTGCAAATCACACATCAATAATGTCATAAAATTATATTATTATAAAATCATGATATTTAATTTATTATTAGAAAATCATGGTATTAAATATATTTAATATTCAATTAATCACGTAAATTATATTTATTAAGAAAAAACATGATTAAATATTTTTAATAATAATTAATTAAACATAAATTTATCACCAAAATAAAAAGGGTAAAATATAGGAGTGGGTCAACAATCTCCCCATTTTTGGTGATGACAAAATTATGAGAATTTTCTGACAAAAATACGTAAAATATAGAAATACAGAAAATTCACAGAAATGCATACCATGTACTCTCCCCTTTTTGTCACAAACCAAAAAGGAAGCTTCTTCCATTGCATTCTCTCCCCTTGTGAAAGAAATTCTTACCATGAGGGGTTCAACAATGTTAGTAATTGACATAAATGAATAACTCCCCTTAGTCTGTGCTCCCCTGAATGAGAGACTCCACCTGAATGAAACTTGCAAATAATTGTTAGTAATAAAGACCAATTCAATTTTTGTGACTACTCTTTCTTCAGATGTGATTTGAATGAAGAGTCTGCAGTCACTCCTGCCTTGAGCATCCTGGTTTTGATGCTCCAAGGCTAACCTGCAAATAAATTACTCAGTAGTAGGTACCCAAATCTTTTTGGGTCTTGATGGTTAGATGCATAAAATATCCTTTCGGGATCCATACTAGGTGCCTTGTTGTGCGGTGTTTACTGGTGTCCTAATTTATTGCCAATGAGAACAACAATGAATGTAATCTATTTGCAGTTCTTCATTTTTATGATGTCTATTTAGAACACATTTTGGAAATTTTTCTTTTACACAGGCCTTTTTCTGGGGCATCTTGGTCTTTTACAATTTGGTAGTGGATATTTTTTGGAATCATGGCTTGTTTTACTTTTTTCGGAGATATGTATCCAAGCCCTTGTTTATTATTTCCAGATTTTGACCCTTTTAAGCATAGGGTTAAAGATGTTTTCCTCTAGTTAATTTACTAACTGATTCTTTTAAATAGAGATTTCTTCAGTTAGAGTTTTTAATTTTCTTCTAACTCTAACTTCTCTTTGTCTCTTGCTTCAAATCTTCATTTAAAAGATAATTTTATCTTTATATTCTTTTAATTGTTCTTCTAGTTGTTCCATTTCTGATTTAAGATCAGAATTAGTGTTTCTAAACAGGTAAGGTTGCTCTTGAGATTTTTAGTTCTTTTACAACAACCTTATGCTTATTATATAGTTCATTAAAGACTTCTTCTAATCTTCGGACTCTGACCCTGAATTTGTGCAAGAGTCAAAGGAAGGTTCAGAGTGTACCTCATTAGTCCCACCATGAGGGCTAGATTTACCTGCTCCTTTTCGGAATTGAGCTTGATGATTCTGAGCTTGTGACCTCATCATTTCCCAAGCAGCCGTCATGGCTCTTCTTTTAAATTTCTTGTGCTGCTTCTGGGTTTTCAGTTTGACAGTCTTCTTGAGTCTTGGACAATCCGGTCTCAGATGTCCAGGTTTTCTGCATTCATAGCAGATGGTTTTTTCTTTTTCTGTCTTTCTTTGACTTCCTTGATCCATTTTTCTTCTTCTTGAAAATTTTCTGAAGCTTGGACAGAACTTCATCTACGTCACTGTCTTCAGAATTTGCATTTTTGGAGCTAGAAGAAGAAGTGGAAGGAGCAGCTACAACCTTAAGAGCATTAGTACATTTCTTCTTAGATGAGCTTTCAGACAATCGCTCCATATTTATTTCATGTGCCATGAGAGAACCTATTAAATTATCAATTGACAATTTGGTTAAATCATGGGCCTCTTCAATAGCAGTTACTTTAGGTGTCCATGAAATAGTTAAGGACCTAAGTATCTTTCTAACAGTTTCTCATCAGAAAGATTTTTACCAAGAGAGCTTAGCCATACTATACTGATAACTTGAAAATCTAAGTGCATTGGATTTTCGTTCGTTGGAAGCATTTAATTGTTCGTATTGTGAAACAAGAATATCTATCCTAGTTGTTTTACTTTATCTGTTCCTTCATAAGTTATCTACAGTTTATCCCATATCTTTAGCTGATTTACATGCAGAACTCTACTAAATTCTCTTTTGGATAAGGCACAACATAAGTAGTTCTTAGCTTAAAGTTTAAAGATAATTACTTTTATCTGTTGTAATGGAAGTAGTACCTGGAATAGGAACAATAACATAATCACCTACCTCGATTACCTGCCACAGATCAAAGTCTGTGCCTCGAATGAAGCATTCCATTCTCATCTTCCAATATTGATAGTCTTCTCCGTCAAAGAATGGAGGTCTGGTGACTGATTGACCTTCAGCATATCCTTGAGCTGCCATGGATCTTTGCTCTAAAATCGTTGGATCTTCTTGAAAGTTCAGAGACCCGCTCTGATACCACTTGTTGGCCCTTTCGGTATGACAGTAAGCTAGCCTAGAGGGGGGGTGAATAGGTTTTTCTGAAATCTGAAATAGAAACTTAAACACAGAAAATATCACTTGAAAGTTTGGTTAGTTTAGTGTGATAAAGAGTAGCAGTGCGGAAGCAAATAAACAATCACAAATAACACAAGAGATTTATCCTGGTTTGGCCCTTCCCACATGAAAGTCCTACGTCCAGTCCCCAAGCAACCTCTTGGGATTTTACTAACCAAGGGTACTGTCCTCCTCAAGGACAATAAACACCCAGCACCCTAGCTGGTCTTCTTCTCTTTCCGGGCAAGAAGGCAACCCACTTCTTTTACAGGTCAAGAAGCCAACCTCCTGGTACAAACCCAGTGTGGTTCTGCTAGACACAAACCCCTAGCTAGGTTCTACACTGTATACAGTCCTACAGCTGGACAGAAGATCTTCTTAGAAAAGAAAGAACACTGCTGAGAGTTGGAACAGATGAAAACTAACTAAAGAAACTCTCAGCTAAAAGATCTCTCCCCCAGATTACAAGATACACACAGAGAGAGTGAAGAGAGGAGAAGGAGCTTGAAGCTTGAGGCTTCAGATGCTTGAGCACTTCTTCTTGGGCTAGGGCTCTTTCTCTCTTTTCCTTTGAGTGTATGTGGAGTTGAGGTTCTTCACAGATGTACACTCCTTGAAAAAATCTTCAGGAAAGCTCATGCTTGTTCTTCAGCAATGCTTCATCTTTTATATGAGAAATTTAAATAAATCCGTTGAGGAGATCCGTTGGAGTTCTAGCCGTTGCTCAAGTTCTCTTTATTCTGATATTTTGTGGTCTACGAGGTCTGCAAGCATAGGAGAAAGTGTTTAGTTAAAAGAATGTTTCTGTCAAAAAGGTTCATACCTCTATGTTTCCTGTTGCCACCCAGAAGTAGTAAGTAATCCCCTTTTGTTGGCAGGAAAGAAGAGATCTAGAGAGATAAGCAAAAAGATCTCCTGTCAGAAAGATAGAGGATTACGCAAATCAAGAATATTTGACTTTTTCACTAGATGCCAAAAAATATTTTAGAAATAAAGGAAATCTATGTTTAAGTGAAATCCATGTTGAAATCCACGTTTTACAAAGGAATCCATGTTTTTTACAAAGGAATCCATATTTTTACAAAGGAATCCATGTTTACAAAGGAATCCATGTTTCACTTACCAAATCCTTATGAGAGCGAATCGTTATGAGAGCGAATCGATGTGAGAGCGAATCGTTATGAGAGCGAATCGTTATGAGAGCGAATCGTTATGACAGTGAATCCTTATGAGAGTGAATCCTTATGAGAGCGAATCATTATGAGAGCGAATCGATGTGAGAGCGAATCGTTATGAGAGCGAATCGTTATGAGAGCGAATCGTTATGACAGTGAATCCTTATGAGAGCGAATCGTTATGAGAGCGAATCGTTATGAGAGCGAATCGTTATGACAGTGAATCCTTATGAGAGCGAATCCTTATGAGAGCGAATCGTTATGAGAGCGAATCGTTATGACAGTGAATCCTTATGAGAGCGGATCCTTATGAGAGCGAATCCTTATAGCAGTGAATCTTATGAGAGCAAATCGTTATGACACTTGTGAACTGAAATAATGTATGTTGAATGAACATCGATTTATCGTTTTAGTGCAAATCACACATCATAATGTCATAAAATTATATTTATTAGAAAATCATGATATTTAATTATTATTAGAAAAATCATGGTATTAAATATATTTAATACAATTAATCACGTAATTTATATATAAGAAAAACATGATATTAAATATTTTTAATAATAATTAATTAAACATAAATTTTGTTATCACCAAAATAAAAGGGTAAAATATAGGAGTGGTTCAACAATGGTAAGGAAAATTCTCAGATCCTTACCATCCTCATGGACCCCAAAGGTAACAGCTATTGAGGAAGCTAATGATCTGAAAAAGGATGTCTGTGGAAAAGCTCATTGGGTCTCTTATGGCCCATGAGATCAATATGGAGAGACTATGAGAGTCCTCAAGTAGAAAGAAGTAGTCCAATGCCCTGAAAGCTGAAGAGGACTCGTTAGAAGTAAGTTCAGATGAAAATGAGAATATTGAGGATAGTGAAATGAGAAGAAGCAATGCTATCAAGAAGATTGCAGCGAATTTTGGCCAAGAAAAAGAAGTTCCAATCCAGCAGAAGACACTTCAAGAAACACAAGGATTTCAAGAAGTCAGAAGGAATAGATCAGAAGAAGACTGATCCAATATGCTATGAGTGTAAGAAGCCTGGACATATCAAGGCAGAATGTCCAAAGCTTAAGAAAGATGGACACAAGAAAAAGGACAACTTCAGACGATTCAAGAAATACAGAAGAAGGCAATGGCAGCCGCTTGGGAAAACAGCAGCGACTCAGACAGTGAGTCAAGCTCGAGCAGTGATGAAGAAGAAGCCAACCTGGCTTTCATGGCAAATACAGATGATAAGGTAACATCTGACTCCTCTTTTGATCCTGCAATGATTCTGATTTGGATAATTTAGGAAGCATTCAATGAACTATATGATAAATATAGAGATATATCTAAATTATTGAAAGCTAGTAAGAAAACATTACTTGCTTAGAAAACACAAACTCAGATCTAAAATCAGAAAATGAACAGCTAGAAAAATAGTTAACTGAACTTAAAAGAAGAAATGAGTTATTATGTGAAGATCTAAAAGATAAGAATGAACAAATAATTAAATTGGAAAAAAAAGCAAGCTCAGATGAACTGAAAACAGAAATAAACTCATTAACAGAAGAAAATAAAAAGTTATCTAGCACATTGGAAAAATTCACAAATGGTAAAAACTCCCTCATATTAAAAGGTGCTAGAAGATCAGGTAAGAAGAAAAATGGATTAGGATATACACCCCCAGATAATGAAGAAACCATAGTTTATCCTAAAACATATCCAACACCAAAATTTGTACCTGAACAAAACATTGCATACAAAGCAGATTTCAAATATATATAGAAAAGTAACTAAATTATCCTGTTGTAGTCACTGTAACAAGTTAGGACATATCATAACAACATGCCCAACAAGACACAAGAAATGGATAATCAAAAGCGAAATCAATGATACTAACCAATCAGGACCCAAAAGAACTTGGGTACCTAAAGCTTAGTGTTTTCATTTCAGGGAGGCCTTAGAGCATCAAAATGGTACCTGGACAGCGGGTGCTCAAGGCATATGTCAGGGAACAGAAAAATTTTCTCTCAACTAAAAGCCGAAGAAGGAACAGTTACTTATGGAGACAATGGAAAAGGCACAGTTATTGGTACTGGATCAGTTGGCAGTAAAGGAAAACCCATAATTGAAGATGTTCTTTGTGTAAAGGGTTTGAAGCATAACCTCATAAGCATCAGCCAACTTTGTGACAAGGGTCACCAAATAAAGTTTCAAGAATCCAAGTGTATTATCATGAAGGATGGAGCAGTTATTTTTGAAGCAAATAGAGAAAAGAATCTGTATGTTCTGTATCTTGAAGAACTGAAAGAACAAGATGTCTGTTTGGCAGCAAATAGAGATCAATCAACTGAATTATGGCACAGAAGATTAGGACATTGCAGCTTAGATAGTATGAGGAAATTATTAAAGAAAAGCTTAGTGGAAGGTCTACCAAAGGTCAGCACAAAAATGGAAGGTATTTGTAGACCATGTGCAAAAGGAAAGCACACTAAGAGCTCCTTCAAGTCAAAGACCTGGTAACCACCTCAAACCTTAGAACTCCTTCATATGGATTTGTTTGGGCCAATGAGGACCACTAGTCTTGGAGGAAAGAATTTTGGGTTTGTCATAGTTGATGACTACTCCAGATTTACATGGGTATCATCTTAGAACATAAAGATGACACATTTGAAAACTTTGTCAGTTTCAGCAAGAAGGTTCAGAAAGACAAGAAATTCAGCATTGTTAGTATTCGATCAGATCATGGAGGTGAATTTCAGAACGAGAAGTTTGTAAAATTCTGTGAAAATGAAGGAATTGAGCACAATTTCTCAGCACCAAGGACACCACAGCAAAATGGAGTTGCTGAGAGGAAGAACAGAACCTTATTGGACATGGCAAGAACCATGCTGTCAGAATATGACTTGCCAAGGTATTTCTGGGCTGAAGCAGTGAACACGGCAAGTTACATCATCAACAGAGTTATGATCAGGCCAATCCTGAAGAAGACAGCTACGAATTATTCAAGGGAAAGAAGCCAAAGATCAGTCACTTCAGGACATTTGGATGTCCTTGCTTCATCCACAATAACGGAAAAAGAGATATGGTAAGTTAGATGCCAAGTCAGATGAAGGCATCTTCATGGGGTACACCTCTAAACCTAAAGGCTATAGAGTGTTTAATAAACGCACTTTATTAATTGAACAGTCAGTTCATATTATTTTTGATGAAACTAACCCTTCCTTGAGAAAGGAGAAGATAGTGACATTGATGATGCAGATAAATTGTCTAAGAAACTAAAGGATATATCTATTGAAGACAAGGATGATCCACCTCTGGAAGACCTACAACAAAAGGACATTACACATGAAAATCTTCCAAAGGAATGGAGATACAAGAAAGATCACCCACCTGAGAACATCATTGGTGATCCATCTGTAGGGGTAAGAACGAGAGGTAATGTAATACCCTGTGATTACCTAGCATTTGTTTCTCAGATTGAGCCTAGGACAGTCAATGAAGCTCTAACTGATGAATCTTGGATTATAGCCATGCAAGATGAACTAAACCAGTTCAAGAGAAACCAAGTATGGTCACTTGTTCCCAGACCATCAGACCATCCAGTTATTGGCACCAAGTGGGTGTTCAGAAACAAATTGGATGAGACTGGTGTGATCCTAAGAAACAAGGCCAGACTGGTAGCTCAAGGCTATTCCCAAGAGGAAGGCATAGATTCGATGAAACCTATGCACCTGTAGCTAGACTTGAGGCTATTAGAATTTTACTTGCATATGCATCGGCATTAGATTTAAAACTATTTCAAATGGATGTTAAGTCCGCATTTTTAAATGGTTTTATCAAGGAGGAAGTTTATGTGGAACAACCTCCAGGTTTTGATGATACAGAATTTCCGAATCATGTTTTTAAACTTCATAAGGCATTGTATGGTTTAAAGCAAGCACCTAGAGCCTGGTATGAAAGGCTTAGTTCTTTCTTTTAAACCATGGTTTCAGTAGAGGTCAAGTTGATAGCACCCTTTTTAAAGTCAAAAGTCAAACATATCTTACTTGTTCAGATTTATGTAGATGACATAATTTTTGGTTCCACTGACGAATCTCTTTGCAAGTACTTTGAGAAGCTCATGCAGGGTGAATTCGAAATGAGCATGATGGGAGAGCTCAACTACTTCCTTGGATTACAAATCAAACAAGGAAAGGAAGGCACTCACATCTGCCAAGCAAAGTACACAAAGGAACTCCTGAAGAAATTTGGTTTCGAGAACGCAAAGCCACTGTCAACACCCATGAGTACATCAACGAGGATGGACAGTGACAAGGATGGTAAGAAAGTAGATCAAAAGATCTACAGAGGTATGATAGGTTCATTACTTTATTTAACAGCTAGCAGACCTGATTTTATTCAGTGTATGTATGTGTGCTAGATATCAGGCAGATCCTAGAGAATCACATCTAATCTCAGTAAAAAGAATTTTTAGATACTTATCTAGAACTCATGACTTAGGTCTTTGGTATCCAAAAGCATGTGAAATTAACTTGGTAGGATACTCTGATGCTGACTACGCTGGATGCAAGGTAGATAGAAAAAGCACCAGTGGATGTTGTCAATTCCTTGCAGGATGTTTGATATCATGGTCCTCCAAGAAGCAAAATTCAGTGGCACTATCAACTGCTGAAGCTGAGTATGTTGCTGCCGGGAGCTGCTGTACACAACCTGTGGATCAAGCAACAACTTGAGGACTATGGGCTTCACATCAAAACAATCCCCTGCTGTGTGACAACACAAGTGCTATAAATCTCACCAAAAATCCAGTACAGCATTCAAGGACCAAGCACATTGAGGTTAGATACCATTTCATTCGAGATCATGTAGCTAATGGTAATTTAGAAATATCTTTTATTGATACAAATGGTCAGTTAGCAGATATCTTCACAAAAGCCTTACCCGAAGAGAGATTCACATCTCTTAGAAGGGAATTGGGCATGTGTAATTTGTGAAAAGATTTCTGTTTATACTGATATATAAATTTTCAGAATTTAAGGTATTTTCTCTCCATGGCGTTAAGCAAAAGATATACTCAATTACCTATTTTGACGGTCTCTCTTGGAAAAGTCAAACTTGTTTGTCGTTTCCTCCCGCTTTTTGCGCCTCACTTTTCGATAAAGTATTCATTTATTTACTCCAAAATCGATGTGGGAACGATTCATCTCCTACCTTTTACCTTTTCCCTCTTTCGTCTGGTTGCCTGAGCCGATGCCCTAACGATTCCGACATCGACTCTCTGCAAAATTCGAAGCCTCTCACTTCTTCCCGCGAAGAATTTCTTGAGGGCTTTCACTTCTGCCACCATCTCATCCTCCTAAAACTTTTCCACCCAAATCCATGGCCGCACCAGCTGTTTCGGCAGTCTTGGGGGCTACAGCGCTGAGTTTCTAACGGCCGAGCAGCAGGAAAGTTACATTTGTGAAGACCAAGGTGTGTGGAAATAAGGCAGTGGATGTTGCAGATCTGAGAAGAATGGAATGCACAGTATAGTGGAAGCTATGGACAGGATGAAGTGGACTGGAATGCAACCCTTAGAGGTAAGCTACCCGGACCTTGTAAAGGCATTTTATGTTGTTTGAAGTCAGAGGCAGACGGGTCCTTGACCACATCTGTCAAGGGAACCCAGATAAGAATAGATCATGAGTTGTTGAAATTGCTGTTTGGAGTGAGTACCTCTGGACACAGTGGGGTTCACACGTGGACGCCCAAGCAAAGGGTCTTGGAATTATAGGACCTGGTTTTAGACTGAGAGATGGAAATTGGATATAAATCAGTTGAATGCGTTTAATCGCTTGCTGCACTTCATTGTTTGTCAAATTTAGTTCCTAGAAGTGCTACCTATTCAACCTGTACCAAGGCGGATTCAGATATGATGTTTTGGGCTATTCAGAACAGGGAAATAAACATGGCCGAAGTGATGATGGAAAGAATGAGATTTGCCCATGATCAAATCTGGGATACTAAGAGTAAGTTAAATGTATCCTTGCCATATGCTCACCTGCTCACCAAAGTCTTTAAGCATTTTGGAATAAATATGTCTGGAGCTGTTGTAGAGAAGAGGGGCCAAGCAATTAGGTCCAGAAATTTGAGGAAAAGTGGATTTTCAGTGGTCAATGGTGTATGGACAAAAACATCTGTGGCTGAGGGTGAAGCCATTATTGGCGAAGCCCAAGATGTCCAACAAGAAATAGCACCAGCATTAGCAGAACCAGCAGCAGAAGAGGCCCCAGAGTCTAGAGCATCACAGGAAGAAGCAGCAGTAGAAAGAGAAGATGCAGTGGAAGCTTCAGTAGCTCAAGAAGAAGTAGCAGTGGAAGATTCTGGCAGAAGAATAGAGGAGATTCCTCCTGAGATTGTTGTTCCTGCTGAATCAATATCAGAGGATCCTCTACCCACCTCCAAAGTGGCATCTGTGCTCCGAGAAGTATTGGATTCCATTCACTCCACCCCAGTGATTCCAAAAACTGGTGGGAGTTTGGTAGAAGAGGTTGTGGCATCTGGCCACATTGAAGATACTGTGATGGTAGATGCTCCCATTCAGGGGGAGCAAGAAAGAATTGTGGAAGAGGCTCCTATTCAGGGGGAGCAAGAGATTGAGAAGGAAGCAGCATCACAGGGGGAGCATACTGAAGATGCCCCTGTAAATGAAAGGCCAAATGAAGTTCATGTTGAGGTCGAGGAGCAAGTGGAAAGGAGAAGCAAAAGTAAGAAAATTTCTCACAAAAGGCAAAGGAAAATTCAAAAGAAAGTGAACTTGAAGCCTATCTTGAAGAGGTTGGATGATCAAGGTGAGATCTTGAGCTCAGTGCAGTCAAATGTAAATTCTATTATTGTGAGCCAGGCATCAACCTCCAAGGAACTTTCTCAGATACGGAATGCCATGAAGTGGTTTAATAAGGAAATGGGCGATATGAAGAACTTGCTTTCTGAGTTCCTGAAGGCAGTTGGAACTAAAGATCCTCCTCCATTTGCCCCTCAAAGCAGTGCAGTGCAGATATTGTTCCTAGGCCACCAGGGCCATCAATTCCAGAGGCTGGGCCCTCAGGGCCATCAGTTCACGAGGCTGGGCCATCAGGGCCGGAGACAGCAGCAAGCAAGCAGCCAGCAGAAGAGGTTGGACCTTCTGAGCACTTGGTAGTTGAGCCACTAGGGCCAGTGATCTCCAAGGCTGGGCAGCAGGATGTAGAAGAGTCAGCAGTTGCTCCTGAAGCCCCTTGAGTCTTCATCCCTTGCAACTCAAGCCCCTTCTCACCCACCCTCTCTTCCACCTTTGATCCAGGTCACTTCCTTTATCTCCTCCTCCACCTACATCAATTACTTTTCATACCTGAAACCCACAACTTGGCAGCGCCCTTCTCACCCAAGCTGAGGATGAGTTTGAACGCTCAACACTCACCTCAATTCTGGCAGTTGCCAATCATGTCCACAGGACTGATTCTCCCAGTCCTGCTCAGAAAAAGAGGAAACTCTCCACCTCTATCTCTCTACCCTATACACCCAAATTTCCTCCTCTTTGGTTCTCCCTCACTGCTGAAATTGAAAGGAGACCAATCTATCGAGAATATCTACAGAAATGCATTCTCTCTACAATTTTTGGCATTCCCATCTTAACCTCACTGAACATCTTCACATTGTTCTTCCCTATTGCCACATGTCCAAAGCAAACCAATCCAAAATCTTCCAGTCAGCTGAGTGCAAGACTGAAGACCAGTGGGCAAAAGGGCACAAGACTCTATACAGTAAATACCTCAAAGCCAAAGCAGCAGCATTTCTCGTCGAGATCACCCACTCTCTCTCTCTGAGTGGTTTGTTTTTCATCATCAAACTGTCTGGGGCAGTTCATTCTTAAGGAAATCAGAATAGCAAGGCATTTTCAGCTCTATATGATTACTGCTATCTGAATAAGATCCCTGAGGTTCAGTTTGGTCAATTCCATGAGCCCTTGCTCTCCTCCGGACTGAACATCCAGTAAATTGCTCCTTCCAAGTGGATCTCACAAGCCTCAGAATGCATGATACTGTTTTTCTTCCCAAGTTACATTCCCTAATTTTTGATTCCTCTGCTGGCTCTCATGCTTTTGAAAGATTTGCTCGTGTGATGGGCCGTCAGTCAGCTAAGCAGGGTCGCCTCCCCTCCTTTCTGAGGTTCATATTCAGAGAATACCATTTGGGGCACATCTCTTCTGAGGTTCTGGCTCCCTTAATCTCTGAGTGTGAAGGCTTTCTCCCACACTGGGCAAAGCACTATCATCAGTCTGCTCTCCAACTGGAATCAGTCAACAGTTCTTTGTTCAAGGAAGGGAAGCCGAGTCTATCTGCTGAAGCCTTCTTGGATCTGAATTCTATAAATCCAGTTCAAGAATTGTATGTTCAATGGGCCTCAAGATATTCAGCTTTCTTTGCTTTGAAGAAGGACCTGCATGATCACCAGATTGTCTATCCTATCACCCTTGATCGGTCCTTCAGCGTGCTAGCTTTGGGAAGAGTACCTACTTCAGATTCACTATGGACAAGGATCAGTATGCATTTTGGAGAAACAGAGGCAGCTGTATATTCAGCGCATGATCCCTTCCATGGGTGATTCTTTCACCATAGCACCTGGAGTTTTCAGGCAACTTTTTGAAGACCAAGAGATTAAGGCATGGACTGTTATTTCTCAGCATGCCTCTCTTCTTTCTCCTCTGGTCTATCTTCCTGTACCTTCTCAAAAGTAATACCATATCTTTGTTTGTGTGTCTTTTCTCTTCTTCTTTGTCTCAGTTTATCTTTTGCTTAATGACAAAAAGGGGGAGAAAATTCCTTAGCTTTTTGACATACAAAGGTTCTATTTTCAGAAATACAAAGTTAGGTCACTTATGCTTATTGATAAGTTTAGTTTGTTTTGTCATCACCAAAAAGGGGAAGATTGATGATCAGTATGTTTGATGATCAGTCTGTTCTCATGTAATTCTAATTAATTACATATTGATTTTGGTGAATAACAAAACGTGATTAACAAAACCTTCTCAAGTTTTCTAACTACATTCTATAAGCTGTGAGCACAGGAAAAATCTCAAGGAAAATCAAGCCCATTTGGTAAGTATTAGTACATCTATAGCATGTCAAGTTCAGTATGATATTTCTCTAAGTCCACATCGACTTCTATTGAAAATCACAACGATTTCCTTAAAGCTGTAACGATTTAATGTCGTAACGATTTCTTTGTAGAAACACTTTTGATTACAAACAAACGTTCATCTAACGATTTCTTCATGAACACAACGAGACTTCATGCAACGATTTCTTAAGTGTCATAACGATTTCTTCTTTGACGCAACGATTGCTTCATGCAACGATTTCTTAAGTGTTCATAACGATTTGCTCATCGCAACGATTCCTTTAGTCATCGTAATGATTTGCTCATCGCAACGATTCCTTAAGTCATCGTAACGATTTGCTCATCGCAACGATTTCTTAAGTAGTCATAACGATTTGGTCATTGCAACGACTTCTTAAGTCGTCGTAACGATTTGCTCAACACACGATTCCTTAAGACGTCAACGATTTGCTTCGCGCATCGACTCTTTAGTAAATCTTAACGATTTGTTTTCCGCAACGATTTCTTAAGTCGTCATAACGATTTGTCATCACAACGATTCCTTAAGACGTCATAACGATTTGCTTCGCGCATCGACTTCTTTAGTAATCTAACGATTTGTTTTGCACAACGATTTCTTAAGTCGTCATAACGATTTGGTCATCACAACGATTCCTTAAGACGTCATAATGATTGCTTCGCGCATCGACTTCTTTAGTAATCTTAACGATTTGCTTTGCGCAACGATTTCTTAAGCGTTCATAACGATTTCTTAATGAACACAACAATTTGCCTTCTACAAACCATTTCTTTATTGATCACAACGATTTTCTTGTAACTCATAACGATTTGATTATATGTCTTGATCATAACGATTTGATGCTAAGTTACAATGATTTGGCGGTTAGTGCATAACGATTTCATAAGTCATGAATGCATCGATTTTATGTTTATAACGACTTGATATTAACAGCGTTGAATAGTCAAAGTTCGCATATATCTTCTGAATATGTGCATTTAATGAAGACTGAACGTATCTCTGCATACATGCAGACGATATCGTTCATTATCGTGCTTACTCTGTATGCTTCTTTTAGAACAGCAAAATAGCATTACTACTTTGGTGAATACTCACACCAACGATGTCTGACAACAAGAGACAACTAGCTGTCTACTATTTTAGCATAAATATATGCAGATCTCTGACAACCATTAGTCATACAACGTTGGACCTGGTGAGAAGCCAAAGGACAGTTCAGAAGATCCTATCTCTTTGCGTGCACAAATGGATAAAAAGACTGTTGATTGGAAGCTTCCAAGTGCCACTGAGTCTAACGTCCAGCAAAAGCTATAGGCAACGGATACTTCAACGTTCTGATTTCAAATTGAAGCTATATTGAAGAAGAAGAAGAAGCTCAGAAGAAAGCATACATAGACAGAGGAACGATAGTAATAAAAATCACTCTGATTATCAAGTCTTCTGCGAGTTCTCAAGAAAGAGCCAAGCCTCATTCCATTAGATTAGCTCTTTGCTCTCTGCATTGTTTGTAGATTTTCGAGAAGAGCTTGTTTGGTTCTGAGAGTGAGCTTGTGTTAGTAGATCTTATTTCTCTCAGTCCCTAGCTTCAGATCTTGGCTTGTCAAAGCTTGATCTAGGGGCTTAATCTCCTGCTTACTTGCTTCTGTGCTTGTACCTTCGTGGTGAAGGAAGACTGCCCTTCTGGTGTGAAGGAAGACCTGGTGGTATCCAGGGTGTGTGTGTGTGCCCTTTTGGTGTGAAGGAAGACCTGGTGGGGTATCCAGGGTGTTGTTCCTCTTCAGGCTGTGAAGAGAAGACCAGCTGAGCTGGGTGTTGTAGTGTCCATAGGGGGACTGTACCCTAGTTAGTAAAATCCTGAGTTGTTGCTCAGGGACTGGACGTAGGACTCCTGTGGAAAGGGGAGGTCCGAACCAGGATACTCTGGTGTTGTGTGATTGTTCTCTTGTGTTTGTTGTTTTTCTTTACTAACACTAACAATCTTCAAAGTGTATTTCTTTGTGAATGTTTTTAGTGAACATGTATTAATTGATAAATTTCAAAAGACCATTCACCCCCCCCCCCCCCTCTGGGCTACCTAACTGGGCAACAAATACCGATAGCCAAACCATATCATGCTCACAACAATCGTAATATACAACAACTACGACATAAACATATAACAAACATATAGTCCTCGAAAGGAAAGAGGAGCAACAGGACTAGCACAGCACCACTAGTCCGTTCAACAACTGAAATGCCTAGGCCACAGCCTCACAGGAAAACCTTACAATAATTGGTCGCCTAAGCTACAAGCTTCACAGGCAACCTACCCACGAAGGGTAACAGGACTGGCATCAGCAAGCCAATCAACCACACACTTAAACACAATCGAAAGCTTACCCAAAGAAGAGTAAAACACAATGTGTGAAAGGTCACACCACTTGACCTTCACGGAACACAAGTCCACCTCAACACCTGAAGAGGCTGGTACACAATGTACCACAACACAAAGCTACCCAGGAAGGGTACATGCACATACTACCACGAGGTACCACCATTGAATCACAATTACAACTGTGCCAACACTAGGGCACACCTCAAGGGTAAAACCTCAACAACGAGTCACTATACACAGGCCACAACCAGTGGCAAAGCACGAGTTGAAAAGAACGACGCCACCCACACGGGAACAGACTACTGGTTCATGATGCTAGTATTCAACCCGAACAACACAGCACAAGAACCACCTCTCAGTCTCGTAGCCACGGACACACAGTCCAGCTACCGCTCCACAACACACAAAGTAAACAACAGTGGAGACTAACCAAACACATCTGTAGACCACACAGCTACAGGTCCAAGCTGACACCTTTAGGGACTCTGGCCGAGCTCCCTAAAGTGAGGCATTGGAAACACAGGACTAGATGGGGACCAGTACGTCTACTGGTGTCCGTACCCCCAACACGAGCGCGTACAAGCAACTGCACACCCACAAACACAAGTCGTTGTCCCAGTCATCTTTCCTCAGCCGGCGTACAACTCAAACACAGGAGTGAAGGTGTCCAGGAAGACGACTCAGACCTCTGTGGTACACACTGTACCAGGACACGCTCTGAGGAAAACAAACACACGTGCCTGGCTCACACAGAACCTGGGGTACCCGACTGAAGAGGTATTCCGGAACAGGCGCCGAACCACCAAACTCAGCACCGCATAAACCACGATACATATATATATAATCTTTATTACAAACCACAATACAAGTGTCAGGAATAGCTTGTCTCTGGTCACTATGTGACCTACAAGCTAGCCTATATAGACACATACATGAACTACATTAACCAATAATAACATGGCATGTCATTGATCATCTCATGACCTCCATTGCCACATTTAAACACAATACACAATAACCACTTAATAACCATACACTAACTCTTAACCTACACAGCTTTACTAATTAAACCATCTTAAATAACCTATAAAAGACATCAAAGTGTTCACGCTGGAAACCTCATTGCCAATCACCACAAACTAATCACAGAAGTTAAATCACGACGAACACAAGCGTCGTACTACTCGCCACGCACAAACAATCACATACACACCGCTCAAACCACGTAAACACCACGTCAACCACGTAAACATCACGCTCCTCGATCGCTACAGGTGCCAATGCACCACTTACCAATGCCTTACACATCACACAACGATAATCGATAGATACGCTATCATGCACATACATAAAAACCCACGGAACTGTTAACGCGATGGGGGCTACTATCGCCTTCCCAAAGTGACACCCGATAGGTCGCGATCAAAAGCAGAACACGACGGGTCGGCCTGTTGCGTTCAGAACGCGACAGGAGGGTCCGTCGCCTTCACAGGCAGGAACCTAATCTGGGTTCCCATCTCCGGATCTCCAACACAAACCCTATAAAACGATGTAAAAACCCATTTTCATGCTCTACTCAATGTCCTAGCAGGTATCTATCATTTATAAAGCGGAGTAACAAGCTATTCATGCTTCACATGCAATCATAATGTAAAATGGGGCGGAATCTCCCTACCTCCGCGAAGAACACGAAGAACAGCGATTTACCCCGACGTTTCCCCGCTCCGCGCGACGTCCTCGCGTGTGAGACCATGCCGAAAACACCTCCAAAACCCCGAATCGCCCGGAAAACGTCCGCAAAAAACTCCTCACTGGCCGAGCAGAGCTTGCTGGAGCTCTGTTTGGATGACCTATCTTAAAATGCCACCACAGTTGGGAATGCAACGTACCCTACAGTCGCGACCTGAACGCGAAGAAGAAGGCCGTCGCTTTCATGGTCGACGTCAGCAGGCCGCTCGGGCGCGACATGCGGCGGACATGCAGACGAAGACCGCTCGCGGCGGCGGGCACCCAGAATTCGACACCCAGGGCTGTCACCTTCAGAACGCGACGCTAGGCCCTGTCGCGTTCACAGATAGTGAACAAAGGGATGCTTTGGGCTCGAACCGCCGGCCCACAAAGCCCCGAAAACCTGCATAAACATATGTAACACACGTCATTGGCCACACACTGGCCACCACAACCACTAAGCGAGGATCCATGAGGATCCGAAAAAATGCGCGATGTTACACACCTCGGAGAGGCTACCCTTAGAGAAGATATTGCCCCCACTAGGAGGGTGCAATGAGAACGGCGATCTCCTCCCAGGATACAACTACCAACCCGAAATAGATGAGTACAGTCTCTTCTATATCGAAAGAAAAGCTACAGTAAAACCTAAATCTCTTCTACGAAAAGCAAAGGGTTGGAAGAGCATGTACCGAACATCGAAGCAAAGGTCTCGGTCTTGGCACGAACTTCCCGCAGCCGCACGCTTAGGCACCCATGGAAGACGAGAACGCATCGATGAGAGAGATGTCCCGTGAGGGAGAAGAGCAGCGACTGAGTTCGTGTGCGCAGTAGAGAACTGAGAGAAAAAGAGACAGGTCTATGAGCAGTTCCTCTTACGAGTCCAAAAACATCGCCTAAGGGTTAACCGTAATTAAGAAAGTCTTAATTACCCCCTTTAGGAGCCCACGCCTGCGATAGTCCGAAAACCCAGTCAAAATAGGTCGATTTCTCTCCAAGAAAGGGCAAAAAGACAATAATGAGAACTATAAAAGGTGTCATAGCAAGCCGACTAGATCCACGCCATCACATGCGAGCGCACACCCAGCTCGGCACGCATACGTGTGATATGGTATATCATAACTCCACTAGTGTCCATAAGACATAGTCTAATAAACTCTTGGAGTTATAAGGTCCTCCAACTACTTTGGAGTTTTCTCATGTGGGAATAAAGACCCCACACAAAAGATAAAATTTCATACTTTTTTACTTTTTCAATAATTGAGTTTTCTTTCTTAGTATTGCCCTCCAACCCCTTTTTACCTAACAACATGTTCATTGTTTCATCAATTTTAAGATATGTCTTGATCTTTTTGACAATCCTCATACTTAGTTAATAGAATTCGTTCAGTTCTGGTTGTATGGTCTTTGTGAAGCAACGTGTATGTATTTTTCTTCTAGAGAAATATTTATTGTAAGATCAATCTTGTAATAATAATGATAAAGTAATTTGTAAAAAAAGTATTATTATTAACCAAAAATAGGTGTTTTCATCTTTCTCAACTAATAGAATTGCTTTCCTACTATTCGCTATCATCATTATTGTAAAATTAATCTTAAAATAAATATTTCTCTTTCCACAATGACAGTTATGCAATTTCACTTGTATAAGAACAGATATGTGAAGAGCATTTTTTTTTTTTTACGGTTGTGGGTGGGAGCCATGATAGGATTCATGTCGTCAGGAACATCAGAAGTGGAGACGTGTCTTAGGTCAGGGGTCCATGGATCTTCTGCTTGACCCTTTATGCTTGTCGCTTTCAACTTCAATGAGGCAGTGACAATTGGCAGTACTGGGAGAAGATGAGAGATTAAAAATTAAAGACAAAGGAGATAGATGCATGATGAAGATTATGTCATGACTCCTGCATTTATATATATATTGCTCATCTACACTATTAAAATATATATATATATAGTCTGGATTAGAACCCACAAGTCCTTCCAACCTTATGACCAGTTTCATATGTCTGGACAAGCCAAAACTATATTCAACTTCAGGTCTCCATCAATGGTGGGTAGATGCTTCTCAAACTCTATTTAAAGGTGTGATACTTGAAAGTGAACTCTGTTGGCCTGATCTTGCCATGGATAAGAAAAGATCCATGCATTACTTGGGATTTGTCCTGAAAGAGGATTGAGGATGAGGTCAAAAGGGATGTGCACCCAAAGGAGCTTTTCCACTCATTGTAAATTTTTTTTTTGCCTAAGTCAAGAAAAATGTGCAAATGATTGATTCTTCAACTTTGGATCAAGGGTCATAGTTGGTAATTAATTGTTGGTCCTTATGGGTTAGAAGGAAGTTTTACGGCCAATATTGCATTGACAACTAAAGCATATCTCAATATCATATAATGTTTCCACTATGCAAAGATTAGGATGTAGAAGAATTTGGAATGGGGTATGAAGAGGGTCTTTATGTATGGCACATTATTTATGGGTGGATAAGGTAATGCATACCAAAAACCAACTAATGGTTGATGGTGTGATAGATTTGCCCTTTCAGTGGAGGCCTAGACCAAGCTTAGTGCATGAAATGGGGCAGTTCTCCAATTAATTTTCTTATAAAGAACATTGCAATTCTACAGATGGCTGGGTGCATAATTGCGAAAGTTCCAGTGCGTTAGTGTCACTCACATGTGAATCACACACAGGGAATGGAGACTGGAAAATTTTCGGACAGCTCAGATTCCAAAAAGATCACGACGATGAAATGGGATTAGAGGAGAGGGGACCCTGCCGAATACGTATTTCCACGCGGTTTGCTGAGGAGCCATGGGAAGCGCAAAGGCATCGTAACCGTCGATCAGCGTTAATCAAGGCAAAGAATTCGAATCAGAACCGTCGAATCGATGGGCCTCCTAGGGGGTACCCTTGATGCCGTCCAATAGAAACCGTCGGTGCCATCACACCTATTCCCCTGTGATCGAGCGTATTCCCACACTGATCTCAATGTCTTGAGGGTCGCTTTTTAAGTTTTTTTAAAGAAATATTTATTATATTTTTGGTAAGTAAATTTATTATATTTATCAAATAATATGAATATTCACTCGACGTCACATAAGATGTCATGTAGATTGGTATGTCACATCACCGATGCTGGTGATGACGTGTGGTGGTGACAATCGATAATAACAGGCAAAGATAAGCGTTAGACGACGGTGACAAGTAACGCCGACCGCAACAGGCGACAGTGACCGATGATAGATGATGACGACTGACCGACCGACAACAGCGGCAATGATCAAAAACAAGTAGCTGTAATCACGGGGATTGTGCCCCCCCCCCCCCCCCCCTCAACACGCAAACACGTATTAAATCTAATAGCATGGAAATAGGATGTGATCGCCACCTAGATAGTTGTCAAATGATAGAAAATATGAGGGGCTAACTATTCTAGGAAAAGGAGAGAGAAAGGAGGCGGACCTGGTATCGCGGTCGTCATACCTGCCGCGATAAGGCTGCTAACGCGTCACTCGATCCTGACGCGTCTATTGTCGCGTCGTCTTCCGCCGTCGTGTTCTCTGTGTGCGGGAGATGTTGGATGTGGACCTTCTTCCCACCCTCCAGCCGGCTGGAGAACAAGAGCTCCTCGTGGAAAAGCTTGGGGTGCCTGCCAAAACAAAAGAGACAAGAAAAAGCCCTATTAGAACATGATAAGTGTAGTATTTACTCCGAAAATGAGAAGAAAAGTGGGATCATGGTGGGAACGCACCTAGGGGTGGTTTTAAACCCCTTGGGTATGTGGAAATCGTGGGTGGAAAATGGATGCAACCTATCTAGAAAATAAATGAAATGCATGAAGAATAGAGGAAAATGGGAGAGAAGAGAATGAGCCCCATTAGGGCGACTCCCTGGCTTGATGATCGTCCCAAATGTTGTGCAGAAGCTCCTAGATGAAGTGGGGGTCGCCCTCCTCACGCTCCACGCTCCATGGATGTGAAATGAGCAAGCTTTTTGAGGTGGAATGTGAGGGATGAGAGGAAATGGGAGAGCTGCGTGGCTAAGTCCAGATCAATGGAGAATTCGGCAGCCCTCGGGGTAAAAACCGGCTCCCTCTGCATGAAGAGAGGGCATTGCTTTTATAAGCCATTGAGAGATAATATCCCAAAATGATTAATAATTCAAATGAGAGATAAATCCCATTAAATTCGTATGAGAGAGTCCTATAGGCGTTCTAAAGAGTCCCCTAGCCCCAAACCTCGCCCAAGGGGTTCAGATATTGCTTGGAGATAAAGATAACCCATGGGAGGATAAATAGGAGTGGTTGCGGAGGCCTGCATGCGCAGCTGCTGTCGCGGCGTATCGTAGGCCGCGACCTGCTAACGCGACGGTGCGGGACGTCGCGATAGTATGCCCACGTGTATAGATATGCATGGGCTGTCGCGGCAGCCCGTAGCGTCGCGACACTGAGACGCGGCGCTACGATACGACGCGTCAAGAAAATCAAATAACTACGAATTATCAGTCAATCATGTGAATGGATAAGACTTATATATGTCCAAGGACTCTCTCAAAGTGATAATGGGCGGGATTTCAAGGTAATTTAAATTGTTAATGGCTCAAACAAGGCTATGATGGGCTCAAGGTGAGTGACCAACTAGGGGCCTACTAAGGTGACAAGAAATATGGTTCAACCTATTAGCTGGAACCGGGTGTCTACATAGCGCCGGCAACAAGCGGCAGTGATCAACAACAAACGGCGGTGATCAGCAACTCATAGCAAGCGGCAGCAACTGGTAACGAGCGACCGCAACCACGATCGATTGTGAGCGACAATGACTGATAGCAGTTGAATGGCGAGAAGTGGGAGGTAACGACAACAAGTTATACTGGGCTTGTAACTTAAATTTTAGACTCATAAATATAAACTTTGGACTAAAAAAATATAACCATTAGAATATTTTCCTTAGAGTTTAAAAACTATCAATGAGGTTTTTAATAATTATGGCAACCTTTGTGGCGCAAGTGACAGTGACCGGTGATGAGTGACTGCGACCGCAACTGGCAACAGACAGCGACAACTAGCAGTGAGTGGATGTCAAGTAGTGGGAAGTGACAACACAAGTTATAGTAGACTTATAAATTAAAATTTTGAGCTCATAAATATATTTTTTAAATTATAATATTATATTTAGAATTTAAATACATCGATTAGATCATTTTTAATAATAACTTAAACTCATAAATACAAAGTACTCAAAATATAACTCTTATATATAGTTTAAAAAAAATTGATTGGGTTTTTATACTAATAAATTTTACTCATAATACTAAGTTGCAACTTAAAAATATTTTAAAAACTATCATTTGGGCTGTCATTTGGGCTTTTACTAATTACTTTGAGATCATAAATGGTGACTTTAGGTTTAGAAATAGTGACTTTTAATTGGTAGTAGTTGTCACTAGCCCCCACCCGTTGTTGCTCGTCAGTTTACATGTCATCTTGTGTGACATCACATGGGATCCCACATGATTTGACAAATACAATAATTGTGCTTGAGCAAGTGCAGAAAATCTTTCTCAATATTTTAATTTTTTTTTCATATATACCCTCTATTAAAAGCATAATTGTGCCAATTTGTCTTATTTTTACATTTGCATTAAAAATCTTATTAAATGAATTTTTTTGCACTATAAATCCTATATCTCTTGCCTAGATGGAACTATTAGAAATCATCAATGGAAGTGCATAGTGTGACCTTATCCATTGAAATAGGCCATAATACCTCTCTATCACAGTAAAATAATTTATTTAACTTATTAGGGGTAAAAGTGTCAAAACAATGTCTAAAGATTATTAAATAGTTGGTTAAAAAATATTTCAAGTATATTCTACCGTTCTGCCACGATATGTGACAATAGCATTTATGGTGCAAAAATTTTGTCTAATAGGGTTTTCATTGTAAATGCAAAAAATAAGATGAAATATGGCCCAATTATACTTTTAGCAAGGATATAATTAAAAAAAATTAACCAACTCAAATAAAAAATTATATGAAATCTTTTTATGCATTTGTAACACATCAATATCATCCTTAGAAAATTTTTATTAATAATTGAATTCGATGACAGTGATAGAAGGAGTTAGCTCTATGAAATGGGAATTAGGTTCTCTATATTGCATGGATAGAATGTTGAATATAGATAAATACCAAATTTAGTTCACCCTTCTATGGAATTATATATATTATTTGAATCTGTAGTCTAGTTTTGATTGTTTAATCTTAATACTAAACAAACTAAATTAGCAAGATAAACGGGATGAAATAAAAAAAATTTAAAGAATTCCCTAATTATCCCACTAAATACTAGATACACTATACAATTGGTGAAAAAAGTAACAATTATCTGAGTTATTTAAATGGATTTTTATGTAATCCCCCATTATAAGAATAATTATGTGGGAATCTTTCATAAACTTATGTTTGTATATAATACCCAAAATATCCTTAAAAAATCTATCATAAACTCCCATGACAAAAGTCAATAATATGCTTAGAATGTTTTATTAGGGCTGTCAATGAGCTGTGCTGGCCCGACAGGTCCGCAGGCTTGGCCCGATTTTGAGTCGGCCACAAGACTCTTTTCGCCCCATGAATTTTTAGTAGGGCCTAAAAGCCCAGCCCGACTAGGCCCATGGGCCGGACTCGGGCTTTGAGTTCAACCCGATGAGCCGGCCCGACCCGTTCTCTTTTCCTTTTTTCTTTTCAAATCTTAAATTTTATTTAGTTAAAATTATGTTATTTTACTTATTTAAAAGTTAAAAACTCTCTTTTCAAACAAATTAAATAAGTAACATCAAAACTACTTAATTGAATGATATTATAAAATTTATATTATTAAATATAATATTTTTTATTATTAATTAAATTTTTATGTCAGTATTCGGCCGGGCCGGGCTTAGTTGGGTTTTAAATTTTATAAAAATATTGAGCCTGACCCAGCCCGGCCCGACATTGCTCGGACTTGGGTCGGGCTTGGACTTGCATATTGATGAGTCGGGCCTGAGCCGAGCTCATATAAGCCTAGCCCGGCCCGGCCCATTGACAACCCTATGTTCTATCACTGTCATTTTAGCAAAGATGTATATGCAAAAGTGAAAGAAATATTCTAAGCATATACTTGAGTTCTATCACAAGTTACCACATGGTCTATAAGAATATTGTGTATCTACAAGAGCGATACATATGCATACCAAGAAGAATTCTCACCCAATTAATCTTACAATAGGGGTATATATGAAAAAAAACTTTTAAGATTGTGGTAAGTTAGAATGTGTGATATTTTTCTTCTAAATGAATAGTTATTTAATGGGGTTGGATAATTGAGTTGGATTGACACTAGATTAATCTAACTTTTTCGTATCAAATCCACATAAATGTAATATGGTGAGGGGAGGAGTTGAAGGTGATGGACGTGTCACTATGGCAATAACAATGACCAATGTCTATGATAGAAACTATTGAGGATCGTGGTCCGCGGAGGTTTCCCTGCTCCGGAAGGTTCACGAGGGCTCGGTCTAGGGTTTCCTCATCGGCTCTTGTCGACGGGGAGGGTTCCCTCTGTGACCCAGAGAAGCCCCCTCCCCCTCACCATCATCACTATTTTCGTCTCCGATTGGAGGTTTGCTCCCCTTCGAGGTATTTTGCCTGGGAGATTTTTCTGAGTTGGTCTCCTACTCATAAGAGTTTTGTTCCCTTGCTCCGACAGTGCTCTCTGGCATCATTGGTCATTGTTACAATATATATTAAGCTCTATTACAACTTATGTTAAGTCTTGTTACAGTATACATTAGATCTATTACAACTATACATTAAGCTCTATTGCATATACATTAAGCTCTGTTACAGTAGCTTAATGTACTGTAACAGAGCTTAATATATATTGTAACAAAGGTTAATGTATATTGTAACAAAGGTTAATGTATATTGTAACAAAGATTAATGTATATTGTAATAGAGCTTAATGTATACTGTAACAAGACTTAACATAAGTTGTAATAGAGAATTATGTTTACTATAATAGATGATAATGTTTACTGTAACAGAACTTAATGTATATTGTAACAGGGAATGATATTGACTGTAACAAGACTTAACATAAGTTGTAATAGAGAATTATGTTTACTACAATACTTAATTAAATATATTATATGTTATATTGTAACAAAATGTAGTTTAGCTTAGTGGTAAGGGTATCTCATGTTGTCTTTGTGAAGACCTGGTTTGAATCCTAGCACTTGCAAATAAATAAAGTTTTTTTTCTTTTGTAAGAGCTTATAGTTGTAGTCTGTAACAGTTACAAAGGCTTACTGTAACTGATACAAAGACAACTGTACGAATGTAAGTGTGCATAAGGAAAGAAGGCTTACTGTAACAGATATAAAGGCTTACTGTAACTGATACAAAGGCAACTGTAACGAATGTAACTAGGGAAAGAGCAGAAGAAGGAAGGGCAAAATATGAAAAAGTTGATGTTAAAAGGACGACTCATCTTCCAAGACTCATTAAATGCTGAGAAACAAAAAACAGGGACTAGAAATTAAACTAACACAAAAAGTAAGGACTATATGACTTCTGATTTTCTGACAGGGACTATAAATTAAGTCAACACTCTGACGGGACCCCTAATTAATTCTCCCAAAAGATATAGAGAAAATTGCTCAAATTCACTATGAAAAAGAACTTACTTTCCTCCCCAGCAACGACTAAACACCCAATGCCCTAGGTCTCTTTGTGTATTGTAAGCACCCCCTTAAGACTAACCATTGTTTAAAGTCTCCAACATAATTCTAACTCCATTAGTATTACCTCTTAATATCTAACTCTATTTGGACCCTATCTCTAATGCCAACTCCTGACTCAAAATCCTAACCAACCTAGACGAATATGAGTTCGACTCTAATATCTTGTGGATGTAGCCAGAGCACAACAAACAATAACTGACAACATGGTGACAATGATACACAACAACAACAACAATATGACCGGTGGCAATGATGGTCAACATTATTATAGTGGCACTCAAAGCCGACTCATATCGTGCCAAGAACTTCTGGTCCCCAACACGGTTGACACAATAGTGTCATCTTTCTCATTTTTTATATGGACAAGATTGGCCACTTAAAATGACCTAGACTAGTATGGTATGATACATATGGTACGTATCGTATCATACTAGAAAATATCAAGGTCAGCCTAATACAACAGATCGACCAACCTTGATTGTAAAGATTTGTACTGTATCATGTCTATGAGACCAATTTATCTCAACTAGCTACTTTGGACATGTTTTAGGTAAACTCTCCACACATAAATAAGCACAGTTAAGTTAACAATTTGTTTGCTTTAACATAAAAATATGATAACTCGTTGTTTACTTTAACAAGGGTTCTCCATCATCAATTTATTTGAACTTACCAGAGATAAGTTCTTATAACTTACCGATAACCTACTTATATTTTCAAATTGAAAAAAATACTTACTTGAGCTGCTAAACCTACCTTACTAGAGGTTATCTGATTGTCAATCAAACCCTAAGTAACTAGCATTTCTCGGGAGATAAAGGGTAGTGTTTAAACATAAATAAAAATATCACAGTATTTTGATATTTTATAGTGTGTTATTATAAGGATAATAATTTCTTAATAAGTAATTATGAGCAGTTAGACAATAAATATAAAATTTGTTTGGGTCATTGTGAAGCATGGCAGGCTGTTGGCCATGAGCAGCGAGATCTTAAAAACCCTTTCATTACAGAGTTTGACATAAATAAACCTAGGGAAAATTAATTGGGGTCCCTGTCAAAGGCTGGTACTTATTTCCTCGTCCCTGTCAGAATACTGGTAGACGTAAAGTCCCTACTTTTCGTCCGGTTTAATTTTCAGTCCCTGCTTTTCACCGTTGGCCTCCGTCTCTTTTTCCCATTCCCGTCTTACCCTTCTGTCCTTTCCAATGTCTTTTCCCCAAACGACGCTGACCTTCGATCCTTTCGAAGGCCCGTGAACTGTAATCGATGGGAAGTTACTCTTACATAGCGTGCGGAGAAGTGTTACAGCAACCATTGACATCACTTCACAGGTGCTTTCGAAGGCCCTTGAACCTTCTTCACAACTATAAAAGGAACCCAGGGCCTCATATTTATCCTTCACAAGCTTCTAACGCTCTTCTTCTTCCTATCTTTCTTGCTCGTCTTCTTCCTCTTTATTTGCAGATGTCTTCATCTAACCGTGCTCCCCAGAGGGATGGCAAGGCACCTGCCTCACCGGTGCCACCGTCGCCCCCGGCTCCACCATCGCCGTCGACCTACAGCCCCGACTACTGGAAGGGTTTTTACATCAGGTGGAACATGGCTTTACAGAAAGCCTCTCGGTTGTACGACCACAAGGGCCTCATCAACATCCTCCCTGACATTGGCCCTAGGGCAGAACACATCTGTTCCTCACCTTCCTCCCGTCCCTCCCCGGCCCGTTCCTCTTTCCTCCCCTCCCCGCGTCCACCGAGTAATCGGGTTAGGGAGTTTAGATTGTAACTGGTCCTCTTCCTCCCCTCCCTCCCCGGCCCGTTCCTCCTCCTCCCCTCCCCTCCCTCCCCAGCCCGTTCATCCCTCCTCCCCTCCCTCCACCACCGATACCCTTTCTCCACCACCGAGTGATCGGTTATGGAGTTTAGATTGTAACGGTGCTTGTTTATGCAATATACCTATTTTCCTTTTAGCTATAGCGGTCAAGCTGTAAGACTGTACTGCTCGAATGTAACCTGTTAGCATGTATCTATAACAGGTTTCAACTTATACTGTAATGTAGTTGTCGCTTTAGCGTTCTAATTGTAAGTCTTTAGTTCTCGAACTGTAACCTCCTATCATGTATACTATAAAAAAAAATCGGTAAAGACTGTAACAGGATTCTACATATACTGTAATAAGGTAGGCGTAGTTGGAGCGCTCAAGCTGTAAGACTGTACTGCTCCAACTGTAAAATCGTATCATGTATACTGTAACAACAATGGGTAAAGACTGTAAGTGCAGAGGGTGTGGTCAAGTAAATGTACAAGTATCATTACAGTGGTTAGGAATTAGTACGTGCGGCAGTTCTTCTCCTTCAGTTGTATACGCTATGAACGTTCTTGTGCATTGAAGTACGCTTTGATGAAGTGGAGGGCGAACTTTGCTCGCACGTAAGGCATGTCATCATGACTGAAGGGAAAATCTTGAATGTCCCTACGTGCTAGACATTCCATGTATTTGCAAGTGAAAATGCCGCAGTCGTCTCCCGATCCTTGTTGTGGGCATGGGTCGGGGTAGCGCAGCGGCCACTTTTCTGCATCTATGTGCTTGCCCTTCAGGTATCTTTTAAGTTCCTCCACCTGCATGAGAGAATTAACAAATGAGTTCCAGCAACTTGATGTACATTTAATGTACTGTTACGTATGTAACATAAGTGTTTCATGCTCTGTAACGAATGTAAGCATTGTATGTAACACACGTCACTTACATATTGTGGAATGTCACAACGAAGTTTGTTTCGTAATGAGTCGTACACGTGGAACTCTTTTTCCTTAATGTGGATGACCAAAAGAGCCCAATGGTTCGTTCCAACGTGCATGGGGAGAAGAGGAGGTCGAATTCATTTGGGGCGCGGTCCAATTTTTCGAAAGCGTAATCGAAATGTTGTTCCTTGCTCTTATCGTCTCTGCACGTTGGACATAACCCTTTAAAGCGGCTGCCACATATCCAAAATTCAAAAAACTGTCCGGGTTCTCTTCACGGGGGAGAAACAAGTAAGTGTTGACGTAGCAGTCAATTACGACCGATTCGCTCTCCCTCGCGAACAATAGCTCTCGGATGTCATTAAACGAGAGGAAATTCTCGTATCCTTCCAGAGTGCCGTTGAACATCAAATCTCTACATGTAAGAAAACATCTTTGGTAAGAATGAAGATGTCATCAAGTAATAGACGAAGTAATATATTGTAACAGAAAAGGTCCAAACTGTAAACATGGTACCCATATACTGTAACACGTACTCATTAATAAAGCACTCATTCAGAAATCGTTCAATCAAAGACTTTTCGGCCACTCCTAATACTTCCCGGGCGATGTAATCTCGTCTCTCCTCTTTCTTGCCCCTTGGAAGTGTGTATATACTCTCTTGAGAGTCAACATAGATCGGTTCGGAAGTGGACACATTCTTTTTTTTTTTTTAATAAAAAAGGTCACAGGATCAGCGAACCAGCTAAGTGCACTACTCCCCAGCGGGGAATAGTGTGATCACTCCCCTGGTGTGAATCCCTAGAACCTGATATTTTATAACTGAGATAAAACATTCACTTTGTGGACACATTCACTTTCGTGGCTTTGTGGTACCGAAATCCTCTAGCTGTGATAGAGTAAGTAATAAAGAATGTTCTGTAAAAGGACTAGAATATGATTGTAACGGACTCTTAATATTACTATTATGTATCATGAAGGCTACTATAACAGAAAGTTCAACTTATGTATCTTCTGTAAGGGGAAACCATACCGTATATAACTCGGGTTGTCGTCTTATCCTCGTCCCAGCTGAAACTCGTCGGACAATGATGATGGGGATATCTGACGCCGCTTCGTCTTCTTTTCTTCTTCTTCCTCATCCTTCCTCGTGCTCTCCGCCTCCTCCTCCTCCTCCTCGTGCTCTTCCTCTCCGCGTCCTCCTCCTCCTTCCTCTTCTCTGGTCCTCCTTCTTCTTCTTCTTCTCCGCCTCCTCCTCCTTCTTCTTCTTCCTCTTCCTCTGGTCCTCCTCCTTCCTCTTCCTCTGGTCCTCCTCCTCCTTCTTCTTCTTCTCCGCCTCCTCCTCCTCCTCGTGCTTCTTCCTCTTCGCGTCCTCCTCCTTCTTCTTCTTCTCTGCCTCTCCTCCTTCTTCTTCTTCCTCTCTCCGCCTCCTCCTCCTCCTTCCTCTTCCTCTGGTCCTCCTCTCCTTCTTCTCTTCTTCTTCTCCGCCTCCTCCTTCTTCTTCCCTTCCTCTGGTCCTCCTCCTCCTTCTTCTTCTTCTCCGCCTCCTCCTCCTCCTCGTGCTTCTTCCTCTTCGCGTCCTCCTCCTTCCTCTTCCTCTGCTCCTCCTCCACCTTCCTCTTCTTCTTCTTCTCCGCCTGCTCCTCCTCCTTCTTCTTCCTCTCCGCCTCCTCCTCCTTCCCTTCCTCTACTCCTCCACCTTCCTCTGCGCCTCCTCCTCCTTCCTCTTCCTCTGCTCCTCCTCCTCCTCCTCCTTCTTCTTCCTCTCTGCCTCCTCCTCCTTCCTCTTCCTCTGCTCCTCCTCCACCTTCCTCTTCTTCGCCTCCTCCTTTCTCTTCTTCTCGTCCCCCTCCTCCTTTCGCCCCCTCTTTCTCCCTTCCTTCAAGTCTGAGAACTGCCACTCGGACATTGACCGCCGCGACCTTGTCATGACGGTTCTCCTTGTTGTAACTGAGAATATGAAAGTCTGTAAATGTCTATGAAGACTGCTATAAACGTATAAAACATTTTCTATAACTGAGTTTATGAAAGACTGTAACAGAGAAGGAATCAAACTGTAAACGTAGACTACATGACTATTACTAAGTATATGAAAGACTGTAACAGAAAAGGAATCAAACTGTAAACGTAGAAAACATTTCCTGTAACTGAGAATATGAAAGACTGTAACTATACAAAATATTTACCTCGACGTCGGGAACTCGTCTTTGCTACGGCATGTGATCGTCGTGAAGCTGTAGGGAGCTCCGGTGGCGGTAGGACTAACATTGCAGATTCTGGCTCTGCGGGGGGATGTTGCCACTGAGGCTGACGCTCAATTGTTCCTCCGTTCCTCCAGTCTATGTAGCCTTTGGTCCATTGACTGGAGGATATTGTTCTGCCGTTGTAACTGCTCATTCTGCAACTCCATGATAATCCTATGTTCCTTGGACACTCTTAAAAGCTCCTGAAGAATGCCATGTATTTGATTATCTGATGGAGGGTTCGGGAAGTGGTTGACGTGGATGCCGTCAATCGTCGAAGCTGTAGGTCGGTCATCCCTCACATTAACCTCCATATAAATCTGAATTACACAGGTACAGGTATAAGTCATATACGAACATAACACAGTTCCAGGTGTAAGTCACACTTACATCAGAGCGTCGCAACCCCCGTAGTAGGGCGGATAACTCATGTCCCTTACCCCGGCAATCCAACGGAAAATTGGGGGATCTCTTTGGGATGATCTGGTTTCAATTTTAATTGGTGCGTCAAAAACCATGCCTACATCATTAACAATAGATAATGCGTATCAGAAGTGTAAAATATGTAAAAGGAAACTTTGGGTACTGTATCAGATACATATACCGTCTGTAATAGGCACCTTTAGGTACTATAACAGACAACATCTGTAAACGTATGTCATCTGTAAACAGAATATTACATACTATACTAGATACATATTGTAACAGATACATATGTCGTATGTAAAACATATCCAAAAGTACTGTAACAGGTACATATGAGGTATGTAAAAGCCTACTTACACCGAGAGCGGGAACACAACCGGTTAGGAAGATGTTTTGCTGCACGCAGCTGCTGTTCTGAATGCCTTCACCCCCGATATCAGGTACTCGATGGCAGCAGCCCAGTTGGCGTTCTTCATCTCATGGAGGTCGTCCAGGTATGCCAATGGACAGCAACACCGACCTCCCACTTGGGGAAGAAGAAACAGGAACATAGAAGCGCAAACCAAGCTTTACCGAAATTTCAACAGCTAGCTCACCCTCCTGTGGACGTACTCCGTAAGTTTCAGAAGGACATTGTGCTTGTCCATCGTTTGTTTGCTTCCAAGGATGCGGCGCAAACTAGCTTTTGTCCCATCCGCCTTCAGATTGATAGGTGAACCAATATTGGGTATACCCATAACTATTGCCAGGTCTGAAGGACGAAAAGGCAAGCTGCAGGGGCCAATCTTAAAACGTTCTTCTCCATCGAAACGTGTCATAAGATCGACTATCAGTGAAATCGGGTAGGTCACCAATTTGCATTTGACATACGCGTGAAATGGTGAATTCCTCATTAACTTTAGATGCGCGCTCCTAAATTGCAATGTTGCATAACAAAATAGTACCACGAGAGCGAGCATCGCGTATTAAATTGATTCTTTTCTGCAAAGAAAAGATCGGATCTAAAAAAAAAAAAACCTTCATTCGACAAATATATCGGACTCAGGGTAAGAAGAAATATTACTATTTCGGACGACTTCGAGGCTGGTTTCATCATCTTCCATGGCGATCAACGCTTGTTGCGCCGCATCCGCCGCAATGCTCTCAATCTCAGTGCTCGTAGGAGATCGACGGCTTGCCATCGTTAAAGGGGAGAGAGAGATTGCTTTGGCTGGAGATGTAACTGAAGAATGGGAAACTGTAATAGAGAAGAGGGCTGGTGCAGGAATGGCGGTGTAGGTGTATGGGAAACCGAAAAGGCATGATATATGAAGGGATGGACTCGGTGGACCCGACGGGATGGCGGTGCACTGCAATGATGAACATCGGGCGGCTGAAAAAAATCGGTACTCCCGACGATGGGACGTGAAAGCTATCACAGCCGTTCGTATAGAGCATTCCCGCCATTTATGTTAGCATGATACGCACTCCCGCCAATTTGACCCCCAGTCCAAGCAACTCATATATGCGGCTTTACGGAAATTGCGCGCCACATTTCCTTCGTCTTCCTCTGCGACCAATGGAGCAGCTTCCTGGAAGATGTTCATTTGGAGATCAAAGTTTCGTTCTTTTGATAGGGAGGGACATGGATTTGGCGTCCATTCATAGCAGGGTTTCCGAAAGGTTGGGTGTAAACATGCAGGAGAACATGCTGAAGTATCTTCTTCCCATGGATACCCACGTTGAACAGGTCTTGCTTGACGATGGGGATGTCCAAGCTATGTTTTATGTTCACAAGTGTCAAGGAACATCATTCATAAATCTACAAGTTCAACAATTGGACACTCGTTGCCTCAGCACGCATGCTAGTCGTCAGTCAGGTGATCCGCAACCACTTAACAGGTACGTACTCCATGCATTCTTCACCAGCCTTCATGTTATCCCATGCATTCTTCAAAAGCCTTCATCTTATCCCATGCATCATGTACGTATGTATGTACATTATTTACAGAAGTACTTCAAACACCATGACGCTTCTTTGGAAACCACAGAACTGTCCCACTTACCAGGAAGCAGTTTGGAGTTGTACGATGGAAGAAAAGGAGCGGAAGGTGTAGTACCAGTCTTGACGCAATATTCCGTAGGTAGAATACACTCAGCAGGACAAGTCTTCAGAAGCAAAGAGCTATTGCAGATGGAACTGACAAATTACGCGATCGCACGAGGATTTAATTGGAAATATTTGAAGAACGACTCTGTACGGTTAACTGTACGTTGCAATGTAGCTATTTGCCTATGGCGCCTTCATGCGTCCGTCGTTCGTGAAGGTCCACAATTTGCAATCAAGAGTCTCAACAACATACACAGCTGTGGATGTGACATTATAAGCGACGGACATCCACGGACATCTAAGAAGTGGGTAGCAAATGCTGTGAAGGGGAAACAAGTTGATAAACCCACCTACAGAGCAAGTGAAATGATGAGAGACATCTGTCGGATTACGGTATCTCCATCCTTATCATCAGGTATGCCATGATTTTAATTCTAACACATCACGACCTCTACTGTAATGTATAGATCCTTAAGTGTAAGACTCTGACCCTTGTATTGTAACAACTGTAATTATATACTGTAAGGGTATGTATTGTAATAACTGTAATCATTTCAGCGTATACTGTAACAATATAAGCAGGCCACTGTAAGGTATAAGGACAAGTACTGTAACAATCTAACATACCATGTATCATCATATCAATAGGCATGATGGGGCAAAGAGGTTGTTGTCAGTTCTCTATACGGTGATTTCAGAACAAGCTATCATATGTTGAACTGGTATAGCGAACATGCATTACAGTCAAACCCGGGATCGGTTTTGTCTCTAGAAGTGGACCCGGAGACTCAACGTTTCAAACGCTTTTTCATATGCTTCCAGGCATCTGCATATGGGTTCGAAGTTGGTTGCCGACCTATGCTCTTTTTGGACGGAACTCATATCAAACAGCATAGAGTACAAGGGGTTATACTTGCAACAAGTGTCTTAAACGGTAACAACGAGCTATTCACTGTAGCGTACTCCATCGTAGATTCGGAAACATATGACAACTGGGTCTGGTTTCTACAAAATTTGAAAAAGGCATTGCTATCAGATAGAAGGATCGTGTTCCTATCAGACAGGGGGAAAGGTCTGAGGGAAGCGATTCCTGACATATTTCCAAATGATCATCACGGCTACTGTTTCCAGCACATCATACAGAACTTCAACGATCAATGTGCGGGGAAATATGCCGCCCCTTTCAAGAAATTACTTAGAAAAATTCTCCAGCGCATTGCCTATGCTGTTACTAACAAGAGTACCAAGACGCAATGATGAATGGAGCTAATTTTACTGATGCCAAAGAATGGGTGCTCTGAAATGATGTCGACCACTGGTCCCATGCTCGTTTCCCGGGACAAAGGTTCGGCTCTTTAAATACACAAGCGATATGTTCTATTACATTCTGCCATTTACGTTCTTACAGTTGGGCATTACATCTCTTTTAGTAGAAGACATAAGCTATTACAATAAGTGTTATCTTACAGTTACAGAGATAATCTATTACAGAACGTGTCAAATATGGTTACAGTATCTAGTGGACACTTGTTACAGATATTTGATGTTAACCTAATTTCCTTCACAATGCCTAACAGGTTTGGCGAGTTATACTCTAATTTGGTAGAGTCATTCAACAATTGGATACATGATGCGCGAAGTCTACCAATACTACAGATGGTTGACAAAATTAGAGTGTAAATGATGGAAATGGCTGCAAAGAGAAAAATTGATGCAGCCTTGTGGGATACACCATACTGTCCTAAAGTACAAAAAATCATCGAAAAAAACCTTCAAGAATGAGAAGCTTAGCAATCCGTCATTCAGACGGAATCAAATTTGAGGTTATTGAAAGTATGAAGACGTACGCCGTAGACCTCCATCTACAACATGCTCCTGTGGACACTGGCAACTTGTGAAGATTCCTTGCAAGCATGCATGCGCAGCAATTGGCAGTAACAAGGAGGCCGTTACTCAATATGCTTCGGCATTTTACAGCACAGAAGTGTACAGGGCTGCATATGAAAGAAACATTCAACCTATCCCAACATTTGACATGCCGGATCTGCCTCAACCATCAGATGTTCTAATCAAGCCACCGACAACAAAAAGGTTGCCAGGAAGACCGAGAAAGAGGAGAATACATTCAAGAGGAGAAGTAGATCATGCATATATTTGTTCAAGGTGCAAACAAACAGGTCACAACCGAAGAACTTGTAGCAACCCACCCCACAATCCTGAGGGATTTTAAGTCTTCTATATTTTTACAGTAGAAGATCGTTCTGATATTTCATAATATGTATACACACATTTTTTTACAGTATACGTAATAGAATGTTACATTTTGAGCACTACGTTGTTACAGTTTGAGCACTACACTCTTACAATGTTACAGTTCGAGTACTAGACTATTACAGTTGGACCACTACACTCTTACAGTATGATCACTACACTTACACTGTTACAGTTCGAGCACTCCAGTGTTACACTTACAGAACAGCCTGTTACAGTTTGAGCACTACACTCTTACGGTTCGAGCATGTCTCCTCACGATTTCTGTTACAGTATACGTAATAAAATGTTACAGTTTAAGCACTACACTGTTACATTTTGAGCACTACACTCTTACAGTTTGAGCACTACACAGTTCGAGCACTGTCTACTCACGTATTCTGTTACATTATACGTAATAAAATGTTACAGTTTAAGTACTAGACTGTTACAATTTGACCACTACACTCTTACAGTATGATCACTACACTTACACTGTTACAGTTCGAGCACTACAGTGTTACACTTACAGAACAGCCATGTTACAGTTTTACATTATACGTTATAATCTGTTACAGTCTTTGGTGATGTTGATTATAGTATAGATAATACCATGTTACAGTATGTTATTGCTAACATGTTCAGTTTGCATGATAGACAGCACATACACAAGCACACAGAAGACTGCATAAAACGAAAATGCTTATAAACAAGCCATGTTACAATAACTCTCTACTCTTGGTAAGACGACCAGTCGGTAGAGGAGGGAGGGGAGGAGGCGGAACGGTCAGGGGAGGGATGGGAGGAAGGGGAGGAGGCGGAACGGTCAAGGGAGGGAGGGGAGGAAGGGGAGGAAGGGATGTGTTCTACCCTAGGGCCGACGTCAGGGAGGATGTTATTGAGGCTCTTGTCGTCGTAAAGCCGAGAGGCTTTCTGTAAAGCCATCTTCCAGCCGATGTAAAAATCGTCCCAGTAGACGGGGCTGAAGGTAGACTGTCGCAGCGGGGGTGCCGGGGGCGACGGTGGCACCGGTGAGAGAGGTGCCTTGCCATCCCTCTGGGGAGCACGGTTAGATGAAGACATCTGCAAATAAAGAGGAAGAAGACGAGCAAGAAAGATAGGAAGAAGAAGAGCGTTAGAAGCTTCTGAAGGATAAGTATGAGGCCCTGGGTTCCTTTTATAGTTGTGAAGAACGGTTCACGGGCCTTCGAAAGGACCTGTGTAAGTGATGTCAATGGTTGCTGTAACACTTCTCCGCACGCTATGTAAGAGCAACCTCCCATCGGTCAAAGTTTACGGCCCTTCGAAAGGATAGAAGTGTCAGTGTCGTTCAGGGAAAAGGCATTGGAAAGGACGAAAGGGTAAGACGGGAATGGAAAAAAGAGACGGAGGCCAACGAGACGAAAATCGTGTGTGGAGGGTCGTAAATGGTGACGTGTGAAAAGTAGAGACTGGAAATTAAACCAGATGAAAAAGTAAAAACTTTACGTCTACCAATATTCTGACAGGGACGAGAAAATAAATATCAGTATCTCAGGACCCCCAATTAATTTTCCCTAAAACCTATTAACGCCATTTTGGCAACCCCCTTCGTTTTATCCGTACACAGAATCCGAAATCTGCACTCAACTCCTCTCTCTCTCTCTCTCTCTCTCTCCTCCGTCACCGACTGCGGCGAAGAGGGCTTGCGGGGGGAGGGGTGTCCCGTGTCCGTGAGGGTCGTAGTTCCCGGAGCTGGTCGTGAGGGGTGAGAAGGAGTGATGAAGAGGTACAGGAACGGGGAGCTGTGGGAGTTCGAGGGGAGGTGCCGGTGCCCGGGGCCGCCGGCGGGGTCATCCTCGGCGTCGACGGCGGCACCACCTCCACCGTCTGCGTCTGCCTGGCGGCCTCCTCCAACTACCCGGATGGCATCGACGGAGGCGTGGGTCCCTGCCGGATCCGCTCCCGGTTCTCGCCCGGGCCGTCGCGGGCTGCTCCAACCACAACTCCGTCGGAGGTCAGTCCGGAAAGTGGGCGGGTGGGGAATGCCGTGGAAGAAGGAATTCGGAGAGAAATTTTCGTCTTTTGCTCTCGTTTGTTGCAATCTGGGCATGTTCTTCGCCCTTGTCCTTTTCCCTATCGACGTTTCCTTTGGTTGGTGGTAATCGATTCAAGTTGGTAATCGTGTGACGATTCTGTTTGTTGTTCCTCACGTTCGAATTATCGTCTATTTTGATCGATGCTGGGCTTCCCCTAGACAATGCTTCATCCGTCCCGGCTACGGTTTCCTTATTCCTCGAGAAAAATGTCTTCTTTGGATGGATTCTTGCGGTTCCTTCTGTAGTTTTCTTCTTTATGGGGATTTGGATAACTGGTCATTCCCGGTCGTGTCACTGTGATAACTATTGTTTATGTATTCACTGATCCAGGTGGGGAGTTCTCTCTTGTTACTTTTCTTTGCCCAGTTTCCCAGTTCTCTGTACCATATAATATTGTTGTTTCTGATTCTATCACTACCTACGATTTAAATAATCATGACCCATCTAGTTTCAAGTATCGACTTCTGTTTTTTTCTGAAGGAAGAGGTAATTTTCTTTGCAAATTCTGCCTTTTCATTTCCTCTGCATTTGTGAGACAGGTTATATTCTTCGTCCAAGACGTGTATTTTCTCGGTGATGGCCATGTTGGTTCATGTCCTAGTTTCCTCTGGATTGTTATGTGTGTTTTTTGATCTAGCCCATTTCTATGCATAATGTTTACCAAAATAGCGTGGTGTTAATTTTTCTCTTTTTGTGTTTTCAGAAGCCGCTCTCGCTACGTTTCTTGTAAATAGTTTAATTTGTTATCTACTCTTGAGTACACTTCAAGTAGGGCATTCTCACAACGTGAATGTATCTTCCCGCTTTATGAGCACATCAGCAAGCACTAGTTTAAGGATTGGTTTGTGTGGCATCCCACAGAATTTGCCGCGAGGGAGACACTTGAAGCGGTCATGGCTGACGCCCTTTCCAAGTCTGGCTATAACCGTTTTTCTGTGAGAGCTGTTTGCTTAGCAGTATCAGGAGTGAACCATCCTACAGATCAACAGCGGATTAGGGGTTGGCTCAGGTACCTGGCATGAACTTTTCATGATTCTTGATATTTGTATCTTGCTGCATCAAGCTATTCTTAAACATGCATCTCATTACAAGTTGCAAATCTCCTTTCCTATATTCAAGGTTATAGTCATGTATTCTAAAAACTTGTATCTTCTCATTGGATGATCACAAGGCTTATCTGTGGAGAAAATCTCTGCCGATAATCTAACTATCCATTTAGCCTACTAAAGCTAGGTGTGAATTTAGAAGATTAATGACATCTATCCAGTCAGTACCTGCAACCTGAGTATTGATTCTAACAACCACAGGCATTTGGTCTCTGAGATTTAGAGACCTTATCCTTCATTATGTAGAGTTTCTCTCAATATCTCTGTGTATTTTCTAGTCAAATTTAGCCATTTACTTCAGAGAATAATACTGTAGATATTTTGTTATTCCTGAATGCTTTGTCTCCATCTTACTTTTCTCAGAGATATATTCCCCAGTCATGTGAAGGTGTTTGTAGAAAATGATGCGGTGGCAGCTTTGGCAAGTGGGACCATGGGAAGCTCCATGGTTGTGTGCTAATTGCTGGTACTGGGACCATTGCTTATGGATATACCAAGGATGGACGAGAAGCCCGAGCTGCAGGTGCTGGACCTATCTTGGGTGACTGGGGAAGGTGTTCATCTGATTCTTTACTCTTGCTGGTCAAAATTTCAGCATTACTATATGATGTGATATGTAACTACCTTCAAAAATATATCACACCTACCATCTTTGTAGAGATATGGTAATTGTGGTCTATATGAAATTAACCTTCTAAATGTCAATGATATATCACACCTACTATCATAACATAAAGGAGGTACATGACTATGCGTATTGGTGCCTGATTCACAACTTTGCGTAGGTCAAAACAAGAGTTATGGGGTAAAAGGATATGCCAATAAGGAGCTCTGCCTATCGAAGACCAATGCTAAAGTATTTCATTACCTTACCTTGTGGTTCCTCTATGTTATTACTTTTAGTATCCAAGGTTTGTGAACTATTTCAATCTTGTTCTTTCTTTTGCTTTTCCCATGGTGTCATTAGACATAAGAGACATCAGTTTTCATGGAATCATGTCCTGCAAGTTTTGGTCAATTCTCTAGAGAGTGGAAGGATTATATTTGTGGCTGTGTTGTATGCCCTTCCATGATTCCATCTTCTCCATGTTTCAGCTTTAGGTCGGAATGGAAGTGGCAGGGACCATGTCTATCACATATATGGACAAAAATGGAAAACTGAATGTGACTACCAAGTCACAGTGCTTGTTTGAAAGTTTTCTATTGTATTCAGGTTTAGGGAGGATGGAAGGAGTATAAGCATTCTCTTTCAGTTTTGCGATTGATATTGGCCAAAATTTAATATTCTGAACATATTTCTATGGATCAATGTTCCTAATTCCCATTTTGGCTTTTGTTCATGATAACTAATAATGATGATTTTATAGTTGATTTTTATATCTTCATGATGCAATTGTGCATCATAATTCTAAATAATACACGTAATTAATCTCAGATTGCAATGCCACAGATGCTAGCTATGTCTCGTCCCAATTCAAGCACGTGTCTACATCCTAAAACGTAATGGATTTTGAATTACCAGAAGTTTAATCAATGGTTGTTAGCAGGCTTATGTGGGGCAAATATTTCATGCGTTATCTTTCCTGTTTTGCTACTTTTATTAAATGTCTGAAAATTCTCTGAATTTTGCAGTGGATATGGAATTGCCGCACAAGCATTGACAGCGGTAGTGAGAGCACATGATGGTCGTGGACCTGAAACTACTCTTACCCGTAACATTCTCCACGAGCTTGAGCTTGCTTCTGCAGATGAACTAATTGGGTGGGTTCGATATTTCCTCAACGTCCATTAGATCTTTCTGTAACCTCAAGGTGTACATTTGTGGCCATCTGCTCATTTGTGGTGAGGAAAATGTTTTTAAGGATAAGCATCTATTCTGACTTCTTTTGAATGATTTCTAGAATTCCCTTCTTTCCCCTAATGGATCTGCATCCAGACTTCTTAACTCCAACCAAGAGTGGGATAGAACTGTAAGCAGGTGCTTTGCAGTGTCATACTTTGATCATTTTCCAAATTGTGGGGCATATGAACTGTTTTGAAATTCCAGTTCAGTTTTTTTTCCATTTATAATTGAACTGTGCTTCCTCATGGATGGTTGTCCTAGAAGAGAGCACATAATCTTATAGTAAATTTTCCTCTTTGCCTCTTCATTCAGATGTATTCCAAAGCCTGCAGAAACTTCAGGTTTCTCCCTGGTCACATGGGCTTACACTACTGAACTAGTGTTATGCCACTTTAGACAGACTGTCTCCTGTCCAAAGTTACCTACCCAAGTACTTAGGACCACCTTGGAACTGGTGTCAGTAAGATAGGTAACCAGTTAGAAAACTTTGTCAAATCCTTTGATCCTTCATTGTAGCTAGCCAACTCCAGCTTGGCGGAATAAGGCTTATAAGATTATGATGATGATCCTTCTCTGGGCAAAACTGTTAACTCTTAATCTTGCTTTAATTTGGGGTAGGTGGACATATGAAGATCCGTCTTGGGCTCGTATTGCAGCACTTGTCCCAGTGGTGGTTGCTACTGCTGATTCTGGGGATGCAGTAGCAAACAAGATATTGCATAATTCAGTTCTAGAGTTGGCTGCCAGTGTAAAGGCTGTTGTCCAACGACTTGGATTGTGTGGAAAAGGTATATTGGGATGATAGAGATATGATACTTGAGCATCTTAACATAAAATGAGATTTTCTTTTTCCATTGCCTATGGTCAGCACAGCTGCTCCTTTAGGAAGTTTTTAATTGTGGTCAATGCTTGAAATGTTCATCATGTTGCAGATGGAAAGAGTTATTTTCCACTTGTTATGGTTGGTGGTGTTCTCGAAGCCAATAAGAGTTGGGACATCGGGAAAGAAGTTATAAACTGCATAATAAAGGACTTCCAGGGGCCCATCCTATCAGACCCAAGGTAAGTGCACTTGAATAATACATTTTGAACTGTATTGATCTTTAACTTGTGTTATTCTCTACTTCTATTAACTCCTGTTGATCGTATGATTGCTGCATTTTTTTTATGATACGTCATGTGGGTGCATCTCTTGCCTTCATGCATAGTATCTAGAGAGCTGCACATCCACAATGGGTGGCCAGACAAGGGATGATGTGTGGATGGGAGGGAGGACACTCTGGTGGCAGTACTGGAATTATGGTGTTAGTGCAGGAGTGTGTGTGACAGGGGAACAACCATAATTGATGGCCATCATGCGCTGTTGTTACATTGAGATAGGCAGACGGATAAAATGGAAGAATTAATCTGGGCATCTTGCATTTTATAGAAATTCAATGATGGAATCTGAATTGAATATTCCTTTTCTTTAGTAAAGTCTGTGTGAAACTTATCAGTCTATAACTAGAAATCTTTTGTGTGAGAACCCCTCTACCTTTGCTTTTTATGTAACCAAGTGCAATATATCCAATTAACATTTTGAAAAGTGATTCTGAGAAAGAAACATACTTTCGTAGATAGCTGGTTGCTTCCTGATTGTGAGATGCAAGACATATGACGAAAAGTTGGTTGATATTCTTGGTCCTTGATGGTTTCTTCTTTTTCTTTCTGTGCACATATCTTCAGAGGGAATGATTTGGGTAAAGCAAGTAAGCAACTGGAGCTATCTCCTCACATTTTATCATGAACTTAATTATTTGCTCACCCTCTGTTACCAAGTATTTTTTTTAGGGATTTCCACCTTTATCTTATTACCAAATAGATCTGGTCAAGAAAAGTTGGTCAATATTCTTGTCCCTTGGTTTCTTATTATTCTCGCTGTACATAGATTTAGTAGAGATTATATTTGGGAACCCATAATTGCGTAAAGCAATCAGAGAGATGTATTTGAGGTTTATCGCAAACTCAAACTTTGCCCCGTCTTAGTACCTATATAATCCTATAGATTTCTGCCTATCTTTTAGTGATTCATAGAGTTTTCCTATCGCTGTCTGTATAATGAATATATATACATAGATAATCATATTTAATATAAAAATAGATCAAAGCCTATCCATGATGGGGTAATTATTGTGTGTTTGCAATCTCTGAAATGGGATGTGGGACAGCACATGGTCTGTGAATAATGTGACTACTGTGGCTATGTTTCTAATACTTCGCGGTCCTCCACAACAAGAAACCACGGTCCAATAGCTTTCTTCCTTGTAGGTGGAGCCTGCTGTTGGTGCAGCATTGCTGGCCTGGAACTCCATCACACGGGAGGACAATGGCGGGCTCAGCATGTCATAGCACATGGTTCCAATTCCCAATGTAGTTATTCACTGTACAGCACCTCACCTGTGAAGATTTGAATAGAAGCATAAAAGGGGAGGTTCGTTGGCAAGTTTGCCCAGCCATTGATGACAGGTCCACTGCAGCCATTGAAGCCAGTTTAATCCCATGCTAAGTGCGCATCTTGGTTGGTTTCATTACTTTTTTTCACATTTATATTGCACCCCTTGCCATGTATGAGAACCTGCCTTTAAATGAGAGAGAAATGGAAGCAGAAGAAGAGGAACACGAATATAATGTTCGGTTGTTACTCTTGCCCTTGTTACTCAGATTCTTTTGGGGAGCCCCGTTATGTCGTTGCAGTGTTTTCAAAAAAGATGCCGATTCCCTATTTACTCGTTTTCTCAAGCCAATGGTTTTCTTTTTCTTTTGTCTGAATCAGGCCAGTGCTGTTGATTCTTCGTTTCTCTCTTCTTCTGATGGTTTCTTCTAATTCAGCTGTTATATCATGGACATGGTGCTTGAGAGTTTTCTCAGCTAAGTTTGAACTCGGAGATTGGATGTCTATGGCCATCTGGTTATCTGAACAAGTAACTTGTTGGTGGGCAAGCGTGCGACTACAACGTCTCTATTTCCATTTTCCGCTATTGAGCAAGGAATCTAAGTGCCATCAGTGACCCAAGATCTCTAACCAGCCTAGCGACAAGTTGATCGAGATTTTTTTTTTATAGTTGCGAATTTGTATGAATGGTGTCTGCTGTTTTACGAAATGCTGTATACTAGGCGCTCTGGAAGAGAAGAAACTGTTAATGCAGCCATCCTGGGTGGGCCTGTCAATGGGCCGATCCGACCCAACAGGCCCACGGGTCTAACCTAATTTTGGGCCTGCCCACAAAACTCTTCTCAATTCGAAAATTTTTAGTCGGGCTTACAAATCCATCCAAATTAGAGTCACAGGCCGGACTCAAGTTTTGACTTTGGTTTCCTCCATTCAAATCTTAAATTTTACTTTATTAAAATTATGTTATTTTACTTAAAAACTCTCTTTTCAAACAAATTAAGTAATTAACATAAAATTTTTACTTGAGTGAGATTATAAATTTCATATTAAAAAATATATTATTTTTATTAATTTAATTTTTATTTAAATATTCAGATCGAATCAAATCTTAGTCAAACTTTACTCTTTTTTTTTGAAAATGTTGAACTCAACCCAATGCGGTCCGACATAACTCGAGCTAAAGTTGGACTTGAACTTTTATATTGATGAGTCAGATTTGAACAGGACTCAACTATGCACGACTAGGACCCAGCCCATTGATAGCCCTAATCTTAGGTGTTTAAATCTAAAAGACATGGAATTCAAAGCTCTGTTATGGGTACTTGCACTTGCTGTTGTTGCACTCTTGATAATTTAGCTATATTAGACTAGCATTAAATCTGTGAAATTATCAACTTTTTATTAAAATAAATAAATTTCACATCTGGGAAAATGTAACTAGATAACCTAAAATATATATAGTTAGCCTATTTACACTACCAAACCAAAAAAAACTACAAACCACCCCTTTACTCTCTCCCCCACCCAACACTAAAACAGCCCATAATGGATAAAGGTGACAAATGGACTACTAAAGGAGAGCAATAGGTCTTGGACCAGATAGATAATAAGCATTTCTCATCTACTTTATAGGTGGCGGGTCAAACACAATGGAATCTGCCACCGGCAGACAGAGAAAACTTGTTCACAGAGATCAACGTCCTGTTGATGTTAATCTTTTAACTGGTGCACGGACTCCAGAAACTAATAAATTCATCTTTCGCAAAGTAAAATTGTGAAAACGGGGACGAGAGTTGAATTGAAAGAAGCACAATGAAGATGGAACCTGAGCACAAAGATGCAACGGGCAATGCAAAGAAGAGAGAGTTCCTGCCAAGCAAATTGCTGCTTGTTCATGGACTGCTGTCCTTCCGCTCCACCTTCTGGCAAATTCTCATTCCGGACAGCAAAGAGAATTCGTGGTTATACAACGTCACCAAAAATGATTGATCGTTGAGTCAGTCAACAATATTGATCTTCCATATGCTTCTATATTTCTATGGCAAAGGACTTCATTTGTACAGAGAAGATAAATGGGGAAAAAAAATCAACGAACTGTGATACAAAACCGGAAGTGCTGTGACTCAAAACATTTACAAGTGTAACTGGTGGTGCTACTACTCTTTGGTCTGCAAAGCAAGCCTGGTAAGAATGCCAGACTCTAGCTCAACCTCCCATCGCTTGCCAAAAGGGAAGAAGCAAAAAACTGGTATGCATTCCATAGATCATATGAACCCCAAAGATCACCCGGTAAGAGAGAGAGAGAGAGAGAGAGTGCGAGCTAGGTTACCCACTTCCTTTTAGTTCTCTTCTAACTAGTTTCAAAATCTCCATAACCTGCAATAAGAAAGGAATATGAAACAATCTAACAGAAAATAGGTATAGAATCCACGTACGAAAAGAGATTGAAGTAAGAAAATTGCATATAGCCTAAAAGACTAGAACACCCTGATAGGATGATCATCACTAGTATATGTTAGCCAACTCCAATGGGAAGGGGTGGTGATTATAATAATAATTCTTCTCCCACTGAGGAGTTATTACAAAAATAACTTTGCAAGATTCTGAGACAAACATTCTTTACATGAACTTTTCTATCCGGTGTGTTATTTACTATTTAATATTTTCCTGTGCACTCAAACAAATGATTCCCATGTCACCAAAATACCTAAAACATAAATATATTTGCATCATAGTAGGCGAAAGTGGAGAAAATCAGAAACCATGAAAGCAAAAATACTGAAATTGGAGGTACAAAAGGAATGGCGACATCATAATTTCGATAAATCAGGGTGTGATAGAATTACAAATTAATGGACGCAAGTGGGAAGAAAACCTTCAAGGGAAAAATGGTATTAACATGAACAAAAAGGTTGTGACTTGATCCTATGGAGGCCCATTCCATTTAAAGGTAGACAGATGTACAAAGTGGACAGGTGCAGCTGACCTGCAAGCATATCACATCATTGTTGATGAAGGCTAGCAGAAATGATGCTTAGACTACACACAAATGGTTTCATTTCCTACTCTGTACATGATTCTCTTCTCTCTCACTCACACATGTAGATGTGGGATGTGTGCAGACACATCCTATCCTTCACATCAGATAAAAGTACTCAATTACCTCAGAGAAGATTGATTCAAAATATGCATCAAATTACCAAACTGAATATACCCCTCCCCCATCTGACTCAACAACTAGGATCCAACCTTCACAACTCTGAAAAGCTACAGCATTCCTATCAATCGCATTTGTGCACTATCAAAATGATCCACACTCTGACAGACAGCAACTACCAAATTCTGCATCACTGACAAGTGCTTGGTGGATACTCACATGCATGTGGCTCTTGAAACCCCCATAGACACCGGCACTTCAAAAGAAGATGTTTCTCTCTCTCTCAATGTCCCTTAAGCATATGCAATATTCGAACTGAAATGGACTCAATCTCATGTGTACGCAATGGTTCACCTGAATGAGGTTAGAATAAGACCAATCCACCACACGTAGGTATTAAGAACTTGGCCACTTTATGCAATGGTTCACATTTGTGAGCTCCACTACCATATCCACCTTGTGGAAAGTGAAAGTGTATGCAAGTCGAATCAGGAAAGTCCTTTGAGAAGACCACTCCCAGATCCATCTGGCTTGCAAATCCTATTGAAGATAACCTTGCTTTAACAAGTCTCTCATAAAGGATCTCTCTTTGATCATCTTAACTGTGAACTCCATACAACCAGGCCTGATTGAGCATGCATGGGAAGATGAGAGCTCACACGTACCCTAGATAAGGCCATCATAATATGGGAGAAAAGAGACATAGGACCAGTAAATGGGAACCAGTGGCAGCAAAGGTCCTTTCAAATTGAAGAAGCAAGTGCCCTGGAAGAATTCAGTTATGGAAAGCTTCAAAGACCAGAATTCCTTCTGGAAAGTGGAAGAGAAGGGTCATGAAAGGCATCAGGAAGATGTACATTTTCTATGAATCCCTTGTGGAAATATTAGGCACCCCCTTTATAAGTGTTCCATCACTAAGAGTTGGGAAAAAAGAAATACTCCCCCCCCCCCCCCTTCAAAGTCAATAAAAGTTTGTCCAGGAAATAAGTTGGATACTACAAGTTTGCCTGAAGAATTGGATGTAATCAATCCACTGAGATATGAGAGGGAAACATGGCAGATGCGGCTTATAGACACTTTTTAGGGAAGGGAATCGTACAATATCCAGAAATAAATCTTCAAGAGATGTAGCATCATATGATATATACCAACTAGAATCTAGAATAGGAGAAAATAGACTTAAGGAGAAAGTCCCACACAGAAAGTCTATTTAGAACCTTGTCTGTTAATGACTGAACAATATAGGTAAGTCCATTTTTACGATATTTCCTCCTAACCACACTCAAAAATCTTTAGAAAATTTCCACAACTTTTTAATTTCATACCAAAGTCTTGGTCCCACATTTGACTTTTGACTTAGAGTTGACCCTTTGTGGCACCTAGTACTAGCTAGGCACATGTGAACCACGCAGCTCACCAAGTTGCAAAATGATAAAGTTCCATACATAAAGAATCAACTAGGGAAAAGCAAGGTGAATAAGTTTGTTAGTAAAATATCGCAGCAATGACAAGAAGAGGGATAAACTCATGATCCTTGTCATACTGACCACTAAACAAGCCATGAGACAAACCTCAATTAATGTTAAAAAATTGGGACCGATCAAAGAAAAAGAGCAACAAAATGGTGATCCAAAAGGCAAGTGCGGGAAAAAAAAAGGGAGTCCATGGGGACAAGGTATAGAATATGAATCAGGAGGAATGAAAGGATAAATGCAGCATTCCCTCCTTTCTTTTTTCCCTCTTTTTGTGGGGGGGGGGGGGGTGAGGGGTTGATGTTCCGACAGAAGCATACGAATGGGCAGTGGGAATTCTTTTCTCCCAGTGTCGGTGGCAAAACAAGTGAATCCTACTACATAATGAAGAGATCCACATATTTCAGGTACTCAAGGAGTGGTCTACTGTTTAGCCCTCCATGCGCATCAGGATTATCAGGTCAAGGATTCAAATCCCATAAGAAGCAGGTTTATGAGGAATTTATAAAGGATGATGTAATAAGCTAGTTTTTCCAGCCAACCACAAATTTCATACATGCAAAGATCGTGCATTTATTAACACAATCTCAACTCAAGAAAAATGTGAGGCATCCATCAGACATTTCTCATTATGAGCTGGATATGTGACAATGTTACATCGTTGAAACACATAGCATATAGAAATACGCCAATCAATTAAAGGGGACCTTATCTTGTTGACATCATGACATAAAAGAATCAAGCTAAACTGTGCATGCAAACTTAGGATTCGTTGGCTAGGAACATACCAAGCCCATATAGTCTGACAGCTATTTCAACATCTAGATGACAAGGAAGAAGGAAGATACACATACATGACCTTGTGTGGTTTATACCAGTGGACGAGACCACACTTTCATGACTGCAGAATTCAGCAAGTTACTGAGACTAGAAGATGTCAAGTTTTCTTGTCCCACAATTCAGCAAGCTTTGAAAGAAAGGCATAGTTGCTGACAAGAATGCAACTTTGACAAACAGCAGAAAAAAAAATCAGTTCAAATCCTTAAATCCCTATCTCATACCATACTATCTCCCTACTCTCTATTTTTCCAGTGGTTGACAGAAAAATCCGTTCAAACAATTTTTTTGTTCTCCAAAAGGAAAGCAAATAAGGGAAATTTTGGCACTAAAGATACTCTTAATTCCCACATGCGAACACAAAATCCCTAGATATTAGGTTATGGGTGCCTAATCCACAGTATAGACAATCCATCCATCAACAACACATCATTAAATTGGAATTGCAAAAAAAAAAAATCCAATTAACAATGCCAAACTTTAAATCCCACTCTTCCTGATGAAATGATACAAATCGTGATTCACACATTGGCACATGATGGTCCAGATCCTCAATATCTAAAACCATAGTTGTCAAGGCGACCAAGGCGTAGGTGGGGTCTCGGATCGCCTAAGCGCTTAGGCGCTCGCCTAAGCGGAGCCTAGGCGTTTAGGACGGAACCAAGTATGAGTTGTTTTCAAGTGTCCCTCTTACATGATATTTATGTATCTATAAATATATATAATGATGAAAATTCAATAAAAAATATCATAATATGGCAGACATAAAGACAATGAAAGCAATAAAAATTAACTCCAAGTAAACAAACTCACATTATATATCATAAAGTCATAAAAAATCTAAATTGACATCTTCAAATAAATAAGCACACTAAATAAGAACAAGAAGTGCAAATATCATTCTATCATCAGAAAACTAATTTTCAATTTTTAAAACAAACCAGTGAATACACATACATGTAAATATGTTAAATAAAATAAGAAGTGCAATATCTTAACATATTTAAAACAAGTAAAAACTAAATGAGTCCATTACATAATCCCACAATATGTCTAAAAATTGAAAAGAAACTAGAAAATGACAAGTCTCATGTGTTTGGGTGATGATAGTTTAAGTTTGACCAAATCCTGAGAGATCTCAAACAGACTAAGTGCTGTCAGTAGGAGAGCGGCTCCCTTGGAGAAGTCATATGCACGTTTGATTTTTTTTACCAGACTTTAGATTTTTAGTGTTCCATATGATTTATTTGAATTATCAAATTTTTAGATAGGTCAAATTATGAGAGATTAGAAAGTTAGCATTTCGCTAAAATCATCGAAATCGTGATTTTCTTCTTCGATGGGAGAGTTGACTTTTTTTTGTAAGAGATATGATTTTTTTGATATTTTTATTGAATTCAAATGGGGGGTACTTCCTTATTTACATGTAATATCTTAAGTAAATGAATCAACAAATTATAACATTTACTTAAATGATATTCAAGTAAATAAGATGTTTCCTGGAATCGGGCTGGACTCACCCTGAAAACCGACTTGAATCTGCTGTCTAAGTGGGATATTGTGGACCCCTAAAGGGTCTAGGCGCGCCCAGGCGCCCCTGGCGTGCGCCTTGGCTGCCTTAGCGGCGCCTTGGGGCGCCTTTTCTACTCTTAGAAAGGCGAGATGTTTTAAGGCGGCTAAGGAAGCGCCTTGGCGCTTAAGCGGCGCCTAGGCGCCACCTAGGCGTCCGCCTTGACAACTATCTAAAACTCATTTAGTACCTAAAGGAAGTCTTCAGAGATAAGAGCTTCAATCTGATGCCTACTCCATACCTACTGCAGTTCTGAACTAGCACAATTAACAACATGATACATATTTTTCCTCCCTAACTACCCTCTTTCTTAAGGAGCAAGATCAACAATGATAAATACACTGAAATGACCCATATCCAAAGAATTTTCCCACCTTTCAATTATAGAAATTCTCAGATGATACCTCTTTCTCCTGCTGATTCTGTTCATCAGTTCTCTCTTTCCCAATATGATTCCTCAATTTCTATCAGTGGCAATAAAGGAGAAAAATATTCACCATTCTTATTGCTTTCAGAAATAGGCAGCAAGCAGGGAAACCAGAAAGAAGTTGTTAAATACTAACTCCTAAAATAAATTGGTCTCAATTCTCAAATTTTTCATTTTTAATCCAGATGTTCTTTCTAAAATTCTAGGATTACCCAACATAAACATATCTGATACTGTACCTTAATCACTTAACTCTACCTACAAGAAGCCCTGAGCATGTATCTGCAATATTCTTACATCACACGTACTATTTACGGTCTGGCCGTCCTAAAAGCACTTGTAAAACATGTAATCCCCTTTTCTTCTTGCCCATGTCGGTGGTTGCACTTGCAACTTAATTTGATCCGCATTGAAACTTTTGATGGTAGCTTTTGCCTTTGCCTGTGGAAATTGTTGGAAGGCAAATTCAGACACACATTCTTCTACCAAACATCTTCCAGAAACAAATTCAAATCTTACTACCTATACAGTTTAACTAATTTTTCTTGAAACCGTTCCATTGAAGGTATTCAATTCAGGTAATAGCCTATTCTTTCTCAGCCACAGTTTTTCCTTGAAGGACAATGTTAAGGTTCATAATAACTCAGTAAGACAAAGATCCTTACACTATTTAAAATTTTTTCTAACGATACATAGCTGAGACAACACTTTAAAGCAACAGAACATTTTCCTCTTAGACATTTCATCAATTTCACAAGTTACAGAACCTGTCTCTAAATTGCATAACTATAAGATATGAATTTGAGTTACTTCTCAAGAAAAAAAATTATATATATATATATATATGATTTTGAGTTTCAAAGACACCTGTCATAAGATTGTTTATATTCATTTCATATAGCAATTTCCCAGAAGCCTCCCTAAAACCATCCCCACGCACACTTCCAATCATAATAAAGGATACTTGGAGTATTTTTTTCTTATAAAGGATTCTAGTTGCTCACATGCTGCAAAACAAAATAAGTATTATAAGAATAGCATGTAACTGCTCTTACACCGGGATAGTGTTGCAGAATGGGAGAGTAATGATCAAGTGCTATGTAAATCTTTTCAAGAATGTTTAGAAGAGCATCCACTTCATCACCTAAGAGGTCAACCTGAGGTCAAAAAGGAAACAGGTTAAAAGATATTTAATAAAGCTTATGTAATTTAGATCACATCTAGAGAAGGAATGTAGGAAAATGATATTAATTTGCTAATTAATTAACTCGACAGAAAAACTGAAATCAGAAGATAATCGTGTTGCACTCAGAAAGTGAGATGAATTCAGATCTCTTCCATTTACATACACCAAGAGAATCCAAGAAAAGTCAAATACTAGAATTTTAACTGTTGACAGGGTAGTATACAGCTGACATGATAGTAAGATGGCATTCTTAGGAAAGCGATGATAAACACCTGTAGAATAAAAATCTGAAAACAGGAGAATGCTTCAACGGGACAGATTTCATGTCATTCTGTTGTGCACAATTTTTCTGATCATTTTGGCTTGGAGTATAGGGTTCTTTCTATTTGTATGTTTTCTAATTTTAACTACTTTTCAGTTCTTTTAAGCTCTTCCAACCAGCTTTAAAATTAAAGCCCTGTTGAAAGTCAGGGAATTCATGTGGCTGTCATGGAGAAGCAATGTACACTTTGATGATGCATGGACTTGTGCAGTATTGTCCAGAGTGTGTGAATAATTTGTTTCATTATAGAACCCCGATATCCAGCACATCTGGGACATTCAGTGACCTAGCCTGCAATTTTTCATCAATGGAGGATATATGGTCTCTCTCAAAAAGGTGAAAACTGAGGTTCGATAGTCAAATGAAGGACATGCACATGCTTCCCCATGCAGTTTGTTGGAGCATCAGGAAGAATCGTAAAATTGCAGTATTCTGGGGAAGCAGGCTTTATTCAGAGAATGTTTGCCTTCAAGCACCATCTTTCCTTCACTTTGGACTAGAATCATTCTACATTCTAGTGTAGAACTCTGGAAGGGTGCCTTTCCATCAGGTGTAACTAGCTTAGTTGTTAGCTTCGTCCTATTTTTTTGCCACAGTGGAACCTCTTCCATATGCCTTTGATTGTACTTCATATATTAGCAACAAATCGTTGGTACAATAAACTTTTTTATAAAAAAGATAGAAAATCTGACTACAATATGGACAGATAAAAAGAAGAAAATGAGGACGCTTAAAGCAGTCTAAAAGCATTTTCAGTATCTGGAAAGATGGGGAGAAGAACCTGTGAAAGTATAGGGCTAACAGGTGCCTATGGAGATATTTGGAGACAATTAGAAGAAAGGAAATAGCATCTCCTGTATGCTCCAAAGTCAAAAAGTATATAAAATAAAGAGCTGAACTCCAGAGCCTAGTGCATTGAAAAGACAATAATTCTCATGGTACTACTGGAATGTCTTCATTGATGTTCTTAATAGCAAACACTGTCGCCAGCTATTAGGAGATAAAATTAGTAATAAAATTGATGGGTCTTGATAAATAAGCTCAAGATTGCACCCAATGCAGAATCTTGATATAAAAGTGTTTTACTTTTGAACCGCAAATTGCATTAGTCTAACATTCTGCAAAAGCTTTAGCACATAGAAGAAACAATTGGCCGATCAGACTGATGCGCCAGAAGTTTGATTTTTTAAAAAATCCAAAAAATTCAGAAAGACTGAAAAGAAAACAGGAAAAAAACAGAGACATTGAAGAAAAGGAGGAGCCCCCCCCCCCCTTTTTTATTAAAATAAGAGGATGGTGAACCTCCCAATGCCCATGATTGCCCTCTCATCCCCCCATTTCCCTTTTCTACAAATGGAAAAAGAGAAAGAATAGGGGGGGGGGGGGGAACTCCCTTTCTCAATGCACAAACCCTTTCCCTTTGCCCCCTCTCTCTTTCTCCCCATGAGAAACCCCCTCTGGAAGAGGAAATAGGGGGAGAGTTTTTTTTTTTTTTTTTGAAAGAAGAATAAAAAATCCCCCTCTTTCCAATGTGTCCCCTCCCCCCCCCCCCTTTTCTATTTACCCCATGCAGAACCCACCTCTCCATGCATGGGGAAGAGGGAAAATGGGGAGTGTTAATGCATGGGGAAGTGGAAACGGGGGGAAGAGAAGGGTTTCACATGGGATGAAGAGAAAGGGGGAGAAGGGGAGATGCATTGGGGAAAGGAAGGTGATATTTTTATTTTACTTTCAAAAAAATTAAAAAAATTCAAACTTGACTGGTCCACATGATCGGCAGATCCGGGCTGAGTCAGACCGATTCCGGCTGATTTGGCTGGAATTTTTGCGATCCTGGGGGTTACCCCCAGAATTGGATCGCCCTAGGACAATCAAATATGGATCGGCCGATCCTGATCCAGATCGGCCAATTCTGCTAACCATGCTTGAACATAACCAACCATCCACAATCTAGAGAAAATTTAGGCAAGTTTATACCAAAAAGTCCAAGAAGGAATCATAATAATACTCTCACTAGAAAAATGGTATACGAGCCAGAGAGATCCATGATTAAGAATGAGACAAGAGATACAAGAATGGGTATCCCAGCACTAATTGTCAGCCAACCATAAAGATACTGAACCAGAAAGCAGCTTTTGTCTGGTTACAAAATGAATATGAGGCTTTTGACGGAGTAATGATGGGATCAAAATGCTAACTTGAGAACTAGAAAGTACAGCCTACTATGAGCACTTTTCTCAATGGACTCTCACAAGCAATTTTTTCCTAGTAAATTATATAATCCAAAACATGCTAAGTTGTATCAGAAATGGGCTTGAACTAGAGACCAACCAATATTAGGAAGCAGGCAAGGCTGCTGTGTGCAGAATTTATTTTCATGCGAACATGGAGAAACTCTACCTTAATGGAATCTTAGATAGGCCAAAAAAAATTGAAATTAAATAAACTAGGAAAATGGAAAATTTGGTTCTTGATGGAAATAAGAAGATAACCTCTGAAACAGTGGACAGAAGCTATGAATGTCAAATAAAGAATGAGGATAACATATAAGCTCTAGCACGGATCTTACAAACGAAAATGCATAGAAAGCATTTTACATGGGTAATACCTCAGTTTCTGCCTTTTCAAGGTCAGATGTTCGGGTTTCAAGTCTTTTTCTATACCACAATTCCCTTATTTTCAAAATATCAGCATGCTTTATAAGTGTGTCTAACTGATGACACAGTATTTCCAACCTGCAAGCACAGTAATAAACAAGTTTAAACACAATGTACAACAAACAAAAATACTAGCTTCAAAGCATTCACCAAGCGTCATACTTAATATGCAGATCAACTGTCAGTGTTATTATTTCGGCATGAAAACATGTGAAAGAGTCATCTTAATGATGACTTGGGATCCCAACGTGAAATGTGTAACAGCAGCATTCCTTTTTGCAAGTACATATCATTAAGATTGTCTATTTTTATATTAAAACCAAAGATATCGATAGAGTAAAGCTTATACTTGGAGGTAAAGGTGTATAGTTATCCTGCGCCCACAGACTATAACTTGGAACTCAGTCAAAAGAAAAGAAAAAAAAAAAATATATATATACATATATATATAGCTTAACGGAAGATACGTTAATGGATTAACTGAATGGGGTAACAGCATAAAGTGCTTTTCAAAAATTAGATGACCATTAGTTTAAAATAGCAGCCTTTCAAAAAAATTTGGATGACATATCAACAATGACTAGCTTCCCAAACCTACAAAGTCTATTTCTGTTCGTGCATATCCCATGCACACATGCTCTCATTTTCTCCACCTCTCTCCCATTATCTCTTTGTTTCACCGCTTCTTCCTTTCATCTCTCCCCATCCCTCCCTCAAGTCTGCATATTTCCCCTTTCTGTTTTTCAATTATTTTGGCCTACCATTATCCTGGCTGACTGGATAGGTTGTGTTCAAGAAAAGCTGTTTGAACATAAAAAGCTTCATGGATATTGAGTACCTAAGTATTTCCAAAGCAAATACATTGTCGACATTAAGAGATTCATCCCATCAATATTGATCAATTACCGATGACTTTAGAAATAATAATAAGCGGAATCACAATTTGGAAAGAGTACAGATTTGATATTTTGCTAATTGGCAAGTGGAAAAAGTTATAGGAAAGATATAGGAAAAATCATGAAACAAGGACCTGGCACTTCTTCTTTCAAAATTGCACATGACTATGCTTTCAAACTCTTGAACTGATTTTGATAGCTCCTGAACAAAGATAACAATTGATTCCATCTGCTCTGTTTGCTCATCCATCTGCACACTGACTGACACTATTTCACTTTCCTTTTGTTGAACCATGTCATGAAGATGCGCCTTCTGCTTTTCAGCTTCCTTTATGTCATCTGATACAATTGCAAGCCTCTCATTCAGCTCCGCAATCTTTGCATCAGACTGCTGAATTTTATTCAAAGCTTCCTCAAGCTTAGCCCTTAACAAATTTGACTCACTCTTGTCTTCTGAAATTAACCTCCTTCGATCATTTGCTTGGTCCTTGAGCAAATTAAGTTCCTCACAACATAGATCAGATGTTTATTTTGTTGCTCTAATTTAGCATTTATGTCTGACACAAAATGATTCTCCTCTTCTATCAAGGACGATAATGATTTGATTTCCTGACTCAGTTTCTCTGATTTTGTGACCTCCAACAACAGGGCACTTTCCTTCTCATTTATCAGTGCCATCAATGAGACAACCTCTTGCCTCAATTTCCCAGACTTCTCAACTTCTAAATCCCAGGCTTTTTCCTTCTCTGAAACAATTGTCGCAAGAGTTTTCTTTTCCTCATCATATTTCACAACAGGCTTCATGGAAGAATACACATCCGCAATGGATCCTCTGAATATACAGCCATAAAATTCTTCAACCATCATATCCTTCAGCAATAACTCTTCTGCTTGACACTTAGCATCACGAATCAGTTCACTTACAATCCACTCGTCTAGCTGGCCTTTGATAATGGCTTCTGTCTTCACATCTTCGATTTCCCATTCAAGCTTCTTTACCTTCTTAAAGAGGTTTGCCTCTACTATCGAATAGTTTGAACGTTGCTTTGCTGCGTCAGTAACCTGTGAAGAAAGACAATCCATCTCTTTTCTTTTATCTACAAGCAAATCATGAAGACGTCTGTTCTCTGCTAGCAGGTTTTCAATTCTCTGCTTAAAAGTGCAAGTTTTATCATGATGATCTTGAACAGAAGAAAAGTTTTTGGACTCAGCAAGTACCTTATCCAACTTCAAGACAACCTCTGGGACTTTTTTCTTCAATGATTCAACATCTTTATCTCTCCTAAAGTGCAAAGAACCCCTCTCTTTGAGAAATTCGCGTTTCAATCTAAACAACTCCTCAGTCTTCTCATGAAGAGCAGCCTCCAGTTGTCTCTTGATTTTATTTATTTCATTTTGATAATGGCTCATAAGGTCTTCCTTTGACATGTGCACTAGTAGAGAGGCTTCAGGAACCCCTAGGCTAGGGATGTCAGACTTTTCCATAGTGGCAAAACCATTTACCCCGATGTGGGAGGTATCCACGGCAATATTATCTCTGTACACTTTGTGAGGAAATTGATCTTTCATTTTGTTACTTGTCCTTTCTTCAAAAATTTCCTGAGGACCATGAGAGAACGGGTGCTCTGGTTCAATGCCCAAGATGGATTTTGAAATAGAATCCAACTCTTGATGTAAACTTGAAAGCTCCTGAACCTTTTGAAACCAAAAATGATTCTGAGCATCAAACAGACTCTTCTGTTTGCATAATTCCATGTCAAATTCCTCCCTCTGTTCTCTGATAGAAGCTTGAAATATGATGCTATCAACTTCTCTCTGGAATTCCCATTGCCATTGTTGTTCATAAAGAGAATCCTTCAGTGTGTGAGTCATCCCATCAATTTGTTGAGATATGGACGTCACTAAGAGTCCCAAAGCATCAATACTTTTGTCTATCTGTGTTAGATCACCTGCAGCTTTTAAGTGGTCACTGACACAACAAAGACAATTCTCAGAACCCGAATTTATCATTTTTCTTATACATTCGATTCCACTCTTAAGCAATTGGAGATGCTTTTCTGCAGCAATATTTAGATGAAATAGATGCCTGGTGTTATCCTTGATTAGATCTGAACAGTTGAACAGCATGTGAGATGTGGTCTCCGCTGGTACAGGTGACAAAATTGACTCCTTTCCTGCAAGTGTATCAGGTTCATACAGTGCTAATCTTTTGGTGAGCCTTGTGATTTCAGCTTCCTTCGAAGAGTTGCTCTCAGCAGCCTCTTGTACTACAGCATTTACTATACCTCGGATTACAGAGTCACTCACCATCCTTGAGACAGTTAAACGGGCATTGAGATCATTCCAATATGATTCCCAGTCTTCTAGAAGGAGATTCTCATTGGAAATTGAATCAGCACAAAGATTTTCGCTGCCCTTGAAGCTACTAGTTGATAGAATGGACTCGTCATCCATCAAAGCAGCACTTGATTCCGCTGTCTCTAGATTAGGCATCAGTACCTGCAAGTTTTTAATTAATCTCAAAACAATAGCAAAAGGTGACAAAGGACACACCACTCTGCCTGGAAGTTTTTGGGAGAGGGTGTGTGTTCATAGAACTTGGGAGAGCTGAACCAGAACAATCTTATTATGGAATCCATAATAAAGAAAGAAAATAACCTATATCAAGCATAAAGTTAGAGCAAATATTAAAAATAATAATAATAAATAAACTGACTGCTCGACAGGAAATTTACAGCCGACAGGCACCATCTAGATAATCCCAAATGCATATTTGTTTCAGATAAGCATACACGCTATCTAATAAAAATTAAGGTCAAAAAAGAAGAAGCCCCACAGTAAGGCTAGTGGAAAATCTCTATAACAGCCCATCTCCATCTGGCTCATTAAGACCACAACAAAAAACCAAAATCGAAGAAGAATTCCGCACCACGAAAGATCCAGCCAGATGGTAAAAGCCGCAATACCACTGGAAAACTTCTCAACTTGATGCCCTTCCCTCAGAAATGAGCTTTCTACATTCTAGAAGGAAACATCAGATGAAAAACATAACAGACACACATGAAAAAAAAACTCAAATCCGCTCACTAAGACATCCTAGGAAATCAAGACCAAACATCCAATGGAAAAAAAAAAAACAACAACAGAAACAGCCAATCGTAAATGCAACATTAAAACACAAAACCCCCACTTCCAACTTAACGAAAACAAGCACCGACAGCACCACCCCACCCCAAGGCGCGTGAAACCAACACGACCCAGAACTCGACAACAGCAAATTTCGAGCGCAGCAGCCACCAACTCGTCCAGCTTACCAATCACACGATCTCTGGGGAGAATTCCGCGAAGCAAGAGGGCAAACGGGCACTGCGCGGGGCAAGAAGCAGCCCGGTTCGAATTTTCCCGCCACAAAGACCGTTGCCTGTTAGGGTTCCCCGCCGCCCTCCTGCATGCCCCCTCGGTGGGCGCCCGTACGAGTGGGGAGGCAGTCCACAAAAAGGAGAATAGGAGGAATACGAAGGCTTTTGGATGCGGGTGGGTGGGAATTCCTAGGGTTAGAGAGAGAGAGAGAGCAGAGAGAGAGAGCAGAGGAGGGAGGAGGAGGGGTCAAAAGGGGGCAGCAGCAGCAGAGAAAACGCAAGGGAGGCGGTCAGCACTCAGCACTGTGCGGCGAGTCAGGAGAAGGAATCAAATAGGAAGAAAACAAAAAAAAAAAAAGATAAGATGGTAATGGGAGGAAGTTAGAAAACGGTACGTGTGGTAAAGACTAAAGAGGCGGGAGATCTGGGTATATGTCTAAATGCCCTTGGTTTGTACTTTATTTACGGAAATTGCCACTGCAATCTTTTTTTAAAACGAAAGGGTTAAAACAAAATAACAGGCATAGTACGGCACTGCAGTTCTTAAATTTTTTTTTTGCAAAAATTAATTATGTGCCCTGTTCGAAAGAGTAATTTATTTTCCTAGTCCTTATCCAAATATCAAAAGATCAAAAGCTACAGACTTATTTTTTTGTGTAATTTAATATTTAGTACCTACTTTTAGATGTAATTGAGTATAATATATATTCATAGACGGATCCAGAGAAGAATCAGTGGGGTCACGTGACCCCACTGAAATTTTAAAATCCTATTGTTGAGTTAAAAATTTTCTATTAAATTAATTTGGTTGGAAATTTTTTTAAAAGAGTGACTCCACTGAAATTTTTTTTGGGTCCATCTATATATATATTGAAACTCAACATAACAACATAACGTATACTATAACTTAATATAATATACACTGTAATTAAACATCACATATACTGTAACTTAATATAATGTATATTGTAAACGAATATCGCATATACTCAGTTACAATATTATATAAAAACTGACTGATGTTAAAAAGATAGAATTTAAAAAAGAGATTGGCACCAAAAAATAGAAATCATCTTTTGAGACTCATAAATATTAAAAATTTTAAAAATATGGATTAGAAATTAAACTACACTAAAAAGTAAAGATTATGCGACTTTTGATATTTTGCTAGAGAATAAAAAATAAATCACTCTTTCTGAAAGCCACTGCTAATTAATTTTTAAATTTTTTAAAAAGGTTAAAACAAAACAACACATTTTGTTTTTTTATCCGACTATTAGATCGGATAGTGGTTTGACATCTAACCAAACTTTGCAATATCATACTATCCGGCTTCAGATAATATCCGACTTTGAATGCTATCAGAGTCAGACAGGATACGTGGTTCTCTCAACTGAAATGGCGAATGGATAACTATCCGGATGTTCGAATCCGGATAATATCCGAGTAGTTATCAATTTTAGATATATTATATGCATTATATTTTATGTTCGTTAAATTTATCCAACAGACATAATAGACATGCTTCAAACCATCACTAGAATTATATATATATATATATATATATATATATATATATATGTGTGTGTATGTATATTATCGTAATGTCATGTGTGATGTGTATGATCTGAACAATTCATCTAGATAAATAAACATTGTTAACATAAGAAGAATTTATAATGAATTTAATCCTTATGTTCCCCGCACATAACCAGCAAACATACTTCAAGTGAATGGTAAACATAGCTTAAATATATTTATTTAAACAAACAAATAATTTATTTGAACAAATAAATAATTTGTTTAGAACAACTTTAGACGCTTAGTATGAAATCTAAGGATTAATTTGAAAGATATGATCTGACCAGAGCGGATAAATATCTGGGAAAAATGGACAAGAATTCTGTAACTCCTACACAGCATAGTAGTTCACCATCTCTTTGAAGATCTTAAATTTAAATATCTCTTTTTTATAATTGCGTGAGAAAGAAATTTACTTTATATGGTTGTGTACTCTCAATGGGTAGCTAGGATCCGTAATAATGTGGCATTTAATGATTTAAAACATAGTAATAATAAACCTCCCACAATGTTGATGAAATAGAAGGGTTCTTGGCAGGTTGGTAGTTCTTGTATATATGAATTAATGTTTTCAAAGTGAAGTAATGGTTTGGAATGAAGTAATTTCTTTAGAATAGTTAGATACCCATCACAGGGAATTCCTCCGTTATTGCATTATTAAATCCAAGTTTATTTGATTTTACTCAGTTTTAATTTCCTAACTTTTTAGGGGTTTTATTTCTGAATTATTTTTTACAATAAAGCCAGTAAATCTTACGCATTTTTTATGTCATTACTAAACCCCAGTTTATTTGATTCTCATCCGTTTTAAATTTTCTAATTTTTTAGGATTTTTTTTCTCATAAATTATTTTTTACAATATATATAGTAAATCTTATACATTTTTGCAAAGTGTTATTGCTCAAAATTTTTACAAAGGATGAAAGACTTGCAATATTTGTTGTAAGAATGGGTCACATATGAAAAAATAAGCCCCTTTTTTTCTTAGATGGTGTCTAATTCTTTTAATAGAGAGAGAGCCAAAAGGTTTAAATTTGGAACATGGTCTCAGCACACAAATGTGAAACATTAATTTTAGCGAAAAATTGCTACCATGGCGATGTTATACTATAGTTTAATTTCATTTATGAAAGATGATACTTTCAAGATAATTAATATAATCACATTAAACACCATAAATCTCAAGAATCAACAACAACCTATGGCAGGCACAAGAGGATGGAAAGCTTTATTAGGACAAGACACCACACAAGACATCGAATCCTTCATCTCAATCCGGCAAACATTAGAAATATTGGGTTCGTGTCAATAAAGTTTGGATTTTTTTTTTCAACCAAAGTTAGATCTAACTGTGGGGCGCAACACATAGCTGTCTTGAGTGGAATAAAGACACGGCCATGTCAGAAGAACACTTTGCATTTGTGCCCCGTCCCAATCACACGATGAGGCCACTTTTTAAATTACTTACTTAATTCACCTAATGATCAAACATAAGGTAACCTGTGGCAGTGACCAAGATGGGCATGGTTAACCCCTCTAAGATGGACCCACTTCGTGTCCCAAGCATAGGGTGATTAATTTAATCACACTTGATAATTAAGGGCCTCATTAACCAACCCTCACATCGCCTTGGTTCATGAAAAGCATATTAAAGTATTCTCCCGCTTGCACTGAAGCTTCGACGAAAGGGAATCCATTAATTGGACACATGAGAGGAATAATCACATAATGGAGACCAAAACAATGTGTTAATTGCATGCTTATGTCCAATCTACAATTTTTGGTTTGCGCTCTAATCCCGCTGTTGGGCCCCACTCCCAATTTTTAGTAGGGTAAATCTTGTTGCAAACCGCCACGGTGGCGGTTTGCAACAAACTCATCTCCTCCAATTAAACTCAACTCTCCATTGGGGGAGCTAAGGTCTAGGGTTGTGCCCACCCCCAATGGAGCTTTAGTTTGCATCTATCGTAGATGCAAACTAAAGTCTCAGTTTACATCAAGTGGTGCTCTTTTTAGTAAGCAAATTTATCTAATTAAGATTTTTTATATATATTTTTTAGTTCTGTTGACGGGAATGTAGCCTAATGTATATTATAAAATATTTTATATCGAGAAATACTATCTACTCAGTTAGCCACGTTAAGCGCAAAATTAATCGGCTATCTGGGTCTCGCATCTTAAAATTAAGCAGCCAACTAATTTCGTATTTGATTGGATAAATAATTCATCTGACTAATTGAGTAAATAATATTTCTCTTTCATATTTGAGTTCAAATCCACGACGTTCAACTCAAAATATTCCTTTATTTTAAAGGCCACTGGGTCAGAAGCTCACATTCCTGGAGGATCAAAATTAAATCTACTAAAGAAGAACGAACATAGAAGTATTTGTAATTTTGATTTAATTTGAAAATCTCATTTAATCCAAAAGGTTAACTTCCTTGGAAAGGTAGATCCAACCTTGATATTCGGAACTTAATCAAATTTGAGTTAGCTATCCTTGTCATCTTGGCTATCAGCATCTATGATAGAATAATCAAGTATAAAAACTACACAACTTAAAGCTCTATGCCCACTTTATAACAAATAGAAAAATATTTATTATATTTCCTTAATGCATTTCTAGTATGCTTTATGCCTCTCTTATTGACTAATATATTACTGACATATTATGCTCATCTAATAAAAAAAGCCAAAAGTGTAATAAAAATATATTACAATAAATATTTTTTAAAAAAATAAATGGAGATGTAGGATATATAAAGTAATCCAAACAGAAGTAGTTGAGCTGAGTGGTTGGGACTTGGGAGGGCAGTGTGTACGCATGTGAAATGGAAGCCACATAAACAATATAAGAAGAAAAAGCATATGATATGGATGGTGGACTTGTGTGGTGGGCCAATGGTGCCTCCTAGGAAAGACATAGGTCAGTGTTGAAAGGGGGTGTCTATGATTGCCCATGATCTCCACCCAGGCCTTGCAATCAAACTGTTTCTTTGTAATTATTTGGAGGTGAAGATGTGGGCATCCAACAAGACAAGTATTGATGCCCCCAGTTGTGGGACATGCAACCTGGATTGCCCCCACCAAGGAAAAGGGGGAAAAAATGGAAAGGCTGCAGCCACAGGGAAACTTTTGACATGATAGGAATGGCCATTCACTTTATCAGCACCATGGCAACTCTTTTTATTTTTGTATATGCAGAGACTTCTTTAGCGTTGATAGTGCCTAGGGGTCGCAGCCCATTAAGGGCCCAATAGCCCTCTTATCAAGGGCTTCGCAGCACCCTCAGCACTGTTGAAGTCTCCCCATGGGTTATATCGGAAATTTGGGATTCTTCCTTTCAAAGAGAAGCTTTAAAAGAAGCTAAACAGTTACAAGTAAGAGGGGAGGGGGGGGGGGCGGACAAGTGACACACTCAACTCTCTCTCTCTCTCTCTCTCTCATACAACTTAAAACTGAACAAGATTAGCTTGACCATCGGAGAGTCATCTTTAAGACCCATATCCCTAGGACCAACCTTTTTGCATGTCAGATCGTCCCTGACCATCCACTTTGGTCGACGACCACCTCAGTCAGTTGAAGTCTAGTCAATCTCATCACTGTGGTCGGTCAAATCGAGCATCTCATCTTTGATTGTCCATCTTGACCAACACCTAACTCGTCCAACTAAAACCCATGCCGGCCAAATTTCAACCTCATCATTGTGGTTGGCCAACAGGTCTCGATCACGCCCTAATTATCTGCCCAAATCGACAACATCAAGTGTGAAATGATCTATACAGATTGTATTTAGTTTTTTGAGGTTGCAATGTGTCACAGGTCCTTTGGGTCAACAAGAATATCAAATTTTCTTGAGCAAATAAAAGATCAACTAGTGGACCAACCAGAGGTGATGTTGATGTATAAGAGAATGATATTTTGCCGATCAATGGATAATTACTGATCAGTGAGTACTGTCCCCATTGTTCCATCTCGATTTGTAACTTGCCCCTTTCTCTATTTTCAAGTCTTTCTTCTTATTGGTAAAGTGAGATGTAAAGATGCGATTTCTTTTTGAGAAATTATGACTTTACTAATTTCTCGTACTTAATTTGTGGGATTAACTGATGATTCATCAAAAGGATAGCTAGAAATCTTCATATATTCAAAAGTCGTGGCTTTATCGTGACATAGTTATGCATTAAAAAAAAAACGTGTTCTCTAAAAATATTTTGTTTTTACTATAACAATAAAGATTTATTTCACCCTTTTTTCCCCTCAAAGCTCTTAGATTTTTTGATGACGTGAGATGAACTGTTACATTTTGGAACTGACTTCTCTCCCGAATTCCAACTCTACAACATCTAGTTTTAATTAAGCTATTTCCCATATTAATATGTCCAAACACTTATATAGGGTTCTCACACAAAGTGTTCTTATTAGAAATATATATGTTTACATGCTAATGGTGATCTGAAAGTGAATGTCATGTCTATCCTTGGCGAATGTATGTTGCCACTTGTATGCTTATCCTAGCATATTATAATCCATTGCTTGATGACGTACAAACCTAACTAATCTGACCAGTTTACCACTAGTACAATCTTCTTTTTCAAAAAAGAAAAAAAGAGAGACTACTTTAATGTTACATGGAAGAACATTTAGGAATGCTCTTGCTGATATCGTTTTTCGTTTAAAAAAAAAAATCATCTTTATAGAACATCCTGTGCACATACATTCATCTAGACTACACATGATATCCACAGCATGTAAAGACTTTGGGCGGGTGTTGTTCAGTCCTGACTGAGAGTTCATGTTGATAGCAACAAGCTCTACCATGTCTTAGTTGTTCTTTGCAAGTGTTGGAAAAGTTAGAAGATATCTGAGAGCAATGAGATTTAAGTAGATCGAGTCAGATCCCAAGTGAAACAGGCTTTAAAGATAGAAAGAACACATATTGATCCACCGTTTGAAGCCTTATACATTCAACAGGTACAATCAAGAAGCTGAGAATTTGACCAAGTCCTAGGTTAATAATTTGATCGTGAAGGATTCTTGGTTGACCAATCTATCCTGTGATGGGGGTAATGATTCGGGAATTTGGATTTTAACTTGGGTCGAAGTCCACTCAATTCCCTATCTTTGTTATGTAAGTTTTTATGTACTAGAAATCTTGAATTAATTGTGAATTTTTCCGGATTGACTTCTAGATTGGCACTAATTCCAAATGGAAGGAACACAACATCAAGACACCAAAGAAGAAGGCACTTGGGGCTTGCTTTGTCGATGTAATGCCTTGCAACTTTTGTCGCATTTCAGTTTCATCCCTGTGTAATGTACTTTATAAGTGTGTTTATTACATGAATGGAGCTGCTCCCGCTTTGCCCCCCAAAAAATAAAGACACGGAGGAAGGCAGAAACTAAAACCCACCCTTACAATATATGCAGCAAAACGATGACGCAAAGACAATGACTCATCCGTACGACTCCTTTGGGTTAGCTTATGACTACAGTTTTAGGCAGTATCTTGACTAATAATTTTTTGTTCTCATAAACAAGTCCAACATTTTTATTACAGCATTCAGAAAAAAAAATACGTGCCCTTTTAGAAAAGTAAACTCTTCTAATGCAGGGCTCCATAATCGAGGTATGGAGACTGAACACTAATGATGGCCCCCCGGTGGTGGTCAGCCCATCTCGATTGAGTTGGGATCCTCTCGGCCCCCCGTAGGAGGGGGGACTCGGTCAGTACATGGGTGGGATGAGTTTTTTGCATTTTAACTTCTCATTTTAAAATGTCTTTTGTGTTTTACGTAGGGGTTAAAATGCAAAAAAAAAAAACCGAGCCCCCTCTTGGGGGGGGGGGGGGGGGGGGGGGGGGTTGGGGGCGGGGGCGCTGTAGAGGATCCCAACTCATCTCGATTCGACCCCAACAGTAATTGTCCAGACTCAGGACAGCGAGGCGGCCTAGGCTGATCCTAAACTAGCAAATCAAAGATGAGCGGTGTGAAAGCCCATCTCCAACTACTGCTGTCATAGAATACTCAAACTATAGGGTCATGTTATACATATCAGTTAAATTGCTAGCTGTATATGCTGGAAGAGTGCCAGTGTAGATAATTAATTTTAAAACCATTGTTCACTCCAGTAATGGGCCATTGTTGATTGCTACTCTTTTTAATTTGCATAATACTAAAAATTCTGATGTTTCCCATATCCTGAGGGGTGATTCTCTATGCACTTTAGTACTCGTGTGTGTCTCATTCCCCTTACCCACAAGGGTAGTTTTGAAAGATTTTTAGGGTACAAAATACACAAGGGGGCCTCAGTCGCCACCTATGTACTGTACATTTTTATGGGTATCAAAATTTTATGTCTGTGTATGATCATTGCCGTATCGTTTTCTCATAGTGTTAAACAACTACTCTTCCATGAAGGATCTGCATGTGGAAATCCGCACGGATTTTATGCATGTTGCATGTAGAAGAAATTGAGCTTCTTTAGCCTTTCTTTTATTATTATTATTATTATTACTATTTCACAGTAAAAGAGTACCTCATTCATTCATTAAGAACAGAAGGGCACAACAAGTTGACTGCAAGCAGTCTAAACATCGGAGGGAGAGATGATGGGAGCCACTCTCCTGAAACGTTGGTATAGAAATTAAACTTAGCTAAAAGATAAGTGAGAAGGGTAGTAGTTCTGGGGGCAAAATGCATTCGGATCCTAGGATGCAGAGACAAGAGTCTCTGATAATCCTTGATAATAGAGTTGCACCTCCAAGGAGATAGCTTTAACAACATTAAGAGCAGCAATGAATAGATCCATGGAGCAGTTGAGCTCCACAACCCACTGAATACCTTCGAAGATGGTCATAAACACAATTGTTTTGCACTTGATAACTGAGCCACAAGGATCAAATAGAATGACGACTCCAGTGCCCTTGAGTCCTTGCAAGCAGCATCAATAATCATGAAAGCGTAATTTGCAAAACGTCTCACCAGATGGTCATCCAAAGGTTGGCATAATATGTCCATAGCAGATGTATAGAAGAATGCCAAAGGCTTTGCATGAATTCTAGTCAAATTTTGCTGTGCTCATAACTTTTTGTACTCGAATAAACTAACACATCTAGTCTTCCAGAGATTCCACATTACTGCAAAGACAAATTTAAAATAGTTGAAATCATCTTTATCCACAGCAAAGGGTGGTTTGCACCAACTTAATAACTTGTCTTCCAGCAACATAGCATTCCCGTCCAATCTAAATGTAGCAGAACTCGCAAACCATATAGCTCTAGCAAGATTGCATTAAAAAAACAAATGGTCAGTTGTGGACATCTAAAAAAAAACACAACAAACCTGCATATACCAGGCCCAAAAAAAAAAACCCACTAAGAGGCCATCAAAAAACACACTAAGGGGTCCCCTAAACAGGCCCAAGCAAGCCCACTCTCAAGCAGCCCATCTCCTTTACATAGGGAGGTCACTTTAAGAGAACGTGACACCTCCCATTCCAACAGAAATCTGCTACGATGGCAGAGGTAAGTGGCCGAAAAGGTTTCTCCTTTGGCTGGGCCACCATGGTTGGCAGGGGGGTTTTGGCTAACTAGTTAAGGCAAAAGGAGGGGCTAACAGGGAATGAGGGATGTTCCTTCGGTAGCAAGAAAGGGGCTGAGGGGAGAGCTTAAAAAGAAAGGGGACATCTCCTGGAGAAGGGGAGACGACTGTTAGAAAAAAGGAGAATAGCAGCAAGGTCTTCGGTTCTTCCTGAAGAAGAGGGCTGGGTAAGAAGCAGTGGAGCGGAGTGGTCTTCATCGGCTGCTAGAAGAGGAAGCTGGGGAGTCCTCCTCCCTGATTGGTGGCATAGGAGCTTGGGAAGGTTAGCAGGAGGCCCTCCTCTAGCTCTTGTTCTGGTCTTCATCGGCTGGAAAGGAGTCTGGGAGCTTCCTCCTGCTGCTGAGATCCCCATTCACGTCATCCAAGAAGAGAAGAAGAGAAACAAAGAGACAAAGGAGAAGAAAGTGAGCAGTAGAAAGGAAGGTTTAGAGAGAGAAGGCTGGGTGGGAGTGGCTGATACGGCTGTCCCCCCCCCCTCCCATTCTTTGTGTTCTTTAGTTCTTCTTTCCACTCCTATGTAATGTCTTCTTTCATAATAAAAAGAGCCTTTGTTTTCTTTTTTTTATCTTGTCTTTGCATAGCACCGGTTTTGGCGACTACCAGGGTGTGTAGAAGTGGCCTAAAAGTTTTTTTTATCTCCTCATGATCCCTGTTTGCATAAGACCGAAGTCCCCTCATATGCATGAGATGTTATGTGTTCCATTTTATGTTTCCTCCTTGTTTTCTTCTCATATGGGACCTCACTGTCTTACCTTATTTGGGGGCAGTAAGGGGAGCTCTTGGGTACCTCCTTTGCCCCCCCTTAAAGGCACTCAATGAGAACTACCCATAGCTGCATTTCAGTTTTAGGAATGGTCCTTATTCTTTGACGTGTTTTCATTTAGATGTTTTGTTTACCTCTCGTGTCCATTATGGGGGGGTTGAGCACCCAGCATACAGAGGTCATGTGAGGCCATACATGTGCCTCTTCGCTGGGGCTCAAGAGCAGCCACTGGCATGTCCATGCCCCCCTCCTTGTCTGCTGCAAATGGCCTCCTCGGGACTGCACCAAGTCCTGCCGTATCGTTTCTCTCTCATGAGACTTCGAATTTGACGTTTTGGACCGAAGGAATCCGGACACGATCCGAGTTCGTGGTTCCGTTCTCCATATCCGAAGGGTGCCTTCCCCAAAATTTGAGGCTCAGACCCTTCGCGGATTTCGAGAACGAGACCGCGAAAGTCCTGCAGTATCGTTTTCCCGTACGGTGTTGAAAAGAAAGTACCGGATCGCTGGAATCTGAGTTCGATCTAAGTTCGTGGGTCTGTTCTCCATACCCGAGGGATGTTGTCCCCCAAATTTGAGGATCAACCCCTTCAGGGATTTCGAGAACGAGACCGCGGAAGTCCTGCCGTATCGTTTTCCCGTACGGCGTTGAAAAGAAAGTATCGAACTGCTGGAATCCGGGCTTGATCCGAATCCATGGGTCTGTTCTTCATACCTAAAGGATGTTGTCCCCCAAAATTTGAGGCTCAACCCCTTCACGGATTTCGAGAACGAGACCGCGGAAGTCCTGCCGTATCATTTTCCCGTACGGCGTTGAAAAGAAAGTACCGAACCGCCGTCGGCTGGGCTCGATCTGAGTTCATGGGTCCGTTCTCTATACCTGAAGGATGTTGTCCCCCAAAATTTGAGGCTCAACCCCTTCACGGATTTCGAGAACGAGACCGCGTAAGTCCTGCCGTATCGTTTTCCCGTACAGCGTTGAAAAGAAAGTACCGGACCGCCGTCGGCTGGGCTCGATCCGAGTTCATGGGCATATTCTCTATACCTGAAGGATGTTGTCCCCCAAATTTGAGGCTCAACCCCTTCGCGGATTTCGAGAACGAGACGCGGAAGTCCTGCCGTATCGTTTTCCCGTACGGCGTTGAAAAGAAAGTACCGGACCGCCGTCGGCTGGGCTCGATCTGAGTTCATGGGTCTGTTCTCTACACCTGAAGGATGTTGTCCCCCAAATTTGAGGCTCAACCCCTTCACGGATTTCGAGAACGAGACCGCGGAAGTCCTGCCGTCATTTTCCGTACGGCGTTGAAAAGAAAGTACCGGACCGCCGTCGGCTGGGCTCGATCTGAGTTCATGGTCTGTTCTCTACACCTGAAGGATGTTGTCCCCCAAATTTGAGGCTCAACCCCTTCACGGATTTCGAGAACGAGACCGCGGAAGTCCTGCCGTATCGTTTTCCCGTACGGCGTTGAAAAGAAAGTACCGAACCGCCATCGGCTGGGCTCGATCTGAGTTCATGGGTCCGTTCTCTATACCTGAAGGATGTTGTCCCCCAAATTTGAGGCTCAACCCCTTCACGGATTTCGAGAACGAGACCGCGGAAGTCCTGCCGTATCGTTTTCCCGTACAGCGTTGAAAAGAAAGTACCGGACCGCCGTCGGCTGGGCTCGATCCGAGTTCATGGGCATGTTCTCTATACCTGAAGGATGTTGTCCCCCAATTTGAGGCTCAACCCCTTCGCGGATTTCGAGAACGAGACCGCGGAAGTCCTGCCGTATCGTTTTCCCGTACGGCGTTGAAAAGAAAGTACCGGACCGCCGTCGGCTGGGCTCGATCTGAGTTCATGGGTCTGTTCTCTACACCTGAAGGATGTTGTCCCCCAAATTTGAGGCTCAACCCCTTCACGGATTTCGAGAACGAGACCGCGGAAGTCCTGCCGTATCGTTTTCCCGTACGGCGTTGAAAGGAAAGTGCCGGACCGCCGTCGGCTGGGCTCGATCCGAGTTCATGGGTCTATTCTCTATACCTGAAGGATGTTGTCCCCCAAATTTGAGGCTCAACCCCTTCACGGATTTCGAGAACGAGACCGCGGAAGTCCTGCCGTATCGTTTTCCCGTACGGCGTTGAAAAGAAAGTACCGGACCGCCGTCGGCTGGGCTCGATCCGAGTTCATGGGCCTGTTCTCTATACCTGAAGGATGTTGTCCCCCAAATTTGAGGCTCAACCCCTTCACGGATTTCGAGAACGAGACCGCGGAAGTCCTGCCGTATCGTTTTCCCGAACGGCGTTGAAAAGAAAGTACCGGACGGTCGTCGGCTGGGCTCGATCCGAGTTCATGGGCCTGTTCTCTATACCTGAAGGATGTTGTCCCCCAAATTTGAGGCTCAACCCCTTCACGGATTTCGAGAACGAGATCGCGGAAGTCCTGCCGTATCGTTTTCCCGTACGGCGTTGAAAAGAAAGTATCGGACTGCCGTTGTTTGGGCCTGATCCGAGTTCGTGGATTTGTTCCTCATATCACAGGACTCTGTCCCCCAAATTCGAGGTTCAGACCCTTCGCGGATTTTGAGAACTGAGTCCTTAAAAGCTTGTCGTATCGCTTTTCCGCACGGCTTTGAACATGAAGTGCCGGGTCGCCACTGATTGGGCCTGATCCGAGTTCATGGATTGGTTTTCTATACCCTAAGGGTTCTGCCCCCAAAATTCGAGGCTCAGACCCTTCTCGGATTTTGAGAACCGAGTCCCTAAAGGCTTGCCGTATCGCTTTTCCGCACGGCTTTGAACATCAAGTGTCGGGTAATCAATACCCAGACCCCGTTTGAGCTCATGAGTGCTGTCTATATGGATTAAATATCCCATCCTCCTGATTGCACGCTCAGATTCCCCGCGGATTTCGAGAATTATGCATAAATGGGGCTGTTGTATCACTTATGCCTGAAAATTGGACTGATACGGCAGGACCGATCCGGCAGGACCGATCCGGCAGGGCCCTTTCCGTATCACTGCTACAGTACCCCCTGCCGTTTCACCCTGGCAGATTGGCCCTTGCCGATTCGCCATTGCCGTATCGTTTTGGCTGCCAAATCGCTTTGTCTGCTGAATCGAATGGGTTTTGCATGATGATGTTTGAGCATTCAAATGACCAAATGACTTCAAATCATGAAAAATTAATGACAACCAAAGCATATCAAATTTCTTGCATTACCAAATAGAAAAAATTGTGTAATAATAAAAAGAATAAATAAATGAGCATGCAAATTGACTGTTAAAAGATGAAAATCACACACACATCAAAAATCTCTTGCAAATTTGACTGCAATCTTGTAGTTTTATTTTGCGTCTTTTATCGGATGTCCCGACTCAGGCCATAAGACCTTCTATTCTGGCGATTATCAAGGGTTTTCTCTTTCTAAAAGAGATGTAATTAACGTCGTTGCGCTCAGGCAACGGCGGGATCTTAGTCCAGGACCCGACACTCACTTTCGTTTGACGAAGTCAAACAGTGCGCACAATAGACTTAAAGTCCTCCGACTTTCGGAGGCAGAACACTTTGTTGTCACTTCGGTGACTGGCACGCCCGCGCTGTGCGAATTGCCGATTCATCTCACGTCGTCATTGCTCGCGTAGCATTCGATGGGATTGGATTAACAATACGCATTCATCCATGAGAACATGAGACAACATGATAAAATAGATTTTTAAAATTGATTTAAATTTTCCATTTCCACATCAGTAGACTCCTCCTTCTCTAAGCACAGTGGGCAGCATCTATCAATACCTGGAACCATCTTTGCTAGTCTAGATGGAGGTAGGGTGTTCAACGGTTCGGTCGGTCCAGGTTGGCCCATTTTTGGCCAACCCGGACCGAACCGAATATAGATGTCAACCTGAATCAAACCGAACCGGAGTTATTCCAGTTCGGTTCAAACCGAATTCTCACATTTAATTAAATATATTAAATTTATTAATATTCATACAATAAAAATAAGAATAAAATCCAAAAGTATGTATATTTATATGTAAATTTAGTCATATAATTACATTTTTAATATTTATAATATAAATATTATTATAATTATATTAAAATCGGTTTACATGGTTCGGTTTGGTTTCACAAATTGTGAAACCGAACCGAACCAAATTTCGGTCTAAATCGAATTGAACCGGCCAATTCGGTTTGGTCCGGTTCGGTTCTTTGGTTTGAACCGAAATTTGAACACCCCTAGATAGAGGAGGCAGAGCATTAGACATGATTTTTCAGATGAAATAAGTCAGCTTGGTGAAACTTTTTGTTGTAACTTGGGCTACCAATGGACCTTCTAGACTGGATGAGGAGAAGAAGTGGAGGGTCTTTGCTAACTGTCAAACGAAAATATATAGGCAGATTTGACATTAAGCTAGCCATCTTGAGTAAAGATCCAGATAAGGGAGTCCTAAGAATTGTTGACAATATGAGGGAGCCTAATATTGCAGAGTTGAGAAGCAATTAGACCTTCAACACACCTGATGAATGTAGTCATGCCTCCATTGATGATCCAAGATAAGTTCTGCAACTTAGCAAGGTAATATCCCAAGGAAATTAGGATTAGGCTTCAGGGAAATATCTGACCAGAACCCATTTGTCTTGCCAAATGTTAATATCAAAGCCATTGTTAACCAACTGCTAGAAGCAACCTTTCTTGAGGGCATTCCAAAGAGCCAAAATTTCGAGCCATACCTGGGATTTGGGACTAGAGCTCTTAGTTTGCCAAAAAAAAGTGAGACTAACAGTGCATGGCTCTGAGGAGGGAGCCCCACAACCTAGCGGAATTCTGAAGGAAATGCAAACTTCAATAAAGCAACCATGTTAAAAAAGGTGAAGGTCCCAGAAGCCAAGTCCACCAGAAAGCTTAGGCTTTTGCAATCTTTGCCAAGCAACTAAAGGATATTTGGATAGCCTATTTCTCTTTCAGCACTAAAACTCTCTTTGCAATCTGACAAGGCTAATAATGATGCTCTTAAGAATTAAGACGTTACTCAAAATGTGCACAGGAATGGCGTTAAGAATCGACTTAATGAGCACAGCTTTACCTGCCGAGGACAAAGTATTAGCCTTCCATAAGCTCAACCTGCGCTTGCATTTTTCCTTTTAAAAACTTAATTATTCCTTTTTGGATGTGCCCCAACACAATAGGAGTGCCTAGGTAAGAGGAATTGTCATGAATGTTATGAAAATCTGATATGCTCCTCAGATTGTAAATGTATAGAGATATTTGGGTTGAACATGATACTAGACTAGCCTTATTAATGCTCTGACTGGACCAGCTAAACAAAGTCTCGATAGAGTGAATCATTTTCAAGAGTTCAAGGTCATAAGCTTGCACATATCATCTGCGTAAAATTATATGGGTGTCTGAGGGAGCTCTTGAGTTAATCTTAAATCCCCTAAACTTGCCATCTTCTGCACTTGTGGCCAGTAGACAAGATAAAGCTTCATACACAAAATAAATATGTAAGGGGATAACAGACAACCCTGCCTTATGTTGGCGTGGTAGGCCTGGAGGGTTGAGTCAATATCTCTCCTGAGTAACGTTGCGTGGCAGAGGCTTAGAGGGCCAAGTCATAGGGTCTGACAAACTTAACCCGCAGTGTGGTTAATTGCTAAGTTAAAGGGAACGATGGTGATCCCTACGCACAACTCGAGTTCTGGCATAATGGTAGCCTAATTTTGATAGCAAGTGGTATCAGAGTGAGGTCGTGGGTTCAATACCCAGTAGTGTCCCTAGGTTGGGGGGGGGGGGAGAGAGAGAGATAGAGATTTGATGTGGTATGCCTAGAGGGTTGAGTCAACACATCTCTCCTGAGTAACATTGTGTGGCGGAGGCCTAGAGGGCCAAGTCATGAGGTCTGACCCAATTTAAAGGAAAATAAGGTGATCCATACACACAACTAGAGTTTTAGCATAGTGATAGTCTGATCCTGACAACACCTTATTTCTCTAGAGGGAGAAATCTAGCCCACGGCTTCACCATTGATATTTACTGAATAACTCACAAATGTGATGCATTTCATAATGAGATAAATAATCCTATCTTGGAAGCCATGTTTCTCTTGCATCTTATATATAAAAGGCCATTCAAGCTTATCATATAATCATAAGCTTTGGAAAGATCCACTTTAAGAGCAAAAATTTCAGATTTACCCTATTTGATTTGCATAAAATGAAGCAATTCTTGAATCACAACTATTCATTTGGTAATCTGCCTACCAGAAATGAAGGCTCCTTGATTTAAGGAGATCAGATCCCTCAATTTAAGGTTTGATTATGTTGGCTAGGATATTGGGTATGACCTTAATAAGAGTATTACATAGACATATAGGCCGAAAATCATTGGCACACACAGCTTTGGAGGTTTTGGGAATCAAAGTGATGATGGTATGATTAGATCCATCGAGCGGATATGACCAAACCGGAAGAAATAGATGATGAATTTTTGGACTTCATCTTTCACAATATCCCAATGAGTTTGAAGGAAGAGAGCAGTAATACCATCAGCCCCAGGTGATTTTTTCATAGGAAGAGAGAAAATTAGCTCTTGAATTTCTTGGAGGGAAGGAACTTGACACAATTTATCATTTTCTAAGATGGTGAGTTTCCTATGCCTCAACTGGAAATCATTGGGGATGGAGGGGTGGGGGGTGAGATGAGGTGAGGTGAAGAGATTCTAGAAATGATGGATAAAGTAAGCTTTGATCTCATCAGCTTTGTCTAGCCACCCTCAAGAAGACTTTTGGATCCAGGATATGTGATTAAAACTTCATCTGTGAGTAGCATGAATATGATGAAATTTAGTACTGTGATCCCCCTCCTTGAACCAATGCACCTTAGCCCTTTGACTCCAAAACCTGATCCTCTTGGTCAAGAAGATTGTTTAATTCATATTCAAGCATCATCTCTTTTTGAATATTCTCATTAGTGATAGGCAAACCGTCAATAGTCTCAATCTATTTCTAAATGTTGGAAATATGGTGCAATGGGCTCCTATAGTTAGTACTTTTCCATTTCCTAACGTGTCTCTGCAAAAGAGAATTTTTCCCTGTGTAATCAGTAGACAGAGAGCGCTCTGAAGACCAATATTTGCCAATAATCTCCTTAAAGTGAGGTTTATCAAACCATGTGGCCTCCACTTTGAAGATGTTGTTGGCTTTTCTTTTAAACCCCGTGGTATCCAGGAGGAGAGAGTTGTGATCACTATGGAGTTTGAGGAGGTGATGAACTGAGGCATACTGAAATCAAGCTTTCCAGTCCCCATTGGCCACCACCCTATCCAATCTCTCATGGATATGAAATTTAGCAACTCTCTTGTTACTACATGTAAAAAAGGGGGCCCTGGAAGCCCAAATCAATTGGACCCATAGAGAACATAAAGTCAGTAAAAGGAGCAATCTCATGAGATCTGTCTTTGGCTCCCCCTTCCTTCTCTGACTTGTCCAATATGTTAATAAAATCCCCCACAATAACCAGTGGGAGAGGGCAACCAGACATATGCTATTGGATATCTTGCCATATTTGCTTTCTTCTAGCAACTGATGTAGGTGCATAAATACACATCGCTCTTGATCCAAACTTGTATTCCACTACCCTTATCAATAGTAAGAGCTCTCCAATTATGAGTAGCAAAATCAAAGGTCACATCTATATCATTGTTCCACCAGAGCTCTGCCTTGAGCCTCCTACACATGAAAATTGTTCACATTCCTGGGATTGGCAAAAGTGGGGAACTGACAGAAGCAACCCCTCCAGGAACCATTCTATCTTTCGCCGGAAGGTTTATACCATTGTAGTCTGAAGGAGAATCCAGAGGTCCAACTTTAATCCCTACACTCGGTGAACAAAATTTGCATAAGCTGAGGCAGTAAAGTGTCCTCCATTCTCTTCTTTAATTCTGGTGACGTTGGGCCATTGATATGAGCCCGGGCCTTAGCTAGCTTAGAATACATCTCCGCTTCATGTCCAAGGAGGCTACAAAGGTATAAAATCTAGGAATTCTTTAATAAAAACACAGTAAATCTATGAATAGATTTATCTAGGAGCTTAGCTTTAATGCTGGTCTTTAGAGGAATAGAAACATCAAAGCCAATCTTAATTCTAGCAAAGTCACTCCATAGATCAACATTTTCTGCAGGGGGTTTGAATGGCCAATTTCATCACAGTAGCCTCTGCTAGGAGAGGTTATAAATCCTGACCCACATCTCAGTCGATCACAAACTATAATCATAAGACGAGCAATTAGGTCTGCCTCCCTCTTGATCAAGACCAGATCATCATTGTAGAACCATGATGTTCGTTGACAGATTTTCTCAAAATCTTCAAGATCACTGAACCTCATCAAGAACCATCACCTGTGTAACTGTGGAACTTCCAGGCTCCCTTGGGATTCCACATTCTAGACACCCATTCTTTGAGATTAGCTTGCCTACATTCCTTATCTGAGAGCACCTTAACAACTAGAATTCCTCTCCAAGAATCAGAAACATCAAAGTCTGCCTCCTCCAACTCAGTTATGCACTCTTCTGAGGGCACTGCCATGAGTTGTTGAAAATTCTGCAGCAATCCAATCTTGTGGATCTCAAGGGGTCCATCCTCCACAGACTCAGTATGACAGTATCCATGGTCAAACTGGAGATGGGTTAGGCACACCTGGAACTAAAGCAGAAACAGGGACAGAACAAAGATCCACAGAGGGTACAACCTCAAATGGGAAGCTAGCAAAGAGATGAGCTAGGGTAGGGAACCAAGAGATGCAGGTACAAAAGAAATGTAAACAGGGAGAAAATACAGAGACTTTACTGTGTATTAAATGTTGAACAGATTAGGGAGGTGGAACCTTAGATCCTGGTTCGCGGTACGTGGCCATTAATATTAGGAGGTAGGGAAAACGACAAAGGAACTGGAACGAATAAAAGACCAGAGAAGAAAAGCACAAAGATCATACCGTCACAAAAGGTGATTAAGTCACCAATCAGAGAGGAACTGATCTCCTTTACAAGCGAGCGGTGCGCAATCCATGGTGATCACCAGCGAGGAAGAAACCCTACGTCGGGCAGGAGGGGGAGAACGACATCTCCCACCCGGAACATTTCTCTTGTTAACTAATCCATTATATAAAAAGAATATTTTCTTCGCATTTATTTGGCATGCAAATGCTAAGTTAGGACCAAAGCAAAAATATTTAGATGTGAATTTATGTTTTCATTAAAGAAAAATGGTGGGATCATTTTTTTTGTGGTCAGTTGCATCCAAACGAATACCTTGAACATCTCACCCAAGCAACTACAAGTATTTAATAAGTTGCAAACGAATCAATACACTCGACAAATAACTCGAGTTCGGCTTGAATGTTACTCAAATGTGATTCATTTAATAAAATAAACAAGTCAAGTTCAAACAAAATTTAAACTAGCAAAGAGTTATTTGACTCATTTAAACTCCCAAATAAATTTGTTCAATTTTTAATTATATAAATTAAATTTTAATTTTTAAAAAATATTATATTAAATATAATAATTAAGTAATTTATCAAGGTTTTTGAGATATAATTTGAAATAAATTAGATTTATGTTTTATGAACTTATATATATATACTCACAAATTCAATTAAATTTGTTAAAATACTTGTTAAAAGATCGAACTCGAGAGTATTTAAATATACTCGACTCATTTACATCCCTAATCTATTCTCATCCTTAAAAGAGTATTGAAACTAATTAAAAACTAAATTATCAAGGAGGCATATTGTGGTGCCACATTCTTTTGTCATCTTTTTTCTTTTACTCACAAAAGACAAATATTATATAAATCTATTAATAGCCCCCATAAAAGACGGCTCAAGAAAAGGTGATGCAACAATTATTTTTCATGGATATGGTAAAAACAGGTGTGGCAACCTAGTATTCCATAATTGCCTAGCTATAGCACATTAATATAGCATGTCAAGACTTATATATATATATATATATATATATATATATCTATATATATATATATACTGCAGCTAAACTTCTCCAGACTATCGTCTTATTTATATAAATATATATAGTACGCATGAATAAAACATTCCATGTTATGTAGGTAAATTTTATGGGCGAGTAGGAGAGAGAGGTTAGGATGGAGATCGAATACAATACCAGAGGAAGAGGATACATATGCTAGCTAGAAAGCAGAGCAAGAAATGAACATAGGGATAGAAAGGAAGATAATTAATGATAATATGATACTGAGCCCTAATCAAAGACAAATTAAATGGGTGTAGTTGGCCAGCTGAACAGGCAACAAAAGAGATGGGAGGGGGGTTAAGATGAACTCGTTCCCAGTCATCAAGATGACGGTATACAAAACAGAGTATCACAATCTCTTTAGCTACAAAATATAGCAATTGGCCCTAACCAATAATGTCATCTATGCAGTAGATAGATGAACAACATGAGAATTAGTAATCACATATACATATATATATATATATCTATGTATAATGTGTGTCTATACTTTATAGATATATATATATTATGGAAAAATCTCATGTGCATATACATTACCTCTCTATTGACTTGCCCCCATATTAATATGATGACAGCCAATGACATAGCAAGCCTCTCTCTCTCTCTCTCTCTCTCTCTCTCTCTCTATATATATATATATATGGCGGTTGATACTCCATTTTTTTTCGAGAGAAAAATTTCTTGTACTTTTTTCATATATATTTTTTATTTTTTATTAATTAGATATATATGCCAACAATATATTGATCATAAAAATACCTAAAATATTCAAAAGTGTGTATGAAAAAAATACAACAAAATCTTCTCTTTCTTCAAACTGCGTTCATTAATGCATATACAATGAATGACCAGCTGCTCCTTAACGACATCCCTACCTCTAAACAGTATGACTAGACTTGTCACTAAAGTCCATCTTCTCCCAAGTCCCTACGACATCTCTCTCTCCCTCTCTCCTTCCACTACCTCTTTCTTTATGATTATTTCCTCTCCACACAGATTCCTTAGAATCCAGCTGGTTGCGACGAAGTTTGATCGGCGACCTTGCATCACGCAGAACAATCTTCTTAGTTTCCAAGCTAGTCGTTCAACATGATCTACAGCAATTGGTTTTTACAAATTTCCTTCCATCTATTACTCCGCGACAGAGACAGGTAGGCGTCAGTCCTCCATCTCTCCTCTCTGCATGCATGAAGCGGCCGAGAGGAGCTTACATTCACATGCGTAAGCAAATAAACCCGGATAACAGGCTGCAACCCGACCACCCCTAGCTATCAGTTAAAAGAACTGGAGACTGCCCCCATCGCTATCTAATATCTTCCTTTCTTCAAACAACTATTGCTGCAGTCATCTGCTGTACTATGATACTGTCCCATAATCAAAATTAAAACCCTAAAAAATTTGGCATGCAGGGCCAAGCACCACCGTCACTGCTTCATCTGATGTAAAGGTTAGGTCTCTGCAGGTGGGGAAGAGGCAACGACCTTCCTCTACCCCCACTCCTTCCTGCCCCCGACAAATGGGTCCCTTTCTCTCTCCGAATCCCCCCCTCCACACCACCAACCCCTTCTTAACCCTACGCAAGCACATCCATTTGCATGCAGCTATATATGGAACACGTTTCCACTGCCAGCCATGGAAGCCATCCCCACAAGCTCATCCCGTCACTGCTGCTTCTCCTCCGCCGCGTACGTGATGGCCCTCCATCCCATCCACGAAGCCAACCGGAGAAGCCCATATGGGGACCTCACCAGGGAGGAGTTCTACCACAGCCACATGGTCCACCACCATGAGAGCTTCGTCCTTAACCGCCACAACATGAAGATCTTTACCCAGTCGTGGAGCCCCGCCTGGGCCGACCCCGCTGACGGCGGTATCGACGACGCTGACGATGGCATCCGGGGGCTCGTCGCCATGGTCCACGGCTACACCGCCGAGAGCGGGTGGATGTTCGAGCTCACTGCCGTGGCGGTCGCCAAGCTCGGCTTCCACGTTGTTGCGCTCGACCTGCGCGGACACGGGCGGTCCGAAGGCCGGCGCGGGCATCTGCCGGACATCGGGATCGTGGTGGACGACTGCGCGGAGTTCTTCGACTCGGCGCGGACTGCACACGAGGGGCTTCCGTCGTTCCTGTACGGGGAGTCGCTCGGCGGCGCAGTGGCGGCGCTGGTGTACATGAAGCAGAAGGGGCGGTGGAGCGGGCTGGTGCTCAACGGGGCCATGTGCGGGGTGTCGTCCAAGTTGAAGCCGCCGTGGCCGCTGGAGAAGTTGCTGCCGGCGATGGCCTTCGTGGCCCCAGACTGGCCGGTGCCCACAAGAGGGCTGCCGGGGAGATCCTTCAAGGTGAGATGGAAGCGGAGACTGTTCAGGAGCAGCCCCAATAGGAGGCGGCTGCAGAGACCGCCGGCATCTACGGCACTAGAGCTGGTGAGGGTGGTGGAGGAGATAGGGAGGAGGGCGGAGGAGCTGGACCTTCCGCTGCTGGTGGTGCACGGAGGAGCCGACGAGGTGTGCGACGCGGGGTCGGCGGAGCGGCTGTACAAGGCGTCGAGGAGCGTGGACAAGACGCTGAGGGTGTTGCCGGGGATGTGGCACCAGCTGATCGGAGAGCCGGATGAGGGCGTCGACCTGGCCTTCGGGATCATCTTCTGGTGGCTTATCGACCGCGCCGACAGGGCCACCACCCACCGTTAAATATATTCTAGAATTGTTGGTTTAAAGTTTCAGCTAGCGTTCGGATTGCATCGATGGGTAGGAACAGGGAGAAAATTAAGTGATCCACCCTTATTCCAAATTAACCCTTCGAACACCGTTATCTATGTATGCATAGCTACTTGATTAATTAATTACCCACCCAGGTGTCTTAATTGTGATCCACTTCTCATAATATTCACTACTTTTTAGTGTATTAATTAATTTGAAAGCTCCTAGTGTATATAGTACATATCTATTTAAGAGTCTGAATCCCTACGATGTCAGAGAGGACCAGATTCCATCAGTGTGAAAAGAAGTTTAAGCGAGATTATTCATTGTATTGTGTGAAAATTTTAAAATTTGTAAAAAAAGAATCAAAAACTCTTCTTACACTGATGGAATTCGGTCCTCCCTTATATTGAGATGATCTGAACTCGTATTTTAAATAGTTAAGTCCGGCTTCATTTGAGAAACGAATCGGAGTGCGTGGCCTCATTCGTGCCCATATGATCCAAACCTGAGCCAGTATGCTACTTTGGGTCGGCTTCAGTTCGAATTCTTATTCGGGTTCCGGTTACATATCAGAGAAGGGATTCGGTTACGGATCCCCGGTCATCAGGCCTTCTGTTCCCTGTTAATCTAGCTGTTGGAGGTCTGATGAGGGCTGTTAAGTACTTAACATTGTTACCAGGCTCACGTATGGGGTTATATACGAAATCCATGAACAGTTTAAAATAGTCTAGATCATCACATAGATCAACGTGATCCATGAATCTTGAAGTGTGTATTTCCATATAAAACATCTTTTGCCTTCCAAAATCAATTCAAAAAGGTAACCACAACAAGATTGGAGATCATGTTCATTAGCCAGCTCTATAATAATTCACATACAAGTGGAAGGGCCATTGCATTAGCCTCACATCAATCTTCGAGCGATCTCTTCTTAATGCCGTGTCAGAGACAAAATTGAGTTGGACACCAAGGTCTTCATGTGTACTTCTCGCAAAATATTCATAGACTGCTAGGCAGGAAACTGCACGAAGGACACTGCCTCCTTCCTCACTTTTTCTTTTCAGCTTTCCTATTGGGTATATGGGAATGGCCTGTTCATAGTATACAAAATTTCGGTATCTTGAAACCTGGAAAAAAAAAAAGTTTGGGTGGTCGGTGAGTCTAATCTGGCTTACAAGGAAGCACATCTTGGTCAAATATGTCTACATCCTTTGTCTAATTGGAATAGTGGGTGATTGTGCAATCTGCTAGACTACAATGTGGGTGTGGAACATCTTGAAATGGGTGGCAAATGCTGTTATGGCATCATCAGCTCTTCCAATCAACTTTCGCTAATTTTGAAGTTTCAGAGAGTGAAGGGTACCTCGACAAATTTGCTTGTCTGCAATGAGTTTGAAGGATCTCAGTTGACAACTGCTTTCTGTCTGTTGAATGTGCATATGCATGATCAGCCCATTCCCAGCCCTCCCTGATGCAAACACATGCTGCCACCATCTCTGTCAAGCGGGCGTCAGGGAGTCCAACAACAACAGCACAAGAAACTCCAGGGTGCTGAGAAAGCACAGCTTCTACCTGAGACACCAAAAAATAAGGCAAATAGTGACTTGGTGAAGAAACTTGCTTTCTTAGAAAGTCTGTAGACTTCAGTTATCCAACTAGCAAATTCAGTAGCCAGGTTAGTATAACTTCTCAAATTCTGAGGAGTCACATGTTCATCTATGTATACACTGGGAAACAACTTCAAGCCAAAAATCATCAAATCTTCATCCAATTATCTGGTTCTAGGAACATGCAGCTGTTCTACAATGGACCAGAATCCCAGAAAATGGTGGTTCGACGACTTAGTGTATTGATACGCTGGCATAGTGAAAGAATATATAGGTGATGATTCTACTTACCTAAACAGTTGTCAATTATATATGCTGTTTGAGATATTACCTCTTCAGGGTATACATCTCTCCTCCACTCTTGATTTGACCTTTTTACGACCCACCAGCCACAGGTTGCCATTGTCATCAATCCATCCCATATCGCCAGTGTCAAGCCAACCATTCAGCCTCTGGTCCGGAACCCCTATGTAACTCTGTTCCAATATCTGACCATACATGGGAGCCTCTAGTTAGAATATTACCAACCACTGGAGCACCCTTGTTGCCACTGCCACTTACACATAGTTCCACATGTGGAGGAGGCTTTCCAACACATACACCCCCAAGTTGACAGAATGCTGGATCAGATGTTGCCTCCTTGTTTTCCTGATGTTGAACTCCAATCTTAGGGGATGATGGATCATGAAGGGTCGTGAAGGTCAGGGAGGAGCATGCTTCTGTCATTCCTTTGAAAAGAAAAGATTAAGTCAGCTTTGTGTCAGAAAAACAGAACAGGTAGAAGGAAAAATGTTTTTATAGTTGTTGAGGCTTAGTCTGCATGGGTTCTTCCCTCTTCAAATATGGAGAATATGTTTAATCCGATGCCTAGATTTGGATTAGAGTTCGGGCCTTTATCAATATTCAAACAAACTTTTGAAGGTGACTGCAACTTATATAGTTCACAAGTTAATATGCAGAATAATATAGTTTAGTAATGTCTGGTATGCATGATCCACCTCCGTGTGCTTGTTTTTCCACTTCACCTAGTTCACAAGCTTTTCCATTTTGATTTTGACATTGGCCAAATAACAAGTACATTCCACAATCCCTGATGTTGCAAGATGTGTTCGGGCCTTACAAAATCTCCACCAAAAGAAAGGATAAAACTCGACTTTCATAAATAGCACACAGTTGTGAGTGGGAAGCATTTTGTTGGAGTTATGTTCAGCTGAAATGTTGGCTACCTTATAGCACTGAAACCGCTGTTGGGACAGATGTATTTTGGCTTGATAAAGGATTCAGAAACTACATTGAACAAGAATCAGAAATCAAACAAGAAGGATAAGAGAAGACAAAACACTAATGGAGAAATAGATATACCATAAGCAGACATGATCTTTGCATTAGGAAACATCTTCACTGCAGCATCTATAAGAGCATGTGAGAGACCACCACCTCCATAAGGACCTTCTTTACAGTCTCTACCAGTCCATCTTTCTTTGGTCCTGTTTAAGATTCCGGAAGATCATAACTCATAAGATTAAGTAAAATAGTGAGTTTAAAGTTATATTTCGGTGCACATGCACTTTTTTAGAATATGTCGTCTGTGGTTAATGTCAATGATGATGAAAGATCTTGTCCGATACATCTATGTCATTTAAGGGAAAATTGTTATGCTAATTTTCTAGTTCAGTAATCACTTGAGGAAAGTTCATACCCAAGAATGATGCCAAATCAGCTACCATCACAGGGACAGTGATCAAAAGTTATGTGATGTTGTTCTATCACTTTTGTAGCTGCCTTTGCATCAAACTTGGGGATAAAAACATGGCAGCCACCCGCCATTAGCATGGCAATACATGAGGATATCCCACCAATATGGCACAGAGGAGCTGTATGGAGATAAACCTATAAAAGTCCACCAAAGATCATGTAAAATATGAAAAATTTCCCAAAAAAACAGCATTCTATAGATTATCTTATACTCGTACATCATCCTCACCGTAGCCAACAGTGGCGATTTTTGCAAATGATTGACAATTAAAGCCATATGGTTTATAGCAACACCTTTCGGCCGTCCAGTGGTTCCTGTAAAGAGATCATATCAAATGATCACGAGTTTTTCGTACTGTCATGTAGGTATATGAAAGTGTTTTATCCACTTTAAAACAATCTTCTAACGTATTGCTAAAACAACATCGAATGAAAGAGAACTTCTATGTGTAGTATTTATCAAAGTTCAATAGAATGACATAATTTGATGTTTCCTCAGAAACATTTTCTTGCAGAGCATCAGTAGTATGGCAGCTAAAGACTGCTAAAAATAAACTTATTATTATTCCTTTCCACTTTAGTTGCCCTGTTCGGGAATAAACTAAGGCATAAATGCACCTTAATGTCTTTAAGGTAGGAATGGATTTTCAACTTCTCTTACTCGAAGTGAGTGATGCAGCCGTCCCAGGCAAAGTGGTAGCATAGAGGAATAGCCTTTAAGCTATAAATTTATAAAATATTATGTAAGTTCATCAGAGCAGGTTGGAGGAAGGGGCAGATAATGCAGTTATTAATGGAGAATGCCACTCGTAAGATTTGGTATCAAGACAATGTTAGCCAAGAGGAAAATGTTTTATTACCAAAGATATCAGAAACTAATTAACTGATTTCTGGGTGTCGTTCTACCAAGATATAGGGGGTCTAACATTGGCATAGGCATTTGTATGAATTGCTTTTATAGGAATCAATGCCTTACTTGTCTAGGAAGTCAGCAAAAATTTTGGAGCAAATAAGTACTGACATTATGTAATTCTAACTTATGAACCAAGAGGCTACGTAGATTGTGAAATGAACCAGGTATCTGATAAGCACAAGCATCATCGTCTTCTACGGTTGAATCCTACAGAACACTGGAACTGAGCCAATCAAAGTCAGACGCTCCAGTGATAAACGGGAGACAGATCGACAGTGGCATGCTTCAGAAATATCAAGCCGTAGACAATATTATTAGACAGCTACTTCGATGTTTTATGAAACAAGAACTATCGAATTGAAGGAAGCTAGAAACTGGAGGGCCTCAAAGAGAATCACCTGATGTGAAGCATAAAAAAGCAACATCTTCTGGTGCCCAAATGTGATCAAATTCAGGGGATTCCACAGGCATCTTGATACCGCATTGGTCGATAACTGGAAATAAGACCAAAACAAAGGGGCAAATGCCACAGAAGAGAATCGAGAACCAAAACTTGTCCAACACAGGCAGGCAAAAGCTCTAAAATAGTACACCCCTCTTTTGTAATAATCCTCAGCAACATGAAGTTAAGATTTTTTAGGGGGAAAAAAGTAGCTAAGCAGTGCGACAGTTTGTCATAATGCAGAACAAGTCATTTAAACAACACCATCCATGGCCTTGGGAGACTAATCATGTGTACAATAATCTAAACTAGTCCACCACTAGCTAGAAAAACGCCGCTCACCACTGCCATTCCCGCTGAGGCAGCGAGGAGACTCCCCCATGAGAACATGATGCTTCACAGGCGGAGAAGAGGCGCCCTGCAGCTCCGGTACCCATCGGCGGCAGCTCTCGTCCACCGCCAGCATTACCGGACTCACAAGCCCCACGGCTGACCTCGCCTCCTCCACACTCTGCAATTCAAAATTTCAAAGGAATAAAGGATAGAAAGCGATTGAAGAAAAGGAAGGAGCATTGAACGCTGTGTGGATTTTGGCAAAGAAGCTGAACCCAGCGGTAATTGAGGGGAGCAGCAATGCCGCCGACGAAGGCGACTGCGAGCAGCCACTCCACGTACCACTCGCTGCATACGCCCAAGACAAAAACATAGAGAAGCGAACGAATACACCCCCACATGGAAACCCGACAAAAGAGAAGAACACAGTAGAATGGCCCCTCGGGTAATCCACCGGGGTCGACCCACCTGTTCAGGGAGGCCATGGCCACGACGTCGCCCCTCCCGACGCCGAGCCGTGCCAGGCCGCGCGCGAGCCCGAGCACGCCCTCCACGAACTGCCGGCCGGTCCTGGTACCGTGGCGCTCGGAGACCGTGACGGCGGCCTCCCGGCGGAGGGCCAGAATCCGGCTCAGGCACTGGCATATGTGTCCCTTGGAACAGCTCATATTGCAACCTCTCTCTCTCTCTCTCTGGTTCTCCTCCGCCTCCTCCTCCCTCTTCTTCTGTGTTCGGGGGAGGGGGATCAGGTGGGATCGCGTGGCCGTTCAAAAGTTCGTTATCTTTTGGGGTAAAATAACTACGTATATGTATTCTAAATTATTTCTTTAAAAATTTTATATTTTATTTTATATCTCTATATTCATATATTTCATCATACATGTTCTTATTTAACTCAATTAAAATTGAGTTAAGAGGATAAAAAATTTACCTTGCTCTCTATAACTCTTAAAAATTATTTTTAATAACTCTCTCTCTCTCTCCAACCCACACCACCACATAGCGCACCCTTCCCACCGCAACCCCTTCCATTGCACACCCACTTGCTTCTATCGTCTCTCTCTTTCTTCGTTCTCACTATATTCTCTCTCTCATCAACTCTTTCTCTTGATCCTCTTATTTCATGGTTATTTTAATAATTTTAACTTTTCTTTAGCGATTCAACAAAATATTCCTATTGAATTCTAATTATGGCCAACTAATCACAAGATATATCGATAAATTTTTTGATTTGGGGTCATAAAATATAAGATCAAAATTTTAAGAGTATAACTTAAAATATGATGCATTTCAGAGATATACATGTATTTTTTCCTTATCCTCCTTGTTTCCATAAAGTCTTTGATGTGCTGTTCAAATTAGTGTGTAAATGTTGCAAAATATCGAGAGAAATATTATGATATTTGATAAATGTCGTTAAATATGATGTCACATTATGACATGATGCAGTATCGGCACCGCTCCTTGTGTATTGTTGATCTCTAATAACGCTCCAATAATAATCGAAGTTATCGATCACCGAGGGCTGCCAGCCTGCCACTAATAGTCATATCATTGTTAACGTGACACTTTTACTCGTGTGATATCACATTGGACAAACAAATACCCATTCAAAGAGAATACTTAACATTTCTCACGACATTAAGGATGATGTAAATTGTTACATGACATCTTTTTATATTAAGTACGATGTAAATAGTTAAATTTTAAAATCAGTTGGCCATGTTAGTCGATTTTGATTTTTCAGTTCAAATTTACGATATTAAATCAAAATTCGAGATTTTAAAACTAGTAAATTTTCGAAATCAAGTATCTTATATCTTTAAAAAAAATAGTGCCGATAAAACCAAGTCAAACGGCCCAACCGATTTTATTATTGAAACTAGGTCTAGCTTTTTCTCAAAGTCGTACGTGTTCCCCGCCCTCGAGAGATGATGAAACCTCAGGTTCTAGATTCTTACATCATGATACCGAAAATTTAATTCTTATCTCATTCATGTGTAGGGGGGTAGGTTTTATGTCAGCTGGAGGATTTCGAATGTGGAATGTTGTGGAGATCTTGTAGACTTTGTGCTAAGTTCTAATCGATACGATATATATATACCCATAATATTTCTTACCATGCATATATCCGGATGAGAAATATTTTATGCATGCGGATTTCACGTCCATGCACATATGTGAAGTGAACAACACCCACCCATCCCAACCCAAGATGTTAGTATATCATGTCCTCTTAACTTATTTTACATGGACTAAGATAGGAACAATTTTAAAGGGGAAATTAATTATAAGTCTCCATCAGTGAAAACGTACGTATTAACTGTATATCCATGTCAAAAATATCTGTCCAAAAAATTCAGACACTTTTTACTGGTGTTAACTTCTATTCTTTATGTTTTTCGTTTCGTGAGCAACTGTTATTTTAAAATTTTTCAACTTTTATTTTAACATATTTAAATTATATTTTAAATCATATCAACAGTTACTTTAATCTTACATTATTTAATTCACCGTCCAATATATTTTAACAACTTCATACTCTTACTTTAATGTCTTCAAATTTAGATTTTTTAAGTCATGTCAACAATACATTCAATTCTCACATACTTTAACTCACTATCACATATATTTTAACGATCTCGCACTCTTACTTTAAGCATTTGAATTTATCTTTAATCATGTTAACAATAACTTTAAATCCTACACACTTAACTAACCGTCTCACATATTTTAACGACATCAAACTCTTATTTTATTGCATACAAACTTAGACTACAACTACAAGTCATCTCAATGTGACTTTAAGTCTCATACACTTTAACTCATTGTCACATATATTTAAATGACCTCGAACTCTTACTTTAATACCTTGAAATTTATACTACAAGTTATGTTAACGGAAACTTTAAGTCTCACATACTTAACTCATCGTCGCACATATTTAACAACTTTTAACTCTTACTTTAACGTCTTAGAACTTAGACGTTAAGTCATGTTAATAGTGAATTTAACTCCCACACATTTTAACTCACCTTGACACATACTTTAACAACTTTGAACTCTTATTTTAACGTCTACAAACTCTTACTTAATGTCTTCGACGTTAGACTTTAAATTGTGTCAATATGACTTTTAAGTCCCACACACTTTAACCCACAATTGCACATAATTTAATGATTCCGAACTCTCATTTTAACACATTTGAACTTAGATTTTAAGTCAAGTCAATAATGATTTTCAGTCCCCACACTAACTCACTATCACATAAACTTTAACGACCTCAAATTCTTATGTTAACATATTCGAACTCTTATTTTAACATCTTCAAACTTAGATTTTAAATCTCACACATTTTAATTTACTATCTCACATACTTAACGACTTCAAATTCTTATTTTAACACCTTCAAATTTTAAATTCCAGTTATGTAAACAGTGACTTTAAATTCTATACATTTTAACTTACAGTCACACATATTTTTAACGATTTCGAACTCTATATTAAAACTTTACAATAATTATATACATGATACATTATGTAACGTAGACGGTTAAAATGAAACTGTAAAATGTTAAAATCATAAACACTTTGTCTTATTATAAGATGCGTAAATAATTGAAGTAATAAAGAATGACAAACTCTATGCTAAAATACACGTATGAATGTGTTAAAATAACACTGTGAGTTAAGTAGAAGAAAATTCTAGTTAAAATATAAGAACAGAAAATAAAAACACAAAGAATAAGTTAAAGGAGATGAAAAATATAGTTAAAATAGATGAGAAGATCGATTAAAGTAGATGAAAATTTCAGTTAAAGTAGACCAAAAAAACCAATTAAAGTACGAAGGCAGTCATCATACATGTCTTGTGATAAAGAATAAAAGTACACATTAATTACATGAAAGGTAAAAAGAGGAAGCTACCTTCAAAGGATTGATTATTAAAGTCCACAAAAAAGTGAAACTAATTGTGACATCTTTTTCTGACAGAAATAAAAATAAAATAAAATTGCCTCCTGTCAAAAACCCCAAAGTAATTTTTCAAAATTTAAATTACTTTTATTCAAATTTCTACAATGATTAAAAATCTTAATGCTAGTTCTTCTAGAAGCCTTTATATTATGTTGAGAAATTCTTATTGCAAAAGACATCTTGTAATAAAATTTAAGTAAATTACTTGAAAAACAATTCTATTATTTGAAAACCTAACAAGATCTTTTTTTCTCTCTCAATCAATAAAATTATTTTTAAATAATTCACACCAGTCTTATTATAAATCTCATTTCTCTATTATGTTATACTCCTCTCTAAAGTTCTGTATCTTATATTTTTAACGAAATATTTTATATTTCATATTTCCGTTCATCATTAAAAAGCACTTGCACAAGACCGTATGTTGTCCCGAAGCATCATCGACCTCTTCACATGGCTAGAAAATCTCTAAGCACATCTACATTTGTACAAGATAATATCATGTTGACAACTGCATAAATATGACAACCAAAACATTTTGTGAGTTCTTCCCCTGATCTCTCCCCCAACCATGGGAAAAGAGCTACCTAGGGGTGGAGGCTAAATGTTGCTGCTACATTATATGAAAGGAAGATTACTAGATTACCTGGAAGCAAATCATTACTTATGTTGCAAGTAAATCAATGGACTCAAGGATGTAAAACAACTTATCTGACAAACTATTAACATCAGTAACCTGCAGAGAGAGAAATATTCACCACCCTCAAGCATGAAGATAAAAACTGCTAAATTTATACTAGGAGACTCAACGCAACAGATTGAAAGCTGCAGATCTTCCTGCAGTATTGCGGTGTCACTGCTTTCATATGCTTGAAATATTTACAGACCGATTTTTTCCCCTAACCCATTTTCCTCCACCTCCCCCTTCCTTCTCATAAAATTCTGCTTCCTATCACTTCTCCTGCTGCAACAAAGAATAAAGAAGATTTCCTAGCTAAACTGACGGATGCCCACGTTTTCTATGGACTTCCATTCATGAAAATCTCCGCAATTGTTTCATGATGCCTTTTGTATGACTAATCTTGAAGGGGCTCCAGCTTTTTCTACGCTGAGGGGACTCTGAGAACAGACCAGAAGCCAGGGCCTGCTGAAACCAGAGCTCAAACTCCTCCTCGTCTTCAGACATCATTTCGGCATCTAGTCCACAAGGAAATCTCGTAGTATTTGATCTTTGAGTGGTCCTATCTAATCCAACCATGTTTACGTGAAAGCTTGGTCGATGCGTATTAGCTCTACAGGCTATGCCCTGCAGCTTCGAGAACAGAGAATAAGTACAAATACAAATTTAGGCACGTAACTCCAAAATGCGGTGCCCATGAATAATTTTTTCAAGGGAAATATTTAGAAAATATGAATCTTAATGGATACCTACGGCAACAGGAAAACTATCCCAAAGTGGCATGGAGGCGGATCCTTCCATTGGCGGCCGGGAGACGACCAACATCTCCAAATTCCATGTTCACGACTAAAGAGCCCAGAAGGCAGCAATGAAGATATGGGTGAGGAAGGTGGAGGGAAATGTACAAGGATGGAGAAGCATTATTCGATCATCAGACATTTCATTCTCCATGCTCATCTAAACATGATTGTGGACAAAATGCAAGTGCCGGCAGATCTTGGCTTAGCCTGATTCTGGGGCTCACCCCTATCCCGGGAATCTCATGGGTGTTCATAAGGTGTTGCGCCATGGTTTCAAATCCAAATGAAGGGGGAGAAGGCAAACCATTTGGCTTGGTGGAATCTGATGAGATAGCATTTGATGGCAAGATGACAAAAACAAGACTTAAAGATAGGTGAGACCTCAGAAGCCGTACAATTGCATCTTTTCAAACTAAATCTGGCAGACTAAGCCAAGAATGCTATCAATACTAAAGACTGGTGAAAAATTCTTGTCGAGAAATAGATCTGACTAAAACTGACCTGACAAATGGCCCATTCAGATGCATCAAAGATCTTGCTCTCGGCACAAACGAAGGCACGTGGAATTTCCACCTGAATAACAAGACAAACACCTAACACTTACAAGAACCCAAATACACAGAAAGACATATCACTTCTTTACACCAATGTAAAAAGAACACGCATGGAAACCATAGTGTGACAATATAGGCTCAAGTTCACTCATCATTTCATTTATATTATGGTCGAACTGAAAACATGACGTGGAGTTCTCATCAAATCAAAATCCCATTTCCCAGACAAATGATTTCCATAAAATGTAGGGAGAAGGACCCTATACAATTTTCTGCAGATTAAATGTCACCAGATTGACAGACTATTTGAAAGGTTTCTAGTATGCAGATTTGGGAATTGTCCCCTATAGGGAGTATCGGTAAATCCAAGAATGGGCTTGTCCTTGTATGGCGTTGCCCTTGGCCCCTCAATACCTAGGTTTTGAGGTGACCTTATATTTACAACATGGTATCAAAGCAGATCTTCATTCTTTCGGTTGTGGACCCCATATGTCATCCCATTAGGATCCACGTGACCATGCCCTATGTGGGATCAGCACGTGCAGGAACATATGGGAATTGTCCCATATCACCAAATCTAAGAATGGGCTTGTCCTTATATAGTGTCGCCCTTGTCCCCTCAATACCTAGGTTTTAGGGGTGATCTTACATCTCCAACACAAATCAAACAAATGTTTTACCTTCCTAGAGCTTGAAATAAATGCCGAGCAACCAAATTCAACCCACCCATCTCCATCTTTGGCTTGATGATATTGACAGCAATCCTGATGCAACGAACAACCCAGAAAACATGGCTATGAGAAATAACAAGACAATTATAAACCTAGAATCCAAAAGTTTATCAAAACCATTAGGAAACAAACTGAAACAGTACTAACACATACTCTATCAGAATATAAGAAGCCTGACCTGGCACCACCTAGCCTAACTTTATTTCTATTTGTGCATATCCATATATGCGAATTTCCACACTTTGTACACTCGATACGCCTGGACTCTTCAGAACGATACTCCACTCCATCCTAGACAAATGCAGTTAAATACAATGAATCAGTCAAAAGAGCAAGAAGACTACAGGGTATAACATATTGTATTCACAGAATCACATGGTTAAACTGGAGAGTTATCAGTATGATAAAGGACAAAACCAAATCATTTTTTCTCTCTTTTTTTTGGGGTGGGGTGGGGTTGGGGGGGGGGGGGGGGGGGGGGGAAGTGGACAAAACCAATTATCTAAAAGCTATATATCCTGGGTGCCAAACTTTCAACTTTAATTTCAAAATGAGAGCTTTACCTTACTTTCCGCTGTCCCAGTTATTTGTCTGAACCTTAAGTTAAATAAGTAGATTAGGTTTTGTACACCTTTTCTTTCTATGAGAGATGAATGCAGAATGATTATAGTTTATTACATGCAAGTACAGCTACATATATCTATATTCAGAACTCACAGATAAAATATGTAGTAATTTTCTCAAGGCATCTGTATAGGCAATTTTTCCCATGCCCATTAACTGGTTAATGGTGTGTTTCGGGACTTTAGCATAGCCACTGACAGTTCGCATCAGTTGGCGGCTGATGTGAAAACCCTGCCAACTCATTGAGATTTAGTCTTCAAAATCCCAAGTCAAACTAAGATCTGGGATGTATTGATCGTGATAGTTTGACTCCTGTTTCAACAGATTCTACATAGTTTCTATTTATCTTTTGTCTAGTCAATATTCAACCAATATCAGGGCTCAGGAATACCTCAAGAATCATTCAGAAAAGACCAAGCCTCCTATTAGTGAATCCTTAGAAACATAAATGAAGCACAAGATTCGTCCTTAGACATGGAATCCCACTTCAAAATTAAAGTTGAAAATGACTTGAAGCACACCAGCTGGCTCAAAAGGATAACATGCAGTCCTTGTAGATAAGCTTCATGCACACACAATCATGTCTTATACCTGCTGTGAGGAAGGATAAGACATCTCGCTGATAATCCTTGATTCTTCCTTCCTCAACTGTTCATCATAGTTTGTCTTCTTTGTAGCATCAGAGAGTACCTGAAACATGTCATTGCTGAGTTGTGAAAGAGGACAAGCTTATCTATCCATCTCTCTATCTAACCCACATACATGTATGGGAAAGATCAAATAAGACCCCCGTACATCCAAGATAGATGCACAACTCCCCCTCAAAAAGGAAATGGGCAATGATGATAATTTTGAGGGGAGCCCCCTTTTGCGGTGCATAAAGTGCACTCATCCCAACAACAGTAATTTCCTTCACCCTTTACTTTTGCAAGGTAGAAAAGGTTATTTAGCAGTGGAGCATATTAAGTCAGATGTACCCAACATTTTATTTGATCCTTCCCTCCTATGTACACATACATCTACATATATCTATGGACCTATAAAATGTGTAGATGGTAAAGACAACTTACTTCATATGCACTCTGAAGCTTTTTAAATGATTCACTTGCTAACGGATTTCCCATATTTTTGTCAGGATGAACTAGCACGGCCTGCATATTGAAGTGCATAACAATCAGGAGATTAACATGAAACGAGCTTGAGGTCTGATGCATGTACAAGTAGCTTAATACAAATTAAATGGGCACCAATAGCAGCATCTGATATGAATGATGTGGATAAGAAATACACACCCTTTTCCGGTACTCCCTTTTCAGTATTGTAATATCAATGCTCTTACTTTGAGGAAAACCAAGAATTTCATAATGATTTGAGCTATCCATTATCCTCTTCATTTCATCCACTGAATTTAAATCAGATTTTACAACCTTGATGGGAGAATGTTCCTTCTCGGTTTTTTCAACATCTTCTGTACAAGATGTTTTACAAGGTTTGTATGAGTCAACATCTTCAGCTTCACTGGTTGGCATAGAAAATTCACAATCTTCAGAAAAGTCTTCTCCTAGGGATTCCGATTTCTTTGACTCTTCGCAGTGTGCTTTTTCACGCGCACATTCATATCCTTGAAGAAAGCTAGAGAAAAGATCGTTCGAAAGAAATGCTAGGTTCATTGAAAGAAAAATGCCAATGCATCCCACACGAACATACACGCAATAAACACAGTATGCTGTTGACATGTAGACCAGCAGTCGAGCACGATTTAGGAAGACAATATAACCTGCATTAGCATATGACAGCAACAATAGTTAGAGGTTCAAATGGCATGACTGCAATAACAGTGGTATTCCATCCAAACATTCAGTTCTGGAAAACAAAATCAGATATCGGTACAAGTAGAAGCATACTTCCGACCATAAATAGCATCCCTGTTATCCAAAAGTTTCCATAGATCCACATAGTCAAGATTCCAAAAAGACCAACAATAAAGATACCAGGGGTATAACCCAGGTAATGGATCGTAGCACCAGCAGTGCCCTGAAACCATGAAAACAAGTGTAAGTCCCCAATGAACTCAAGAAAAATGCATTAAGACACCTACATATACAAGAATAATTATTGTCACTCGTTCATGAAATAACAATGAGATGAGATTTCCACTTGAATAAAGGAATAATACAAGTTTTAATGCAGTAAAAGAGCACAATTCAAAACCTTACCTGACATACTCCATCTACAACACTGAAAACATATTCCTGGCTACTTAGTACTTATTCTAAAAATTCACATGCTAAAGTTGTAAAATATCTTGAAGAGTTCTTCACAAGGAGATATTATCCCTTGATTACAAAGGCTAAGGCTATTTGATGATACAACCCCGAACAAAAGCTTTCCTGAAAGAAAAGTTCCCTAAGTATATCAAAACAGAACCTCAACCCGCCTAAGTTCCCAATGAGACCAAAAATCACTAACCATCAAAACATCAAGAGTCCCTCCCTTTTTCAGAAAATTTGGATTGTGCCACCAATTTTATTGGCAATAGAGAAAAAAACAATGACAATCTAAAACATAGATAAGAGGACCCTCTAGCCAAGGAAAAAGATAAAGGAAAACTAATCATTATACTGATGACAAAACAGTTCCAAGACTGAACACTACCATGCATAATAAGTGTAGTTCAAGGACAAAGGAAAGCCAACTCTTGAAGACAAATATTCTCTATAAAGTTTAGTTCCCAGAAACAATGTCATTATAACTCTTCTATATACTCCAGCACACCACATGGGAAAGAATATGAAAAGTCTTTGCAGGATCTCCATTGCCAAGTCTCAGCTTCACGCTTTTGAAAAGGACCATATATGCTCCATTCTCCAACTGTCCCAATCCCAATAGCGACACCAATTTGCAAATTCACAGCCAAATCATAAGTTGAAAGAACAAGTAATCCACAGATTGCTGACCACCAGTGTGATCCAAGTTTGTGGCAATTCATACTTGCGATAGCACCTAAATGCTCTAACCTTTAGTGGGACTTTAACCTTCTAGACACATACAGTGAAGTGTAAAATAGGATGAGTGACTTTCATAAACCTGACACAGTAGTGACTCAAAACTGTATTATTGCCCTCATTCTGATTTTTCTCCCCAAACCACATGAACATTTTGACCAGTGTGAATCAAAAGCACCTTCATTGGAAGAGTACTTATTCATTTTTTTCCTCAGCTAAGCACTCTGCAAATGTCAGGGTGATCTTGGTGATCCCAATAGAAATCCAACTTTGGAGGGGAGGGGGGGGGACAGGTCATTCCCAACTTGGTGTCCACAAACCCATTAAATTCAAATTCGTGTACAATCATCACTTTTTTTGTTCTGCCTTACATTGTCAAGAAACACCAAATACCTCTAGTTTCACAAATTTATGTGAAACGGAAAAGAAACTCCAAAGAGCTCAGTTACGCCGGGAGGTGACCAAACCTCCCCACCACAAGAGCACCACGGTTCAGGTCCCGGAGGATTCATTCAGCTACAAGGATCTTGAATCAAGGGAAGGGAAGAATGAGACCATAATTTGGAAGTCACCCCCGACCGAGACCTAGATGGCAACCTAGTATGTCATAATTGAGAAAGGGAACACCCCCCAGAGCCAGAATACAGGCGCCGACCTCTCCGTCCAGAACTGGCGGCTGGTATACCACCATAATGAAACGGCCTTTTCTTTTTAGTATTCGGATAGGATTTTGTTGGCTTACATTCAATACCGGAACGTATCTACGTAGGTGTTGTGAGGCTTCGCCGAAATCGGAAGTTCAGAAGTCTTCCTGGTAGAAAGCGACTTGTTTTTGCAAAAGAGGTTAATAATTGAGGGTAAGCAAGAAGCGCATTTCCCTTCTATCCTGCTCAGTAAACAACCTACCGGGAAAGAAGTATTAGCAACTACCAGTCTACCCCCAGTACCTCACGGTCCGCACCCTATCCATATTTGGCTAATTAATTTCCAATTTCCCTCCCATATTGGGGAACTATCACAATCTTTTGATGCCGCAGTGTCGACTATCTTATCCCACATTAACCATGTTGGGCTTCCACCTCTCATTAGATATTTGACACACAAGCAAGTATATGAGAGCCCAATATCAACTTGTGCAAATTTACATCAAAACATTTAGAAAACAGAGGCACCAGTAAGCTCAGATAAAATTGATGATGGAAAAGGTCAATCTTAGAAAACCAACGGTCTGCGGCAATTCTTGTGAATCGACTCCAATAGCGTGATGGTGTGCGTAATCACGCAAGAAGAAAGAAGAAAACAAAAAGGGGAAGGAAGGGGGAAAAAAAGGAGCAGCTCAACCTATAAAGGCAAACACAAGGGTCGTTCTAGGAGATTTAACACACGCGACAGTGACTAACCAGGATCAGAAGCACATAGACTAAGCAAGTCACCGAGGTCAAACTGAGGAAGCAGCTCCAAAGGATGAAGAACAAGACCGTCGGGGCCGGACCAACCAACGACTGGAAGCCTCTCACGACACAGTCCCTCCACTGCCGCAGCAGCAACAACATGAAGCTCCCCAGTCTCTGGCACCAGCTATAGACCCACGGCCAGTGGTGATCGACCAGAAGCGCGAGTCCACCCCCGACGCCGCTCACCGCCATCTGCGCACCCACGGCGGCCGGCTTCTGAGACTGCAACCATCTCCACCCTTGCTTGAACAGACCTATGTCCCCCATGGAGCACATAGGCTAACACCGCTCTCCGCGGGGAACTCTCCTCCCCACTGCCGACAGCAACAGAGCCAGGCCACAGCACTTCATGTGGAATCCACCCGGCAGAATTCGCGCGTCACAAAAGCAAAAAGGTTCCCGTAATGACTCCGGATTTCCCGTCCAGGTCCGGCCTACTCTTCAGGACGGCCATCCAGCCGCCGCCCAGAAACCAGTCCACCCCGGCTCGAACGAAACCCAACCCGCCCGCCCGCCCGCAGCGCAAACCCGGCAAATCCCATATGGCGAATGGCGCACGGGGTCCCGTCCAGTGCTCCGACGCAATGCGCCTTCCCTCACCGACAAAAGCGAATCCCCGGATCACCTCCTCCGGCACCTTCTCTCGAAACCCTAGAAAAGGTGAGTCCACGGGAATAATCTGACGGAGGCCCAGCTCCACCGGCTCGGCAGTTCCTCGTGACAAAGCAGATTAGAGATGAAAGAGAGAGAGAGAGAAGGGTAGCGCCCGTGGAAGGTGGGGGAGCAGTAGAAACCCACAGCAGGAGTGGTTGATGGATCAAAGATGAGAACTTTCGAAGCGTTACATTTGGGAGGCTGGGGGTGTTAGCTAAGAACTGTGAGACACAAGCGACATGAAGGCTACTAAGAGAACGAGATATAATTTTTATATACATAGAGAGAGAGAGAGAGAGAACATGAGAAAGGAGTTACATTCGGTAGGGTGGTAGCTGATACTGTTACAGATAAATTGAGATAAAGAGGGGGACAGAACAAATATCATAATTACATTGCATTCTTAGAGAGAGGAAGAGATATAAAGGTGTCACCTTTGTAACAATTAATTTCTCTTTCCTTATATAGAGATAGATGTGGAGAGAGAGAGAGAGGGGTTACTACTTTGTTATTTTTTAGAGAGAAAAGAGGAGGGGGAGAGAGAGAAATAAAGGTTACAAGTAAGTCATAACTATTTGTTTACAGAGAGAGAAAGAGAGAGAGAGATGGATGAGTGTGAGTGTGTGTATCTTATTAGATTAGAAGGGAAAAAAGAAGAAGATAATTTAAAGGGTGAAAGGGGAATGTCTAGAACAGGGACCGGAGATTAATAAAGGGATGGGTGGGGGACCCCGAGGTGACAGTGGTCAAGAAGAAGAGTGGTGGGCCGTGGGGGGTTTCATGGGAGTTGGGACGAGGCTTCCGTATCTCACAAGGCATGCTCTCTTCTCTTTCCTCGCGTTCCTTCTTTTCTCTTCCTAATGATGTAATGGATGGGGTTCGAGCATGCTGGAACAAAAAGCTTACGCCACCTCTTTCTTGATGTCTATTGATCTATCTCGTATTGTTCATTAGATTTTAGAGTTGCATCTATGAATCTTATATCAATTTATATATATATATGCACAAATAAATATTAAGGTACAACAGTGTAACCGAATGTTTTCTTTTAGAGTCCGGATCCTCTCGCAACGCGGAGGACCGGACTCAGTAAGTCTCCAACCGGAGGCTTACACGTGGCCGCCCTCCTCCCGCCTTCCGTTCCTCCTCCCCACTCCCGTCACCCGGTTCCCCCCTCCCAGCCTTCCCACCTTCTCCCGGTTCCCCCCTCCCAGCCTTCCCCTCCCCCTTTTCTCCCCCCCCCCCCCCCCCTCCCAACTTCCCTGCAGGAGTTACTGTTGCGTATTTTGCGCAACAGTAACTCACCCTTGTTTTGTTTTTTTTTTAATTTTTAATTTTTATTTTAAAATTTGATTGTGAGAGATAACATTTTTATTTTATAATTTTTTCTTAAATATAAACAAATATTATTAAAAAAATAATATTAATGTCTGTCGGATTCGGGACTGTAACACTCTAAAAAATTTTAATAGATGAAAATTATGAATAATATAGTTATTAGACCTCATTATTATTATGAGATAGAAATATTAATCTGAAATTAATTGATACTAATAAACGATGCCTTAGCGCCGTACAGAGAGATGTGCGCTCCGACAGTGCGACACCGAAAAACTTTACGAAAATAAAATTTGAGAACACCATAATTCTAAAAAAATATGATGACATCAGAAATATAAATATCCGGATTTGTTGACATACGGATTTCGAAATTAAGTCGATGCAACTATTTTTCGGACGATTTTTCACCCAGTGCAAATAAACTCTAAAAATTAACTAAAATCACCATAATCTATAAAACCATTACTGTCACGTCCTACTCATATACTATTTTCGGGGGTGATAGAAAGATCGAGTTAATACAAGCAGGACGGTCTGGTATATATATAGAAAGTTGCAGTGGAATAATATGTTACAAGTACCGATAGTTTAAAGTTAAAATATATAACAACTGAAGTGACAGAGTCTAAAGAAGTAAGGTTTGCTAATTTATGGATCACTCGGCGCACAATCCCCTGGCGAGTCAGACCCATCTAAGATGCCTGAAAGGAAAGTAGGATTTATGAGCAATCGTGCCCAGTAGGAAATGCAAAATATAAGTTGGACAGTAGTAGGAAAAGAGCAGTAAGTAAACAGACAGTAAGAGGACGCAACATAGATATCGAAGTACAGTTCAATTAAGATATCATAAAAGAATTTGCCCAGAACTAAAGTAAAGAAATTCATGCCATAATACAGTTCATGGAAATGTAGACTAAATTTAGCAGTAGGTGGTGTTATGCCAAACACCTAGTAGATCCATTCTCGACGGTACAATTCGAATTGACCGATTCAGTGGCCGAGTTCGGGTGCTCCTCCCGGACTGGATCGGCCCATTGCACAGGCATTAGTCCAGTAGAGTCCGAAGACCCAAGGTGTCACCATTTCCATTTGATCAGTCTTTTTAATATAGTTCGGGCAGACCTTGAAGTATACTAATATTAAAGCAAGTTCAATGTGAGAGTATAATGATAGCAAGCCAAAGTAAGGCTAGTTAGTAGGGTTAGTCCAAGTCTAAATAATATGAGAATTCTAGAAAAGGAACGCAAGAGAAAATTGGTCGATCGGAGGGTAGGATATGTTTGACTTTTGTCTCAGTAGGAGGGGGCTCCCTTGGAGAAGTCATATGTGTATTTATCATTTCACACCGGACCTTGGATTTCTAGCATTCTACTAGGTTTATTTGAATTATGAGATTTTAGGTAGGCCAAATTATGAGAGATTGGAAAGACGCTATTTTGATGGAATCGTCAAAATCGCATTTTTCTTCTTCGGTGGGAGAGTTGACTTTTTATTGTAAGAGATATGATTTTTCTGATATTTTATTGGATTCAAATGGGGGGTACTTCCTTATTTACATGTAATATCTTAAGTAAATGAAACATCAAATTATAACATTTACTTAAATGATATGGAATGTAAATAAGGTATGAGTTTGCAGTCTTGCAGGGTATCTGCTGACACTTAAGGAAGGAACAGACCTGTCTGAAAAAAAAATTGTAAAATCGGTCTACTGATGATGTGGGGGGTCGGTCGTTCGATCTGGCAAAATCGGTAGTGGGGTTTTGGCTGTAGGATCGGTCGACCGACCTGGGAAAGTCGGTCGACCGACTTTCCCAGTACTGGTAGTGGGGTTTTTGCTGTAGGATCGGTCGACCGAAAAGACAAGGTCGGTCGACCGATTCCGACGGTTTTGGCTGTAGGATATGTCATTTTTTATTTTATACTATTTTTCGGACGATTTTTCACACAGTACTTAACGTTACATTCAGGTGCATATGGTTGCGTTCACGTGCATATGGTTGCATTCACATGCATATGGTTGCATCAGGTGCGTATGGTTGCATTCAGGTGCGTATGGTTGCATTCAAGTGCTTATGGTTACACTCAGGTGCATATGGTTGCATTCAGGTGCTTATGGTTGCATTCAGGTGCTTATGGTTGCATTCAGGTGCTTATGGTTGCATTCAGGTGCTTATGGTTGCATTCAAGTGCTTATGGTTGCATTCAGGTGCTTATGGTTGCATTCAGGTGCATATGGTCGCATTCAAGTGCTTATGGTTGCGTTCAGGTGCTTATGGTTGCATTCAGGTGCGGGGCCCATCGCTTATGAATGCAACCATAAGCACTTGAATGCGACCATATGCACCTGAATGCAACCATAAGCACCTGAATGCAACCATAAGCACTTGAATGCAACCATAAGCACCTGAACGCAACCATATGCACCTGAATGCAACCATAAGCACATGAATGCAACCATAAGTACTTGAACGCAACCATAAGCACCTGAACGCAACCATATGCACCTGAATGCAACCATAAGCACTTGAATGCAACCATAAGCACCTGAATGCAACCATAAGCACCTGAACGCAACCATAAGCACCTGAACGCAACCATAAGCACTTGAATGCGACCATATGCACCTGAATGCAACCATAAGCACCTGAATGCAACCATAAGCACTTGAATGCAACCATAAGCACCTGAACGCAACCATATGCACCTGAATGCAACCATAAGCACATGAATGCAACCATAAGTACTTGAACGCAACCATAAGCACCTGAACGCAACCATATGCACCTGAATGCAACCATAAGCACTTGAATGCAACCATAAGCACCTGAATGCAACCATAAGCACCTGAACGCAACCCGCACCTGAACGCAACCATAAGCACTTGAATGCGACCATATGCACCTGAATGCAACCATAAGCCCTGAATGCAACCATAAGCACTTGAATGCAACCATAAGCACCTGAACGCAACCATATGCACCTGAATGCACCATAAGCACATGAATGCAACCATAAGCACTTGAACGCAACCATAAGCACCTGAACGCAACCATATGCACCTGAATGCAACCATAAGCACTTGAATGCAACCATAAGCACCTGAATGCAACCATAAGCACCTGAACGCAACCATATGCACCTGAATGCAACCATAAGCACCTGAATGCAACCATAAGCACTTGAATGCAACCATATGCACCTGAATGCAACCATAAGCACCTGAATGCAACCATATGCACCTGAGTGTAACCATAAGCACTTGAATGCAACCATACGCACCTGAATGCAACCATACGCACCTGAATGCAACCATATGCATGTGAATGCAACCATATGCACGTGAACGCAGCCATATGCACCTGAATGTAACCATAAGCACTGTGTGAAAAATCGTCCGGAAAATAGTTGCATCGACTTAATTTCGAAATCTGTACGTCAACAAATCCAGATATTTATATTTCTAATGTCACCAATTTTTTTTCTGAAAATTATGATGTTCTTGAATTTTATTTTGTTACAGTTTTTCCGTGTCGCCATGTCGGAGCGCACATCTTTTTGTACGGCATTAAGATAACGTTTATAATATCAATTAATCCTAGATATTAATTATTTCAATCTCATAATAATAATGAAGTCTAATAACCATATTATTCATAATTTTCAACTATTAAAAATTTTAGGACGTTACAGACCCGAACTAGATAGACATCAATATTATATTTTAATGATATTTATTTTAATTTAAAAGAACTATAAAATAAAAATGACATATCTCACAATCCGATTTTAGAATAAGAATTTAAAACTAAGGAAAAAAGTAATTGGTTAAAATGGTTACTGTAAATAGCTTAAAAACCAGCTGGCTCAAAGATCCTATTGAAAACACATTCAAATGATATACATTTGTGTTAAAATTACAGTCATAGGCTAATGTAATGGTTTTATAGATTATGGTGATTTTAGTTTAATTTTTAGAATTTATTTTGCACTGGGTGAAAAATCGTCCGAAAATAGTTGTATCGACTTAATTTCGAAATCCGTATGTCAACAAATCCGGATATTTATATTTCTGATATCACCATATTTTTTAGAAATTATGATGTTCTCGAATTTTATTTTCGTTAAGTTTTTCGGTGTCGCACTGTCGGAGCGCACATCTCTCTGTACGGCGCTAAAGCATCGTTTATTAGTATCAATTAATTTCAGATATTAATTATTTCTATCCATAATAATAATGAGGTCTAATAACCATATTATTCATAATTTTCATCTATTAAATTTTTTAGAGTGTTACAGTCCCGAATCCGACAGACATTAATATTATTTTTTTAATGATATTTATTTTATATTTAAGAAAAAACTATAAAATAAAAAATGTTATCTCTCACAATCAATTTTAAAATAAAATTAAAAATTAAAAAAAATAAAACAAAGGGTGAGTTACTGTTGCGCAAAATACGCAACAGTAACTCCTGCAGGAAAGTTGGGAGGGGGGGGGGGGGGGGGGGGGGGGGGGGGAGAACCGGGAGCGGGAAGGCTAGGAGGGGGGAACCGGAGAAGGTGGGAAGGCTGGGAGGGGGGAACCGGGTGACCGGGAGTGGGGAGGGGAACGGAAGAGGGAGGAGGGCGGCCACGTGTAGGCCTCCGGTTGGAGACTTACTGAGTCCGGTCCTCCCGCGTTGCGAGAGGATCCGGACTCTTTCTTTATGTTGTTGGATGACGATTCAACGACACCCGATAGAATACGACAGGGCCACATCGTTATACCTCAACATCTCTCTATAATATATATATATATATAAAACCATTGAATGGTTGGTTGTGACGATCTTTTAGTCATTTCAGCATCTGGATAAGAAGGTTAGGAAGACCCAACTTACCCAACAGTCTTCATTTGTTATGGTCAAAGAAAGAGAGCATAACTCAACTTAAGGCTATCCCCCCCCCCCCCCCCCCGTTTTGCAACTTAAAAGTATAGGTTGTTTGGAACTGATATAATCTTGATTTAAATAAATTCTAACGAGTAATAGGGTTGCTAATAGATATATAATTTTCTTTTTTTAATTTCAGTCATTTTTCCTTCCAATAGCTTAGAGAAGAAATGAACAATGATTTTCGAATTCTTAACTAACAGAAACAACCATTTTTCACATGCACTTTTTTATTTCTGTTTTTTATATATACACATATGATATTATAAATTGTTTAAAATGGTGGAGAATTTCTTGCAAAAGGGGAAGAGGAGATGAGGTGAACTGGGATCCTCTCGACCCCCCGCAGAGGGGGGGGGGGGGGGTAATCAATATCATAGGTGGAGGATTTTTTTTATTTTAACTTCTATGTAAAATATAAAAGAAGAGTTAAAATGGGAGGTTAAAATGAAAAAATCTCTCCCTCCTGTAGGGGGCCAAGAGGATCCTAGTTCATATGAAATTCATATAAGGTAAATAGGTGAAACTCTCTTTCGAACTCGCGCCAATAGGATCCTAGTTCATATGAAGTTCATATGAGGTAAATAGGTGAAACTCTCTTTCTAACTCGCTTTCACTCTCACAGCTCTCAAAACCACCCAGTCTCTAATATATATATATATATATATATATATATATATATATATATATATATATATATATTTCACTTGCAGAGGTCAATTGAAGATGGGTTTTTTATTAAAATAATTATATTTAATTATTTAAATATTTAAATAATTATATTTAAATATTTAAATAATTATTTTAATTATTTAATAATTATTTTTAAAAATTTCAAAATAGTCACCAATAACTTGGTAACTGAGAGATCTGATTTTCAAACGAACTGGCCTTGACAATGCTGAAAGATGTTGATATTGTCAAGACTGACAGTGGTGTCAGTATTATCAAGATCGATATGGCTGTCGGTCTTACAGATGTCTACATTAGAGTCGACATTGCCAATGGATTGAGAATGCCGACAGAGGAGTCGACATTGTCAAGTTGGGATTGGCAAAGCCAACTCCATTGTGTAAGTTGAAAGAAAAAAAAAAGAAACCAAGGCGAGCAAGTTGGTATCTGTTCTTGGCTCTCTCCACGGTTGGAAAAAAAAGAAACCATTGCAGTAATAATTTTAGGCTATAGAAGATATATTGACTTTGATTAAGCATAGCTCTGATATCTTATCTATCTATCTATAAGGAATATATTCACCCTTGGTTCAAGAGCTTTTTTTCTTTTTTTTTTTTCCTTTTATGAATTTAGATATAGCCATAGATGCATATTCTATTCTGACATGAAAAGAAGAATCTTATACGTATATGTGAATTGAGAGGTGCTATATAAATTTAATGTTATTTTTTAACTAATTCATCATATATACACACACTTGAAAATAAAATTGAGAATGAGCTAAATCAACATAATATGTCTAAGTCACAAATAAACAACAACTAATATATCTAAATCACAAATACATCAACATAATATGTCTAAATCACAAATACATCAAAATAACATATGTACACTAGAAATACATCAAAATAAGCTATGAAATCACAAACAACTAAAAATATTCAATACAGAAGATATCTCAAACGAACTGTGGAAATTAACCATCTTTTCTTTCCCTTTCTAGATCCTCGACCACGACCGTGACGTTGCTCCTATATCTCACTTTGAGTATCAATCTTTGTCTCTGACTGTGACTATGTCTCATGCACTAAGATAGCATCACATAACTCTAATTGTGATGTCTCATAATCCATGTCATCTGATATCATACCTAATGTCTCCCCAAATAGCTCAGATTGTCTGATGTGGTAGTGTGCTAGTCGAACCTCTGTGACATCGTTTGCGATGATATGTACCTACTGTAGACTGTGGTGGATGTGAATGTGTGATCTCATTTGACATCACCTCATCTGTCAGCATCTGTGAAACTCCTATGTCATACAAGAGGTTGTGAAAAATGTCATAACGTCTAGAGAAAACTGAGAGATAGTCCTGCATCACCTGGCTGCTGTGAGGATCCTGCGCATGACTCAGAAGGTCCTACATCTGAGGTAGATGAATTTGTCCGCTGAACCTGAGATAGCACATTATCAATGTACGTCTGCATGGCTATATATCTAATGTCTGTCCGATATCATATCATCCTGAAGGCCATCAGAAACCATCATATGTAGATGTCTCATACCTTCTACCAAACTCCTCTCTATGTAATCATGCGGCTCATAACGTATATCACAACTGAATCATGGTCGACCAATGAATCGTCTGGTGATAAATCAATACCAAGACATATACTCCACTCTATCAACAAGGGCAAAGAGGGGGACTCGAGTGGCACCTTTAAGGGTGTGGCGTCAGCATTAGTAATGTCGATGCTGCAGTCGGCATTCCCAACGTCGACATCAGAGTCAGCATTATCTCGAGCCCGTCTCCCGAGCACCAAGTTGACAAACGATATTTTTTAAAGGTGATTATTTAAATAATAAAATATAATTATTTTAATAAAAAAACTCATTTAAGATAGATAGGAGATAGAGAAATATGATAGAAGATTTATTTTTTGAGAAAAAATATTACATTCTAAGTGTGTCTAATTACACTTTTAGATGTGCATTGATCTACTTTGAGCATCGCAATATGTCATTTTTTTAGATTTTGGAGTTCAACTTTTTATTTTGGTGTTCAAAATTTTTTTGACACTAAAATTTCTGTTTTTGACGTTCAAATTTGACTCATTGCACGTCAAAAATAATATTAAAATAAAAATTTACATGTCAAAATAAAAATTTAGATGTAAAAAAATTTGAACTCTAAAACCCAAAAAATAGTGTGATGCAGAGTGCAATGAATCGTGCGAGATAGATCAATGAGCATCTAAAAATGCAATTATTGGATGTGGTGTACTGCACTTTGATAAGTGCAGTAACTTTGTCTCATGTTTTTTCTTTGAATTTATAGATTTTAATGTTGTATTAATTGTTATGTACTAAATTTAAATTATGATTTAGTTTATAGATTGATAGATGTATACTCGTACATCTAATCATTTATACAATTTGCATATCTATCAAAAGAATCGTTGTAATGTGGGATTGAGTGATTTGAGTGTGTAAATCTAGTTATCTATATAATCTATACATCTATGATTTGTTATACTATAAAAATTTCATATAATGGTATTTAGTTCGATCTTTTCCATTCTTATTCTCGTTTCCGTGTTCTACCATTACAAAAATGGGCTCCTCCTTACAAAATGTCACCCCTTTTTTAATAAGGTTAATTATTTATATATCTTTAAAAATCTATGAATTATCTCCATACCCCCACTTTATGGAATATACATGTATATCCCTGAAAACTTAAACACTCATCGAGAAAGACCCTGGTTAGGAGAAGCTCGCCGCCTCCGCGGGGAAGGGTTCCGGCCAAGAAAGAGGACACCCCGAAGGTAGAGACGAAGGACGGCGGGAGCACCAACGCGCCCCCCCCCTAAAACCCAAGAGAAGCAGACCACCATTGTCGGCGGCGGCGGCGGCGGCAACAACAGGGCCAAGGGCGAGGAGGAAGCCAGCGGCGGCGGAGGTAAGAAGAAAGGGAAGAAGGGACAAAAGGAAGTCGGGGCAGGCAATGACGATGGCGACCCAAAAGGCGCCGGGAATGCCCACCCACCGCTCCCGCCATCGCGGCCGTGAGCCCACCACAGGACGTAGCACCCTCTGCACCATGTCTGCGTGCAGTTCCCATGTACCCCCGCAGCCGTTGTTTGGCACGGTAATATTGGCTGAAAATTTTTAGGGATATACCGAATAGATTCCGTAAAAGTGGGGGTAATGAAGATAATTCACGACTTTTTCAAGAATATACATGTAATTAACCATCATCTGACGTTACACGTGGCCAAGTCATGTCCGATGACGATGAAATGTTTACACAACGCATCTTGACGTTTAGGGAAAAAAAAATTTTCAAAAAATTCCGTTGCCGGGACTCGAACCCGGGTCTCTCGGGTGAGAGCCGAGTATCCTAACCAACTAGACTACAACGGATTCCGGTATGTAGCGTGTAAAATCTGTATCGTAGGCTCTATTGTTGTCTGAACTGATGAAAATATTTAAAATAACCTTATTTTAAAAAATATTTACACACATATATCCATATATATCATATTTACAAATCTCTCTCTCTCTTACACTGATTCAATATAACTTACATATTTTCTCTATAAATTACATAATTTCAATATAACTTATACTGATTTAGTGTAACTTATAAGTATAAAAAATGAGCCAGTTACATTGAGTTAATGTAAACTACAGAGAAATTATATAAGTTATATTGAATCAGTGTAAATGAGAGACATAGATTTGTAAATATGTTAGACTTAAGATATATTTGTGTAAATATTTTTAAAATAAAATTATTTAAAAAAAATTTACCCTTTTAAAAATATGCTGTTTCATATCTTAATATTGTTGCGTGTCAAATATTGCTCTCGTCGTACACAGATCCTTAAATATTAAGGATTTGGACGGAGAGTACAACTTTCTTCGCGGGACTAATTTAGCCATTGTATTTGGAAATCTTGCCCATTTCAGTAATAAGGCAGAAATAGAATAATTATTTGGTTAATCAAGAGGCTAATTTAGGTGAACCCAAATAATCTTTGTCACATGGGTAATTATGCCGACTACAACGATAAACATAGGAATGAGCTAAACTTCCCCAATTGATGGATAGATTAAGAAGCCCAAGATTTCCCACTTTTTGGCTGTTCAGATGTAGCCCACTTTTTGGCTATTATATGAATGTTTTGACGTGCAGCATCTTAAACAACTCCACGAAGAGATATACTTGTTGCACCTTTTTACTGCACTTCCATGGCACTTTTGACATCTCTCATTGGCCAATGTGATATCGGCACATTGTGCCCACCCAATGGGGAGAAAGTACAATAGAGGTGCAGTAAATGTTCCTCTCCCTCGTCTGTGCTTTATGAGTTTATGAGAATGATGGAAAGGTCAAAAGTAATAACACTAAAATAGAACTAATATTAGAAGAAAGAATAGTGAATTGCAATACACGGGACAAATGGACACCTCTAATGATGGTGCAGTGAATTGGAAACCATAAAATCTACTCATATGTAGGAATCCATTCCAATTCTATATCTAGCTCTCCTGACTCCACATTCTGAAGCTTCAGAGATACATTTTGTCTTACCTTACCATCAAGGATGTGGATAGTGCTGTCTTCCAGGAGTGCATTGTCATGTGATTTCAACCATTTACCTATCTGCATGTTTCCAAGCAGATCAGGATCGCCAAAAGCCATGGCTGATGTGATTAGTGGTTGGAGATCCACCTCAGCTTCACCCATTATGTCATCGGCAGAGAATGTGTCTTGATCAAATACTTGCTGTTTGGGAGGGGGAAGAAGGTTGAAATTAGACAAACAGAAGAAGATGGGCTCCACAAACTAGGAAGAAACATATGAGAACTTTGTCAGGATGCATCCACTTTGTGTAAGTTCTTGATCATCACTCATAAAAATGAGAGAATAGCAAAATTGCAATGTGAAAAAAACATGAGGATGCCGAAATCATCCATTAACATCTTATTTTTGTTCCAAATTGGCTTCTGACGGTTATCTAGTTCAGTCAAGCCACATGAAAAATTATAGACTAGAAAATTGCTTGATATAAGTTCACTGTCAAAGATGAAATAAGAAAAAGACTTCACATATGAATCCATGCGGTGCATGTATATCAAAGTTTCAGCACTCACCAGTTTTAAGGGCCCAAAATTCTCAGGAACAGATAATTCGAATTCCTCATTCCAAATTGGGTTCAAGTTACTTGGGATGACACTTGTTTGGACTTTCTGTAGAAGCCCAAAAAAAAATTGAGGTTGAAACTAAGATTGGTAATCTAGCCAAATGCAAATTCACAATAAAAACTGATCTCAAAAGATTACGGACAATACTGACCTGCTCTCCAAGTACCAAAATAACATAAGGATCACTTGAAAGCATGTCTCTAATAGCAAGATTTGTGCCCTTTACTACTTTCACCTTGAGTGTTCCAATGACTTCAGACGTAGATTCCTGCCATTAGACAAAGCCAAAAAGAACCGTTTACTACAGTAGCTCATCACAGGACTTGTAAACATAAGCATGAACAAGGTAGACCTCAGAAACAATTATAGAGCATTTTATTCGGGTGTGTAGAAGAGTATTGGCACTAAGGCTAGGTCCCGAGTTATGATGACGGAAATAACTACCTTTCACAAAATGAAAACATAAAGACATAAATCAAGATGCTGAGGATGCAGCTTCTGTAAAGTATACTAATGGTGGTCAGCAATGTAGAACATAAGCAGCCATGGTGGTCTTGCTCACATAATCATCAATTTTCAACTGTTTTCTGTTCTCCAATTTTTTATAATAATTAGAGAAAGAAGAACCTGTGCAAAATCTGTGAAATAGGCCTGCATGACTTTGTGGCTAAACAACATAAAAAGCTGATATATACCGTTCTTGTTGGTGCTTCTGGCTCAAAACCAACATCTAGATCCTTTCCGGAATCACTAGACCGAAAAGAGCCTATTGACGAAGACAATGAAACAATACGCAGGCTAGGCTTTAAAAATTCTTGCAGCTCATACTTTGACCTGCGTGAATTGGCACCAGTTCACAATCAATAAACAAAAATAATGATTTATCACAACACATATAATGATATTTGACCTGATGAATTTGGTGCGCTCCTCAGGACTTGATTGAGGTCGAGGTTTTGAAAATCCTTCTGGAAGAAAGGCTTCATAAATTGCATTGGCATAAGAGTTTCCGCCAATCTCAACCATAAAGTCAATTTCCTCATTTGACCACTCATCTAATGTCACTGACAAAACCTGAATGAAATGGAGAAAGTAGAAATACCACATTAGAGAGTAAAAGCCCCATAAAAGGTTTCTTCGCAATGACATCTAAAACTTCATTCTTGTAAACAATCTGATTCAAATCACAAATAAGTCAACAAGGTTAGATGAAAGCTTCTGGATGGTGACACTGGAATAGAATATGCTCAATACAGCACTATTCAATCAAAGTCTGATCTCTTTCCCCCATTAGTACAACCTCCACTAGGTCTAACAGAACTCATCCTGTTATGGCCCACATTTGACTCCTTGCCCAACCAGTGATCGACCACCTACCCCTCAGAATCTCTTCCAGTATGTAGTTCATCTATAACAATGTGTGGACCCTCATTACCATTCAACATTCTTGATCAGCTTCAGTAAATCTTGTGGCATGATAACTAGCCAATTTGTGCTCAGTGAAATTTCTATATATGCCATTTATATAAGAAGCACAGAACACATAGGTTTGTTTTTCCCCTTGAAGGATTAGAATGCAGGCCTCAGATAAACATTGCAAATCTGAAACTAACTAGATAAGAACACCACCTGAAAAAGAAGAAAATAAAGCTTTCAAGAATCAGAACTACCTTTGAGATTTGTGCCCCAAGACTCCTGTGTATGCTGGAACATTTTAAGCATATGAATACACCAATATTTGCAGATCTGATGAAAGTACAAAAAGGACATCTAAGAACCTTGGAAACATTATTATACTTGAATCAAACTCAAAGTTCCTAAAAGAGCATTCATAATGAAAGGACCGTTTCCATGGATCAGGTGCAACAAATTCAGAAATATGATATCATTTTGTTGTCCACGAATTCTCAACATTAAACTGGGTGAATCTACAGAAGCAGCTCAATTAAGAGGCGACTGTTAATCTCATTTCATGTTTCTTTCCAGTGACGGCCATTCTGTATCTTGTGTGGATTGATCAGCTGAGAACACAAACATCAGAGAAACAGTATCTTTTCCATGGAGGTGTTTGAACAAGAGACTAATAGAAGGCAGGTGATGATTTACCTATAATTGTTCGGTTCGCCCATTCAATCTGCCCCATATGATAAAATCAGATCTTTCATGTCCCACAAGGAAAGGTACAGTCCATTCACTATGTATGATATAATATCTATATAGCCAGTTGGTACTTTTGTCCTACCTGAAAAGAACAACCCACTTATTACATACACATTAAGTCTTCGACATGTGTACACCAAGACACACAATGGTATCAGTGCTCTAGCCAACCAAAATTTCCCCTTTTTTCTTTCTTTTTATTAATATTGCGCTGCATTTAAATTTTTCCACTTTGTTGTCCCCTCCCTCCCTCCATCTGGACCTTACTGTTCCATGACAATCCAGGCATGCGAGATATATCTATTATCGCCTGAGGACCTTTTGTTGTTCTCTTCTCTTCTTTAATATGTGATTGCACCATTATGCCCATACTAAGAGAGAAGAAGCAATAGCCAGTAGGTATAACTTGGCTAACTCCATGACCTAAGCTAATTGCAATGTTCAAGGTTTGAGATACATTCATAAGAGTAACCACCTAACCGGAAATTAGAAAAACTTTTGAAAGTTTAGAAAGAAACTGGAAAAATCTACTCTTAAAGATCTACACGAGAAATGTCGCCCTTAATTCATGGAAACATCTCTGAGTGTAAAGTTACTTTTACAAACTCAAGAAGAAAAAAAGGATCTAGTCCAAACAGTAAAAAAATATTAATCAGAATTATAAAGTCTTAACCATTCCAATTTGGTCACTTGCAGACACCAAGTCCAAACAGACTCAAATGCATCCATAGGTCCCTAAATTACTAGTGCATTGGAACAGTATTTCCCTTAGCCTAGATTTAAAGATATTTCCTAACATTTGTTCGTCATTCAGTCTCTATTCCCTGATGTGACAGAACATCTACAGCCTTTAACATCAAGATGCACATGAACAGATTTAGTGGAATGTTGACCCCCTATTACATAATGAACTTTGATGATCGATAAGGAATAATTTGGTGCTTTACAATGTCGTCCAAGGGACCAAGTCAAATTCTTCAGTTACCTTTTGCCATTCGGATTCTCTGGAATCATATACATGTACAGAGGCATCTTGAAGACTGGATGGACAAAAGAAACAAAAGAAACAGCCTTGTTTTTTTGAAAGTGGATAAATATCTGATCTTTAATCCAATAACGAATTCTACTAGGAATGTACAACATTTTCCATTTCTTCTGAGAATTGAGAATCTGCATCCTCCTCTTAACTGCATCCCTTGTATTTGCCCAGAAAAATACAAATTGAACAGAATACAAGCATGTTTGCCCAAGTTAGACTAATCCACTTAGGAATGTACATCTATCATCCAGGAGGCTTGCTGATGACCACTTCAACTTGACTTATAGTCCTAACAGCATTAGACCTAGGACACCACATATTCCAATCCCCTGCTCATGGGGAACTGAACCATTTATCTGCAGAAGACTATGACTTCAACCATATTCTACTTAGAACAAAAGAGCTGTGGGTATCTAAGACTCAAAAGGAGCCTTGAACTTCATCTGTTATGCTGCCAACCTGATATCTACACCAGTTCTCAAAGACAGGGCATCATATTAGCTAGAAGGTCAATTAATATTTAAATTGTACCAGTACCATTGTCACATTGGAAACATATCATGCCTTCAAATAAGTTAAAAAAGCTTTTGGTTAACTATGACTCATTGTCCTTATGGAAAATAGGGAAGATGAATAACACATCAGCCCAAGGATAGCAAACTCGGTTTCAGTCTCGGTTTTGGCTGGGTACGAAACCGAAACTGTTTCGGTATCGCTTCGCCCAGTTTTGGCGGGTCTCCGGTGGCCACAAGGGAACCAGTTTCGGTTGGTTTCGGCCGATTTTGGTTGGTTTCAGTCAGTTACGGTCTGGTTTCGGACTGGTTTTCGGCCAAAACTGATTAAAATATTATTTTTTATAGTTTCGGATTTGCTACAGTGTTTCGGTCCGGTTTCGGATCGGTTAATGTATGCATCATCCATACAGCAAGAAAAAGTAAAAGAGCATGTCATTACTTTATACAGAAGAATGAGCATCTGCATTTGGTTTGAGAGAAAAGAATTGATCAGAATTAAATGAGAAGGTGAATAGTGCACCATCAGATCTGCAGAAGATAACTAAGTCAACACACTGAAAAGGTAATTGGTATAAACTACACTAATATCTTTTAGACTTACGCCCATTTTGGGTCCGGAGCACCACAATCTGCACAAAAGCGATTCTCACTTCTTTGTAGTAATTCTTTTAGTTTCCTATTAACTGTTAAAATAAAACAAAAGTTAGTTACTGGAAAGAAGAGAATGAACACAAAAGTAGATCATTTGCTGAAAGTAAACATATCTCAATCGCTATACATTTAAGCAGAAAAGTTACTTTTTGAGCAACAATGGGCATAATTTCTGTAAAGCTATTCCCAATCTATAGAGTTCTTGATAACTACACCTAATAAATCATGGCAAGCATTTTTTTTTCTCGCTTCAATATATCTAAGTCAATATTTCAACATATTTTGTTCCGAGAAAAAGTTGCACTCTTCAACAGACAATTCCATAGATGCACCGCAGGTCAAAAAGTTTATTTATCATCAACATAAGCTTCAACGTTTACTCAATTCCGTTGCAACCAAACCAGAAAATGAACAAACACTACAAAGATGTAGTTCACACACGGTCAGTCTCTACCAAGAAGAATTGATCCCCCACCTCTGTTGTTTCCTGTTAAAAACTATTAATTCAATGATAGATCTAACCACAGTTGAGATTTGAGAACCTACTCTGAGCTTTTTACGTAGAGTTCCCACCAAAAGCCAATTAAAGGAACAACACATGTAAATTAAGAAAAGGGACAGAATCCTGTGCATCGATTTTCTGGATTTGTACCTGAAGAAGAATTCCTTCCATAGTCATAACGGTTACTCATCCTCAAAATTTCAAGCGTTTGACATCCAACAACCGAATTTTCCTGTGATCCTGTAATTACAGGAAAAAGAACAACAGCAAAAAAAATGAAAATGCGAACAAAAAACACCTTCAAGTGTAAAAAGTAGAACTTTCAAAACGAAAGCAAGTGTACACGAAGAGGCGCATGTTCCCTCTTCCATACACCGATTCTATTAAAAAACCGTACAGGAATCATCTGATCATCATGGTTTCAATGGCTAATGCTCTTGGGAAACCACTCAATTTCTTTCCGAGTACATCACACAAAATCTAAATTCTTAACGCTTCAGTACCAATTGCATTAGCCGCACGTTTTATCATCAAAAGAAAGACCAAAACCTATCAAGTCACGTTAATGATTAGTATCTGGATATGACCAACGAGCACCAGAGGAAATTCGGGCACTCACCCGCAGATAATACGCAGTCAACATATTCCTGATGAACAATTAAAGACGAAAACAATAAGGGCCTCGACAAATCCGAGACCAGTTCCCCTCCAAGCAATCCCCAATCATGTCCCAATAACTTACTCTTCTTAACCAAGGAAAACCACCGCCCTCGAAACAGGGAATGTCGAGGAAATACGCCCGAAAATTAAGCAGAAGAAAGAACACAAGACGCATCTAAGAAAAACCTGAAAAAAAAAAATCTCCCCCCCCCCGGAATATCCAAAAGCGACAGGAATCAAACTCCAGAAAACCAAAATAATAAATAACAGCAAAGATGGCGGCTTGGATCACCCGTATGAAGCCGAGGACGAACCTCGCATGCGAGCTCAGCGATCGCCAAAAGAACCCGAAACGAGCGTCTCCCCCGGAGCGAAATTCCAGGTGGGTTTCGCTTTCCTCGTTGAGATTCGCTGCTGGGTCACGGAAAATTCGATCAGAAATCCCTCTTCGTTGCTTCCGCCACCTTCTCTCCCCACCTTCTTCCCCGCCTTCTTCCCCGCCCAGGCGAGTCGAAGGTGGGCTTCGAGATGGTCAGAGAAACCAACAAATCCGCCCCATTTTATAGGCGTCCGAGGGATTCATCAACTCTTTGCGTGATCTGGTGATCAACCGCGGCTTTCCTTTTTGTTGGGACGGATCAAAGCCCCGTAAAAAAGCAACGTCGAGCCAACGCAAAGGGACGTTTCCATCACCAAGAAAAAAATTGCATGCCTAAATATGAATACAATAAAGTCTTAAAAAAAATTGGGATTATACGGCAAACTAGTACGGTCGGGTCGGTGTCGCTACAGCACGCCCCCACAGATTAGTACGATGCGATCGATCACGTCGATCCGGTAGTTACTAGCTTTACGCGCACATAGCATAGGGACACATTGTTTACCCTTTTTTAATTTTATTTTCCTTCCCCTCTACATCTGACTTATTTAAATGATTTAAATAATATTTAATTGAGATAAAATATTAAACATAAGTTAATTAAAAGATGATGTAAATTATAATAATTTTGGTTTAATTTTTATCTAATAAAATTATTTTAAAAATTATTAGATCAACGTAATCTCAATATTTATGTATCAATAATTTTTGAAATTTATATTTTTAAAATTAGTATTATTTTTTTCTAATAATTAAGGTGATTTCAAATTTGATTTTAATTTCAAAATAGAGTGTCGTTTCATCGAAGCACGTATAATTAAAGATAATATTAGAATTATATATAATAATATAAAAATATTTTAAAATTAAAGATAATTATATTTTATGTAAGTGGTCATATCTTGCATATAATTTATTATCTCTTTCAATTTTTTAGTGTCATATTAATATTTTATTATAAATTTTATGACGTTCTAATTTTATTTCTATTTTCAAATTCTTGATGTTGACCTAATAAAATATATTAATCATATCGTAATATTATATAATGATCACATTGGAGTTGGTGGCGGCGGTGGTAGTGGATGTGGCGTCAGACCGCGGTAATATGATATGTACCATCCAGTCTATATAATAGCACTAAAAATTTATATGGTCTATCAGTTCATCGAATTCCAATAGATTTCTCGATATGGATATTGATCCGTCGAAAATTTTTATTTCTAAATTTTCTTATAGTGTGGTGAACTCCTCTTCAATAAGAATTGAAGTTCTTAGATGATGTCATATTTGCTCTCCAACTTAACTACATGATCTTTATTAAGAAATTTATTGTGATCGTCCGACAGGAATAAGGCCATCTCCTTCGCAATATTGTCTTGGTGATAAAGAGATACAAATTTTGTATAGCTAGAGAATAAGAATTTTAATTGGCATCCACTTCGTATACCCAGGACGACATAGATTACAGTACTAGATTATTGTATTGGGTTGACTTGAATGACTAAATAATTTTTTCAATAATTTTCAACCTCTCTACATGATATTCTTATGTTTTACTCATTTTCTTTTAAAATTTACTCATTTTACATATTGATCAAGTCAAAAAAAAATCAAACAAGTCTCTTTCCCACCGCATTTTAGCAGTACTGTATGGTATTTTAACGTATCACAAAAAATGTGACACGATCGATCCGCGTGATACGATGAATCATAATTAATAGGGCAAATTAATTAGAAGTCCCTGATTGTAACAGGGAGGTCCTTACTATAACATGACTTAATGTATACTGTAACAGATGATAACACTTATTGTAATGAGTTACAACTCTGTCAGGGACTAACAAATAAGTCAAAAATCTGATAGGGACTCTTAATTAATTTATCTTAATTAATATACTCCTTAAAATTTAATGAGGTGCACTATACCCATCATAAACTTTGCTATTTGCTGGTATACTCTTGAAGCACATCTTATGTTCCCCCTCGTGCCCTATGTAAATTATATTTGGCCTCCTTTCTCTTAACCTTATCCAAGTCAATCTTTAGTTCACCTATTAAATCACAAAAATGAGGGGGTGGGAATAAAGGAAGTTTTTTTAAAAGGAAGCTTGTTGTAGTTTAACTAGTTCTCTAAACATTCTTAATAGTAGATTAGAGATGCATTCTTAATTTCTTACATGCTTAGAAATTTTAAGAAGAAAAAACCTATTACAAATGATTTTTCATTTTTTTATTACACGAGGTCAATCGTGAAAAATCCAGCGCGGCATCCATCCAATAGAATATAATAATTCACCACTTTTAGGTGACGGAAAAATACCGATGCCTTTGCACAAAATATTTTAAACTTATTCTTTGTTTTCATGTCAAATCGGATAAAACTCATTCTAGCACCCATCTTGCCTTTGTTTCAAGAGAAAGATTTATTGTATTTGCACGTTGCACTTTAAGTATAATGTGACTAGGTAAAAGTCTATATAACATCCCTCACATAAGATGTGAGAGAATAACAATCTAATTATTAGATGTCACATGAACTTATTGTCTAGTCAATGTAATGTGAAAGTACGATAAACCTTTCTCTTGTTTCAAACACGAGCGAAGTAGATCTCGTAGTGTTAAATGTTACAAGTAATTGACGACATGCACAAAGTCCCGAATCCTCTTCCATTTTTAATAGAGTTATTTTGCTCCTGTTGTCGCAATAATTTTAACTTTGTTGGAATCTTCGCGATCAGAGAGAAGAACTTAAAGGGGGCCCCTCATCTTTAAGGGTGTGGGTCCCCCCTCTTTTCTCTGCATCAAGAATTCCAACCCCGCTGGAATTTTTGGCCACTGGGAGAGAAGCTTTTCCTTTCTAATATGATCATATGAGGTCGGTCAAAACTTTGTTTTAAGTAATGGCAATAAGCCTAAGCCGTTCAATAATTTAAAGGAAATTTATTTGGATCAAAAGGTACGTTTATTCTCCTTTTCTTTTTGGGGAGGTACATAATAATTGAATCGGTGATGAACAACATTTGTTGAGAGAATGTGTAAAGAACCCACTAACATAAATAAATAAATCCAAAACTAAATGTAACCATTAATCAGATTTAATACTTTAATGAAAATTCCTCTGTTTCCGGACATTAGACAGACGAAATCACACTAATCTATCTATACTATTATAATAAAACTCAGTTCTGGAGCAGCCACGTGGCAGCACCAGAAGCAGAGTTTTCCCGCCTAAACCTCCCCACTAAATCTATTTATATCGCAATTAAATATAGTTAAGCAAAATCGGATAAACAAATCCTAACATATAGCAGCTAATATAAAATAATAAATCTATCAACTTTAACACACTTCCCGTAAGGCAAGTCTCAAATATTAATTATCACCTAAATCAACGAAAAAATCTTTCTAAACAAGGTAAGATACTCACCATCTAAAAAATCTTGCTAAACCAAGCAGACCATAACTTTTTAGAAAAAAATCAATTTTAAGCCTACTTACGTGCAGTCCACCTTCCTTTGTTTTACGAACAATTTTTTCCAGTTTAGTTTAACAAAATTTTTGTAATAAAAATTATATATTTTTATAAATAATATTTTTTATTTATCTTAACATTTTATAAACAACTACCGTGCATCGCACGGGTTTTCAACTAGTTACTAATATGATCATGGATGATTCATCAAAAAGTACCGATCATGCATGAATGGAGAACTACTTACTAACATCCAAACAAGGGGGGACATCATTAAAACAAAAAGAGTTGGGTTGCCTAGAGATGCCATAGAACAATTCGAAGGTGTTTTTGCTGCATTAATTCTACTTACTCTATCGACTAAATAAACTATTTATCCGGTCAAATGTGGGATTGGTCGGCTGTCCGAACCTCGCATCCCAAAAATAGACAATCGACCAATCATGTGTTTGACAGGTAAATACTTTATCCAACCAATCAAATAAATAACTTTGTCTCATTTTGTTAATAATAAACATAAAATCAACATGATGTTTCGGTGGCCTGCACAACCATGTTAAAATCAAGGTCGGTGGACCAGGGAATTAGGCCTGATAGACCAACCTAGGATAAAATCTATATCAACGTATTAGATCGGTATGTTCTGATTTAATTAGAATCATATTAAAAATATAATAATAAAAAATAAAGGGAACTATAAAAACTAACCAGATCGACCGAGCGTCCTAGACACGGTACGAAGCACTGTTCGATCCACCCAGCAATTCCGTAAGACTCACCTTCATCACTGGTCAAATTGACTGGAATGGACAGAAATAAATAATCCCAATTGTATAGTAGATTGGATTGTGACTCAAACAACGGATCAAACTTTTTTTATATATATAAATGAAGTTGGGCAGCTACAATCCCCCGGACAATATTTAAAAAGATCTAAGATTGGTACAAGATTAGATGAGAGAGGGAGAGAGAGTTTTGAAGGATCTGAGTGGGTGATTTATTATTACCTCTCTTGTTTGAGGTTCATTCTACATCAATTTTGTCATAAGAATATATATATATATAGTAGTGTTATAGTGCGACGGTGCGGCTCCGCCGCACCATAGCACACCGTTGTTGGATCACGATAGGAAATTTTTTTAAAAACAAAAATCGCATTGCACACACCTTCGGTTGGTGCGGGGCCGTACCTAAGGCCAAGGGCTCCGCCGCACCACATCTTTTGCCTATATATGATCTGATGTTAAGGTGCGGTGGGGCTTGTACCATTGAGGCGAGGCTTATTGATATGGCCCCATCCCACTAACACTGTGAAATCCAAGGGGTCACAGTGACGTGCAACTGTGATAAACGTGCGTCGTAGGCACTCGCACTCACGTTATTTTTTTTTCAGCTATTAAATTACCATCTAATGATGGGGTGCTGTAGTATGGTGGGGCCGCACCACCGTACTATAACACTACTCATATATATGTATATATATAAATATATATATATATATACATATATAGCTTTATGAAATATAATACATCTATATATACTATTGATGTTTACGAATTATCAAGAATAACACATCCAAGGAGACTTTATGAGCTTTTTGTAATTGTTCCATAAGAAATACTATAAAATTGTCGAAAATGATTCTAGAAATGTCAACGGGACAAGTGGTGATCATCATGTCTTTAAGAAGTTAATTGGAAGGCAGGTTCGTGAATATTTCAACATGACGAGTATAATACTACCATGCATGCATGTTAATTAATACAATACAGATATTTTAACAATTCATGGATATTGTTAAAAGTACACATACCTTTGAAAGATTTTATCTAAAGAAAATCCTTTGGAATACATGAGATTATGCAGGGGAAAATCGAAGGAATTAGCTTGCAAACACTTGATTAGATAGAATAACGCCGTTGAGAATTTCGTACGCATTATCTGTCTAAATTAAATTGAATTTTAATTTAATTAGATCACACCATGTCTATAAATATGTGACGTGATATAACCTTGGAAGTTAGTGTTATCGGCTGCAGACAGTTGTTATTGTTAGAATTGGGCTTAATCCGATTCATCTGGAGATGGCCCATGAGGTAACATCTCTTATTCAAATTACATATTAATTTGTACTTTTAAAGAGCCATTAAGGTGAAGGTTTCAGATTCTCTCATCCCTTTGTTTCACTCTCCTAAACGTGCACAATTAAAAGGGAGTTTACAAGTTCTTGAAACTCCAAGAAAGTTACGTCCAAGAGATCCATAAAAGGAGAGAGCCTCCTTGATGGAAGTGACCTCTCTCCTCTCTTGAATCTCTTTTGGCCTTGGTCCCTCTCTCTTTGCAGAATTGGAGAAGGGCTCCATCACCCAACTCCATCTCGGTGTGCTGCTGCAATCAGAGGTGAGGAAATCTCGTCGCCAACTTGATCCGTGAAGGTGATTACTATTGTTTCATCATCTCCATCGGATCACGAACATCTCACGATGTCGCTACGTGAGTCACCTTTGACTTATTATAGTAGGCTAATATACACAATCCATTGTCTAAGGCTCATTTCGCTCCGCTGTGCATAAGAAATTATTCTAACAATTGGTATCAGAGCCACCTCATATATTAGCCTCTATTCTATTTTATTACACACCATATCCAGATGCAAGAGGGATATATATATATATATATATATAATACCCTTAAGGTTCTGTTTTTGCATTTGTTTGACCCTTTAATTAAGGGAATACTCTACATACACTGTATGGTAGAACCATATAGCTTTTACATTTGCATATATGGATATGATGTGAATAATTGTCATCAAAAGGTGGTTTGTCAAAAGGGGAAGCCAGTGTCTATGATTTTATTTCAGGTTATACTCTCTTAAAATTTTAAGAGAGGTGGGGAAGGCATTTTATATTGTTCAAAGTATAAATGTAATTTGTGGGGCCGATTTCAAATTGGTTTCGAAGTTGTAAAGCCCATTGATGTATTAATTTGGACTGTGCAAGGACTTTGGACATTTATTATTATTTCTTTATTAGATGAATGATGATGAACTAACAAAGACACTGGTTATCTGGTTTAAGGACCCTTTTTTTGATGAAGGATAACCACATCTTTTGGTGTTTTGGTTCTATTATTATTATTTTTATGCATGAAAGTTTAATATGTTTGCATAAATTTTCATGTGATATATGTATTTTTATGATATTAATTTAAATCATGATTCGATGGTCATTATATAAGGAGTTAATATGATGGACATATAATACATGCATGCCAAAGCGGCCTTCATGTGAGATATTTTCATTATGTCACATAAAGCATAGTGATCATAAACTTGCATCCTTAGTATTAATATTAAAGTTACTCCCAAAGGAGACTGATATATGCATACTATGGTTTGGAGTGGGATAGTAAATTCCATGCAGTGCTAGATATCTTGGATACGTATTTTGCCCAAAGGCATTAGACTCCTTGAATCTGGTAGGCTGAATTTCTAGTCCTAACAGATGGTTAATTCCATCAAGATATGGGTGTTGGACCTAATAGCGGTTGTGAGCACATTTCCAAAGAAGTGGCTCATAATGTTTCGCCACTTGGTCACCACTCAGACTTGTTATGAATTAATTCTGGCAAGTTTTGAGACCCCATGAAATGCTTTAGCATGACTTGGGATTGGTTATGAATGACTAGAAGTATGAATATTTACTTGTTAATGTGGCATTTGTTTTTCCATTGTATCTTATGTATGGTGCTTTCTTTTATTGTAGCAATTGTTCCCACGATGCTTAGTAGTAACACAAACATCCCTACTCTTAATGGATCAAATTTTACCGAATGGAAGGAGCAAATATTAATTAGCTTGGGCTGGATGGATCTCGATATAGCCTTAAGGGAAGATAAACCACTCCTCTTACTGAGGAAAGCACTCAAGATCAAAAGGCAACATATGAGAAGTGGGAGCGCTCGAATAGGCAAAGTCTTTTGCTTATGAAAGCACATGTTGGCAAAAACATTCGGGGATCCATCCCAGAATGTGATACAGCCCACTCTTATATGAAAAATATTGAGGAACAGTTTACTAGCTCCAATAAGGCCCTTGCTAGCACATTAATGGCAAAGCTCTCTTCCATGAAGTACAACGGAGGTGGTTCAATCCGTGAACACATAATGGAGATGAGGGATATCGGTGCCCGATTGAATGCACTTGAAGTGACCATCTCAGACTCTTTTTTGGTTTACTTCATTCTAAATTCTCTTCCTGCTGCATATGGACCATTTAAAATCTCTTATAACACACATAAGGATGCTTGGTCAGTAAACGAATTACTAACCATGTGTGTACAAGAGGAGGGCAGGCTCAAGCAAGAGAAAGCAGAAAGTGTGCATATGGTAACTCAAGGGTGAAAAAGGTTTCCCTCAAGGCAAAGGGTGTTTCCTTCAAAAAGAAGAAGAACAAATCAATAAACAATCAAGCTGATAATGAAGTAGCCAATAAGGCTAATTCTGGCAAGCCCAAGTTGAGATGCTTCTTCTGCAAGAAAAATGGACACTTTAAAAAGGATTGTATGAAGTACAAGAATTGGCTCACCAAGAAAGGTCAATCCTTTACTTTTGTCTCTGAAGTTCTCTATTCTACTATTTCTCGTGATACATGGGGGTAGATTCAGGCTCTACTACTCACATAGTTAATTACGTGCAGGGGTTCCTAACCAGTCGGCAGCCAACTGATGGAGAACGTTCATCATATCTGGAAATGGCATGCATTCCAAAGTGGAGGCAGTAGGAACTTATGAAATAAATCTTGATAGTGGTCATGTTTTGACTTTGAAAGATACTTTTTATGTTCCTGGTTTTAATAAAAACTTGATCTCCTTGTCAAAACTAGACAAACAAGGTTATTTCTTTAAATTTGGTAATTGTGGTTTTTCCATATATTGTCATACTATGTTAGTAGGTTCTGGTATTCTGATAGATGGTCTATATCAGTTACACATAGATCGATCTAAACAGACCTACTTTATTGAGCATGAAATATCAAGGATTAAACGTGGAAGAATAAATGAGAAATCTTCTACATTATGTCATAAGAGGTTAGGCCACATCTCTGAAGAGAGAATGAGAAGAATGATGAGAGAAAGGTTATTACCAATCCTTGACTTCTCAGACTTCGGCATCTGTGTGGATTGCATAAAGGGAAGCAAATTAGAACCTCAAAGAAACATGCCATGAGGAGTAACGGGAATTTAGATTTGATCCATACGGACATTTGTGGTCCTTTACCTCCATGTATTAGCAATGAAAGATACTTCATCACCTTTACTGATGATCATTCTCGTTATGGTTATATCTACTTGCTTTTTGAGAAATCAGATGCATTAAGTGCTTTTAAAACTTTTAAGGCAGAAGTAGAAAACCAACATGGTAAGAGAATCAAAGTTTTCAGATCAGATAGAGGTGGTGAGTATTTTGGTAGACACATAGAATCTGGTAGAGTTGCTGGACCTTTTGGGAGATTCCTTGAAGAATGTGGAATTCAAGCTCAGTATTCCATGCCAGGTAGACCAAGTCAAAATGGTGTTGCTGAAAGAAGGAATCGTACCCTTATGGATATGGTCAGAAGTATGATAAGCAACTTGTCTCTTCCTCTTTTCTTGTGGGGCGAAGCCTTAAAGGCAGCCATGTACATTTTAAATAGGGTTCCTTCTAAAGCTATTCCTTTGACACCATATCAGATATGGACAGGAAGGAAACCCAGTTTAAATCACTTGCATTATGGGGGTGTCAGGCAGAGGCAAGATTTTATAACCCACAAGAAAAGAAGCTTGACCCTAGGACAATAAGTGCCTATTTCATAGGTTACCCTGAAAGATCAAAGGGGTTTAAGTTCTATTGTCCTTCTTTGCCAACCAGAATAATGGAAACTGACACAGCTAGGTTCATAGAAGTTGACTCAAATAGTGGGAGTACAACATGTCGGAACTTACAATTCGATGAGTCCCCGACAGATGAGATATCAACAATTCCGCAGATAATTTTTGGGAATCAAGATATTGTTGATCAACTCCACATGCAGTTCTCGAGCCAATTATCAATGAGCCTCTTGTAGTTCATATACCTGAGGAAACTATGAATCCTCCAATAGAGCAACCTCATGAGATAATCGAGCAAGCTCAAAATCCACCTCATGAAAATGTGCAAGAGGAGGAACAAAGAGTTGGAAGGATTCGTAGAATGCCAAGAAGGTATGATGATTACTATGTGTTTCTACATGAGGATGTTAATATGGATGACCCCTTAACCTTTTCACAAGCCATTGTAAGTAAAACGGCGTCTAAATGGTTAGATGCCATGAAAGATGAATTGTTATCTATGCAACAAAATCAAGTTTGGGATCTTGTAGAGTTACCATATGGAATACGCAATATTGGGTGCAAATGGGTTTTCAAAACCAAAAGAGACTCTAAAGGTAGCATTGAGAGATATAAGGCCCGACTTGTTGCAAAAGGATACACCCAAAAGGAAGGCATCGACTACAAAGAGACTTTTTCTCCTGTCTCACAAAAAGACTCTTTTCGGATTATAATGGCACTTGTAGCTCATTTTGATTTAGAGTTACATCAAATGGATGTGAAAACAGCCTTCTTGAATGGGGTTTTGGAGGAAGCAGTTTACATGGATCAACCAGAAAGTTTTGTAGAAAGTGGATTGGAGCATATGGTGTGCAAATTAAAGAAATCAATTTATGGACTTAAACAGGCTTCTCGACGGTGGTACCTCAAATTCAATGAGGTAATTATGACCTTCGGTTTTAAAGAAAACATTGTGGATCAATGTATATACCAAAAGGTCAGTGGGAGTAAGTTCATATTTTTGATTCTTTATGTTGATGATATTTTACTTGCCAGTAATAGTCTAAAGTTACTTCATGAAACTAAAAATTTTCTACACCAAAGGTTTGAAATGAAGGATATGGGTGAAGCCTCATATGTCTTGGGCATTGAGATTCACAGAGATAGATCCAAGAGAACACTTGGATTATCTCAAGAGGCCTACATTTTAAAGGTGTTAGAAAGATTTGGGATGAGTAACTGCAAATCTGGCATTGCTCCAATTCAAAAGGGTGACAAATTGAGTAAAATGCAATCACCACAAAATTCCATTGAGAGGGATGAAATGAAGAAAATACTTATGCTTCAGCAGTTGGCAGCCTGATGTACGCACAAACATGTACACGTCCAGATATTGCATTTCCAATAGGATTGCTTGGTAGATATCAAAGTAATCCGGGTATGGAACATTGGAAGGTAGTCAAGAAGGTTATGAGGTATTTGCAGGGAACAAGAAACTACAAATTGACCTACAAGCATGCAGAAACTTTGGAAATTACTGGATATTCAGATGCAGATTTTGCTGGTTGTGTTGATGATTGTAAGTCAACGTCAAGATACGTGTTCTTGCTAGCTGGAGGAGCAGTCTCATGGATGAGTGCAAAACAGGAGCTCACTTCATCCTCCACTATGCAAGCAGAATACATAGCGTGCTATAATGCCACATCACATGCCATTTGGCTCAAAAATTTTATTACTGATCTTCAAGTGGTTGACTCCATTTCTAGACCACTTAATATATACAGTGATAGTCTGTCAGCAGTGCAGTTTGCAACAAATAAGAAGACATCTAAAAGGTCATAACATATAGATGTCAAGTACTATGCTGTCAGAGATAGAATCCAGATGGGTCATATATCACTTCTTCATATTGGCACACATGAGATGATAGCAGACCGATGACCAAGGGGCTAGCACCTAGGTCATATCAAGATCATGTTAAGTCTATGGGTCTATTATCTGATGAAGAGTGACAATGAAATTTTTTTTAGTCATTCATTCTTGGGCTGAAGAATTATGAATAAATAAAGGTTATAATTTATTCATATGTTTGTTTATGGATGTAACCATGTATTAATCTTTACTTCAGATAAAATAGTGGGAGTATGATTATAGAAGGGATCATCTTATATATATATGAGGTGTGACCGCCTTAGTCTCTCTCATTATGTTTGCTGAATTAAGGGATAAAGTTTGTGACGGGGAAGAGAATCTAGAATGCCATTTTTTTTAAAGCGCGCGCATATAGAATTATATATAATAATGTCACCCTAATGGCTTATTATTTTTCATGTATCATGGGCCAAGTGGGAGAATGTTAGAATTGGACTTAATCCGATTCATCTGGAGATGGCCCATGAGGTAACATCTCTTATTCAAATTACATATTAATTTGTACTTTTAAAGAGCCATTAAGGTGAAGGTTTCACATTCTCTCATCCCTTTGTTTCACTCTCCTAAACGTGCACAATTAAAAGGGGAGTTTACAAGTTCTTGAAACTCTAAGAAAGTTACGTCCAAGAGATCCATAAAAGGAGAGAGCCTCCTTGATGGAAGTGACCTCTCCTCCTCTCTTGAATCTTCTTTTGGCCTTGGTCCCTCTCTCTTTGCAGAATTGGAGAAGGGCTCCATCACCCAACTCCATCTCGGTGTGCTGCTGCAATCAGAGGTGAGGAAACCTCGTCGCCAACTTGATCCGTGAAGGTAATTACTATTGTTTCATCATCTCCATCGGATCACGAACATCTCACGATGTCGCTACGTGAGTCACCTTTGACTTATTATAGTAGGCTAATATACACAATCCATTGTCTAAGGCTCATTTCGCTCCGCTGTGCATAAGAAATTATTCTAACAGTTATTACCCCTGTCGTCCATTGTTACATGAATACTAGTATATCATATTGCCCATTCGTCGTCGCTATGTATATTACATCACATTTATGTCAAATTAGTTTAATAAATAATATAAAATTCAAAGAATTGTCTACTAGATTTTGCACCCAAATTATCTCCCAATATTAATCACCAAATTGTTGAACAGCTTCCATCCAAGAAAACTAGGTATGTTTGGCACTAACGATAATGTGCAACCTGCCCCTTCCCTATCGCGCCAAAAGTCGAAAGTGGATGGGGGGTAGAATGTGGTGGCTGGTGGGCCTCTCGATCCAAGATTGACGGTGGAGAAAGACCGGGGGCCGGGGTCCATGAAACGTGGATGGACGGTGATGTTGATGTGTGGATCCGATCTGATGTGGAGAGCATAAACTTGGTTTAAAGGGGATAAAACTCTGGAAAGGAATAAACATATTTTGTCATTGATTATTAAAGACATTTTCGAATCTGAAATCGATATATCAGATAAAGACATGTACATAAACCGAAATGCTACGGGATGGAGGTGGTACTGACGTCCCCCTGCCGCGCGTAACGAATGCGCGAGATTTGTTTTTGGGGTGCTCCAATTGACTGATTGAGGTGCGCCACATGCGTCTGGGAGGGGGAAATGTCTTCTCTCCCTCCTCCATCCGACACATTTATATATTGGGTGTATCAGAGTCTCACTGCACATCACGATGAGATGCGACGGTGTGAACTTGCTGCATCTTAATTTCTTCTTATTTGAATTCTCAATTCAAATCTCCGAGTTATGACGTGAAATTCAACTCATTAAAACATCACACCCCTCCTCACAAGAATGGCGTCTAGATCATATCATACATCACGGGTGTCTAACACATCACACCGTATGCATCATTTCACCTTAAATGGGCCCACATTGTATTGACTCCGAAATACCTACTCTGATATCAATTTGACGTAGATGTGTGTCTTCTTCCAGAATACTTATGTGGGCTCCGGTCTTACCAACTCCATAATACTTATTTTGATAGCAATTTGACGGATGATGTGTGTGTTTCTTTTACAGATTTTTATAGAAACAAAATTATTATTAGTTACACACCCTCAGATTTTGATACAGTGATGTCTAATGCTATATATATGTTTTAGCTTTATTTATTCTTATCGCGTAATAAATCAATTTCACGGGAGCCCACGCGCACATGTTTGGATACCTTATGATGTTTGGTGTGGGAGGCTGTCAGACTTTTGCGTCTGGAGTCAGAACACACCGCACACGAAGAAAAGGGCGTCCGCATTTGTAACGACACAAAAGGGGCGGCGCACCAAAAAGAAATTTTTTTTGCCAGGTTAGAAAGCACGAGCCGGATGCGGAGCGGGGACGAGTGGGGTCCATGACTCCATGTGGTGGTGTGGTGCGTGGCGTGGCGTGGCGTGGCGTGGCGGAGATTTTACTCTTACCCCCTGTTTAGTTTATATTCTTAAATTAGTTTCTCCAATTTTCATATTCATATATGAAATTTCTTAGTTACATATTATCTAATAACTGATAAATCGGAACGGACCGCGTCCTCGTGGGATGGCACGGTACGGTCTGTAGTATTCGATTCAGTCAAAATAAATCTTTTATTTTTTAAAGGAAAAAAAAAAAGAAAGAATTAAGTTTTAAAAGGGGGAGGGTTTCAATCACATCGATTTGATGTGATTGGACATACTAAACTAATATTGTATCAAATCCGAATCGTGTCGAACGAGTACGATTCTATCGGTGCGTCTGATCTTGTATGCCAATCGTCTCATAACTAGTTATAGTTTGGTTCAATACATCCAATCATGCTCTTTTCACTTTCATAAAACCTTCCACAAAACATTTGATTAAGATTCTTATGTTGGACCATGGAGTCTAAACACCACATTTACATCCTTTCATATAAGGATTGACCTTTCCCCTCCAAAAATAAACAATAAGTTCTGTGGTGGTGTAATCATGTTTGGGCCGGAGCCAAACGGGCCTCCACTGGAGAGAGAGGGAAGGACGAACGCCGGTGAGGACGAGGACTTGCAAGACCGAAGAGGATCAGGGGGGCCGGTGAAGACCGGGGAAACCCTCCGATGCCTAAGTCAGTGAAGAGCTTGCAAGGCAGGGGGTTTCGGAATACGAGGATTTGTTCGCGTGAGGGAGAGAACGTACCGTTGCATGGTACTGTACCTGTGCTTTTATAGGCGTTGGTGCCAAGGCCAACGTGCGTAACGTTTGGTGGATCGTGCCTGAAAATGCGCCTTGATGGACGCACATAACGGGAGGAGTTATGCGCTCATGTGCCCGTGGGCTACCAGGCAGTTCGTGCCTTGATGGTGGAGTACGTGGCCTGGGACGGTTACAACCGCGCCGTGAGCCAGAGAATCTGCTCGGACCCTTTGGAGATACTTTCCGAGCAGGTGACCCACACAGGGGCTCGAACATGCTGTTCGGTGGTATCCAGGGGTGTTCGCGCAGCAGGGTTATCGTTCCTGTTCGAAACTTCTCCGCAGTTGTTCGGTATGGAAGGACAGATGACCTGCTCGGGGTCACACTGCCACGAGACTTGACAGCGTCCGATCAAGGTGGCGGTATCTTGGAGATCTTCACTCCGTCTTGGGAGGGACGTGACCCGTTGGGATGGGGCCACGTCAGCTGACTGGACACGCGAGGGCCATAGTGGGCCATCATGGGCCTAGGTGGTCAGATTTGGCCACCACACTTGCCCCCCACGCTATCGAGTGGCTCGGTGAACGAGCACTTCGAGGGCGTCACTTCTGCATTTAATGCGATGGTCCGTTGCGGGGTGCCGCCGCTTGGAGCCTTGGCAGGCGATTAACCCATCATGATGGGTGCGAAGCCGCGCCATGATGAGGTGCCGTCGTCGCGTTCGGACGGTCGCCAACGTTGTACCCGAAGGGGCACTTTCAAAAAACGGGAAGGAGTGGCGTTTCAGGGCCCGCCTCGAATTTCGTTCCCTCCTCTTTCCTTATAAAAAGGGGAAGAGACGAGGGCGGGAGCTACGCCTCCCGAAAATCTTTCAGTCTTGAGATTTTTGTGCTTCCTTGCCTTCTCCTGTTTCCATCTTCTCCTTCGTATCCTTGCGCCGTCGCCGCCTCCTACGATCCTTCCAGCGATGGCGGGCAGAGGGAAGGCCGTTGCCGGAGCGAGCGGGGGACCGTCGCCTCGCCGCGTCGGCGACCACGGTGCGTCACTTCAGCGGGGTCCGCGAGCGCTTCAGGATTGGGGACGAATACGAAATCATCGACGCCAAGGAGAGTGACTCCATCCTGTGAACAAACCAGGCTGTCTGATTGCTCTCTGTGGATCACCTGGAGGCAGGTTTCGGCTGCCGCTGCCGGAGGTGGCGAAGGCGCTCCTGAACATTGGGGGCGTTTCGCCTATACAGTTGACGCCCAACACCTGGAGGTACATCTGTCTTCTTCGGTGTTATCTGCAAGCTCAAAGAGATCCGAGGCTCGGCGGACGTTTTTTCGAGCTCATTTCAAGTTATCTGCTCGCGGGCGTCAGGAGCAGACATCTACTACGCCAAGCACCGAACAGACCGGATGCACATCGGTCTGTCCAACAAGTACTCCAACAACAAGGGTTGGATGGACAGGCTACTTTTCGTGCGCCACCGGAGTGGTGCTGAGTGGGGATTCCCCACTGTCGTCCGATCAGCACAGAAGGATAGCTTTCCAAAGCTGATCCAGGATGAGGCGAGGGCATCGGACAAACTTCTCCGAGCAGGTGTTCGGAACGGAGAAGGATATGTGACCGAGTACATGCTCGTCAAGTACGGGCTCAGCAAACCATGGAGTAAGTATACTACCTCTTGGTTGTTTACTCTTAGGTTTGGTGACCTCATACTAACATTTCTTCTTCTTGTTTTCTTTGTGCGCAGCGGCCCGCAGAGCTGGAGGCCGGAAGGGATCAGGAGGCGAATGAAGATTTTGCCGAAAAGATCCCTGTCTTGGCGCACATGGTGTTCGAAGACGATGATGCTGCCGCCGTTGCCCGGGTTCCTCTGCAGTGAGGGTTGGCGCCGCGGTACAACGGCGCTCGTTGCTCCCTCGCCAACTGGGGGGCGCTCGGCCAAGGCAAAGGCTCCTGAAAAGGGGCCTAAAAAGATTCGCCTGAAGAAGAAGGCCACCAAAGAGGTGGATCTGGCTGAGTTCGGGCCTCACCAGCGGAGGGTGACGGAGCGAGCCGGCCTTCTGCTTCCGCAAAGAAGAGGCCGGTTCTGTTCGAAGAGAGCGCGGAGGAGGAAGAACAACTACGTGCTCGGAAGCGGAAGAAGACCGTCCAAGCTACTCCTCCAGATGACGGAGAGGGGACTGGAGAAGAAGAGGAGGCGCAGTTGCTGCTGCGCAAGAGAAGTGGGGCCGTACAATCGGCCGATCAAGGAGTGCGCGAGCATTTCGTGACGCGCCCAGAGGTCGCGCAGAAGATGGCGACCGAACTAGGGCTCATCTTTGTAAGTGAAGGGTCCGAGAGCCCTGCTGGAGGAGAGGCCAGGGGCTCCTCCTGCTCGAGGGATAGGGAGCCCTCCGGTGCTTCCAATGTTGGTGGTGCCGAGCACGGTGCTACCAGCAACACTGCTGAGGTTTCCTCTAGGAGGAGTGGAGAGATTGCAGCGTCTCCTGTTCGGCGGGAGGAGGACGCTGATGCAATGACAGCTTCCACCCCTGCTGGAGTGATAGCTAGCAGCGTGGTAGCTCCGGCGCCAGGCACAGCTCCGTCCGAAGGGCAGGAGGTGACTCCTGCTGTAGGGGCCGCTGAACAAGTGGCCGCGACGACGGGGACGTCCGAAGAGGTTGCTGCTACCCCCGGGGGTATCCTGCCCCCCATGCCCCCCACCGAGGTGGTTGCTGTTGTAAATGCAACCTCCAAGGTAGTCGAAGATACTGGGGCGGATGCTGCGGGTGCTGGGGACGGTGTTCGGGCTGAAGAATCCGAAGACGACCGAAGACCCCTTAGTGAAGCGCTGCAGAAGAAGCTTCCTGCAGACCCTTCGGTGGCGGCTCTGGAGGCGACCCTTCGTCGTATGGAGAACGCGCCAAGGGACCTGCCCGCGAGTCCCACTGCTTCTCGCCTTGAACGGCTGGCGAGGTGCCTGGACCTTCCCTCCGAGCAGACCTCGGAGAGGTCAGTGGAAGGTTACTTCCCAGAGGTCCAGGGGGGAGATGTCTTGAGCGATGTTGATGTCGAAGCGCTCGCGGATGGAATGTCCAAGTCGCTGGGCATTCTGAAGGTTCTGGCTGTTCGGGGCCAGAGACAGAAATACCTCCAAGAGGCGCAGACGGCTTTCTGCGAGGACCTCTCCGCGAGGCATAAGGCTCGCGAAGCAGCGCTGGAGGAGGAGGTCAAGGACCTCAAAGCTGCCCTCCAAGCTTCGAAGCTGGATGCTACCTTGGCGAGGGCCGAAAAAGACGCCCTGGCCAAGGTAGTAGTAGATGCTGGGGCCCGCGCGGTTGCTGAGTACAGGGCCGGGCCGGAATATAAGGAGGACTTGGAGCAGTATGGAGCCCGCTGCTACAGGGTGGGTCTTAATGCTGGGAAGGAGTTCGGAGAGCGTTTATCTTGGGTCGAGCGCGCCCGAGAAGCCTTCGAGGCCGCTGTTCGGGAGTGCCGTCGCCGCACCAAGGATGCCTGCTTGGATGATGTGTGTTTCGCACAATTCCAATCTGGGCGGATGCTTTCTTCGGATGAAGGTGTCGGCACTTCCGAACAGGCTCCTTAGCTTTCTTCTGCTCCACGTTCTTCTTATGCTCTCCTTTTTGTAACCGCGGCCGAAAAAGGGCCCATTTGTAAACAAACCACTTTTTGTGAATGAACTCTTCTGTTCATGAGCTTATTCTGTAGCTTCACTTTCTCTATCTTCTTCCTTTTATGGTTGTTCCTGCTCGGATCGGAATCCGCTAGACTCCATAAGCATTGCATGTAAAACGCAGATCGTTGGGAACCGTAAAGGAGATTCCGATCAGGTGCATATGACGAATGCTTATGAAACAACAGGAGTAGGAAGGAGAGAGATGGGATGTTGACAAAAGGCTTTTATAAATGATAAGCCTTAAGATTAGAAACATGCCAAGTCCTGGGTATGGCTTCGCCACTAGGAGTAGTTAGCTTATATGAGCCTTTTCCGAGGACGTGGGGGACCTGATAAGGTCCTTCCCATTTGATGGCAAGTTTGCCGACTGCTCTTCGGGGATTCGAAGCCGAACAGCGGCGCGGAACCAAATCTCCCACATTGAACCGCCTTTCCGAACTCGCGCATTGTAATATTGTGCGAGTCGTTGCTGATAAAAACGAGGCGAATGCTGGCGTCGCTTTGTCGTTCGCCCAGCATGTCCAAGTTCTCTCGAAGAGCACGGTTATTGGCGGCTTCGTCGAAGTGGGTTGTTCGGATGGTCGGAAGGGCAACCTCCAGAGGTACAACTGCTTCCGAGCCGTAGGCCAGGTGGAAAGGTGTTTCCCCTGTGGCTACCCGAGCAGTTGTTCGGTGACACCAAAGGACGTTTGGGAGCTCGTCGATCCACGATCCACCTGCAGCCTCCACTCTCGTGTGAATCCCGTGCAGCAGTGTTCGGTTGGCGTTTTCAACCAGACCGTTAGCCTGGGGATGAGCCACGGAGGCGAAGTGGTTGTAGATCCCGAGCTCGGCGCACTTCTGCTTGAAGAAAGTGCTGTCAAACTGCTTCCCGTTGTCAGACGTAATCACCCTTGGGACGCCAAATCTGCAGAGAAGGTTCTTCCATACGAACTTCCATGCAACTTGTTCGGTGATTGTGGCAACGGGCTCGGCCTCGATCCATTTGGTGAAATAATCGATGGCCACGAACAGGAACTTCTTTCGCCCTTGGGCCTCAGGGAAAGGACCCAAGATATCAATCCCCCATCTGGCGAAAGGGCGCGGCTCGAACAGACTGTGAAGCTGTTCGGCAGGCTGCTTGATGAGTACTCCGAACTTTGGCATTCTGGACATTTCCTGACGAGGACATGCAATCCTTCTGAAGAGAAGGCCACCAGAACCCTGCTCGGATGATGCTGCGTGCTAGCGTTCTGCCCCCCAGGTGGTCCGCACAGCCCCTCGTGAACTTCTTCTGTGGCCGCAAGGGCCTCCTCAGGATTGAGGCATCGCAGAAGAGGTCTTGCAAGGGACCGTCGGTACAGCTTGCCTTCTACGAGGGTGAAGTGCTGAGAGCGCATCCTGATACCGGGCTTCGCCCTGTTCGGGCGGAAGCTCTCCTCGGAGAAGGTATGCCAAGAGAGGGTCCACCCAACTTGAGGTTGGTGGGCCCGTTTCTATGGCTGCTACATTAACCTCCGTGCTCGGCAAGGCGAGCTCTTCATAAACACGGAGCGGGAGGGGTGATGCTACCTGAAGATGCAATTTGGCCAGTGCATCAGCCCGCGCGTTCTGCTCCCGTGGAACATGTATAACTTCGAAGTATACGAGGCCCTCTGTCTGGCTCTTGACCTGTGGGAGGTATTGAGCCATGCGGGGTTCCCCGCTCCGAACTGTCCGCTCACCTGGCTGGCAACTAGCTGGGAGTCACTAAAGACTCTAAGCGAATGGCTCCAAGGTGCCTGGCCATGCGGATCCCGGACAGCAAAGCTTCGTATTCGGCCACGTTGTTAGAGGCCGAAAAGCGGAAACGGAGGGCGTACTGGAACTCTAACCCCTCTGGGGAGGTGAGGACCAAACCTGCTCCGCTTCCGGTGACGCAAGATGACCCATCAACATAAAGCTCCCATTGGGGCTCGTCTGCCAACGGTGGATCCTGCTCGGCCGGAAGGGTACATTCCACCACGAAGTCCGCCAGCGCCTGCGCTTTGATCGCCGTCCTTGGTCGAAAGCTGATATCGAACTCGCCAAGCTCTATCGCCCACTTAACCAACCTGCCGGAAGCCTCCGGCCGCTGAAGGATGGATTTCAGCGGCTGATCGGTTAGAACTGTAACGGAATGGGCCTGAAAATATGGCCTAAGCTTCCGAGCAGCCGTAACGAGAGCAAGGGCGAGTTTTTCTGCTCTGGGGTACCTTCTTTCAGCTTCTTGGAGGACCCTGCTAATGTAGTAAACAGGATGCTGCGCCGCTCCCACTTCTCTAATCAAGACTGCACTGATGGAGTGTTCGGTGACCGAAAGGTACACGAACAGAGGTTCTCCGAGCACAGGCTTTGAGAGAACAGGAGGGGCAGCCAAATATGCTTTCAGCTCGGTGAAGGCAGCCTCACATTCCTCAGTCCACCGTACTTGCCCCCCTTGCTTCGAGGAGCTTTTAGGGCCTCGGAGCAACTTGAAGAAGTTAAAACTTCTTTCTGCTGCTCGGGACATGAACCGGTTTAGTGCAGCAAGACGTCCTGTCAGACGTTGGACGTCGCGCACTGTCTTTGGACTGCTCATCTCAAGCACGGTGGATTTTTTCCGGGTTCGCCTCTATTCCCCTGTTTGATACGAGGAACCGAGGAACTTACCCGACCGAACACCAAACGCGCACTTGGCGGGGTGAGCCTCATATTATACTTTCGCAGAGTTGCGAAAGTTTCCTGGAGGTCGGAAATGTGATCAGTACTCGGAAGTGTGTCTTGACCAGCATGTCATCAACATAGACCTCCATGTTGCGCCCGATCTGCTGCTCGAACATCTTGTTGACCAGCCGCTGGTAAGTCGCGTCTGCATTCTTCAGACCAAAAGGCATTCTGGTGAAACAGTATAAGCCTAGGTCTGTAACGAACGTTGTGGCGTCTTGATCCGGGGGATGCATGCTGATCTGGTGGTAACCAGAGTAGGCATCAAAAAAGAAAGCTGAGAAGCTCGTGTCCGGAAGTAGCGTCCACCAGCTGATCAATGCGCGGCAGAGGGAAGTTGTCCTTGGGTGGTTGCCTTATTGAGATCTTTGTAATCCACGCACACACGCCATTTACCTTTGGCTTTGCGTACGAGGACCACGTTAGAGATCCATCTTGGATATTGGGCTTCTCGGAGGAGCCCAACAGTTCGGCTTTTGACCACGTGATCCTGAATCACGGTCTGCCGCTCACGGTTCACAGGTCGCCTCCTTTGCTGAACTGGCGGGATCCGGGGATCCAGCCGGAGGCGATGAACCATGACCTCCGGGGGAATGCCTGGAAGTTCGTCATCGGACCAGGCGAACACGTCCAAATTAGCCAGCAGGAAGGCTGTGTAGCGCTGCTGCTCGGCCTCTGTCAGCAGGGCACCGATGTACAAGACGTGTTCGGGGTCTTCGTCCACCTGGATGGGTATCAAATCTTCCGCAGGCGTCCCTCGGCTGGTGGAGGGCTGATCGGCGGTTGAAGGGGCTGCATCAGCGAGCGGTTGCTTGTCCCTTAAGGAGAGGACATAGCAACGACGAGACTCGCGCTGGCAGCCGAGCACTTCGCCCACTCCGCTTGGAGTAGGAAACTTCATCTTCTGATGGAGGGACGAAGGTACTGCTTTGACGCGCCTGATCAGGCCTCTCCGAAAATAGCATTGTATCAGGCATGTTGTTGATGACCAGGAAGTCAACAGTTTTGGTTACGGCCTTTGGAGCCGTTCCCAATGTGATCGGAAAGCGAACCCTTCCCATGGGCTGGACCGAAACTCCCGAAAAGCCGAACAGTGGCGAGTTTACAGGGGTGAGTTGATCGGTTCGCAGGCCCATGAGGACAAAAACAGTCGTAAGCCAAGACATCAGGGGCGCTTCCATTATCTACCAGAATTCGGCGCACATTACAATGGTTGATGGTGGCCGAAATGACCACGCATCAGTGTGTGGGGTCGTAACCCCTACAAGATCTTCATCCGAGAAGGTTATAACCTCCTCGGGCTGTGCGCGTGCAGGACTGGCAGGATATGGAGCCGGCCGAGGTGTCGAAGGCCTATCTACGACATGCACTCGCCTTGCATAGTCGCGTCAGCTTCGAGTGCTTTCTCCGCCTGCGCCGAAGCCTCCCGCGATCACGTTGATCTCCTGCCCATTGGGCTCGTTGTTGATCGGCTGCTCGGGAGTGCGGTCTCGGCGTCTGGGGCGCTCTTCGTTCCGGCGCACGAACCGTCCAAGATAGCCGCGCTTGATAAGGTCTTCGATCTCGTCCTTAAGTGGCGGCACTCGGAGGTGTCGTGGCCATGGTCGCGATGAAAGCGAAGTACTTATTCTGATCGCGCTTCCGAGGGTCGGAGCGCATTCTCTGTGGCCACCGAACAAATGCTTCATCCCTGATCTCCGCCAGGATCTGTCGGGTGCCACGGTGAGGGGGGTGTAGTTGGTGAAGGGGCGCGGACGGCGCGGGAATCGCCATTGCGTCGTCCCTTCTTCCGATCTCGGTCGGAACCGTTGTCGGAAGGCCGCTTCTTATCCGACTGCTCCCCCTGTTCGGCCCTACTCGCCGCCAGGCTCTCCTCGCAAGCTGCGTGGCGCTGTGCGATGGAGAGTAGTTCGGCGAGGGTGGCGGGCTGCTGGACGCCGAGGGTCCTCTACAAGAAGCCGTCGCGAGTGCCCTGGATGAGGGCACTGGTTGCCAGAGGGATGTCCAGGCGCGAGATGCGAAGCACCTCTGTTCGGAACCTCTTGACGAAGTCCCAGAGTGCCTCGCCTTTCTTCTGGCGCACGGTCAGGAGAGAAGCCGCCGTTCGCGGCTGCGACTTCCCACCAGGAAGTTGTCCCTGAAGGACTTCTTCAGTTGGCGGAAGGAGGTGATGGAGCCCGCAGGGAGGTTTCAAACCAGGCCCTGGCGGTCTCCTTGAGAGTTGCAGGAAAGGCCCTGCACTTGGCCGCGTCCGATGCTCCGTGGAACACCATGTGCGACTCAAAGCCGTGGATGTGATCGGCGGGTCGGTTGTGCCATCATAGGGTGCAATGGTGGGCAGAGGGAGCTTGGAGGAGACCTGAGCTTCCAGGATCTCCCTGCTGAAGGGGGAGCGGAAGTCCAAGTCATCCTCCGCCGGAGCCTTCCCCTCCGCACGTTGGACCATCGCGTCCATGCGGCGTTCAAGGTCGACCACACCGCCGCAGGCGCCTGGCGAGCTCCTGTTCGGAGTTGGCGGGGCCTCCTCGTCCGGAAGCGTGGGAGTTGCCTCCCACGACAGATCGTGGCGGACGGGGGGAGGCGACGGAGCGACGGGGCGAACGTCCGCGGCGCTCTGGCGCTTGCTCCTCAGACGGAGCTCGGTGGGAGCGACGCGGCGAGTCTGCCTGCTGCTCCTGAGGCGCGGGGAAGACGCGAGAGCGTCGGTGCGACGACTCCGCCTGCCGCTCGCGCGGCAGGGAGACCGCCGGGGCCGCTGCTCCCACCATCTGGGCCTGCAAGGCGAGACAAACGCCCGTCAACTGCTGCATCTGCCCTCGAAGTTTTGCTACTTCAAGGGCAGTTGTAGGTGTGGCGGCCGCTGGCGCAGTGGCGTCGTTGTTACTACCGCCGGCGGGGGCGATGTCGACGTCTACGGGAGGGGGCTGACGACGAGAGTCCCCTTATGATTGACGGGACCTCGTCGCCCTGCTCCCCACGTTCTGGTATGAGGATCGTCCTCGAGCATGACTGCGTCGATTCCCACAGACGGCGCCAAATGTGGTGGTGTAATCCTGTTTGGGCCGGAGCCAAACGGGCCTCCACTGGAGAGAGAGGGAAGACGAACGCCAGTGAGGACGAGGACCTGCAAGACCAGAAGAGGATCAGGGGGGCCCGGTGAAGACCGGGGAAACCCTCCGATGCCTAAGTCAGTGAAGAGCTTGCAAGGCAGGGGGTTTCGGAATACGAGGATGTGTTCGCGTGAGGGAGAGAACGTACCGTTGCATGGTACTGTACCTGTGCTTTTATAGGCGTTGGTGCCAAGGCCAACGTGCGTAACGTTTGGTGGATCGTGCCTGAAAATGCGCCTTGATGGACGCACATAACGGGAGGAGTTATGCGCTCATGTGCCCGTTGGGCTACCAGGCAGTTCGTGCCTCTTGATGGTGGAGTACGTGGCCTGGGACGGTTACAACCGCGCCGTGAGCCAGAGAATCTGCTCGGAACCCTTTGGAGATACTTTCCGAGCAGGTGACCCACACAGGGGCTCGAACATGTTGTTCGGTGGTATCCAGGGTTGTTCCGCAGCAAGGTTATCGTTCCTGTTCGGAACTTCTCCGCAGTTGTTCGGTATGGAAGGACAGATGACCTGCTCGGGGTCACCACCGCCACGAGGCTTGACAGCGTCGATCAAGGTGGCGGTATCTTGGAGATCTTCACTCCGTCTTGGGAGGGACGTGACCCGTTGGGATGGGGCCACGTCAGCTGACTGGACACGCGAGGGCCATAGTGGGCCATCATGGGCCTAGGTGGTCAGATTTGGCCACCACAAGTTCTAATAGAAATATTGCTCTGTTTGCAAATTGCAAGTTAGACATGTCATATCTTCATCTTCTTGAATCTTGATAATATAAAAGGACAAATATTCTCATCACACTTAGATTCTTTGTTTTTGGCGAAACCCAGCCTACTCCAACTATGGATGTAAGAAAGCACGTTGCCTCCAAAAGTATGGGAAAAAAAATCTGTTTTTTCTCTTTCTTCTTTACTGAACCTTCTTACTTTGCCTCGATTTGAGGGTCTAGATTAGGACTGTTCAATTCTCGGTTCAACCCGAGAAATCGAATCGGTTCGTTCGGTTCAACTAATTACATTTCGGGTCAATGAACCGAATCAAACCGGTTTAATAGGAAATGGGTCGGTTCGGGTTTTTCTTACAAAAAGTTTGAACCGAACCGATCGAACCGAAATAACACCGCCCCGCCCGCCAGCTTCAGCCCAGGCGCGCAGCGGCGGAGGCGTCCCCCCCCCCCCGCGGACGTCGCGTTTACGCAGAGGTCGAACTCGGGGGTGGCGGGGGCGCCCCGGAGCCAGTGCCGGTGCCGCCGACGGAGACCCTCGGGAGCCTCACCCGCCGTTCCATCGCCGCAAGAATCTGTCAGTCGGCGGGTTCCGGGAGGAAGGTGATCGTGGTGCCGGAATCGATGACGGTGCCGCCAGAGCCCGTGAAGGCGTCCAAGGCCCAGACTGCGGAGTCGATTGGGAGGTCGACGCCGTCGACGGAGGCGCCCTCGACGCCGATGTAGTAGAAGGTCGGAGACAGGGGGTTGATGGACGCGGTGAGGTCAAACAAGGCGGGGTACGCGGCGGCTTGGGGGTACGACTTCATCGATGCCGGCGACAAGGTCGAGCCGAGAAAAACCCTCTCATACTCACGGAATCTCCAGTCATTTGTAGAATGTGTTTGTGGTATGTTCTTTTCCGAAGGAGAGGTTCCGGAGGCGGATCGCGCGCCGGAGCTAGCATTGAGGGTTGCAGTCTCGCGGGAGAAGAACCCAGCAGAAGTGAAGTGGTCGGCGTAGACGTAGCGGAATCGGCAGGGGCTGTGGAGGCGGGTTGTCGGCGACGAGGAGGAGCTTCTGCGCGGGTGTCCCCACCCGGAAGTCGACGAAGTACTGCCCGGCGCCGGTGGAAGCCCCAGATATGACGGGGGCGCGACGCCGACCGGGTGTTCGGGGGCCTGGCCACCAGCAGAGGCGGATATAGAGGGAGAAGAGGACGAAGAGCCGATATGAGTCGTGCAAACCGATGGGCTGAACCGATCCAAACCGAACTAATTCGGTTCGGTTCGGTTCGGGTCAACTTCATCTCGGTTCGGATCGGGTGGGTCTCAATAGTGTTCGGCGGTTCGGGTTGACCCGAAAATGGTCTTGACCCGAACCGAACCGGACTATGAACAGTCCTAGTCTAGATAGATGATTGACTTTCCAAATATCTATTTATTCATAATGTTATAATGATGTTTTATTAATAAATTGGAACACTGAATAATTATAAATAAATAGCAAATCTGGAGGAGCCAATTCATAACCATGGAAGATCATAAGAGTTGAAAATTAAAACAGACACCGGCAGAAACCAGATCAAGGTGTGAAAATAGATTCTTAAACAGGTTCGGAAAACTCAAATAACATTGACGGCAACTACACAAAGTATAACCATAATATTCTGGCAGATTCGAAAGGTATTCAGGTTCACATCGTGGTTCTAAGAGTGTAGAGACACTGATATAGGGACTGAGTATATTCTTAGATTAATGTATATTTTATTCTATGCCTCTATACCTTATATATTATCATGTATGTCCCCTCTATTAAGAAATCTTACTTCATCCTTATGCCTTGAGGTCTAAAGACCGTAAGGTTAAGAGAATATTATGTTCAACATGTAAAATACAAGACTAAGAAGGATGTATGAGATAGTACACAAATTTTTAGGACCATACAATGAAAAGATTAAATAAGGATAGGTCGGTTTCATTCATCTTAATCCATCTGAAATTAAGCTAAACAAATGGCGAATAACAACGGAGCTAGGGGATATATGTGATGAACTACCATGTATTATGGGGACGTGCATGACAATATGGAGATTACAATTAGAAATTACTAGTTCAGATACAACTTTCAGGGCAATATATAGCATGGCACACGATCGGTAAGCCAAAACTTTTGACACTGGTGTCTTGGAGATGGGGAGCTAGCAAGAGGATCCCTAGTAGTCAAGAGGAGGACTCCAGTCACCTTCAGCTTCAAGTTCTAGATTAATTGAAAGAGGCACATTTGATGGATGAAGATGATAGACTGAGAAGAGTCTCTCTTTGGACTCAATATGATGACATCCTCCTAAAGAAGAAAAAAAAATGATTGGAAGAGAGATATTGGATCAAGGAAGGGGATAAGAAGACAAGTTATTTCCACAAAATTGTTTCGAGGAAGAATAAGGATAAACCAAATTGGATTAGAGAGTGCATCTCATTTGCATCCCTAGTTGTACTCATCAATGGGCAGCCATCCTCTTTCTTTCCTCCTGGTAGAGGCCTTAGATATAGAGATTTTCTTTCTCCTCTTTTGTTTGCTCAGGTTATGAGTAACATGTAGTAGAGAGCTCAGGAGGTAGGGTTCTTAACGGGCTTTTAGGAAGGGTGTTCTATTGCTTCCATCACTCACCTGTAATATGCTGATAACACCATATTATTTTTAACAGACGAAGATCAATAGTTATTAGACACCAGGTTGAAGCTTGAGGTGTTCCAAGACATTACTAGGCTTAAAGTCAACTACAACAAAATCTCATGACAGAGATCAATATGGATGAACAAGATCAAGAGAGCAACCCTCATTTTCGGCTATCAGATTGGGAGGTTCCCCTTCACATACTTGGGACTTCTTTCTATCCCTTGGGCCTCTCCAGTGCAAGGACTAATAGGAGGTTGGTTTAAATTAGAGATTTAAGAACAGGGGCTTGCAGGGGAATAGGCTACTCTCCTATGGAGGGTAGCTAGTTCTCTGCAGATGGGTGTTGGATAGCCTCCCCATATACTTCATGTCAATTTTCAGAGTTCCAAAGATAGTGGCTAGAAAATTGGAGTCCATTCATGGTAGATTCTTCTAGTATGGAAGTGAAGGCTTAGTTTAAGGGTGGCATGATGTTGCTTGTGGTAGAATTTGCTAGAGCAAGGAAGCATCAATGATTGTGGAGACTTGGGAATTGGGATAGAGGAGGATTGTGAGAACATGTCATCATCCACAAATACTACCGTTCGTCGAGTGTAGGATCTTTTTCCCGCCTTGGCTTTACAATGTCTCCCCATTTGGAGGGGAATCCTCATGAGTCTGTAAATTTCCTTGAGCTAATTTGAGGGCAAACATGGGGGATGGTCATTCTTCCTTGTTCCGGTAGGATAGTTGGTGTGGAGATTTTACTCTGGAGGAGCCCTTCCCCTATTTGTCTGCCCTTTTCAGGCTTTCTTCACCTACAATGGATCAGGTTTCTGATTCTTACCTGTTTGATGGTATATGGGTGCCTGCGCGAGCGATTTCGGAACAAGGAGGAGTACGAGATCATCTTGATGCGCGAGGACCAGACTTACTTGGCAGACAAGTCAGGTTTCGTCTTCTCCCTGGACCTGAGTAGACTACTTTGTGTATATAAGATTTTTAATGTAAATTTTTATACATTTTTCACACAACCTACTCTGAAAAAAGCTACTTTTCGGCACAATAAAATTTCTTGTACAGAGAAAGAATATTTTAATATATTATGAGCTTGACAATGTGACCAGAATTTTGAAATGACAAACTCATATAAAACATTTCAAACTATCACAATAAAAAAGATTATGAATCACTTCGATTTGAACAGACATACATATTGCTTACATTTTTAGTTAATTTTATAGTTGACATTAATTTACATTTCAGATGTTACCACGATTTATCAAAAAAAATCACAATTTATTATGATAAATAAGAAGCAATTTCACCCTATGCAAACTTACGGTGAAATATTTCTATTGCTAGTAAGATATTTAAGAAATAACAATTATTAACAAATATTTTAATTTAAAATTTAATCTTCGACTTATGGAATTATACAAGTAAACAAGATAACCTTGACTTGAAGTTTGACAAAAGGACACAATATCAGTTAAAGTTGTGTCAAACTCTTCTCTGGTCGGAGTGAGCATCGACTACAGAGGAACTGTTTTTCAATCAGTCAAAGTGTGACTTCGACTTATGAAATAAGTCTTCTTCAATTATAGAGAGATTTTGACTGTTGAAGAAACTTCACCCCTACGAAAAAAAAGTTTACTATAGTCAAAGTGAGACTTTGACCACGTAAGGGACTTGTCTTCAATCAAAATGAATTTCAACTACTAAAGAGAGTGTTCTTTAGTCTAAGTAACACTTAATCGATTTTCACTCAATTCACTCATACAGTATTCGTAATTGTAGACAGAGCAATATTAGTAACTTGTGAGTTATACTATTTGTTTGTTGTCAATAACACTTTTGTCAACAACTTACGAGTCATTTTTAATACCTTTTGTCATCATCTTATTAATATTATTAACATATTTTGTCATCAACAAAATTAAGTTAATTAAGTATAAATTAAATACAATAATCAATAAATAATTACTCATGTTCCAACATGTGGCTCATCCTACATGCCGCTCTTTGAGCTTTGTGAATTGAAAGGAACAATAGACTTTTTAGTAGGGGTGAATATGGTCTATTAGATTCGATTCACCCCATTTTTTAGATGAATTGAAATCGAACCAAATTAGTTCAATTCGATTTGAACTGAAAAAAAAACCACATTTAAGGGCGGTACCACACCATGAGAATGGAAAGGGTTACACTTTTCTTTGTGATATTATTCATTATTAAATATATTTAATATATATTCAATTTATTAATTTTCCAATAGAGAATAAAACTGAACCATGAGACATTGAGACTCTTCAACCCGAACAGCTCGGTTCAATTTTTCGAGTTGAACCGTTTAATGAACATCCCTATTTTTTTTTAGGGTAGCGAGGACGTAGGACAATTTATTTTTCTTTTCTTCGGGAAAGAGTGTCTTGGCTCTTGGGGAGGTAAACATTTCTATCTAGAGGACGGCCATAACTCCTCACTTTTCTTGCTTTTGGGGAGGTAAGCGCACCACCGGCTTGGTGTGGTTTCTTTGTAAAAGCCAAAGGGTAATTTGAGATACCTATCTACACATGTACATACAATAAGTGGTAGCATCCGCGTTTCAAAAAGAAAATATTTGAGGAACATATACGTAATCATTCTTAATTTCTTCACGGACCAAAAAGCAAGACTTAAAGAGAGAAGAAAAATGACCAAGGAAACAGGCAAAACAGGCAAGAGAAAGGCACCTTCCCCCAATGCATATAGCAAAAAGAATTGTTCACATGCTGCACTAGCTTCTGTTTAGTATCCCATAAACAAACCCAGATGCAATAAGTGAATGCTAAGAGGATTCTTGCTCAGATTTGCCACGGGAAGGACATTTCAGCGAAGGCTTCATCTAGAACATCATGAAGACTTGAGGCTCTCTTATGCATGCGTATTCTTTACCCTTTGTTTCCGCATACGCTCTTTCACCTGTGACATGTTCTTGTCCATGTAGGGCTCCATGGAAGGCATATTTTGAGGACTAGCCAATGCCACAATCACAGTTCTACAAGAGAACAGACACTGGAGAGACCACGAGACATGGGAAGCTCCATCTCCATGATCTCTGTATGAGTTGATCAACAGTTTCTTGGTAAAGGAGGTCAAGTTAGGAAGCATAAGTACTGGCAGGTAAACAACAGTGCCCCAGACGGATCTCCATTCTCAAGCCCAACACTCCAAAACCTTAAACTGCCCCAGTTACCAATGAAGAAGTATTAGAAAGTAACCAAGTAGAAATGATTCACAAAAGTCACGAGTAAACAATTTTGCCAATGAATTTCCACAATAATGATATACAGAAACAATATATAATATTAGTATTGAGAAGCATATCTATAGAGAAAACAGAAGAGAAGGAGTTGATGACAAACAACAGAAAAAGGACTCGTACAGTTGGAAAGGAATGTTATAGTACCACAAATTTTAGCACCCCATTAGTCTCATCTTGGCCATCCGATCATGAGATTGGACCTACAAGGTGAGGCCGGAGTCAATCTTAAGTTCATCTTGTTTCTGCCATCTGATTTGAGAATCAGATGACGGAGAAATAGTGTGGCAAATAGGCTGGTAAAAAATTTGTCACTATGACATTCTTCACAATGTTAACTAAAGTGTTTTCTCAGGACGGCATTAGTAAATGAAAACTGGAAACACCAGGAAAGGAACCTTGTCCTACAATGTAACTGGACAGAAACACCAAAGACATAGCATGGGGGTTAGTCTTTAGTGACGTTAATGATTCATTTAAGCTGCAGAAGCAAGCAGCCTTCCAGAATTTTGCCCATGCTTTGATGGTAACGTTTAACCATGTTGAGTGTTTATTTATAGTTTTATACCATCCAGACGTTTGTTATAGCTTTAAAAACTAATGTTCCTCAATTATTCGCGACATAACCAAATCCCTTTTTCCATCACTACTTTTCATCTCCATCAATTCTGACCTTCAACTAGGTGGACACTAGGTCATCTACCTGAAGGGGTCCAACAGCAGAACTTTACAGTAAGCAATCAGCAATTTATCTAATTGTCATTCCTTGCATGATATATTTATATCAGCTAAATGGTAATGTTCATCGCACAAACTGTCAGGTGGCTCATTATTTTGAAACATCTGCATCTTTGATCATATCAGTGAAACATTGAAAGGTGCACATTTTTGCGGACAAGTATACACCACCAAGATTTTTACATAACTAAGACAACTTCTTGCTAGTTTTTAGAATTTCCATCGCACTAAATTCAGTTTCTACTTGAAGGGTGTGACACTTACTGTTTGAAGATGCATGCTTACTGATGGAACCCAGTAACAAAACGTTTAACTCCAGCAAAGTCCTGAACTATCTTGATATCAGTGAAGTAGGTTCTCCACCTCGTGCTCATGAATTCTGCAATGAACTCAGACTGCGCATCACCATTCGTCTGCTAGGAAAAACATAACCCAAAGAAAAAAGAGCATTAAGAACATTGAAATTGCATCAGCAGGGAGTCATGTGGTTCTATAATTACATATCCAGTGTGTAGACTTGAACCATAGTTCTTTCCATGAGCAGATCTTGCCTACCTAATCAGTGAATTCTTCTCGTCAGCCGCTCAGCATAAGGACTACAATCCAAATGCAGATCAACCACCTGATGACTTATTTTGACAGCAGAAATATGGAAAAAATATAAAATAGGATGGCAGAATAATTCCAAATTAATCAAGACTACCATTCCTGATTCCTCCTAATGACAAATTTCTAGCTTTTAACATGGTCAAATCCCTCTGGCACCTCGGGATTAGCACTATCCAGTCTGACGTCCTTGGCTTTATGCAGTGAAGAGGTAGACAAAGATATTTAACAGGAAGATCACTACTCTGCATCCCAGAATTGTCTGCTTGTTCCAAAACTCCTATTCTGAAATAATGGGTCCGGCCATTATACTCTAATTAAAGTTTTCAGCTCTGAAAGAAACAGTTTATAATGGCTGTTTAAAGTAGTAAGGTCTTCCTTTCATAAACAATAAAGGTTTAGATTTCTGAATCCACCTTATTTCCTCCAGATGCAACCATTTTGAGGACAAATTTCAACTTCACTCTTTCTGTCTAAAACAATAAAGCTTTCGATTTACTGCACTCATGCATCTGGTTTCTGCTTATCACTAGAAAATAGTTCAAAGGAAATATAGCAAAGTGAAAGGTGTTTTTACCTCAAAAGCAAAGAAACCTCCAGGTCGTAGGGCCAAAGAAGATCCCTCACAAAGATGGAGCAGGTGATCCATGCCATTTTCTCCTCCATCCAGTGCCAGCCTTGGTTCATGCCTGCCAACTTCAGCTTGCAATCCAAGGATATCATTGCTTGGTATGTACGGAGGATTGCTAACTAAGCCTGCAAGCTTGCCTTTAACATCTTGTAGAGGTTGAAACCAAGAACCTTGCCTTATCTCGACCTTCTCCTATATGCAGTGTAAACAAAAGAAACATTCAAAAGGAGGGCCCACAGTTAAAGTTATAACTAAATGAGATGAAATAATGGATAAATGATTATAAGACAAGCATAGAACCTCTCGTTCTCAAATTATGTCCACATACTTGGCAGAAATGTCCAAAGATGGCAAAAAATATAATCATATTCTTACTTCCACATTATTGCATTTGGAACTAGATCATGCATGGATAAGGAAATTAACAACATAACACATGTAACTGCCATATACATTGTGCACATGAGGAGTAGCCCGGTTGGTAGGGCACTTCGGCGTGCACCAAGAGGTTGTGGGTTCCATTCCCACCAAGGACAAGATTTCTAAGGAATTTTGAAAGGTTTATTTCTAAGGATTTCTCTAGGCTTGGGGCATGGGTTGGTGGGTGGGGCCCTGGTTTCGAACCCGGGACCTCTTGTACGTGCACCCAGTGGCTTTACCACTAGGGTAGAACAAAAAAAAAAACTGCCATATACATTCTTATTTTCCTGAAAATCAATAGACAGAACAGATCCGTTTGACTTAGAAGAACGATAACAAGTAGAAGAATGTGGCATCTATGCTCTCTGGGATGATCTGGAAGGAAGATTACGGGGGAACTGCTGCTAATATGGTACATAATTGATAGTAAAGTTTTCTAGAATGTAGCGACAGATGACACATTAAGGTAAAAGAATCCCAGAGTATAGCTTCCAATCAATAAGTTTGATCTGCCAAAATCGTTTAAAACTAGGGGGACAAGAACTACAATTATAAGCCAAGTATAAAAATTAAAGGAAAAAAATACTGAAGATTATAAGCTAAAACTCGCAAGATTCTTTCACCCAAGTAATTTATGCACCTTCCTAGAGTCCTAGACAAACCTAGACCTGGGATTTCAACAACAATGCACAGTTCCTTGGGAAGGAGCTAAGTGACTATGGAAAATTCCCCACATTCTTCATGAAATATCCACAGATATGAACAGCGAGAACTGAGAGAAGATGAACAGCAACCATGATTTCTGACAAAAAGGATGTGACAGGCATAGGTTTCCATGCACGTCCAGTTCCCAAGTACCCCACTGATACTTGTCTTTAAACGAAAAGAATCAAAACTGAGACAAAATTCCACAATCTAATGCTAAAAAGAGAGCCCCCAAGACAGCACAATGCTAGAATCTTCCATTCCATATGTCATCAAGCCAGCATAATCCGAATAGATATCCAGAATTCTAGTAGAAGTAGCTTTCTCATTCACTAACCTCCAATCCATACCTCTGGACATTAATCCTCGCCACCTCTATAGCATCTGAGCTGACATCTGTAGCATACACCTTCCCTCCCTCGCCCTCTCCCAACACCCTGGCGATCCCCACGGCCAGGGCACCGCTCCCGGTTCCCAGGTCCGCCCAGATCCCCGCGTCCTCCTCCTCTGCGGCCGCCATTACCTCAGCAACCATGTCCACCAACGCTTCCGTCTCAGGCCTGGGGATGAGCACTCCGTCCCTCACAACCAGCACGAGGTCTCGCCAGTGCTCGCATCCCACCAGGTATTGCAGGGGCCGCCTCTCCTCCACCCTCTCCTTCCAGAGACCGTACAGCTCGCCCAGCTCCACCCGCAGAGGCACCGGGGCCGTGGAGCCGCCTGTCGGCGAAGACGAGGAAGCGGACGAGAAGAAGAGGTGGGGATCAACGGAGGAGCCAACTGCAGCATCCTGGAGCAGCCACCGGAGCTCGCGGAGGAGGTGGGCGGGCTCCGGGTCGGAGGGGTGGGAGAAGTGGGAGGCGGCGGAGGAGAGGGCGAGGGAGGCCGCCCAGGAGTGAAAGGCCTTGAGGTCAGCCGGCGAGGTGGAGTGGGCCAACGGGCGGAGGAAGAGAGGAGTCCGGTGTCGGCGGTGGGGTTGTGTGGCGCTGGGAGACGGAGGAAGAGACGGCTGCGGCGGCGGGGAGGCGGAGGAGAAGAAGCGGATGGGACGGCGGGTGGGCGAGAGGCGGAGGAGGGGGAGGGAGGAGGCCGGCGGCAACCTGGCGACCGCCATGTTCCGCCTCTCGTTTTCTGTCTTTTTTTCGAAAAATCGAAAACACGTTTTCTTTTCTTTTTCTTTTCATGGGAGGGAGGAGGATTAGGGTGCAAATGGGCCGGATCTGAGGGTTGGGCCGGTAAAAGACCCAGTTGTTCATTCACCGGCCCGGCCCGTTTTATCCTAGGCCCTGTTGGCCCGTTATCATCTAACAAGTTGGGCTGCACGTTGTGACCCAAATCCTATTTAAATTGGTTCGGGCCAGCGAGACTTTTGGGTCAAATTCAACTATAGTTAGAGGTGTAATGAGCGAGTCAATATTACACTGATCAAGTTTTATCGAGAATAGAAAATGACTATTTGATGCAGTACTGGTTTGGCTTGGCTTCTCTCTCTAGAATTTTCTAGAGAGAGAGCTCTGAGTTTTTTCTGCCCTTGACCCGTTTATTTCACCTCTCCGTTGGGGAGGGGGCTCAGCCCCCTCCCCCTCCCCCGCTTCCGTCCCCATCTCCGTGTCCGCGCCGCCGCCGTTTTGCTCGAGTAGAGCCCCCCATCCTGCCGCGGCTGCAGGGGACCCGTCTCCGTGCGGGTGGTCTTCTCCGGCTCCGTCATCAGCAGCTCTTTCTACGTCGTCGGCTTCTTCCGGAGGGGAGAGGCTTTGGCCCCCTTCCCCCTCCGCCTCTGTCTCCGGCCTCGGCCGTGATCCCCCTTCGTCCCCGGCTGTGGAGCCCCTCCGCTTCCCCTTCGGCGGCCTTTTGCTGTCTCCTTCGTCGAAGGAGGTTTTGTCTCCGACGATTTCGGGGTTCCCCCCTTCGTCGCCAGAGGATCTGTTCCAGTCAACCTGACGGCTCGACTGGAGGTCCGGCTGCAGTTCCTTGGATCTGCGATGGCAACCCTTCCTGCTTTCTGCTTCCGAGACAAGTTTCACTGTGAAGACCTCCGTCATGCTTGCCACTGCGTTGGTGCTTGGCATTTTCTCCAGAGATCTTTCAAGAGGACGAGCGAAAAGTTTCCTCGATGTGCCTTTCAAGAAGACCCCACGCAGTGGCGGAGCCAGAAATATTTAAAAGGGGGGGCAATTTAGAAGATGGCAATTAATAAGATAATTGTTCATGGGTATTCAACGCAAGAGGGGTAATAAATAAAGGTTTAAAAAATCTTCACATGTTTCATCTTCATATGCCCATCATAAGGAGAAATTTTATGCAAAAAATTAAGAAAAAAAATTTATACAAAAAATTAAGGGGGGCAAGTGCCCCCCTTGACCCCCCTGGCTCCGCCACTGACCCCACGCATCACCTTCCATGTCCATCTTCCGTTGAGCTCCTCCCCGGCACTTGGCTGTCCGTGGGTTTGCTTCCTCCCGACGTTTCGTCGTCGGCGGCGTCCAGTCTCAGCTCCGGACGTGTCAGAGCAACGGTGGATCTGTGCTTATCTCCGCTCTGTTCCAGCGGTTTCTTGGGTGTTTGTCTTCCTTGTAAGGACCTTGGGTCCCTTTGGGTCGCGCTGCTCTGCGGCTGCATCTTGTCCACATCTTTGTGCTGTGGCTGTTGGTACTCTCCTGCTCGGTTGCTAGTGTGGACTTGGTGATGGCTCTGCCCACGCCCCCACCTACCCCATGTACACCTTTCTGGCTTTGAAATGATAGTTATCTCATTGTCCAAAAAAGAAAAAGAAAATGACTATTCAAACCTCATTCGTTTAAGTAGTCTCGAGATCCCTTAACTAGTATCTTCAAAGGCCCCATTGAATTTACAAGTGTATATATAGTCTAATCTAATTTATATGTAAAAATTAATTATTCATAAATTTTAAATGGACAAATTAATTAGAAGTCTCTGACTATAATAGAGAGGTTTTTACTGTAACAGAACTTAACGTATACTGTAACATGTGATAACACTTACTGTAATGAGTTATAGTTCTGTTAGAGACTAACAAATAAATCAAAAATTTGACAGAGACTTCTAATTAATTTGTCTAATTTAAATCTATCTTATTTTAAACTGATCTTAATTTAATATATATTTAAAATATTTAAAATATAAAATAATTTATATAATTAAAATTTTGAACAAATTTATTTGCAACTTAAACGCTAGATCTTTATTCACACTGAACTCATTTATGAAATGAATCTAAAATCTTATTTAAATTTGACTCATTTTATCTTTTTAAATGAGTTGAATTTAAATAACATTTCAACTCAACTCGAGTTATTTGTCTAATGTATTAATTCGCTAATCAAAAAAATTTCCGGCCCCGACTTGGGGAAGTAATTGGGCCAAAGCTGATCAGTTGCTACACACGAGTCGGCCCAAAAGCAAAGCTGGCAGTTTGAAGGGCCTCCTCAGTAGTACTCCTCTTCCTCTCCTCTTCTCGTGTTCTCTCTTCGCCGTTGTGGAGCTTCTCCAGGTGCCGCCGCTCGGGACTTCGGGTTGCAAGCAGAGCCGCTGGAGGAGGGGGTGGGGGGGGGGGGGGTTGTGTTGGGAGACCCCGTCCGGCCTCCCTCCGGCCTCCGCTTCCTCTTCCCCGCGCTGACGGGCACTCGGCAAACCCGGTTTCGCCGACGCCATCCCCGGCGTCCGTCCTCCGCGGCGGCTCCCGTTTTGTCGAGGTGAGCGCCACAACCCCTCCTCCTCCCTTCCTCTGCGCTCTCTTACTGTCTCCTGCGTTATTCTCTCTGTCTTTTCTATTCATCTTTGCCTGGTAGGAAAATTCCCCTCCGGTGCCTTCTCTTCGTCTCCCCCCGTCCCCTATCCCCGACCTCTCTGTCTTTTCTCCCTCATCGCCTCTCCACCCTCTCCTTATCTCTGTCTGTCTCTATGGAGCTTGTCAGAGGGGGGAGGATGGGTGCGGCGCCGGCTGCAACAACAGCGCAAGGAACAACGACAGCAGTAGGGCGGTGCCAGTAGGGCAGGAGGTATCCTTGGTGATGGTGACCGGAATTTGCGCCGGGGAGGGGGGGAGGTGCTCGGCTTGGCCTCTGGATGGGGGTATCCGGCGCGGGGGGAGTGGGGGCTCCAACAAGCCGTTCGACAGGACTTTTCGGGGCGGGGGTTGCTTCACGCTGTGCTACGGTCCGACGGCCTCACAGAACTTGCGTTTGTGATGGGTTGGGTGTGTGTGTGTGTGGGGGAGGGGGGTGCTGCGACGTGGGGGAGGGGGCTTGGGGCAGTTTCCACAGTGGAGGATGGCGAGTGGCGGCTGCAGGAGATGGTGGCACCACCACCACGGCGACTGTGGGACGCTCTCTGGCGAGGCGAAGTGCACTCTGCAGTCTCCGGTGTGGAGGGTGGAGCTGCAAGATGTGGCGGCACGGTGGCGATGCAGTTGTTGTTGGTTACACTCTATAAAGATATTTATCTAAATATCACAGAGTTTAATTATCAATCATATCTTTTACCATTTCCTATCTCTTTAAGTATTTTTTTTATGGTTTAGATTTATAGAGTAGATAAGGAATTAGATTTTAGACATTTGAAATAAGTTTATCAAACGCCACCTTCCCCAAGATGCAGTCATATTTATTAGCTAAAAAAATGTTCTTTTTTATTAAAGCTTCTTTAATGTTGCCTTTTGGTACTGCCAGTCTGATCATGATTTGGTGTGAAACGATGCAGGCCGACAGAATTCCTAAAGGATGCCAGCGATCAAAGTTGAACCAGATGATTTTGATAGCACTCCAGTGAAGATTAAGATAGAAAATGGGGATTACACTGGCTGTGTTCCAGCAAGGATTGACACCAAAAAAGCACATCATACTGGCTATGCTTCAGCAGAAGTTGCTCCAGTGAAGTTTGAGAAAGAATATGGAGGCCAAACTAATTGTGGTGGTTCCGCAAACATGGACATTGAAGAAACAAAATGTGACGATCAGAATGTGCCTGGTACAAGGAAAGCCCAAAAGAAAATCTATGGTCTCTCGAAGAGGCCAGCTAAATTTTCTTTTGTAAAGCCAATACTGCATGAGCACAGACGTAGGCTGGTATGTCTGATTAATAAACTGGCCAAAAGGCATAAGTGGAAGGATGCAAGTGGTGCTCTGAGCACCTTGCTGAAAGGAACACCTCACGGTTGCTCAATCCTTGAGGACCGGAAACATTTCCTGGTATGAATTGAGACTTCAGGATATTCGGACCATTTTTCGGCTTTGGTTTCATCTGCTTATTTTTTGTTAGTGACTAAACTAGTTCATGGCAAGTAAGATACTTATGCAAGAAGGAAGGAGCTTTCTTTGATCTGATGGCATCAAAAGAATTAATATCTTTAGGATGTAAGCCCAAGTGAAAAAATAGCAATATGAGAGTAAAAAATGTCCCATTTATCCCATTAACAAGAAAAAAAGGGAAGATAAATTCCACATGTTTATTCATTAGACAAAGAAGCCACAGTGTAAATTGTTCTGTTTCTTCTACTTTTTATATGAGAAAAGATGAGCCACAATGAGATGGATAGCTGTCTAAACTTTTATAAGTCAAAGCCACAGCAAGAGTTGCAACAACTTGTTGGAAAATGAGAAAACTAAAAGACTATGGCAAAGCAGCCTCTGTTATTTATTCTCTCCCATCTTAGCTACCTGTATACCCTATAATGTTGTACCATAGAGGAAATTCATTGATTTTGTGCCCTTAAACACAAAAAAAGGAAAAGAAAAGAAAGGGTTAGAAAAGGAAGAAAAGAAAAGTGTAAGTATTGACACTTCAAGGACAATTGTTTTTTATATTTCTTTATATTCTTTGTCATACAAGGAACTGGTATTCTATCCAAAGCTTCTTCAAATGTCTATAACTTCGACTCTTTAGGTTAACTGCAAGGCACTTAATCCTTTTGTCTTAGTGTATGTTAAACAGCATTATTACATTCATCAATGATCTATTCTACAATGTTTTAAGTGTCAATAGGAAAATGGAATATGACTTGTCATCGATTGCTGTATCATGGTTGATGTCTGTCTTCCTATTGAACCTAGTTTCTGGAAGATTTGGAAGTCATACAAAAAGTAATCCATATATCGTTTACGATATAAGTGTATCCTTATCTTTTGATTTGTTTGACCTTGTATGTACTTTTTTGGAACTCATGGTCAATTTATAACCTTGTACAAGTTTGTCAACCTCCACTTGTGGCTCCATTAAAATGCATGATCTGTTTGGGGAGTTTTGGTAAAAACTTGATGTTACTTCATTTGCAGGATTATTGAAAAGTTTTTTGCTGAAACATGCATCTTATCTTCATGTATAAAGTTGCTATGTATGGATTAGTTGTTGACATGTTCCTTCTTGTCCTTGCATTTGGGTTCAATATAGGTAGCAATGGAACTATTACGTCGCTTTGGTAACGCTCATGATTACAATAAAAGGATCAAGCAGATCTATGAAGTGTGGATGAATAAGTTGGTATGGAGAAGAAAATGCTCTAAGAAGGTATCTACATGGGATTTCATCTTCATCTTCAACTTGTTTCTGGATTGTTATTTTATCACACATGAAAGTAATTTTTAATGCAAGAGCAAATAAATGAACTCTATGCCCCAAAATAACTGAATGCCAATTATGCTTGGGTATGTTACCCATTCAAAAGTAATTTTATTGTTATGTATTTTCTCATCTGATGAATATTCTTTTTGCTTATTTAAGCATTATCCTTTTTTATTATTAAATAGTGATATCAGATACACCAAAGGGTGTCCATCGTTCGGTTCAAACTGAAAATTTAATTTTATTTATAATATATAAAAATTGATGTTCATATATTTGAAAATTAAGATAATAATAAAAAATATAGATATATGTGTTTTGTTCAATTTGTTTTTGTTTCACAGCTTCCAAAACCAAACCAAACCAAGTTATAATTCAAGTTGAACCAAATCAGTTCGGTTTGGTTTTTTGGTTTGAACAGAATTGTGTACAGTCCTGAAAACATCTCCCCCTCTTTTAGAAGTTGATACTGCTACAATTTCATCAATTAAAGTGAAGTATCTGTAAGTGGAGGATAGCTGTGAGTTGTTGGGTCATTGTTGGATATAAAGAACAGAGGTAACTAACCTGATCATGGCCGAGTTGGCTTCAAGATTGGAATGTTTTTTGGAAGGTGGTCAAAAGACTGCAATTCATTTAGGAAAATCACAAATCATGATACATGGTTAGCAAGATAAAGGGTTCTGTACCAAGAAGTCAAGAGGAACCCTGTCTGCAGAAGGAAAGGACCCAGGGTAAACAAAAGCTACCCTTACTTCAAGGTTGAAGATAACAATACCTGATTTAGGTCTATTCAGGTTGATTTAGGTTGGGCTGGTTGGGAAGTAATAAGTCAATCAAAGATGACCATGTTTTGCTGTCACTGACCAAGGTGAGAGTATATCCAGGTCGAAGATTTTTGGTACACAGCAGTCAATCAAAGATGACCATGTTTTGCTGTCACTGATCAAGGTGAGAGTATGTCCCGGTCAAAGATGTTTAGTATACAGCTAATTTATCTTCTACTTTGGAATGTGTCTAATTAATCAGTGCCAGCAGTCTGGTTGAGATTTATAAAGTTTCGTGTATGGAGATATATTGTGAAGTGTGAACAAAAGATTTTCCCGAGAAGATATCCTGTGCAGCCAATATCAACTGATAAAGGTTGTCTAGATGTTGCCTACCCTAGGCCTGGCTGTACTTGTCAGTGTTTTGGATTGGCCCTCAAATTTCTTTTCTATCATCACCATCTCATGTCCATGGCTAAAAATGAGACTAGTGGTCTGTCTAATAGTTCTTAACTAAGGAACAGAAAGATTTTCACAAACCCTACTTGCTTAAAACTCTTAGGTCATGTTTGGTATCGGGATAGATCGGGAATAGAGTGAGGATATCCTCAATTTTGTGGATATCTTTAAAATTTTGAGGCTATCCTCGGTTTATCCTCGATCTATTTTAATACCAAACAGCCCCTTAAGGTTCAAGAAAAAAACATTTTGCTTAAGTATACTTTGCAGTCCAATCCTCCCAAACTCCTAACCCACTCTCAAGAAGCTTTCAACGAGAAAGTCATGTAAAGAAAAAAAAAGCTAGGTTGCAATTTAATTAGGCAATGTGCATATATATTGGATCTATGTGCTTCTATGCTCCAGACTCCAGCTACTAAGCAACTGAGATGGATATACATGTGCATAAAACTCAATGTTATTTGTGTTCTCTTCAATAGATAATCTAGCGAAGGAATTACCTAGAAACCTCTACTCTGTTCTTTTGGAAGCCAATTTAACTGTTTCACTTATATCTTCTTCACTCCTTCCCCTGTGGATGATGCCCTTTAAAAGGTTGGCAAGGTGTGGCCTGTGCTTATCCCCTAGGAACTCCATGGGTCTACCTCCACTGGTGCCAAGGCATTTGATTGTGCATTGGTATGGATGGAAGGTGAAAGAGGATCATGGGAACTGTTGCTGAGATGCTTAACAACAACAATAGATGGTCCTAGGGTGCGCATCAAGAAAATGCTGAGAGAAAAATACCATTGAATTGGGAACTGTTAGATTTTTCTTCATCTTCACATCAAAATGATCAATGTTTTAGATACTTAAGCAGGGGACATCATGCCTAAATATGCTGATATGTGACAATTTACTGGAAGGCAGCATGGCTGGTATGGAAGCTTACATCCATTCAATAGGAAACCTTTGCTACATCCTTGAACCTACACCTGGATCCAGGGAACATAGGGTTAATGAGTATATGCTCCTCAATTTTCTAATACTTAGATTGATGCCTTCTAGGATATATTCATTGGACGCAGAGGTAGTTTTGAAGACTCTGATGAATGTATGGACAGATGCATAGTTGTCAAGGCATCCACTTGAGTGCTGCCTAGACAGGAAGGTGCTGACAAGGGGCCAAGGCACAAGCACACCTTGTTGGGGGTTAAAAAGGTGCCCCAAGGTGGTGCGTAGGCGAGTCAAGTGCTGCCTTGGTCCACCTGGCCGACCATGGGTCTGCTTGATCTGCTGCGCCACTTGACCACACAGGTTGATCCACGTGTGTGAACCCACACGTTGGAGAGTTCTGGCTCCACATTCTAACACTGTTCACAATCATTAGACTGTGAACTATGTCATAGTCATTAGACCATATTGTTCACAAACTAATGAGTATGAATGTGACAATGTTCACAATCTAATGTAATGATTATGAAAAGTCCATGGACAATAAATGTAAAAAGTTCCTAATTGTTCAAGAACCATCTAATTTGTTATGTTTTCAATATTTTTTTGTAGTGGATCTTATGTTCTTCTTTGAATTACATTGTCCTATTAACATTTTTATTGCATTTGTATGATCATTGATTCATTATATGCCTATAGATTTATAAATTTCATGTGGGGGGAGATACCATATACTGGGCACCACCTAAGGGCAACTAGGCACCGGCTAGGTGGGTGCCTAAGCTCTTAGGTGCACAAGGACCCCAAGAATGCCTCAGGGTGCCCTGGCACCTTGACAACTATGGACAGATGAGAAACATTGGAATTGTAGCTTTGGTAAGGAGTAGGTCTTAGTCTCTACACGAGGAATCAAATGTCAGCCTCTCATGAAGAACGTGCTTCCATGGCATAATTCTTCAGTGGTATGGGCAGAGTGGGATGGCACTGGAGGCACCTACTATCAAGTTGTTGATTAGTTGATATCCTGCAAATATGTGGTCATTTTGAAGGTCTTGAGAGAAGTTATGGCCATTCTTTACCGCCCCGAAGGAAGTCGACAGAGTTACTGTCAAATGGGAAAAAGGTTGCTGCTTGCTGTGTTGCTTGTTGAGATTGATCAACTTCCCAAATGAAATAAGGCTCCGGTCGGAGGTTTATTATAGCTTTTGGTTCCAGGTGATCTTGAAAAAGTCAGTAGGGTGATGTCAATTGGACATACAAGGAGGTTGTACAGGTTTACCGGGAAATATGGGGCACTGCATGATGATCATGGGGCGAGTGGGAGGAAGAGGAAAATGGGCAGACTGGAGCTAACTAATCCCACTTCAGTTACTAACACACTTAAGTCTAGAAAAAAGACAGTGGTACAAGTGCCAGGTATAGAGGACTCAGCCAAAGGCCTAACCAGATTAATGAATCCACCATAGCACAATAACTTTTTTTTTTTACAGAACTGGGAAAATTTTCAAAGAAGACTATCTGCTGAGGTAGACGGGCTAAAAATGACCTTACACCTGATGCTGGCATTAATGGGAAGACAGTGTAAAGAGGATAACCTGGCTACCATGACACTGTTAGCCTGGAAAAATATACCACATCAAACCTATCATCCTTTTCCTTTTTTCAGGGAAAAATGTCATGCAGGTTGTTGCAAAGCTTTACAAGGAACTAAGAAGGCAAAGGCAAGAGCCCACCTTGCTGCATGTACCAAGTGAAATCCAGAGGACTTCTGGAACCACAGAACTGATATCTGAAGAAGGCCAGCTGGACGATCACCTAAATGCAGAGAAGGTTTCTTTGGCGGAAGGCAGTAGGCTTCTGACTTCTGAAGGAAGCTATCATGGCAGGAAAGGTGTGAGCTAAGGCAGATAACATCTATTCCCCTGGTCATTCCAGGATTTTATAGTCAATACCAGTATATGTCCTCATTGGGTGCTCATGCTGAGTGCATCTATAACCTCCAGTTTGTTATTTTACCACTATCTTCAAAAGACTTAAGGTGAGGTGAGGAAGACCGAGGAGAGAAAGTGGCATCCACCAAGTTGAAGGCCTGTCTAGTTAGAATAGAGTGGGTTTTGACAGCAAAGGGGTAGCAGAGATGGGCATGAGAAACCAGGATTCAACACAAGGAACAGGAGAGAATTCCACTTCAAACTGGAGTAATGATGTGATAGATGAGAAGGTCAGTGTTCTGGTCATTCAAATTCTGAATAAATCAGGCAGCTGTAAAAAGTTTTTTTTAATGCAAATACTGGCAGAGCATAAGCCAGAGAGGAAGATCAAGAATAAAAAAAACCAAGGGACAAGACGAGCTGCAAAAATTATTAAAAGTTTTGAATAAGTGACATCTGGAGGGGGAAGGTTAGGGTTTAGGGTTTTTTAGGGTTTAAGGTTTAGGGTTTGGGGATCAACAGCATCACTAGCAAAGCTCAATCATTATTATGATTGTTTGTTCAATGTCTTTAAGCATCAATTTGATTCTAGGATGAAGAAGCCATCAGCCTTGGGTTCCTTGTGTTTTCATCATCAAACTCACGTAATGTAATCAGAGTGAGCCAGAGTTTATCTTCTGTGCGGAAGATGCACATCCAGGAGTCTGCTGGACCTCCAAGATTTTGTCAAAGCTCTCACCGTGTTTATCAAAGAAGCTAAATTCGTGATCATGTATTGGTCGCGATGCATCTTACAGTGGGAAAATAGAGCTTGTTGAGAATGCTTAAGTTTTGGCTTATTGTCTATATCATTGGAGGTTCCACCAGGATTATCAGAGCATGGAAGGAAGAATCTGATCAGCCCAGGGATCACCTTGGGCCGATCACAATCTGCCGGAAGTCTGGCTGATCCTGGATCGTCCAGATTAAAAAGTTGTCTTTTTCTGAAGAATTCAGGAAAAATCAGGAAAGAACATGAAAAATGCTGGAATCAATAAAGAAATTTATATTTGCACGAAACAACAATGATCAAATCACAAAATAAGAAGAAATTGCCTCCACAAAAGCAAAAAACAGCAGCGGCGGCATCCAGCAATTGGGGGAACACGCAGCTGGGGACAGGGCCTTCCATGGTGGCAATGGGAAAGGGTGTGCCAGCTGGAGGAGCTGCCGAGCTTGGGTGGGGACAGGGGACAGGGAGAACAGTGGCCAAGAACCAGATCTGGTTTTTTAATCGTGAAAGCAGTTTTTTTTTTTTTTTTTGGGGGGGGGGGGGGGGGTTGTTTAAGTGGTGGATCGACCAATAATGGGCGGAATCCATGCCCGTATCACGATCCAGCACAATACAGCTCGATTCAGCACAATACTGGGTCGATCCACCATAAAAAGAAATTTTCAAATTTGTTTGGCTGGATTGGCCAATCCTGATCAATCCAGGTCGGATCAGTCTGATTCCAACCCAATCCATGTGGAATCGGGTCGATCCAAGGGGCTAACCCCATGGAATCATGTCACTCTAGGGCAATCCAGCTAGGAGTTGGCCGATGGCCCGATACCAGTCTGAATAGGCTGATTTTACCCTCCATGTATCAGAGGTTTCCATGGTATTAACTGTAGATCTGTTCTCTGTTATCTCCTTCATTATCGAAGAATTTAATAGCTGATGCCACGTTTGTAGCAATATCCCTATGTGGAAGTAGAAGATAACACAAATTGTGGACTTTCTTATTTTCTACATTAGAGTAGTCATGAATTATATTTGTATTGATGTGGAGGGGAAGAGAAACACTTTTTGTTGTGTACATATTCATGTCTTGTTTGATTGCAAGTTGTTCTCTAGTTTTAAACTTAGCCGATGGGTTAGAGACTCGGTGATGAGGGATGGTGCCGACGAACATGCCAGTGTGGACCTGGCCCAGCAAGCCTCCTCATGGTACCTTCCAGCTATCGAATCACCACTCCATTTGCTCCATACCCTCCAGCAGGAGACACACGAGGGAGGTCGGACTGGTGGTCCTCAAAGCAGACTAGTCGGCCCCATTGTCTCGGATGCAAGACGGCTCAGGGAGCGCTGGAGGGGCACACAGCTGGGTTTGGCATTTCATCGGATGTTTGCTGGGTGCCAAATAGATGACACCCTGGTGGCTGCCCGGGACTAGCTTCCAGTAGGCCATGTTGGCACGCTGGTGTGGGCTCAGATGTGTGCTGGCTGTGGTTGTTGTGCAGCTGGCATGGGCTGACAGGCAGTGCTGGCATTTGCTGACACCTGCCTGGGTGGCGCCACCGGACAGGGATGGCATACTGGTGCTGGCTCGCTGACATGTGGAGGCACATGTTTGGACAGCGCAGTCCTAGACTGGTCTGTGGGACAGCTCATGCAGGCCCGGATGGGCACACAGCTATGCTGGACAGGGAATTGAACAGATGCTGTGCGCCAGTGAGGGGGCTCAGCCAGCAGTGCCGGGCATTCAGAGGATTGGCGGGTGTATCTCGGACGGTGGGCGCCGGGTGGTTGCAGGAGTGGGCATGCATGCATGTTGGATCAGCCAAATGGGGAGTGGTGAGTAGGTTGCTTGGAATGGGCCAGCAGTGGTGTGATGGGGGCAGATTCGGTGGTGGTAGAGTGAGAGGGCAAGAGAGGGATCCGGCATGTGGGGGAGAGTGGCCTTTGCAAGGAGAGAGAGACAGGAGAGAGAGGGAGTTAAACACAGGAGAGAGAGAGAGAGAGAGAGAGAGAGAGAGAGAGAGAGAGAGAGAGAGAGAGAGAGAGGTCGGATGATGGAGGAGGAGGAGAAGAAGGGGAGGCATGACAGCAATTGACGGCGGTCAGTGCGGCGGCGGCAGAGCTATGCGATGGTGTTGGGCCTGCCTGCTAGAGGACCTCTCACACCTTGGGTTGGCTGGGTTGGGTCTCCCTCGCGGAGGCTCAATAGAGAGGGGAGGGAAGTGTGTTGCCCAAACCCTTCACTTTTCTTTTCTTTTCATTTAATCCATCATGATGCCAGAAACCCTAATGCAACCCTTTATAAAGGGAGGGGTGACACTAAGGCCCCTTAGTGGGCCAAATCACTTTAGGCCCATGGGCCACCAACCAACAGAAAAACCAAAGAGAAAATACATAAAAAGGGTAAAAGACACTAAAATAACCCTAGATACTTATTAATGATCCCAAATAAAATAGGGAGCATTACCAATCAATCTCTATTTCTGGGGACTTATTTTTAGATTCCTAGCTCCTTTAGAAAACTATGTAGTTACATACTTATCTCTGTGACTATCATGGTAAGCAATCTCGTGAGAATCTTGGTCTCGGCGCCTTCCCGAGAAACGAGAAGGCCGAGATGAGTAGTCAGGGACTCAGGGTTAGGATCCTTCGATGCGAGGGTTGTCAGGATCCCCTTATTTACCTGAATATCATTTAAATAAATGTTAGTATTTGTAGTTTCATTTACTTAAGATATTATATGTAAATAAGGAAGTACCCCCCATTTGAATTCACTAAAAATATCAAAAAATCACATCTTACCAATAAAAAATCAACTCTTCAATCTAAGAAGAAAATCACAATTTTGATGATTATATCAAAATAACATCTTTTTAATCCCTCATAATTTGGTCTATCTAAAAATTTCATAATTCAAATAAACTCAATAAAATATTAAAATCGAAAGTCCGGTGAAAAAAGTCAAACGTGCATATGACTTCTCCAAGGGAGTCACTCTTCTACTGACAACAATTAAGTCCTAATCATGGTCCACTGTGATATTTAGATAAATAAGACATTTTACCATGGGTTCCCATGTCATGAATTAAATTTTTTTATGCTTAAATTAAAATTCTACTGATTGAAAAATGAAAAGCACATCCCAAATCCCAATTCCCACACTCTTATTGTATGATATATGTGAAGCTATGCCATCCATGGATGAGACTTGAGAATGTATGCAATTATCTATATTCCTTAAGGAATTATCTATGTGAACCTATGTGATCCACACTTTTATGTTATCCTGATCTCCCGAGATCTTACCGTCTCTTCTCTTTGACCCTCCCGAGACGAAGTCGAGATCCGATATGACAAACATCGTTGACTATTAGTATGTAAGCTAGGGACCTAAAAATAAGTCTCCAAAAAGCAAGGACTGATTGGTAATTCTCCCAATAAAATATGTATACATCTCTGGCTACCAAAAGCCCAAATATCATATGTTTCCAAGTACAAAGAATTGCTCCATTCTTCTCCCACATCACTCGGAGGGCGAACAGCCTCTCTGTCCTCACTTGATCGTGTCCATTTGAAAGTATGTTGAGGTTGCAACTTGTAATCCACGAGACTGTTGGGGAAAAAGTATCTGAACATGTTTTCTTTCTAGATAGTCTCTCCAGGAAAAGTCATCAGTATTTCATTACCTTCTATACTTGTATGTTTCTTTTCTTGTCAAATGAATACATAATGTGGTACCATTCACTTTTAAATGTTGAATATATATATATATATAGGCTGTTAACCATAAAATGTTGAGTTAGAAGGAGTGAACTTTTATGTCCCGTAGATGTTAGAGTATGATTTTTATTCTGATATCTTTCAGTTTTCTTTCAGTCAGACATTGAGTCTAATGTCTTGCATAATTTTCTTAGTTTTCCATGTGAATATTAAGAATGCTGGAGGATCAGTTTCCTTTATCATTTCCAGAGAATTTATACTAGATGTTAGCTGACCCTGGTTTTTCAACATAAGGATGATTCATTATGTTATAATAGTTAATGGTTCATGGTGCCCATGGTTAATGGTTAAAGTTTTCTTTTCTTAGAAGCACTTGATCCAGATGGAATTAGCTCTTTTCTGCCTTACACAAGGGAGCATCAGGGAAGCACACAATACCACAAAATTGTAAGTTTGTGTAAATTTGAGTATCGAATTCCTGTTCTTTTTGGTATATAGCTGTTGCCTGTAGAAGAAGGCTGATACTGACTGTTGTGGTGCTTGCTTGCTGAATAAGGAATGCTCTCATTTAAGTGGATGAGATTTCTCATGCTGGATTTTTGTTGTGTTGTCAGATGATATTTCTGGAATTTTCTTAATTATGTTTGCAGGCTGGGCCCAGGACATGTTTGGGGAAGGACCAAAGCTACTTTTAGCCGGGCACTCCTGGCCGGGCAGGAAGCCCAAAGGAGATCCAGAGAATGTTTTCCAAACAAGCAGGTTTCAGAGATAGGAGGCTAGGGAGGGGTGATTCTCAAACCTGGCAGCTCAGTTGATTGGCACTCCTATATTTCTCGATTTCCAACAAGTCTCTCTAGGGAGCAGAGCAGAACATAAGTTACATAACCAATACAGGGAACAAGAAATACCAAAGTAACCAAACCATACCTGGCTTTCAAGTTCCATCATTTCTAGCCAAACTTTCTCTTAGGGTCTCTTTCCCTGGGACACTAAACTAGCATTAAGATGATATCTATGCTACCTGCAGTGGGTAATCAGGCTAATGAGTAGAGATTGCCAAAGTTGTCAAGTGCCAAGTCCCATCCTGCATGGCAAAGAAAAATGATATAACCAGAAAATGAGACTAAGTTAACTTGATGTTAATGACAGTGGATACATTTCATGTATACAATTCTATTTAGTGTTGCAGTAGCAATGAAATACTGGATAAAAAAGATAGCTCATTATGGATATCTCATAATTTAGAATGACAAGATTATGGATCACTATTTATTTGCAACCATTATTGTCTTGCATGGCAAAGAGAAATGATATAACCAGAAAATGAGACTAAGTTAGCTTGATGTTAATGACAGTGGATATATTTCATGTTTACATTTCTAATTAGTGTTGCAATAGTAATGAAATACTGGATAAAAAAGATAGCTCATTATGGATATCTCATAATTTAGAATGACAAGTTTATGGATAACTATTTGTTTGCAACCATTGTTGAGGTATCTCCTTTACACAATATGTTGTCAACACCTTGCACTTATGTGAGGTGCCGGATGGCCTGGATGAAAAGCCCTGTCAGGGAATAGCCATATAGAAAAGGGTTTCATACGAAAAGAGATCTTATGAAGTATTGGGCAGAAAATCACAATCCCAGTTTTTCTCGTATGTAGTTTAACTTCTATTTTCCATTACATGATATGAATTAGAAAATGCATTGTTTTTCTTCTCTGTAATTTCTTTGATCAGTTTCCTTTTCCAAATTTCGTATGGAATTTGACATCCTTCAATATTTAGAACTTTCACTGTAATTTATGAGAGTGATTGTTTCCTGTAGCACGTGATAATCAGTTAAAAGATGTTTGCTTTCAGCCTCGTGCAGGACCGTGAATCTTCAAGTGATCCTCATGTACACTTGATCCATGGTTTGACATCATATCAGCTCTGGTACTCTGAACTTCCTGAGGAGATGCAATTGAAGGATTTTGATGTGCTTATGCAAAATGAGGCATCCGGTACCACCTTGGCTGATGCTTTTTCACCACAAATTGGATCAGCAGGAACATCAGGTAGCTGTAACTCGGTTGATATTCAAAGTGCTGAAATTTATGGCCAATGCAATTCGGAAAGCTCTATTGGCAATGATAAAGTACCAGTGGACCACAGTATGGACACGCCAAGGAAGAAACAGTCCCATCATTATGCACCTGAATTCTATATGAATGGATCTGCGGTAACAGATGACAACGGAAATGCTTCTTCAAACCTGGGTAGCAACCTAGCAGACATATCTATTTTTCAGATACATGGTTAGTGGCATTCTTCTGTATTCATACTGCCTCTTTATGTATATTGTATTATCATATTTGTATTTGTGCATGCTTATAAAAGAATCTGTGTGCATCATTCCTCAGTTCCAGGGTGTCACCTCCCAAAAAGAAAGATGTTGTAGCTAAGTTTAACTTTTCGAATTCTAACTATTAAATCATTTATAAATAGATACAATGTGAATGAGCTAATTCACTAAACAGTGTATGATAGCTTTATCCTCCTCAGCTGAATAAGTTTCGTTGATGGGAATGACGAGTCTTTTAGATGAGTAATTCTTGTGAGCCTGACAATGATTGACAGCATAAAAGTACAGAATACTGGTCCCAATTCTGTTTTGCATAATTCTTGTTAGGCTAACAATAAATGTTGTAGAATAAATGTTGTAGCATGAAGAATCTCTAGTTATGGAATACTGATTCTTGGTTTTTTGATACCGTTTGTAATTTGGTTGCCCCATTTTAAGGGGCAACCAGAAAGTTCTCAGAGTAAGATGTAAAACGAGAACTGGTATATTTGTACTCACATCATTGAGTGGGAAACCCCTCTCTACTCATTGGGATTTCAGAAACCATATCTTCTATAACAATGCAATGTGGTTCACATCTTCAATTGTTTAATACATTGATAGAGTCTAGAACATGCAATCTCTATCAGGTGGTAAGAGGGGCGTAATTTAACTAATTAGTATTCTCTGGAGCTTACTTTGAAACTGCAAAATGATCACTAAAGTTTTAATTTTTATAACTAATTCTTTTGGTTGTACAAATAGAGTATCATATGTTCCATATTTTCTTGGTTTCACAGTCCATTGTGACAAATTTTGTAGAATAAAATGAAAAGAACTTGCTTGCTGGTAAACAGGGCTGTTCATTCCTTTTATGTTCACGAAGCGGCAGATTGTGAATGTTTATTCTCCCTAAAGTACTATTATTTGTGTATACTGTATACCAGGTTTGGATGCATATTTATTGCCTCTACGACTGCAGCAGTCAATGGAGGATCTTGAGTTTAGGCTCCTGTCACATAAGAAATTGAGGAATGAGCATTATTTAGATGCAGTGAAGCATCTTAGAATTGCGCTTCATTCTGATCCACCATTATTATCAGCCTTGCATCCCTTGATTCAGGTATTTTGTGTGTATGTTATTCAAGGATGATAATCCGGTGGCTAAAGCTTGGCATCTGTATGCTTTGATTCATCTCTTTGCTAAGAGATATGGAAATTTGGCTTTAATTATTCAATGCTTATTTATTGTCTTGTTCTTCCACTGCGAATCTCCTCCAAGAAGAAAACAATGCAGCTTTTTTATGCTTGATTTCTGTTCTTTGCTTCATTTTAGACTTTGTAAAGTAGGTACAACTACAAGAAGATAAAAACATTAGAATATTTTGCTGTAGAAAATTAGTTTTGGGTTCAAGAAGTCTAGAAGACCTAGTTTTAAATTTTTAATATTCAACTGTTGTATTATAAAATTTACATATATGATACAGCTTGAAGAAATTAAATGTCCTTAGCAAAAATTTGCTCAGTCTTCTTAACTTGACACTTTTACTGGTCACTGGGTATGGGAAGATTAGAAACATTGTCAAGGAGGATTTTCATTACATGAGGCTTTCCTACAACAGTGGGGTTTTTGCACTTATAAGAAAGAAAACCGACAGTGGGGTTTGTCCTCCATCAGGAATTGTTTTCCTTGGAAACGGATTCATCATGCCCTGCCTTCTTTGTGGATAGCAAGGCATATGTTGTTGAACTGCATATAACTTTCAGTCCAGAATCAATTAACATGATGGGAGAGTGTTTTGCCTGCTCTCCTTGCAATTGTCCAAGCATACTTTGCTTACCAATAAAATTGTACATGCATACTCCCCATGGAACATTGCAGTTTTACAGTTACATAATGTGAAGGTATGTAACAGGTGAATCTTCTTAATGTATGGATCTAAAGCTTTCGAATATATCATGTTCTTATTTTCTACTGCTTCTTATCTTATATCTAACAATTCAATGAAACCTGAAATTTCAGATCTTTTATCTTTTCTTTATTGGTTTTCTCAAAGCTTGTGATTTTGTTGTCTGAACAGCTCTTGTTGCTTGGTGATCAAGTGGAAGAGGCACTTAAGGAGCTTGAGGGATCCTCCCATAACCCTAAGTTAATATTGCCTTTGAGGTACTGCAAGCTGGCCGTCTCCCTTTTTATTTAGAAATCTAACATTTACCTTAACTATATAGTAGATGCAGGAGGATGCACATTTGACAGTTGTCTTCTGTTCTGGGTCCTTGGACAGGAAAGGAAGAGAGGTGGATTTGAGTGACTATGGGAGAAGGGAGGGAGAACGAGAAGGGGTATTTCTCATGGAATTAAGAACCAGATTTTAGAATAACAGTTGAAAACTTGAAATAGATGATTCCAACGAGTGCAGAAGAAATTTTAAATATTGAGAAACACAATAGAAAAACATTCTTTTGATAGTTGCAGCTTAACTGTAGCGAGTTCTGGTCTGTTTCAACCAGTTCTGGGCTTTCTGGCCTTGTCTGGTTCACTTTAGCACATGGCTTCCAAGTAGTTCAATTCTTATTAAAATTAATTCAAGTGGTTGCATGCACAAAATTAATGAATTGAACTGTCCCATCTGGTTCTTTTGATGCATCATCACTCAGCTGCATCAGTGTTTTAGAAAAGAACTCTTTCCACATATAAAAATATCGATTCTTTTCTTCGATATTGGTTTCGTTCTTTTCTTTATCTATGTATCGTCAATACATGGAAAAATATGGATGAAGGTCCCTCATTTGATTAGGGAATCACAATCATCTTCCACGTATGAACTTCAGGTGATTCGGAGTTCGTGCGCTGGACCACTCCCCGTCGATTGATCGACATTTCATTTACATCGAGGAGAGCTCGAACACCTTTGATACATGGCTAGACCTGATTATGGAAAAAACCTTTATAGGCGAGAAAGACACCATTTATAACGGATTCGTCTTTCCATATGGAATTATGGCTGTTTCGCCAATGTATTTATCCATATTGGGGACTGTTTTAGAAAACATTCGTCAAAATAGGGGCAGATTTGCCATACACCCTTAGAACAAGGACTGATTCATCATATTTTCCTTTTGAATAGGGAGTAATTCAGAAAATTCCTCCATTTCGACGGGTTGGTTTGCAAGAACACCCTTAGAATGGGGGCTGAACTATATTTTTCCCACATTAACAGGGACTGTTTTGTATTTTTAACCCCAGAAATGTGGACTGATTTACAAAATCTCTCTCAAAATGGGGACTGATGTGTAAATTTCCCTTTACTTAGGGACTGGTTTGTGAAGTCCCCCTTTAAAACATGGACTGATTCAGAATTTTCTCCATATTTGGGGACTGATTCACAATTTCTGACCACATGAGGGTTATTTTGCAATTTTCTTGATAGGTAGGGGTTATTTTGTAATTTTTCTTTGCCCCTATCCCTTTAGGATATTATTCCTGATTTTTCAGGAATTTTCTAACATTTATTCATATGTAGAAATGGTTAGATTTGAAATGATCATGCATTTTGGTCATTTATATAAATAAATAAGAAGTAGGGTCTTTCTGTAATTTTTCTTTGTGCAGAAAATAATATTTTTTGAAATATATCAAATGGATCATTTCCTTCATTTTCTTTTGGTCCATGGAGTCATTTTTCTTGACTTATAAGGACTTGTTTACAAAATAGTCACATGACTAGACTTGCCTTAAACCACACAAGGCAAGTTTCCCAAATTTCAAAAAAAAAAAAAAACAAGAGAAGGAGGGAGGGGCGACCCCCTCTCTTCTTCCTCCTCTCTTCTTCTTTCTCTCTTGTGGAGCTTGGTGTCTTCTTCCTTGGAGCTTTTCCCAGAACTTGGTACTTCTTCCTCTCTTTTTTTTCTCCTTGGAGCATTGGAGTTGGGCCCCTTTTATAGGGGTTGAGCAAGTGGGTGACAACACCACCGGAGGGTGCACACCACCGGGTATGCATTTATTTTGTGTCTCTTCCCCTCCCCTGTTTTCTGTTTTTTTCCTCTTCTTTTTTTTTTTGCTTTGGGAAGGGGGGGGGGGGGGGGGGGCACCCCATGGGGGGCCCCCGGTGGTGTACACCACCGGGAAGCCCACCACCGGTGGGCTCCCCACTGGTGGGGCCCACCACCAGCTCAGCCTGTGGTGTGCACCACCGGCCTGCACAGGGCCGGCCTGCACGCGTGTGCGCGCCCAGCCTGGGCGCACTACCTGGGCCGGTGGTGTACACCACCGGCCTGGCAGTGGTGGGCCCCGCCGGTTTCTTTTTTCTCCGGTGGTGTACACCACCAGTCATTGGGGCCCACTTGGGTTCTCCCACCGGTGGTGTACACCACGGTGGTATGCATGGCCGGTGGTGTATACCACCGGACAGTGGGGCCCACTTGGGCTTCTTCCACCGGTGGTGTGTTTTGCGAGCCGGTGGTGTACACCACCGGACTGTCCGACCGGTGGTCCTCATTTTTTCTCGCTTTCTCCTATAAATAATCCACGTGGGCCATTGACTTTTGCCACGTGGTTTGTTCCAAGGAGATTCTTTGAAGCTGTCTTTTTGTGCGGGAGATTACGCCATTTTCACGCCGTCTTTTCTACGGACATGGGTATCGGACGTAGTCTTTGCGCACATGACATGTCACGCGCCACGTAGGACGACTTCCGCCGGGATATTCCGGGGCATTAAAATTTGTCTTTCCGGAGTTGGATTTTATTCCGAAAACAACATGAAACGACTGATTTTTGTTGTAGCCGTGTCCAGGGGGGATATTCCTCCGACATTTCGGGACATACAGAAATATTTCTTTTTCTGTATTAATTTATTCGAAAATTCAGAATAAATGATTTTATTTCATTTATTCATTCTGAAAATTACGGATAAATAGCCTCGGGGGTTATCTTTCACCCGGGACCCCGGTTAAATATTCTTTTCCCTTGTACGCTTGTTCCAAACACTTAGAACAAGTGTAATAAAAATTTTTTGGGGGAATTTTATTCCGGAAACACCGGGGATTAAATGGTTTCCGCTCCGCTTCATCTTGGAGGGACCACTTTCAGCTTTTTGTCAAAGTCTCACAGAAATAGACATTTTTCCTTCATCTATTTTTCTGCGATTTAATTTGAAAAATCAGAACAATACTTTCATTTTCATTATTGTCCTGAAAAATCAGAATAAAGGATTCAGGGAGTTATTCATATCCGGGAACCCGAATGAACATTTCTTTCCCCTTATATACTTGTTCTTAAAAATCGAAACAAGCATTTTCACTGGGTAATTTTTGATGAACAATTTTTTGGGTTCAACAATCAGCTAGGCACCTCAAATGATTACTTTCATTTATTGTGCCCTCATTTTAAGGGCAGAAGTCTTCCGTTCACATTGGGGTAAGTAACTTAGTTGTGGCACAATGTGTGTCATCCTAACCAAAGCCCTGTCAAACTTATATTTTGGGCTTAGTTGCATGAATTTTGTACCACCATTTCAGATGCTACACTTGTGAGGAGGTTGAGTCATACTGCTCAAGTATTGAAAGGCTGGGGGGCGGGTAAGTCCCTCCCGGGAAGGGAAGCCAAAAGTAGAATGTTGTAGCAGATTGATGCTTGGGACAGCTTAGAGGAGGCAGGCCTTCTTGATGAGGAGGACAAGGTGGCTTTGGACTCTCTTAAGAAGAATTTGAGGACATTTTTTGTAAGGAGGAAATTCACTGGAAACAGAGATCTAAAGGCAGATGGATCAAAGAGGGAGACAGGAACACAACATATTTTCAGAGGGTGGCTTCGGGCAGAAGGAGGGTTAATGCTATCTCATATATTAGAGTTGGAGACGAGACCATCACACAGGAGGAGGACGTTGGAGGTAAGACTAGGGACTTCTATCAGGAGCTCTTTTCAATGGAGGATAGTTGCAGGCCAAGGCTCCAGGAGGATTTCTTTCAGTGGCTCTTAGCGGAAGGAATTTAAATTTTTTTTGAAAAGTGGATGGTACCACTAGCATGGACGGACGCAGAGCATGTTCAGTGAGGTCACGTGACCCCACTGATTTTTTTTTTAGAAATGACCATTTAAACTGTAGATTTTGAGAGGTTTTTACATGGGAGTGGCCCCATTGGAATTGGCGGTGTCCAGCCCCAAGAGTTTATTTTTATTGAAATATTTCCTTTTTATTTTAAATATATGTTTGAAATTATTTATTTATATTATATACAATATATAAATTATATAAATATTAAAAAATAATTCGAGAGTGACTCCACTGAACAAAATTTTTGCGTCCGTCTCTAACCACTAGTATATAAATTAAAAGGAGAGAGAATTTACAAATATAGGCACAAAAGGCTCAAAAAACCGCTCAGCCCGGCCATACATTGCCATCCTAACAGCAAAAGGATGGTCACCCTCTATCCTCCCAACAAAGCAAAAGGGCTAGAATTAGATTGATGCACATTACAAAGCAATGATGCCCATTACTTCACTTTGCCATAAATAACTTGAAAAAGATACTGAACATCCCATGCCTTCCTAGAAAAGATGTGATTGTCTCTCTCTCCCCAAATCATCCACAATGTAGTGTGAATGATCACCACCAAATCTTGTTGTCACTTTTCCATTTATACATAGTTGTCAAGGCGGACGCCTAGGCGGTGCTAGGCGCCGCTTAAGCCAAGGCGCTTCCTCAGCCGCTTAAAACACCTCGCCTTTCTAAGAGGAAAAGGCGCCCAAGGCGCCGCTAAGCGGCTTAGGCGCACGCCAAGGGCGCTGGGCGCGCCTAGACCCTTTAGGGGTCCGCAATATCCCACTTAGACAGTAGATTCAGGTCGGTTTTTAGGGCTGAGTCTAGCCCGATTCAGGTCACACTTATTTACATGAATATCATTAAGTAAATGTTATAATTTATTGTTTCATTTACTTAAGATATTACATGTAATAAGGAAGTACCCTCCATTTGAATCCAATAAAAATATCAAAAAAATCATATCTCTTACCAAAAAATCAACTCTCCCATCGAAGAAGAAAATCACGATTTCGATGATTTTAGCGAAATGCTAACTTTCTAATCTCTCATAATTTGACCTATCTAAAAATTTGATAATTCAAATAAACCATATGGAACACTAAAATTCCAAAGTCCGGTAAAAAAAGTCAAACGTGCATATGACTTCTCCAAGGGAGCGCTCTCCTACTGACACACTTAGTCTGTTTGAGATCTCTCAGGATTTGGTCAAACTTAAACTATCATCACCCAAACACATGAGACTTGTCATTTTCTAGTTTCTTTTCAAATTTTTGGCATATTGTGGGATTATGTAATGGACTCATTTAGTTTTTACTTGTTTTAAGTGTGTTAGATATTGCACTTCTTATTTTTTTTAACATATTTACATGTATTGTATTGCTTGTTTTAAAAGTTGAAAATTAGTTTTCTGATGATAGAATGATATTTGCACTTCTTGTTCTTATTTAGTGTGCTTATTATTTGAAGATGTCAATTTAGATTTTTTATGACTTTATGATATATAATGTGAGTTTGTTTACTGGAGTTTAATTTTTGTTGCTTTCATTGTCTTTATGTCTGTCATATTATGATATTTTTTATTGATTTTCATCATTATATATATTTATAGATACATAAATATCATGTAAGGGACACTTGAAAACAACTCATACTTGGTTCCGTCCTAAACGCCTAGGCAGGCGATCCGAGCACCCCACCTACGCCTTGGTCACCTTGACGCCTTGACAACTATGATTTATACATGAAGCTACGAACCTCACCTTCCTGCGGGATAGTTTCCTTGAGTAGAGACTGCCACCACCATCCCACATCATCCGAGCATAGGAGCAGCCCACAAAAAGATGATCAATGGTCTCCTCATCTATCCCACAGAGAACACAAAAAACTGGATATCCGTTAGGAAGCGAATGAGTCTATCCCTCGTAGGGAGTCGCCCCAGTGAGATTCTCCAAATGAGAATCTCGACTTTGAGTGGACTCTAGGCTTCCAAACCTAAATCTGAAGATCATGTCTCAGCCCACCATCCGAAATAACCTTGAAAGCAGATTTCACCGAGAAAGTGCCTCCCTTCTCTCAATGCCATGTCCATCTGTCCGCACAGTCGGTGAAGGAGAAGGAGGTCAAAAGAGACAACAAGTCCTCAAGCTAAGAAATCTTAGCGGAAGATAGTGCGGTTATGGATCCGATTTGCTCGGAGGAGGAGTTTTGTAGGGCTGTTTTTACTTTAGCAGGGGACAAGGCACCGAAACTAGATGGCTTTCCTGTGGCTTTTCATCAAAGTGTTGGCACTTGTCAAAAAAGATCTGGTTGCTGCTGTGGTGGAATTCTAGGAGGGTAGGGCTCACTTGGGGGGAGTTAATAAAACTCATATTGTGTTGATTTCAAAGAAAAAAGATGCATCGTATTTTTTTTATTATAGCTCAATTAGCCTGTTGAGTGGTTCTTACAAGATCTTGTCCGAAGTGTTGGCTTTTAGGTTGGCTCCCGTGATGGATAGGCTTTAAAGGTAGAGACATTCTTGATAACTTTTTGGTGGCTGGTGAATGCTTATTTGCTCTTAAGAACATAGAGGAAAAGGGTTAGTCTTGAAGTTGGACTTTGAAAAGGCTTATGACAAAGTCAACTGACTTTGTTTGCTTCATGTTTTGGGGAGGATGGGCTTCAGTGAGAAGTGGATTGGATGGATTAGGCTGTCTTTGCTATCCTCATCAATGGTAAATTGTTAGTATGGTTTCATGGTGGGCGAGGCCTAAGACACGTGATCCTCTTTTCCCGTTGCTTTTGTGTTGGTGGCTAGTGTGCTGGATAGCATGTGGGAGAGGGCGGAGGCGGCTGGTCTTCTTGTAGGTATTCTGGGGGTCGTGGTGATAGGTCCATTTCACACTTGTAGTATGCTGAGACACTATTCTTTTCCTGGATGAGGGGGATTATGCCTTTCATGGTGAGATTTTTTTGCTTGAGCTGCTAGAGGAGGTTTTTGGGCTGAAAGTAAACTTTGATAGAGCCTTTTGATTGTGGTGAATATTGAGGAGTTCTACAGTCCTGGGGTACAAGACGTGGAATTTCTTTATCTCTTACCTAAGCCTTCCACTTTCTCTTGTGCTTTGAGATCATTTGATTGGCTCCCTATTGTTCAATGGTTTGACTCTAGATTGGTGGCTTGGAAGGTCAAGTCTTTGTCTATGGAGGTAGATTGGTTTTGTGCAGCTTGGTACTAGACAGTCTCCTCACATATTTTTTGTCCATGTTTAGAATTCTCAAGCAAGTGGCGAAGAAATTGGAAGGCATCTGGTGCAGATTCTTTTGGCATTGCAGCAGAGGCAGAACCAGGGGTTGGCATGATGTGGCATGGGAGAGACTGACCAAGAGTAGGGAATAGGGTGGTTTGGCGCTGAAGCACATCCGCGATTTCAACATGGCTCTACTGGCTAAATGGCCATGGAGGCTAGGGGCTGGTGAGGATGGCTTGTGGACTACTATTATTAGGTAGATGTACTTTGAGAGCTCCAGATTTTGGGATTTGTCTCCTTCCCTGAGATCTATCACTTCCCCCTTATGGCGGGACATCTCTTCCTATAGGGATATTCTCCTTGCGGGTACTGGGTTCTCGGTGGGTAAAGGTGACTTGGCACTATTTTGGAGGGATAAATGGTGTGGGGATCTCCCGTTTTACGTGGATATCCCCAATCTTTTCTAGGTGGCGGCAGATCCTCTTTGCACAGTCTCTCAGGTTCTTGATCCTTCCCTCCTTGGAAGGGTATGGGCACCTACTTTCAGGAGGAGTTTGCATCAGCTTGAGATTCAGTAGTTGGAGGATCTGCTTGCTCGGCTGTCCTCCTTTTCCTTCTCCGATTTTATAGATCGGTGGACATGGAGGTAGGAAAAGGGAGGTGCTTTCACAGTGAGATCAACATATCAGTTTATCTTGGATGGTGGACTGTGTCATGGACTCCAGTTTCAGGTGTGGAGGGCTCGGAGCCCGCTCAAGGTGAAGGTTCTCATCTGGAGAACCTCTCATGGTCGGCTCCCTATGAGGGATAGACTACTCCGTCTCTTTTCGGAGGTACCGTCTGTGTGTGTTTTTTGTGTGGTGGATGAGGAAACTATTGATCACTTGTTTGTGGGTTGCCCTTATGCTTGATTGGTGTGTAAGGCGGTGACGGCTACTACTCGATGAGAGCTCCCTCCTGTTGGTGATGTGCATTCTTTCATACATAAGTGGAGGAGACACTGGCTGATCAAGGGAGATAACACAATTTGGTGGCTCATTCTTCATGCTACTTTGCTAATGATTTGGACAGAGAAACAACTACAGTTTCTGTAGGGATGCTAGGGATGCTGAGTATCTTTTTGATGTCATTTGTGGTAGAGTGAAGGAGTGTGCAGACAAGTTTTGTAATGTGAATCATCTAAATTCGTTTCTTTTTTGCTCTTTTTTTTTGGGGGGGGGGGGGGGTGGGGGGTTGTAGTGAAAGGCTGTGTGGTTACGGTGAGGGTGGCTGGTGTTGTATAGGCAGACTGTGTAGTTTTTTGCTCCTTTTGTAGAGCCTATACTTATACATTCTCTCTATTTTTTTACTTAAAAAACAGTGGTACCATCCACTTTTCAAAAAAAAGTGCCATGTTTTAATTTTTAACCACATAAAATCATTGTCCTCTCAAATCATTCATTCTGACTTTGAGTTGTTTTCTGTTGTGAATTGGATTACATTACCACACATCTTTGGCATGTGCTTCTTTGCCTCACCACTCAACAGTCAACATCACCAATGGTACTACACAATTGATCTGTTATCATTTCCATGAAAATACTCAGTAGGCTTTAAAGATATATGATTAACAAGGATAAGCAAACCAGATTGGAAACCTGAACTAGCTGTTGCCGCTTATGGTTCTGGTTCAGAATTAGACCTGGTAGTTTTGGTCAGTTCCCCGATGGAAGGCTGTAAACCTTCATAAATAATAAATAATAGTTAATGATCAAATTAAATGAAAAATTAATTGATAAATGTAGTTGGTTAGGGACCAGCCAGTTCAGCAAGAAATTGGCTGGTTTTAGACACTTTTAAACTTAGTTTCATTTAGTTCACCATGAAACTGCCCCTATTTTTGATAATTTTACTGTCAACTTTTATTGTTTGTCTGGTCTTGCTCAGAAACTGGATGAATGGGTTTAGGCCAGTTCCATCTGGTTCAGCCAGTTCCAGTCAGGATTGGCTGGTATTTGAACCATGACAGCGCATCAACCTTACCCCAATTTCCTGGATGATTCCTAGGTACTGAAAATTACCACTTGAGAATTACCTTTTCATCACTAGTATCTCAAGCTGTGGAAAATGGAAATGGCATCATATGCAACTGAGACAAAGAGGTGCAAACTTAGTGGGATGTATAGCATGTGCCTGGGATATAACATGTATTCACAATTTTATAAATAGAGATCGTACATCAAGTACACATGATTCACCTCCTTGTGCTTATGGAATTCCCTTGTTCTAGAGTAAGGATTTATGCTGATGAGACTTTGACATTTGGTCTCAGTGTGCAGCATGACAAGCAGATTGTCGCTTCTTTCTCATGCAGGTTGAAAGCAAGACTTTTGGAGTGCATTTGTAGCAATCAGTACATGGAGCTTGCTAGATGTTATGAACAAATAGTGGAGATTGAACCGACATGTGTTACCTCTTTACAGAGGCTTATCAACCTGCATGTGAATGGTATTCTTCCTTAACCCCTAGTATGTGGCATAGTATATTGCGCTTACATACCCTTTTTTGCACTGTATCCCTCATGAAATTTTGTGTTGCCTCCTGTCATGTATGTTTCAGAAAAGGGAAAAAAGAATCTGCTCACAGCAATTTTGAGCACATCCAAAGAATCCAAATAAAGAAACATTAGTACAAAAAATGGATATCATATAGAATGCTAATCAGTTTACCGTTTAGATTTTTCCCATGTAGATGAATGAGATTTAAATGGTTGCTGGGAAGATGGGATGTGGATAAAAAGGATGACATGTATGGATCTGATTTATGTCAGCTGTCTCTCAAGTCCCATAGAGTCATAACTGATCAGTACATGTGAGTTTTTAGTTGTTTTACACATGGTTTTCCGAATCGGAATCGGAAGGCGAATCGGGTTGCTCCTGATTCGCCCCGATTCCCCCAGAATCGGTCCGAATCGGACCGATTCGCAAGAGTATATTATATATATAATATATCATATGATATATATATATTGCATATATATTATATATATGACATATATCATATTTCAGACACATTTATATTGATTAAATACATATATGTAATATATATCATATTTATAATGTATAACATATATTACAAATATGATATAAAGGGAATCGGGGCGAATCAGGCGAATCAGGGATCGGGTTTCCCCTGATTCGCACCGATTCGGGGGAATCGGCCGATTCGCCCCGATTCGGCAAAACCTGGTTTTACATCCTTGTTCATGGCTATAGTTATTCAACAAGCATCTTTCCAAAATTAAGGGGAGGAACCTGAACCAAAGGGCATTAGCATTCATTTATGTTATGGATCTGCCCTGTAATACTTTTGGAATTCTGGTTTTTTGCTGGTCATTGTGGTTCCAATGTAGATTGCAGAATACTTGATATCAAGGATGGGAGTATCAATTTCAGACTCGGTTTCAGCCGGCTCCGAAACCGATACATTTCGGTATCAGTTTCGGCGGTACCGGGCGGTTTCGGCGAGTTCAAGTGATTTGGCCTTATGGGATCCTGTTTAGGCCGGTATCAGACATTGGTTTTGGTATTGGCTAGGGCTGAAACCGGTAGATATGTTTCAGCCGATACTCCCATCTATGCTTGATATAGCTATTGCTCCTCCATATAAATCTATGCCGTTCCACTGTCATTGATGTATAGGTCTCACACTTACTGCTAGTACACTGCATATGTACAAAGAAGAAGAAAAATCAGAAATAGAGAAGAGGACAAAACTAAAGAAAAAAAAAAGTAACCTCTCGCAAAATAACATTAGCAATGGGTTGTCCAGGTTCATACTCGATGCAGGATTGATGGGAGAAAGTGATGACCATCATGAATTTTCTGGTTATTATCCAGCATGCATTTATGTTGACAAATGAAAATTTTCTGCTAGATACTATCCATGTGTAAGGGCCTCCATGTAGCAAGTCAGTTACATGGTTGATTGGGCAATCATTGCAAACTTCAATTGTTTACTAAAATGCGGTAGTTGATGAGAGGATGCATCTTTTTGTCATATCAATGAGAGTCATCTAAGTTAGTGTGCGTTACTATTTTTGCAGGAAGATACAGTACAGTCCTCCTCTTGGGATGGATAGCCATGCATCTAGATCATACTGATGGGACATCCAGCATGTGGGAGGAATTTGGTTCTTGTTTACTTAAGATTCAGTCTCACAGACAATTCCATTATGAAGAAGATGTACTGTCGACAACCAGGCCAAGAAATTTCAACCACTCCATGCCGTCATTAACTATTTCTTCCAGAAAGGTTCCAAAAGCTTTGATAAATGGAGAAGCAAGAAGGACGTGGATATACCGATGTAAATGGTGGTCCAAGCGTCATTTCAGCAGAGCCATATACAAATCAGAAATTCAGGCTGGTATAAGTATTCTATAGGAATTATTACGTTCCCTTATATGTCAACTGTATATGTCAGAACAATGAGCATTAACACATTTAATGTTTGCTTAGGGTTGGTTGAACAAAATGACTTTCTTCTCTATGACCGGCACTAAAAATGGTGAAATGAGCAATGAAAATAATGATGAACTGTATCAAGGTCTTTCATATTGACATAGCAATTAATATGGACCTGTGGCAAGCAATAGGAATAGCGGGGATCTGTAATGGTGGGCTTAAACTACCATTCCTTTATGTGGCTACATTAGCTTTTTCATGAGAAAGATAATGAAACCACATAAAGCATAGATATATTGTAGTTGTATCCCCATTTCCCTCTATGAAAACCATGCTTATTGGTGTTTAGAAATTAGGAGCAGAGGACTACGGTTCTCAAATTGTAGGTGCTAAATATGGACTTGATAATGAATTCAAAGGGAGGCTGCATGTTGATTTTGTGACATGGAATGCCATTGAGGGGTCGTTCTTAACCTCCGGCTGATTTTGTGCCATATAATTAAAGACCAAGATTAAGATGGGCTGTAGTAGATGTTATAAGGCTTGTCATCTTGTTCAGTGTATGAGTGGGTTAAGGTTCAAATTTGAGTACTTTACGTTCACATCAATAATGTCCATGTTCATTGTTTGACACCATTGCTTCCACCTTTTGTTGGTCACTTCATCAGCTAAAGATTGTCTCATATTGAGAATATTGGTGACAAAGAATAGCCCCAAGTGGTATATACACTATATTGACAATCCATTGGAAGAACCTCTTTGCAAGAAGCAAAGGTAGCCTCTACCCTCGGGCCCACATTGAGGGAGCTTTGTGGCACTGGCATATGTTGGTTTTGAGTTTACTTGAAACGCCTTCAAAACAATCCCCTTATAAACACGGTATTGTATATAAGACCAATGTTTAAGACCCTTTTGTTTGAAGATAAGGTCATTCAAAAGACATTGCAGAAGTACATAGATTTTTTTGAAAAGCTTTCTATGGAAAATTCCTAAGGAGTTCTTACTTGATATAATGTATGGTTTCCAGATTTCTTGATCCCTTTAAGTTTCACTTTGATCCATAGTCTTCACCACCTTTGGGCTTTTGAGTATCCTTTTTATGGCGGGTTGGACATTGGGGAGGGGTGGGAGCGCGCCACCGCGGGTTCGATCCCAGGGTGGCGCTGGGATTACCCAGTGGCGGATGCCACTGGGCTACAATGAAAAAAAAAAAAAAAAAGGTATCCTTTTTATGGCTTATCCTAGAAGATCATTCAAACATGGTCTGGAACATATATTGAGACATTTGCCTTACCTTGATAGCATTGCTCTGCAAGTACTTGTTTGCTGGCCTTTCTGTTGCTTTGGATTGACTGGTTTTAAAAGTAATAGACTTTAGCTTATTCATCACTATTTCATGGTATTGCTCTTGCATACAGAAGCATATCGAAGGAGTGTTACCTTTAGAAATTAGAACCTTGTCTTTTAACTTGGCAGTACTAAAATTCTTGTTTGGGTTGTCACAGGACATTGGCAGCTTCTAACTTCAAAGGCAGCGAGTGCATGTCACCTGTACGGTCCAAAGTTTCCATATGTCAGGGAGGTTTCTTCTAGTCTATGGAAAGGTGACAAAGAACTTAGGTCTTTCTTGTGGAGACACGTGAAAAATTCCTTGAAGCTGTTGGAAGTTTTAGCTGGAGATAACTTAACATAGTAAGAAATCACTCGTCTTTCATGTGGAGATGGTGAAGAAAGTCCTTTAAGCTCTTGAAAGCTTTAGCCTGACAGAACCTAACGTAACCTGATGCTGAGAGAAGACTTATCTGTCTTCTGGAGACCTGCGGAAAATTCCCTGGAAGGTCTAGATAACCAGAGCATAACCCAGTAGTAAGAAATGACTATATTTCTCATAAACATGCATAAATTTCCTTCAGACTGTTGGAAAAGCTAAGAGCTGGACACAGCTTAAACTGAGAGTAAGAGATGTCCATCTTGTGGAGACATGCAGATGCTGATGATCGTTTTTGGAACTTGTGATTGCCTTCTAGGGTTTCGCTATCTCAGTTAAATGCATCTGTCCAAGATCTTGTATTGTTGAACTGTTTGTACTGCTTGATGTATAGGAGGTACTGGGAACAGTAAATTGCCCATGGACGCACACTTGAAAAGTGATGCCTTTGACCAGAAAGGCCGCATTGAACTGTCTTGACAAAAATGGGTTAAATATTATTTCTGGGAAAGATCTGAATTTTGAGTGTCTAATGCGGGTGGACTCTCCACAAATGAAGAGACCAAATGTTTTAGGGATCCTGATGTCTCAGTTCATGAATCTAATACAGACTGTGGAACATACAGCTTGCTGCATACCGGATAAAGTGCTGGAAAGGTTATTTCTGGAAATGTCTCGCCATGAGCTTGTTATTTGAATTTTGAAGAACATTTTCCACAACTGACAAGACTAAGCCAGGCTGAGATTCTCATGCGATCTCAAACAGTTTATGATCCGCAACAGAGACCATCTCATCCATTTATTTTTCCTCCGGCAGCATCTCATATAATCATTTAAAGACAGCATCTTTGTGTAGGAAAAAACGCCTTGTGGATCCAAGTGCAGAGTAGCATGAAATGATAGCGTCCTTGAACTGCTGTCCTCCTTTGCAATCAATTGAATAGGTCCTACGGCCTGGCCTTCAAACTCAGGAAAGTTTCATAATTCAAGTGCAAGGTAGTTCAGTAAGTGTGGCAACTGCAAAGACATCACGTCTCAGTGTAACATAGCATTTTGTGTTATAGTTGGAGAACATTTTTTTTACCTAACCTTTGTGGGGTTTTGATGCCTGCAGACATTGTTTTGGGGTCCATACCTCGATGACAGTCACTGTTCAATACAAATAATATGCACTCCACCCCAAAATCCCAGCTCAACCCAAAAGAACTGCAGTATCAAACAATGGTAAGCCAGTGTGCCTATGGGCCATCGTTGCTTGCTTTAATATGACTATATTAGAGTAGACGCAAACAAGGATCCTGTCTTTTGCTTGCAGTTGATAGAATAAGTTGATGGTTTTCATGATTCCAAAATTATATAGCAGTATAGATAAGTTATCTTGCATGACTGAATAACAATGACCATGGGTAACGAAATGAAGGGCGAGAGAATGTGTAAGTGATTACATTGATGCCGCAGCCAATAACATGCGGAGGGGCCTCGCAGATTTTTCTCTGGTGCAGGCATAACCCTATGCCCCGGGTTTCCAATTCCGAAGAGAAATTTCCTAGTACATGAAACAATGGACGAACAATGGTTTTTACTTGTATCTTGTTACCCTTTTTTTTAACCTTCGAACCGAGTAAAAATCAAATTGTCAGCTGAGATAGTATGAATACTTTGAACTTTGCCCAACTAACACTGTAGTTCACTAGCGCGGTTGGGCATGAGGTAGAGGCAATCCACTTGATGAATCTTTATCGGGAAGCTAATTGTGTCATCAAATCCTGTACAATACGCATATGAACCTACCTGGAAGCACGAGGCAAGAACAATCGCCTTAATAGATTCCGTAAACCAGGCGTCTCAATTCCTTCCGTTTAATCTATTTCGTAGTGGAGTTGGGAGGAAGTAGCGGTTTATGCTCTCTCTGCAAAAGTTGGCGATGTTTAGTGGATGGTGATACGAAAAGCTAGTTCATCCTTGTTTTTTTTTTTTTCATCCTATTGCAGAATCGAACACGGTAATATTCGCTTCTACACCAGATGTGAGAGATACAGGTTCATAATTAAGTACACTAAAAAAAAAAAACCATGTATAGTGACATTAACAACATAGCAATAAAAGGGGACTAGAGAATGGCGTCACATTCTTGGATGCGACACTTAGGGTGCATCCACGTACATAGGCGGACTTAAGAATTTCATCATAGTGACGTCACTCTCTTTAAAGAAAAATTTTCAACCAAACTAATTTAATAAAAAAATTTAGACTCGTCAATAAGATTTCAACACTGATTCTTCTTAAGATCCATCGCTGTCCACATACACTCCAAGTTTGAGGTGAATCATGAGAATGCGACACTCAATAACTTTGTTGACCGATAAGCATCAAAAGTATAATATATGTCGAAAACTCTTAACTAATATGATTATTTTCTTTCAGTCGAACTCAATCTTATTGCAAGACCATTCGTCCAAATAGATATTTCTCATATATAAATACATAAATTTGAGCGACGAGGGATCTGTCCAACGAGAAGCCGGTGGTACAGGTTCCTCCCAGCCTTTCCCAATTTTGCGTTTCCAGCATCCTTTTGGGCTTTGTAGAGAGTTCTTTCCAACTAGAACTCATTGAGTCGGAGGAAGACTGTGTGTGTGTGTGGAAAGAGAGAGAGAGAGAGAGAGAGAGAGAGGTGGTGGTGCGGGAGGCAGATTATGACCTGTGTGTGTATCACAGCCTGGCCTGTCTCGCACTCAAATTGCTTCCACTACAACCTGTCGTGCACCATCACATTGCCCTATCTGTCACACATACATGCACGACCTTTTGGTCGATCACTTTTGGCTGGTCCACTCCATCCTGTTCCCAATAGGCAGCAAAGCCCAGATGCTCTTCTCCTTTCCTTTTTCCATTTTGTTGTTTCTTTTGGCATTAAAAACCCTAACACCCCCATCAAGACCTGTGCGTCCCAACCTTGGTGTGCAGGAGCACTACAAACTGGGCGTTTGGAATCATATGTACCAGCCACTGCTACGTGCATGGGATGTCTGTATCCGTCTTGATCGCATCAGTAGAGAGTCGGTAGTGTAAGCTTTTGGTGTAAAGGTACAAGTTATATTGCCATGCAGAAGTGTGGAAGACTTCGAAGCCTCGTGGTTTGTATAGAGTTGGAAGGAAATTATCACTTTCTGAGCTTAAGATCCTTTAACAGCATGCAATCCCAATGACCCAGATGACGAGAAACACCACACATGGTTTATTTCACTGCTCTGCCACCCAAAAGGGGATGTTGTAATCAAACCCAAGTTTATAAAGAGAATTATGGAGCTGGAACACGATGCCACAATACTCGGAAGAAAAGGTCGATCATACAAACTTGTTCATCCAGTAAAACATTCTTTATGGAAGAAGGAAAGAAAAAAAAAATCGAATATATTCACACACATTTTGGTCGTCTCATTCACCCTACAGGGTGCACTATATATCGGAAGCAACATTATGATAAAGGGTACAGAGGACAAGATCTCCTTGCAGCTTGATCTTTCATCGGATTTGGCGAGCTCGGCACAGGGAGGGATGAAGAGGCTCCAAAGCTACAGATCAGCCACAGCAAAACCACTTCCGCTGCACGGATGCCATTGCAATAGTCAGGTCCAAGTAGCACGTTATGAGGAATAAAAAAAAAAATAGGAAAAAAGGAAGACCATCAGCAAGATCATCCAGTAATCCCAGAAGCCAACACAGGCTGAGAGGCTGAGAGACATCACATGTGAATGTGAGAGCTCCAGATCACTTAATCAGTCAGATAACAGAAAGGATTGCACAGTAATTTAGAGCCAGAGGAGTCGTACGCTCTTTCTTGGTTCCACGTAGTTCGGATCTTGTCCATACCCGCCCCCATTCTTCCATTGTGGCGATGATGAGGCTCCACTAGTTCCAGTTGTCTTCTTTTCATCTCTAGCTTTGTTAAATATGACAGTGAACCCCTCGGCGGAAGCAGGATTATTTACATCCCAGTCTCCAAATTTGGGCAAGGGAACCCCCTTTTCCTGCTGCATGCAAATTGTAGTGAGTTCTAGACATCCATTCTTCAGATTGGCAACAACAATAATTATCACATAGCTCAAAGCCATATGGAAAATTGCAGGAAGGTGAGAGCAACATCTTAAACTGAACCATAGGCAGTGGCAAAATAAGTACTTAATAAGTACTTGACCTCAACGAAAGGACTAGCTTGCTACAGATCCACTATAACCATCTTACTGTAAACAATCACTGAAACCAAAAGAAAATATATTCTAACTTCTAAAACTCTTTTCTTGAAGGCAAGGTTCGACGCATCGGGGATCGGGGCGAATTAGGTTTTTCCTGATCCGCCACGATTCGCCTGAATCGGGCCGATTCGCATGAGAATCGGATGGGAATCGGTCCGATTCGATGGGAATCGGGCGAATCGGGTTTCTCCTGATTCGATCCGATTCGGCCGAATCAGACCGATTCGATCCGGCACGCCAAACCATGCTTGAAGGTAACTTCTATTTTTTTTTTGCTTCAGATGGGCATAAGTCTCTTGTCCGATACATTCTCCAACAAATTCCTGAAAATCTTAAAATCAGAGGGGGGTATCTTGAGGACCACCTGGGTCAGAGAAGCACAAAATACAATCTCACGTGCTAGTAAAAGAATTGAATCTTTCGAAACTGTGGAATAATCTTTAGACCACATTCCCTACAAACTTTTCCACCGTCCATTTTGTACTTTCTAGTAAAGTTGTATCAGTATATCCAATATTGCTTTTTTATAGGGCACAGGCTTACAGGATGCTTATCCATTGATTATTGCTCTTTAGACCAAAATAATCAACTGAGCGGCAATCCTGGTATTACAGAAGAGGCAGAGTTACAGAATGAGAAGCACCTACCGGCTACCAGTACCGCTAAATCCTTGTGAATGCCTGATCCACATAAGGATCTGCAAGAAAAGAGTATGGCAAGACATAGAGCTTTTACAATCAGTTATTTGCACTAAAAGTTGGATAAGTTTGTAAAGCTGGCCCATGTAACTATTCACTTACTCAGAATGGAACCTTTTTCTTTTCTTCTTCCTTTCTTTCAAGTTACTGGGATGAAACATTAAGCAAATGATCCACCTCGATCTCATTTGATTCATAATTCCTCCATATGCATGTTTTTCTATGGTAACCATGTTTGGTTACCTTAAAAAAGTATATGTTTGTCTATACATACACAATTCTGTATACATAAAAGACAAATCAGCGATCCCCAGCTACATACTTACAGAGGACTAAAAAAGAATGCAACAGTGCATGAGATAACAGAAGGCAAAAATGAATACATAATAACATCCTTAGAAAAAAAGGAAGCAGCCCTAGCCTCTGTCCGGCTGATCATTCAGCTGGCATCAGGCATTCACGTTCCCGTTTTACCATGAACGTTCTCCAAGGACATAGTAATGTCCTTGAACACCTATTTTCAGTGAAGTCTCAATGTATGTCATCATTGTACCTTAAGTTTCCAACCTACATAAGCTAGATCAACTCTCACATTTCAAATTGGGCCAGGACAACCTCAAATCTCCTGCATCACCTTCATCAGCAACAAGCTTACCCTATCTTCTTAAGAGGCCCCTAAATAATGATTATGAACAAAGCACATGTTTAGCTACTTTCATATCCAGACCAAGATTCTGACATGATTGACTTGTCCAGCCATATCTCCCTCATCAATGACTCAATGATGCTCCCTGCAAATATATATTGCATCTAACAAGCAATAAAGTTCTTTTAGCGTCTCGGCAATCCAGGATATTATAACAAGCAACTTTGCATGCATGATAAGAATTTGGCCTAACTCAATATTTGGAACTATGTATATCATATTAGGATGCATATTCCCTTAATATATCATTGGCATTGAAGGGACATTCCAAGGAACTGCAGGTTTTAGTTAGAAAGTCAATCAGTCTTTACTTCCTCTAGATGTAATCCAATACAAAACCTCATAATACTTGCAAGAACCCCCTTATAATGAGCAGTTTCATATGTCCATTTCCCGATGGCAAGCATGACTAGGAAGAACATGAGAGGGTGAAGAAGAGGCTTAAAGAAAGAAAGCCAAACTACATAGTCATGGGACATACTCTCCCACATCTGAATAGAGGGTGTATGCATGTGTATATACCAACATACATGCCCTGATGTGCAGATAGACACAGACATCTAGAGCCACAGACAAACACATACACATGCATCCACAGTCAGATCAGAACAAACCCATTCCCATGGCTGAAGGGAGGGATTATGCCTGTGCACACACACAATTCATAAAGACAGACACAAACATGTACTTAGACAAGCATGTGCAGACAGGGAACCAAGCATATCAGAAAGGAACACAGAAGCCAAAACAAGGTACAACAAACTAGTCGATTTACATGTGGAATAATATGAATATGAAGTCAAAAAATAAAAAATATTGACAGCAGTGAGCAAAGGCATAAGTAATATCCTTTTGAAATTGTGGAAATTTTGAACGGTGTATGGTGGATTCAGTTGTGAAGAAGGTAGAACTATTCAGCTTCAAACATGACAGGAATATCCATATAAAATATATACATCCAAGAAAGAAATGATACAAGTATCTAGAAAGTAAAAAATGGTGTTTAAACCAGGAAAAAACATAAAAAAAAATAGCTCCTACTTCAGCGACAAGAAAATTACTTTTATCAATCAAGAATGAGAGCCCAGTGAAATTCCAACCCTGATTCCAGCTATTTGATCAAAGAACATCATTTCCAAACAACAAACACCAATTCCAAATATCTAAAGATAAATCTTCCAAAAGTTTTTTAGGGCAGAACTTGGTGTCACATGGCACATCAGAGTTTAATGATCTCAGGGGAGCAAATACTTTCATCTTTCTGCTTTAGTCATACAATAAGACTTTACTATCAATGGTACAAATTAACATCACAATGACAAAAAAAACACGCTTTCTGATAACAAAGATAGTGTGTAGATACATCAAAACTGCATACACAATGCAGGTCAGGTGTGCCACGTAAAAGAAAAACACACAAGCACCTTAATGAATGCAAATAAAAGGAAGAAAGAAAACAACAACAAAGAACACAGAACGTCAATAAGAATAGCAATAACAGCCAAAACAATAATAAGACCTTATGAAAATGAAGAGTGAACACATATACTTATTGATAATTATGTATTTGTTCCACCACAGGTCTGGGGATTCAGGTGGAGGACACAGACAATTTGATCTTATTGGAGGGTAATTTAGCATATCCTTCACTGTCATGACTGCAGACCAATAAGCAGATTTCTCCAGCAATTCAGCATAACCCTTCCCACACTCTCAATTAATGTCAACCTTCAGATTTCAACGTATGACCCTACCAAAGGCATCCCTACCAAAGGCATGAACATACAGAAAGCCTTCTCTCCTCCATGTAAGAGGCTATACATGTTTTTGTCGGTTCAAACTTTCTGTTTATTCTTTCCCTGAGCTTTTCATGTGTGAGAAAGACTGCAGAATCACGAGTCCAATATATTCACAGTTGGAAGCAGAAGATTGTATTAGAAGTTATGCCTATCATGAGTAAGTCCCCAAATTATACACAAACTCCGTAGTTTCTTGAATCAGTATATCGCCCTATACAATGAAAATGCAATTAACAAAGGAAATTACATATTTCCTCTCGTATCTGGAGAACATTAATGTAAAGTCATAAAAAAACAAGAAAAGAAAGACAGAATTTATGGCCACGAATATGTTCTATTCTTCGGATTCAAACGTTGGAAAATCATCGAACATCGGCACTCCCATGGTAAACGTGTAAGCTCATATTAACTATATGTTTCGCAATCCTGCATATCCTATTTGATCGAGTAAATTTTATTGAAAAAAATCACTTCAAACTCGCCGAGGAAGCCAAGATGGTTGTCCATGCTTTCAGATCCACCGCCTACCACCTCAAAACTTTAATCTTCTAACAACTATTCTGTTAATTAAAATTGTAAAAGAGAAGCCATTTTTCGCATTCCCCTTCCAATCTCCCTTCAAACCCAGCAATGCAGACTTTCCGCACATCTAAAAGGATCCCATTTCCGGAGAACCCCTCAATACCCAATTGTCCCATCAAAACGGAGCATCCCACCATCCTCCCCACGTCTTCTCCTCCTGGCGATCCAACCCGATGCACAGCCGCCGCCGCCACCCCCCCCCCCCACCCAAAAAAAAAATCAAGAATCGAAACCACCCCCCCCCAAAAAAAACACCCATTACTTAAGCCATCCGAAAATGCCGATCCAAATAATAAAACAGACAAGAGGAGGATCCTTCCCCAAGAGGCCCCCGGAAAAAAGAACCACAACATCGATGAAGCTGGTGCCAAAACATAGCGTGTGCAAAGGGGCAAACTTTTTTCTTCCCCGGAAAGGAGGCAAGAGAGATTCTGGAGACCTTACCGAAGACATAGCTGCAGGATCTGAGGAGCTCTTTTTCCCCGGAGACCGGACACGGGAATAGAGAGAGCGAGAGAGAGAAAAGGAGGGGAGAGAGGGGTGCGGAGGAGGGGCAGAGGGGAGGCTGGTAACGAGGGGAGGGGAGGGGAGGGGAGGGGTGTTGGCCCTTGGACGCGAAGGCGAAAGGGGAGGAGGAAATGTGGGGGTGTCGCCGACGTGGATATGCCGCGTGGCGGACGTGCGAGTAACTGTCCGAACATAAATTAATTTTTACAGCTTATTATTTATTTTTCTACACCTAGAAAATTAATTTAAAAACGGCTTTTTCTTCTTCTTGTTTTTTTTTCCGGGCATCTTCGGCTGCCCTGTCTGAGGACTCTACGTCCATCTGAAGTGAACCACTGCGCTGCGTGCCCGCACGAGGCGTGGGACCCACTCCCCTCCCCACCCCCCACTACGCGACATTCCCCAACAATCCGTCCCCTGGGCATTTCCTCTCTGGATTTTTGTTATTTTTTGAGGAAAAAAATTAGTTATTTCTGATTTTTTTATGGACGTAGTTGAATGGTTTCGTTGTACTGTCTTGGATCACGATGGCACGGTCCTAACATATTTATGATAGGAGGGAGGCGAGTTTTTGGTATGGCTGGTTTGATCTTTTTATTTTTGTTCTTCAATAATTTTATTATTATTTTAAAATATATTATTTAAATCGAAATATACCGATATTATAAGTTTCGATTTGAATCACATCAATAAGAGTTCGACACGGCCGAGTCATATGACAAGCCAACCTTACATAATTGTAATTTGTGCATAGAAAGTGCCTTGGTAGGTTATATAGGTCTTTAGAAGTTGGATGAGTGATGAAATTTTGCTATCCAAATAGATCACCCCTTATATAATTGAAATATTTATAAGTAAAATTTATAGATTACCATCGTTATTGTGGTGGCCATTTCTAGCCACCTAAGTCCGCGAAGTCTATCATGGCCCATCGTCATCCTACGGACGGGTGCGGCCCTTCGACAGGGCGACACGTGTCCTCGGGAGGAGGTTGAAGATCCCGAACACGATCTCTGCTCCTGAGCGCCCCCAAGATCTTAGAGGCAGTCTCCGGACACCCCTCATCTTGTTCGGTTCAAACACTGTCTACCGAACAGGCCCTGCAAAAATCGTGTCATGGATCCACTGGCATAAGCAGCGCCCGGGTACCAAGCACCGAGCAGTGGGTCCGGCTACCGAACAGCAGGTCTAGTCTATCGAACAGGCAACCTGCTCGGTACCTTTTGCCTAAGAGAATCCAAGTAGCCCTTCTCCTTATCGCGACGGTTACAACGGCTACAACGCACGCGCCCCACGATCAAGTGGTGCGTTAACTACCGAGTCCCTCAACGGGCGCCGTAACACGTAACTCCCCGCCAGGGGTGCCAACGGGTGCGCCCTTTCCGTCGTCATTAGGGGACGTTCCGTCCCACTCCCTCTGCACTTTCGTCTATAAAAAGCTCAGGTAAACTCCATGCAAAAGTAACGCATCCTTGAGCACTCACACTCGCTCTCACGCAATCAACACACGAGAACCTCATTTTTCTTCAAGCTCTTAAGTCTCATACTTATTTAGGCATCGGAGGGTTCTCCCCGATTCTTCAACTGGACCCCCCTGATCAGTTCTGGTGTTGCAGACTTCCGTCCGCACCGGAGTTCGTCTTCCCCATCTTCTTCAGTGGAGGTCCGTTTGGCTCAAGTCCAAATAGGAAAACACCACCACAATTATCTAATTCTGCTTTGTTACCTCCAAAATTTATTAAAATGAGAATTCAGGGTGTAGATACATTATTTTCAATGGTGTGACAGAAGGTAAGGATAGGGGTATGTGGACTATTTATAAATTTAAGGTAATAATAGTAAATTTCTCTCGGAAGAAAGTTGCCCCGCCAAGTTCCATGGCACTAGCCCCCCCCCCCCCCCCCCCCCCCCCCCCTCCTGCCAGGTTTATTTTTCACTTCTTATGATGTGTGTTTTATATAAAATATTTTGAGTCTTTATAAGAATTATATCAGTTTAATAAGTTATTATATTTTATCTCTAATGTCGCCATACAAATGATTATAGGCATATGACTATATGACTATAGACATTAATTTAAGATGTCCCTCTCAAACATCTTTCAACTAAAAAGGAATCAGAATATAGTCTCTTTAAGGATTAAACTCATTATCATACTTTTACTGTGATCTAATGTTTCTTACGTTGGTTCATAGACTTCATTTTCATTTACAAAATATACATTGCAGCATAATAAATGAAACATGTCAAATATCCATTTATGGAATGAGAAATCATGAGTTCTAGTATATCAAATGTGATTGGTTAATTTCCGAAGCAGCATCTTTTTCAATTAAGACATTACTTGTACATGCTAATAGTGAAATTATTGGAATGTCCAACTTAGTTCAAAAACTTTATAACAAACAAATAAGAATAAAGGCAGCATTCTTTTCTCTCAATAAACAAGCACCGTTGTTCAAACATATTCTATCATCCCTCGCCCTTTCAACATGGGGACTTTCCAAACGACCTCCTTAGGCGTACGCCAGGCTTTGTCTTGTGAATAGACAAAGTTATTGGATCACCTACTAACTTACAAGCTAAAAACATATAATATAGAGGGTAAGATTGTCAACGGGTGGAAGTTGGAGTATAAAATAGATATTTTCGTTTTCGTTTTCGCTTTCTATAAGAAACTTCGAAGTCAGGAACAAAAACAGAAAATGATGTTTCTGCTTCGACGTCTATTTCCGTTTTGAGTCTAACAGAAACAAAACGGAAATTGTGGATACAACGACATTTGTATAATTAGAATAAATTTATAAATTTACAAGTATATTGATCATTAAATTTATAAATAGTTTCAAATATAAATTTAATAATTTCTACCATATCTAGGGATGTTTATGATTCGGTTTCATTTGATTTAGAGAAAATTTTTAAGAAACCAAACTAAATCAATCTAGAGCCAACCAAACCAAAGTCTGTTGAAACCAAACCGAAATAATTCAATTTGATTCGGTTTAGAGAAGATTTTTAAGACAGCAAATCAAACTAAATTTAGAGCCAACCCAAACCAACCAAAGTCTGCTGAAACTAATCGAAATAATTCGATTGATTTGATTTACCTTGAGAGTAAATGGGCTTTTAAAGTCCATTAGTCTCAAATAAGATTTTAATTACATATTTCTCAAATAAATCACTATCAAATCAAATTTGATATAAAAATAATAAATATCAATGAGCATATTACCTTCCATAATACATGTTTTACATATATATATATATATATATATATATATATATATATTCAACAATTTGATATATATACATAAATTAAAAGTCTGTTATTGTAGTTTGATTTAATCAGTTTAGTTCGGTTTATAAAACTGGAAACCGAACCAAATTGGTTTTTCTATTTTTTATTTTTAAACCGAACCAAATTGATTAGTTTGATTTGATTTTTTGTTTTGAACCAAAAATGAACACCCTTAACTATATCTTCTCCATCACGTACATTATAATAACTCTTACTAAATAAAGTATGACAAGATCAAATTAGTATAATAAAATCATGTGGTTATATATAATGGTTGAGTAATAAATAATCAACACATGTAAGTATGAAGATTGTCCGAAAAAAAAAACAAAAATATGATGGAATGAGAGAATGACCACTAATTAATAATTGGGACAAGAATAGATGACATTTGCATATAGATTGAAGGTGAGGGACAATGATTTAAAAATGTAAGAGCTAAAACTTCAAAGTTGATGAGTTTTTTTAATAAAATATTATACAATATACATTAAAAAGTTATCAAAAATGGAAATGGAAAAGTGGATGTAAAATTGAGTGTTTCTTCTTCTGCATCATATAAGAATTCGAATATCTATTTTCGCTTCCATTAAGCTATCGAAAAGTTCTTTTGAAGTTACACATCGTACAAAAAATGTGAAAATAGGTTAGCTAAATGGAAATTGGAGATTCGTTGGCAACCCCTAATAGAGGGTCATCGTCATCATCATCAAAGCCTTATCTTATTATTTGGAGTCTGCTACATAAATTTTTTTTCACCAAAGATTTCTATCAAGTGTTATATTTGTGTTTGAACTCAAGAAATCTAAATACTTCCTAACAACAACATCGCACAATCTCATTTTAGGCCTTCCTCTAACTCTTTGACTAGAATTCGCTAAGATTTGATCATATTTTTTTACTGACGTCGAATTAGGGCGACGGTACACGTGTCCAAACCATATGAGTCTAAATTCGTATTTTTTTAGACGGTATTACTAGTTGAATTCGAATTTTTTCCCCTTAATCTCCATCAATATAGGGCGAACATACATTTGGATCCCAAGCAAATACTATCAAACTGGTGCTTAATTTTTTTAAAATATATCCTTTACTAAGGGAAACCTGAATAGTGAAAGAAAATACTTTGGCATTCTTAAGAAGGTTCAAAGGATCCAGGCCAGCTGCAAGGCCCATGACGTGCAATGACCTCTTTTGTTTTTTTTTCCTCTGGAAGAGAAGATGCTATGGGTAATATTGTCGCATAGTCCAAGATATGTTTAGTGTTTAGTCTCCTAATTTCTTAATCTAATGGTATAATTAATTTTTGCAATAAATCAAAAGACATGAAGTATGTTTTAAGCAGACTCAAATTTAACTTGTTTCGAACATAAGATCCTTTATTTACCTACATATGATAAAACCCATCATGTATCTTTTTTCACTTGCTCTGAGGTTATCAGATTTACTGTCCAATTATTAAGGGCAAATTAATTAGAAGTCCCTGATTGTAACATGGAGGTTCTTACTGTAACAGAACTTAACATATACTGTAACAGGTGATAACATTAACTGTAATAAGTTACAGCTCTGTTAGAGACTAACAAATAAGTCAAAAATCTGATAAGGACTCCTAATTAATTTGCTCAATTATTAATTGAAAAAGTTTGAAGCTTACTTATAAATATGATGACCAAATTGATTTAATGATTTCTCTTATTTTAATAGGCCATCTTGCAAAAGTTGAATTCTCTCTCTCTCTCTCTCTCTCTCTATGTAGTACCTCGGAAAATTTATTAATTAAAAATTATAGATAAATTAAAATTTTATCGATTAATAAATTCAACCAGTTAAAAAGGTACGCATTATTATCACGTGCGTATAAACCCATATAAAAATTTCGTAGAAATAATAATTATACTTTAAATAATACTCTCTAATGACCCATCATTGAATTGGGATATAAAAAATTCATTTGGACTAAGTTTAGGAATTTATGCGACTTATTATCGTAATTAAGGAATAAGTCGGAGAACCCATTATTTTATGAGCCAGAATGGGCTATAAATTAAAATAACCATGTGGTTAGACTTTAAATAATATGGGTTGATAGCCCATTAGGATAATCGGACCAACAGACAATCTTGGCCCATGAATAAATTAGTTAATAAAGGATAATTAAAACCATTAAGTAAAAATAAGTGTATAAGTCCTACATTTAAGCTGTATCTAAGTTACTGGGTAAAAAGTCAGAGTCCGAAGGATGGATAAAGGTTAGAAATATTAGAATAAATAATATTACACTGAATTTAAAGAAGAAATCAATAGAATAAATATGATAAATAGATTTAAATTAGGATAAAAGTAATTAAATTAGAAAATGGGTTGTACAAGTGGTCCAAGTATGAAATGATGGGCCCAAATGTGAAAAGCCCAATTTGGATGGGAGTTAATTAAGTCAAAATTCGTACCTAAAATTATTAATAAATGAAAAGGGGTAGGATAATGACTATTTTAACTCCTAAATTATCTTAAAAAGAGTCCTAACCCTAGCCCAACTCAATAGGACTCTATCTTAATCTAAAAGAAGACTTTTGATAAGAGGAAATATGGATAAAATATAGGAGACTCATATTATATAAGGCCCCGAAATTTTCTTTTCTTTTCCCCACTTATATTTTATGTATATGATGTTTGCTCGTTCTTGCATAAATGGCGTGCATGAAAATGGTGCATGTCATAATTATAAATTTTGCATGTGTACATGCGTGGATGTATGTTATTTTATGCGTGTGATAATTGTATACCTAATTCTACATACATATTACCTTGGTATACTTATGTATGCATGTGTATGTTTAGTTGTAAACGTTGTTCATTTGCATGGCGTAGTTAATGTGTACATTATACTTCGTACATTGTATGTACATATAGAGCGCAAGTATGGTAGGTGTATTTAGTAGTGTATATTATAATTCTATATTCCTCATGAATAACATGCATGTATCCTTATGATATTTAGGTGAGAATAGCCATTAGCTAAATTGTGCATATTGTGTATATTAAGAATCCCATGCATATAGTACTTAAGAAATGTTGTGCAAGTTTAATCTAATTACGGTGCGCATGTTATATCTATCTATTTCATGCATAATGTACATAAGTATGTTACATCCGTGTGTGTGTATGTTATATATATGCCAAATCAAGTGAGTGCAAGCAAGAACTATTTTATTGAATAGATTATTCCTAGCTAACTTAATTCATATTGCCTCCTAATGATTTTGAAACCCTCGCAATTCTTGTCACTTTATTTTGCCGCATGTTGAGTCATGCTTATGTAAAACATCACGTACGCGTAGGTAGATATCTACGTACGTATTACTAGTTGTGCTTATGTATGCATGTGAATAATTATATGGTAAACATGGTTTGAATGCATGGTGTGATAGTGTGTATACTATGTTACATATATTGTATGTATATATGTATAAGTTGAACATGATTCTGCATGATTTTAAGTTCTGGCCGAAGGGCCAATTGCGCCAAAATGGGTGGACGCCCATGAGGTGTCGACGACCATATCGATGGACGCCAAGACTTAAGTAGCCGTCCATAGGTGGACGTTTACTTCTCTGACCTGCATGCGCAGCAGACCGGAATTCCGGGGGCAAGCAAGCCCAGCCATTGGGGAGCTGTCCCCAACAGCTGTGAAAGCCTTACATCACCCCTGCGTGAAAGGAGAGGCATCTCTCCTATAAACCAACCTCTCCTTGCAACCCCAAGGCTCTCTCTTAGCCCTTTTGCAAGAGGAGAGAAAACCCTAGCAAGCTGTGAGGAAGTTTGGACTTTGCATGCCTTGATCCGACGATTTGGAGCTTCATCGGCGTTCTATTGCAACTGGAGGCTAGAGGGGACCAAGGAGAAGGCTTCCCCACCACTGGTTTAGCATCTGCATCGACCAAGAACCCGGAGGAGTGGTGTTTTGGAGGCTTCTTGGGACTGCCCAAGGAGAGCTTCAACAACAACATAGATCCCTTGGAGGTTTTTAGAAAGGCAAGTAACCTATAGATCTCAATCCTATACATGTGCCCTAGGTCCCAGCATTTTTCTGGATTTTACTCGTGTCCTGGATCCTCACACTTCTCCTTATTTGGAGCTCGGGTCTGTGTCTGCACAGACCTGAACTTGACGGCAAGATCTATTGCCGTCCAGATCTTCGACTAGCGGCCAACGATGTTGCCGCTAAGCCCCTGTAACGGCTAGACTATGCCGTTAAGTTCTTCAGGGCAGAACAGTGAGCTGTTCTCCCTTCTATATGATTAATTTCCGAAGTGTTTTCGAATGAGGATATAATGTAATCATATATGTTATGTAAAATAGACCATGGGATGCATGTGATATTTTCTGTGCTTTTTGGTGAATGGCAAGGTTTGTTAAACTTATTGAAATACATGTTTGGAAAATGGATTTTTGCATGTTCACCCATTGTTTATATGATCCCTGAAGAATGGGATGCCCTAAGTTTTTCTAAACTGTGTATTACGAATCAGTCCAGGCCCTGCAATTTTGAGAATTTCTCCATGACTGTGGGATTTACTGTAATTTCTGTTTTGGAAATAGAAGACATGCGTAGGATTTGTAAAATTTACAGTAAATTGTGTGTTGTGCAATAAATCCGGGGAAAATCCTGTGATGATGAGTATGTTAGGTTCAGGGCCGTGAACTGTCAAATTGGATATTCATGTTATGTTCCATGTTAAATCAAATTATGAACGGCATGAGATTGCATGTTTTAATTCCTGTAAATGTAATATGATTCAGAAAAATATGAAAATTTGCATGTGTGATTATAAACCTGAAATTTGTCTGTGGTTAAAATTTCATGTTATTTTGATGACAGTAAGTATTGTTATGGATTTTTAATGAGAAAAACGACATGTGAGCATGTTAATTGTGATTGGATGTGATTCAGTAAATTTCAGTATGATGAAATCTATATATGATTATTTGGAAGTTGGAATAGTAAGGTTAAAATCAGTAAATGAAGCTTATGTGTGTATGAATTATGTAGAAGGTGTGCATGCATGAGAAGTGCGAGAACAAGTGATATATGTGTATAAAATGGTTAAATGTGACAAGAGAAACAATGGTGCCCATAAGACACTGCCACCTTAGATGCTTGGAGCTGTACTGTAGTAGTGCCCCTACGGAAAACTCAATGTGATATGTGATACCCTAGAGAAGGGTCTTGATAAAGTGTTATACACTGGCAAAGGGTCTTGTGAAATCCTGGAGGTGGACAAGTTCCACTGGTAATGGTGGGAAGGGCTTTCCCCGGTTTCTGCAGGAACTAAGACTTTATCACTATGCCGGTGATTAAGTACGTGAATGTGAATGTGTGTGTTATGTGATCGTCTAATGGTGGTTTGGGCTGTGTCTTGGCATTGTGTAAAAATAAGCATAAGTGTGATGTGAAAAGTGATATGTGTTCATGACACAAGGTATGTGCAAGATATGTGTAAATGTGGCACATGTTATGTGCAAAAGTGAAATGATAAGAAGTATATGAATGTGAAAAAGAAAATAATGGGAAAATGTGTATAAGTATTGTGTGATAGAACAAAAGTGAGTGTATGTGAAAGCCAAGGTTAATCATATGGTTGTATGTAATGAGAAAATAGTATAAGTGTAAATGACAACAGTGTTATTTGATATTTTGTTTATTGATGTGTATAAATGTGTGTGTGTATGTGTTGATGTATTAATTGTCAAATGCTAAAAGTGATGTTACTATTAGTACCAAAATGTAAGTATATGCTTTCATATTCATGGAATTTGAATTATTGGATGCACATGTGTTTAGTATTATGCTGTGTAGTTAAAAGTGATTCGTATGCAAAAGTAATATGAATGTGATAAAATTTGTATAAAATCAGCAAGCTAAATGTGAGTAAATTGTTATGATTGCATGCGAAGTGAGTTAGAAATCATGCTAGGAGTGCTACCTATCTTGTATATGTTTCAATGGTTTAGTTGTGCAAACTTTACAATGACTTGGGTAAAGTATAAAAATATGTGAGTGTATATTTTACTCCGTTAATGACACCATGATGTTAGTGATCTTGTTTAGATTTTAGTTTTGCATGTGTTAGGATAATTGTTTAATGAAATTCCATGTGAAATTATTTAGGTTATAGCGTGATCATGTATGATTTAACTGTTGAAATTTTATTGTGTTAATTGATAAAAAGCATGTATGTATTGAATCTTAAGTTACTTGCTGAGTCTATTGTGTAGACTCACTCTTGCTAAACATTTCAGGAAATTAGCAGCGGAGGAGCTAGCAAGATTTGAAGTGGAGCTGGACTAAGTGATTGAAGACTTGTAATTTATCTTTCATAGTATGTAATGCTACAATTGAAATTGAATTTTGATCAATGTACTTGGAGTCGGCTATGTATTTGGAAAGATGTTGCGCTTATGTTATCTCCTGTTGAACTATACAGACTGTGGTATGTGGATTTAAAAGTTGATGGAATAAGATTCATTTAAATTCCGTTGCATTCATTCGATTCTATTTGTGTATATATCAGCTCACTTGTTACTTGTTGGGTATTCTCCCCTGTAGCGGCTTACTCTCATCCGATGTAGGTTGGTATAACCGTACCGGGTGGAAGTGGGTCGTTGTATATTAAATAAGAAAATTCGTAATTATATTATCTCTTAATAAAAGGGGTCATTAAAGCACTAATATAACTCTTAATTATTTTAGAAAGAATCCTAGACATACCCAAATCTATTAGCCCCGAAATTTAAGTTCTCCCCAAGCCAAATAGGTGGAATAATGATAGTAAAGGGGGGGATAAATAAGAAATTCGGAGTTAATTAATAAATAAATTAAATGAGGGTAAGATAAATACTAAAATAAGATGTAAATATCTTAACAAGAGTCCTAAGCCTATCCTAACCCATTACCCACGAAATTGGACCTCTCCCCATCTTATTAGGTGGATAAATGCAAGAGAATAGAGAGATAAATGTGAAAATTCAGAGTTTGAAGGGAAGGGAAGAGTTTTAAGTCATTAGGACTCTTAAGCAACCTAATAGACATCTAATTAGTGTCAACCAAGCCCCATTTTCGTTCTTGGAACTCTGGAGAACGAAGGAGGAGGCTGAGGATGAGGAGAGCAAGGAAAGGAGGAGGCTTGGAGCTTGGATTTTCTGATTTTCGCCATCCAAACTAGGGTTTTTCTTACTCCACGAAAAAGGTAGACAATCTCTCAAGATAAAATCGTGAAATAATTACCCTAGGTAGACTTCATGTACCTCTTCAAAAGACCTATGGTTCGTTGTATTCTGCTCATCCATTTGGGCGAATTTAATTTGTGAAATCCTATTGTTACCATGAACTGAAATCTCATGTTTTCTCTAATTCCCCACATGTACTTGCTCTCATGTCATGATAAAATTCTCATGTATACTGCATCTTATTATCTTTCAAACGCCTCTGGTCTTGCTCAATTTCGATCTTCCAAGAGGGAGAATTATATCTTTGAATCCCTGTCTATTATTTATATCCGACTCTTCAAGTTTACCTTTAAACTCCGTGCATACTTGATCCCATATCATTAGAAAATTCTCTAAAATACTAATTCATGTTAGCTTTCGAACGCCTCTAGTTTCGTAATTTTTCATCATGTATTCATCTCAAATTAATTCGTGGGACCCTGACTACACCTGTTTAGGTCACCGAAAAGTAACCCGATCAATGCATGTCTAAACCTTGTCTATTTTCAAATTAATCATGCATGTTGATAGATATACATGTCTACTTTCGTTTAAAACTAGTTTCGTGCTTTTTGGATCACCGTGCTATTTTATATAGAATTTAGAACATCCCTGTATCACAGAACACTCGCCCTGGGAAAAAGGGAAAAAGGGCAATCACACATGTTATTGCGACGGCGTGAGCCGCCGCGATATCAGTAGGGTCGCGCCGGCCGATGGCGTCGCGTCAAGAATGCGACGGCATAAGCCGCCGTGATTCACTCCGGACCGGGCCAGACCGGCCAGACCCCGTGTCGCGCCCGACCGCCCTGTCGCGACTTGAATCGCGACGGGTAAGTCCGCCGCGTTTTCAAGAATCCGACCAGAATGAAAAATTATGCATATGCCCTGTTGTTTAAGCTTTATACCCTTTAATTAGTCATGATTAACCCATGTTATAGTTAATTCGACTTGGTACATTAATAAATGGCCTTAACGACATAAATTTAATTATTTAAAATGACATTTGCACGACTTGTCGTATCCTTAAGATTTCTTTACACTTACACACACACAACATTATTAAATGCCATTTGACCTTGATAAATTATGCAATAATGTATCTGGTAACTTAGCAAAATAAATGACTAAAATACCCTATTTTATTAAATACAATTGCCCTCGTTTTTACTCGCGCATTTTAAATACCGTTATCGTTTCCCTCGGCCTTCGAGCACTCGAGGCACGACGGACCCGTTTTCTACACACTTTTTCTCTTGACTTGGACCACCTCTCCCCGGGAATACTCTCGACTGGACTAGGGAATTCGTGTCAAGACCTCCGTAAGTCTCCTTGGCTTTGGCGCACGTCCTTAGTCAACAAGCTGGTTGTACCCTAAAACCCGTTACACCTTAGAGATCAATACGATCCATGGCCTTAGTGTTCTCTCCTTATCTTGCGATCACGCCGGACCATCTAGCCTGTGTTCATAGCACGGCTAGTGGGGCGGTTGTGACTTCTACCATACTGCCGGTACCCGACCTGGTGCCGTGCAACCGTTACTATCGTGTGTTTCTCGTCATTTTACGGAAATATCCCTATCTCATCTACTATCTCGATACTCTCATCTGTTCACGTTCTCTCTACACTCTCGTCTAGTTCATCTACTACTCTCATCTATTCTTGGTACTCTACTTGGCCATCAATTGATTGTCTAAGATAACAAACATGACTATGCTAGGCAACATAATAAGGGTCCGATCTGGTCTTTGAGAGGAGCACCTGAAAGGCTATAACTCGCGGGGGTCTAATGATCAGGTGATGGCATACACCAAACGCATGACTATCAATCAATCAATCACAATACTAGACTTTCTCGGTTGATAAAATGATCAATCAAACACACGTTACTTGCTATCGTGACTAGTGCACTGTTGTGCAACCATACATGCTATCTCGTTACGCGCTATCTCGTTACATGACCAGTTCTTTATCATCCTAGTTTTACAATAATCTTTTGAAATATATTACCGTTCACTTGTTATCTTGTACTATTACTCTCTTGACTATACATGATCGTTCTCTCTAGTTGACCTACTTTACAAGACATTAATCACTTAAAGCTTGCTTGTTTACACGAGATATTAAGTCCTACTGAGCGTTATCGCTCACCCTTCGTTATTTGTTATTGTGTTTTCAGGTAAGTCGGATGATGAACTTACACACATCAACGGGAATGGACTAGAGTGATGAGCGACCTGGAGTCATAACGATGGAATGTCTTTAGTATCATAGAGTCTAGATAATTAGTTGCTTAGTTATCATTTCCAATGTAATGATGTTATTGAGCTCTATGTTTTGGCTCTGAATTAGTGATTGTAATCGTTTAGATGAATTATCAATAAAATGAGGAGTTTTATTGCAATTATTATTCATTAGATGCTCTGATATTTGTAAATGTATGCACAATTTACGTTACCATACACGTTGTTCATGCCTCCTTAATTTATTCCGCTGCTAAATGCTAAATTGACGGGGCATGACACACACACTCTCTCTCTCTCTCTCTCTCTCTCTCTCTCTCTCTCTCTCTAGATGTGCTCGAGAAAAGAACCAGATTATGCAATGATGAAAATGAAAAGGAATGCTTGCCTAAAATGTACGATCCTTTTTTAAACGGACCATATCGTGGAAAATTCAAAAAATTATTTCACGTTCAAGCAGGAATGATTTAATAACTTCTACAGATGCAATAATATATATATATAATAGACTTATGCTTGGATACGGCAGGGCCGCTGGGTGCGGCCCTGCCGTATCCAAGCTGGGGCCGTTGGATCCCAGATCCAACGGCCCCACGCGGGAAGGTCCGTTTTTTTTTTCTTTTAACACACCGTCGGATGGAGATCCGACGGTGTGGGCTGTGGTACGGCGGTGCCGCACCGCCGTACCACATCATTACTTATAATGTGTGTGTACCTATCTAGAGAAAAGATAACTGTTCAGCGATTGGATAACTATCTTATCTGATCTCAGACACAATCTTAGAGAGTTCACGGTGTCATGATGGCGCCGACTCTCCAAAATTGTGCTTGGGGCCGAATAATTTGTCGCCCGCTCAAGTATTATTAATCTATCTATCTCTATATATATATATATACACATACACACGTGCGTGCGTGCGTGCGTGCGTGCGTGTGGATGGTTGGGTGGGTGTCCGTGTGTTTTTCTTTAAAAAAAACTTTTATAGACCCGTAAAACAATGAAGGATAACACGTACAATGAATAAGTTTTGTAGTCAATGAGTTTGGTAAATCATTGAAGTTTAGAAATACTCCTTTTAAGTATTGCCCCAAAGAGGGTGAACAACATAACACTTTAGTACAACTCTGTGCATATTAATGTATGCCTGTAGATGGCATTTTCTTGTAGTTACCTACTGGCACAACCACCACCATTTATTTCTGGGGCAACTGGCAAACTTAATGAACCCAGCCCCTTCACAGGCTCTATTCAATTGAGGAGCTAACATTTTTTAAGGGCAAAAGCAGCTGTACAATTTGCCAATTACCAAAACAGTGGACAATGCGTTCACCCATTAACACATGCAACTTCAGGAAGGAAGAGTCACAACCTCTTCACCTCAGCTGTAAGCACATGGACAGATAAGAAGTGTCCTTCTAAGTAGGTCTTTGTAGCTGCCAAATCTCAGCAGAGACACCCAAGTAATCTGCACTTAACTATGCCAATTGTACCGCTGCTAGTCACCCATTACTACAAATCACACGGTTTTTGTAACAAAAAAGCCATCTAGCAGGGATTTGCAACAAGACATGGCAGCTGTGCAGGCATGGGTTTTTGGGAGCAGCAAGTGCCCACTTCATCAATGAGGCTGACAAGGAGTTGAACATTAATCGATGGTCAGTGGAATAAGTCCTTAAGCATTAAGAAGCAGCATTTATATCTTGGTGATAGAAATAAGTCCTTAAGCATTAAGAAGCAGCATTTATATCTTGGTGATACACTGGAAACATTCCTTATGCTTTGCAGTTGCTTTGCTGTCACATGGATTTTGAGCTGCAGAGAGGGCATTTTAAAACATTACAAGCTGACATGGGGAACTTCCACTCCTTGGAATATTCGTCGGGCATGGCCAATGTGCAGTCGACGTTTGGGCCGACGAGATTCATCTCGACTAGAGGCAAGAGGAGCTCACCTCAACCTAGTTCGACATAGAGCACACGGTATGACCGCAGGATTCCTGAGAATCGTGGGACATATAACAGTCGAGTAAAGGACCGTTAATAGTCATAAATCGTGAGTCTAATGACAGCAGTCATTAAGACCATAATGTAGACGACGTGGCTTGACAATTACAACGATGAGAGGGCGACGATTACAGCAGCTTGGCACGATGTTAATAGAGTCGCCCGATGGTTCGAATGAGCAACCATCATTATAAGAAAGGGGACACTTATCGCTCACAGGTACACACAATCTTTCCTAATTAAGCCCAACATACATCTCGACCTCATTCTGACTCGAGTGTCGAAATATCTACCCAATCTACCACCGAACCCCCTCGATGGTCTTGCAAGTTGGGAGCTCATGCATCAGAGGTCGTGTCGGCCACACGGGTTTCTTTTGGTCATCTCGACCCAGGCCGACACCTGCTGAGCAACAGCAACACAAGCCAACAAGAAATTTCGCAGACAGACCACCACAGGACATGTGACATTGAACATATATGGATGTGATGAATCTATCAGGAGCGTTGCAAAAGCAGTAGCAGAACCTAGAGTCAAGACATTGGAAGACACTGGCAAAGGCACCCACACGTGTGGTAGTGAATGAAAGATTAACACAGAGATCACATCTTCACAATGAAATTTTGGGAGTCCTCTTACAATGAGCAGATGGTGGTGGGCATCAGAGGATAATCGACCCCCATGCCCTCACATCTACACTTGGAAGGGATTGAAAAGAAAAGAAAAATATCAGACATACACCAAGGTAAGGATACATGCACCCAGGTTGTTGAGATGAAGCAAACAAAGTCATCCTTCAAGATACAAGTTGTCCTTGTGTTTGGTTAACTTCGCTTGCAGCTTCTCAACCTTCCCACTGCGGTTCTGCTCGCTGACTGAGCCTTCCTGTGCACTGCACATCTGCGACTTGAGCTTGAAACCTAGCTTCCTTGGAACGACGCTGGCCCAGCCCCCACTTTTCCCCCGACCCAACTTCTCTATCTCTTCCCTCATGCTTGAACATTCCTTTTCAAGTTCCGAGACCCGCAATCGCATGTTATCCATGCCCACCTTTAAGTGTTGGTTCTCCCTCACAGCCGTTGCCCACCCGCCATCGCCACCCCCAAGGCCACTTCTAAGCGGCCTTGACCCATCAAGATTTTCCGACACAAGAAAACAACTGGCAATGGATGTTCTCAGTTGTAGCTGTTCAAAAAAGAGGACCTGCACCACAACACGTAATGGAAGCCTCTCGTTCTGTGCTGCATGGGTGCAAGCTTCTAGGGAGAGCTTTTGGCAGTCCATAAGCCTGCAGAGCTGCTCTCTATCTGACTCCGTGAGCCATGGATGAGCCTGTACGTTAGCATGGAACAAAAACAACATGTTAGCACATGAAATGTAGTTCAAAATAACAGATGAGATTCACAGATCAAACGATTGCTCAATTTTTTGCATCCTCATTTTTTGACACAGATGGATAATTTTCTAATGATAGAATTAACAGTAAACAAATAATTATTACCTTCAGATATATGTCAATAGCACGATAGAGTCCATCATCCAGAGGTCGGGCATAATCAGGCACAGCTGCAGCTAGTGATTGAAATTTAGGCAGTTTCAAGTTGACATCTGGTGCGACTTCAGCCAGGTAGCCATCAATAAGTTTGGCAACGGTAGTTATCGGTGTTAATGAAGGTGAACCCATCAGCTGCTCATCGTCACCTAAACATGGGGAAGCTCCTCCTGTGGCCTGATCCATGGCTAAGAAGTGCTCAAGAATCCTCTGTACACAATCAACATTGTATAGAGTTTCCATAGAGTAAGAAAAGGTTGGCATCAATAGGTCTTCTAAGGTAGCCTGATCAAGCTGCATCCCGATTCTTCTCTCCAAGTTGGACATACAAGTAGGGCTAGCTTTCAAGATCATTGCGGTTCTAAGCAAACCAAATAAAAATTTGGTCGACGTAACACCCTTTTGCATTGGCAACAGGTTATCTATCTCTTCAAGAAGCATTTTCTGTTCTTCTTCAGATGGGGCTGCAGTCAATGTTCCAGATGTCAGATAAGTGCTAGACTCACTCATGCTCTTCCGCCTGTTCAGTCCAGGGAGATACCTTTTTGCATAGAAAGTTAGAGAACCAGAAATAATTTCTTGTCTGATTCCACGAGATTCCATGACTGAGATCAACCTCTTGTAGATAGGAAGAGACAAGCATGAAACATCCTCATACCACCAATCAGGACTAGAATTCCTTGGCCTGGCACCGGTGCTTATTCCATTCCACAGCACACTTCCACCAGGGCTCTGCATGGCCCCATGCTCCATCATTGGCCACCCAAACAAATTTGGGTCTGTACATGCCTTTACAGCCAATGACTCGATGCATCTCTTTACAATATGCAGATCTTCAGCATGAGGCATAAGGTCCTCACATGTATGGAGTGTATTCAGTGAATCTTTCCAGCTGCGAAGAACCACTTGATTGAGAAAAATTTCTGTCTGTGAAACCAAGTTTCCTTCTCCATAATCTTCTGTCATTTCAAGGTGCTCCGCAGCACATCGAAGGTATGCAATGTTAGATGCTGTCAGTTCCAATTTTACACCATAGCAAAACTTGGCAACCAGCTCAAATGCTTTAGCACCACCAGGAACGTCATGAAGTTGTATGACACAGCCCTCTTCTTCTTGTGATGCTCCCGCAATTAATCTTTCCAGCACCCCACTTCTGGATAGCAAGGGGAACTGTAGAGCACACCACACAATTGAAAAAATTATGAAAAACATTGCTAAGGTCTGACTCCAGATATAGTTTGCAGCAAAAGTAATCAAACCCACGGATAAAAGAAAAGCATATCAGCGAGACAGAACTAAAAAAAACAACATAAGATTTAACACGAAAGAAGTTACAAGTTTAACTTAATATAAGCAAACAATAGACCAATTTAAGCGTCAATAAAAGAAGCTCCACGTCATAATCTAATCATATACAGCAACTTTTCCTATAATTAACAATATAGATACATTCACATTTTAAGTGCATTTCCTGACCAAGCATTTAGTCAGTGAGCTGAAAGAATATAAACCAACAGGCAAAGCAGTAAACATTGTCGATGGTAAAATGCTAAACAATTCAAGGGTGTATACATTTTTCCATACATAAGAAGGAAAATATAACTATGTGGTTTCAAGCATGGGAGGTAATTAGAAAAGGCCATCCAGAGATTAGTACTTGAATGCATGGTTTGGCGGATCGAATCGGATCGGCCCGATTCTCCCGAATCGGGGCGAATCATGGAAAACCCGATTCTCGATTCCATCGATTCGGTCCGATTCGTCTCATATATATAATATTATATATCATGGGTATAATATATATTATACATTATAAATATCATATATATGATATATTATATATTATACATTATAAATATCATATATATGATATATTATATATATATATATATATTATACCCATGAGAATCGATTCAATTCGGATCGATTCGGGTCGATTCGGGGGGAATCGAATCGGATCAAGAAAATCCGATTCGCCTCCCGATTCCGATCCGGCAAACCTTGCTTGAATGTGCACCACGAAACTTTTGAAGCTCCTTCACATTTGATAGAATGAGCATACACTAACTTGTACGCAGCTAGAAAAATGAAACTTAACAGCAACTATTTTAAAGTATTATGCAACATAATATCTATGGATCAGAAGGGAAAAAAAATATGGATCAGATGCTGACACCCAGAGTGACAGGTCTAGGCTCTAGAATTATGGTACTCTGGATACGACATAACAGTACATGCTAAAGTAACTTAATCTTAATCTTAACTGTATGTTTTACTGATGTTATGTAATTTCGTAATTTGGTTAAGAAACAGGAAGTAAAAAACTAAAATTATAGCCTGATACTCGAGATAGTTGTATAACTGTCACCACCTTTGTAGATATGGGGATAGGTATATAACTGATCCACAAGCTTGTAAACCTCTAGAAGGATAAAGCATGACAAAATGTTGTTGGATTCTGTTCCCCGGTTCTTTTATTTTCCACAAGCAAGATAATATCAAAGAACCATGACAAAGAAACACATAAGAAAGCTGCTCCAAGTTCTGGTGAAAGTCCGTATTTGCCTGTAAAGTAAACACAGACACATCTTTGACAGAGATACCAATCAAGAATGCATCCATAGAAATACAGCCACAAAAGCACAAACTGTAAACTGGGAAACTGTTTAAAGAATAAAATAATTACATCAGGTAATTAGAAGTCAACAATAAAAGGCTGACCTTGTGAAGATGAAAGGCCATGTCTCCAACTTCAACAGTTACATCACTAGGAAGGCCAGTTGTACAGAACCTATAGACATAAACAGACACATGATTCTCAGGACAGTCATAAGATGTTTTTATTAAGGCAATTCTCAGGAAATAGTCAGATGACTGGGGCATTACAAAGTTGGTAAAAGTTCTGCAAGTAATGGAACCCAAAGTAGCATATGAAAAATATTAGACAATGGTTACTCATGAATTGACAAGAAACGTTAGTGAACCATAATACATTGTTCATACAGTTCCGTTCACTATTTATAGCAATATACAGCGGACCACATTATTTTAACTGAGATTTTAACATTGTCAACCAGCACAGCAGTCAATTGGACTGGACAAGCATACAGCAAGGATTGGCAACCTCTGAGATTGGAACCAATTTCTAATAAGTTTTAAAACTGCATTGTTGGCAGCAGGCTGAAGATATCAGCAGTCAACTCCTTTGATGAACAGATAATTGTATGCATGACTACTTGCTTATGTCCATGATTCACCTAAGCAGGAAAGTAGCCGAAGAGAATTATACAAGATGCCCAGAAGATTATGGACTAATGTTGAATATTCTAGGCCAAGTGTCAAAGGAGGACCTTCATGGTCTTGTAAACTCAAATCCAGGGAAGGAAGGTGATTCAAAAACTTCCGTGAGAAAGTCTCCTATAAACTCATTTTCAAAACACGTTGAATCAGTACTGGGTTCAATCAGGAAGAATTTTGAAGGTTTATTGAAGCTAAAAAACCAAAGTGGCCACACAGAGATAATAAAAATTTTCGTAGATAAAATACCATTTCTGGAGGAAAAGAAGAAAAATAGATTTTGCAGTTTTTATAGCCAGTAACAAAAATGCAAAATCTAGTTCAGCCCATTTCTTCTTCTAGTAAGACTCCTTGAAAAAAATAAACGCTTGAAAAAGAAAATGACATCGGATAGAAAACTTCGTATGCAGAACTAAAACATCCGCAACGGCATTTCTAGCCAGCATTCAACCTCTTTGGGCCCAAAGCCAAAGCATTCATCACCCTAGTTGTTGATCGTCAAAAAAAAAAGGGGAAATGCAATTTTTGTTACAAAATTATTCAAGTATCAAAATTTCCACCCAGAAACATGAAACTTATTAGGTCGGTACATTTCATTGAAGAACTCTCGCAACAACCAGACATTTTAGACGATAGCTACATGTCTGACCACATGCAAGACATTTTTTTTAATTACAAGCGAGCACCACAGATTTCAAAGGAAGATAGTGCACAGGAAATCGAACACGCCGTGGCAGAAAGAACATGGAATAATCGACGAATGGTAAAACAATGCGCATACAGAGAGAGAGAGAGGCATACCAGGCCTGTCCTTTACGTTGAAACGCATCAGTCTTCGAACCCAGCTTCATACAAGCCATGGCCGATGGTTTCTATAACGAGAACGAAAACTGGAAGGATTGGACGATCCCGCAGGGAGATAACTCGGACGAAGATGGGAGTCAACTACTTGGACTCAAACGGCCAGACGAAAAAAACTTCCAATTGAAGACCAAAAGATCCCCAGAGGAACTCAAACCTTCAGAATACCAGGTCAAACTCACAACAAAACTACCCTTTTCTGAAGGGGAACGAAACCCACTCTCAAAAACTACTACCTGCGCCCTTTCTTCCCTCCTAGAACTGGTATGGAACCCAGCTTAGGGCACCCTGTGAAAAGAACCACCCAGAGGTTTTAAGTACCCGATGAACCAGGAGCAAGAAGAAGCCTTTAGGGACCAAAAGGGACTAGAAGTCGAATACTAGGTGAAACATCAACCACCAGGCCCTGAAGAAACACACACAATTTAACATTTGGGGTACTCCAGAAGAAATGGGAAAGCTACGGAACCATGAACATCAAGAGCAACAAATAAGAACCCAAAAAACAGCAAATTTGAGCAGCCCACAACCTAGACTACCACGTATAGAAGGAACCCTCCAGAGTTCTTTCCTAAAATTCTCTGCTTTCTCCTAAAATCTCACTATGGGAACCCCGACCACAAATGAAAGAACGTTCCAAACCATCAAACAAGAGAAAAAGATAGAAAAATATCCAATTTTTGGAGTACCCAGAACCTTCCCCTTAAGCCTACCAACCTCCACTGCGTCTCCCAACCCAGAACACCAAGAACCCAACTTTTTTTAGGCCGGACGCAGCCGACCCCAGGACCCAGCCATGGAGGAGTAGAAACCCCCCAACCCTCTAATAATCCAACACCACCACGAAGAACAGCACGAACGCCAGAGCAGAACCCCAGGCCAGACCAAAATCCACTGCCACTTTTCCAACCCAAGGAAAGAACAGGGGGAAAAGGAAAGAAAATGGGGAGACCCTCCAAAGGGGCAGTTTCTATTCTGTCCTTTTCCCCCCACCTTCAACCACCTCACAAAATTTCAACTCTCTGAGAGCTTAATTAGTGAACAGAACCAGAGAGGGGGTAGAAGAGAGAGGAGGGGAGGAGGACCCATGGGGGCGTGCGGCGTGGGGACCAGGACATTGCCAAAACCATCTGTCAACACAAGGACAAGAAAAAGGATCTGGGAGGGAGGAGTGCCCAAAGCTGCCACGCTCTCCCAGGAGGCGCAGAGGCCCAATCCACACAGCAAAAGCACGGAACAGCCTCAAAGAACAGGGTGAGAAGGTGGAAGTGCAGTCCTCTCTCTCTCTCTCTCTCTCTCTTTACATTTATTATTAGCATTTACTTTCTAGAACACATTGGCTACTGTTTCTGGGGAGAGGAGATCCCTGGCTTGCAGATTACTTTACTAGCTAAGCTAGGCGTTATTCTATGTCAAAAATTATTGTTCTTAATGCATGCCCAACTGTGCTCTGACCCCCCACATTCATGTTCCTCTACACGCCACGCTCTATTGTGCATCCCCCCCCACTGCATGTGGAATTGTGGATATGAGTTATGAGATGAGCTTTTAATCTTGCTTTGAACAGAAGATTCAACTATTTTTAATTTCGACCTTGGATTGCCGTATCTCATGGTGCAAAGATAGTTGCCAGTTGGGCCTGTAGTTCATGCCTTTCTCAAAGGAGAAGTCACAAGTTTGAGGCTTATTAGGTGCATTTGTTTCTATTCACAGGGATGTGGTCCAATGAGATCTCTTGTGGTGATGGGCACAGCCCAAAATAAGTGTTTGAGTAGGTTAAAGTGCACGTTATTTGTGAAAATTTTGTTTAATAAAGAAATCTTTTTGAGATTTGATTCTCTTCCATTTAAAAAAGAATCATATAAATGTGAGACTACTATTATTTAGTGATGGCTCCGCTGACAAAAAAAAATGTTCGAATGGGTTGAAAACCGAATGCATTTGTTTTTTTCGCGATGGAAGATACAGCAGTTATTTACATAAAGAATACCGATAAATACTAATGTCAAAGACTAGAAGAAAAAAAAATTATATCAAAGGATTTCTAACACATGGATCCACTATCATACTGCAAGGAATCTCTAAATAATAATCCCTACGAATATTTGGCCATTGAAACATGCTAAAAGAAACTGTTTAAATAGAGGCAATTTTGTTTAAGAAAGGGATGTGTTTCTTATTCTTAAAAGCAAAGATGTGATATTTAATTTTTGGGACTTGGGTCTTCTTGATATACTGGCAGACCTATAATCTATACGAATTTTCATCTGATTCCTGTGGATGTAGTTGATAGGAATGGCAAGATATACTTTGATCCAAGTGTATGTCTACAAAACAAGTACTTCCTTGTCATTATAACATGTCAATACTTATGATGGGCTCTCAGCCTCTCACTTAGAACAAGAAAAAGTATAAGAAAAATAGTGGAAATTTTTGTCTATGTACCCAAAAGCTATGGATGTAGGGTTGTAAATGGATCCGGATAATATCCAGTTCGATTCGAATTTGTATCCGATTATTTGAATATTATCTGTTTAATAAATATTTGATGGTGCGAATTTTAGATACATATATTATCTGGATAATAAACAGCGGATACGAAAACAAATGATCCGCTCCATTTAAGATCCATTCTGAAATAAAATTATTTTTGACAATTAAATTTTAAGTCTAATGATCTATATATAATATATAAATATATATATATCTAATGTTAATCTTTTGTTTAGAAAATATTTTTGACATTTGTACTTTTTAATTTTTTACCGATTTTTTTATTTTTAGATCACTTATTTTTGACAGCCCTACATGGATAGGAGCATCAATCTGGCAAGACATCATTTAATTATATTTTAATATCAAGTCAATTAAATTAATTAACTCCCAAGTTGATGAACTGATCAGCACAGCTAACAACCCCCATGTGCAAAGGAAGCATGGTCTGCAAAAACCAAAATGGGCAAGAAGAACAAGAACCCTAAAAAAAGGTCAAAGACCAGTAAACCACCGCCACTGGGGTTTTCCGGTGGATTAACGGCTGTGATGTGATGTGTCTCAAGCGTCCCCCGAGTCCACATTGTCCGCCACCCACTCGAATCGGAGGTTTCCCACCGTCGGATGCGGAAGTGGACTAAAGGCGATGCAGAAATTTCGGTGGACCCGTGTTCGGCGATGTGAGGGTCGCATCTTTGACCCCGAGGAGTAAGATGACGGGAGAAAGCTATTGCATATCTACCCCTCTTAATTAGAAATTATAAAAAATAAATTTTTAGATTTGTATTTATCCTTGTAGCAATTAAGGTTTGCCAGAACTATACCGTGTCAGGGGTTTTACGAGCTTTGACATAGTCGGGTCATCCCTCCGATTTCTTCTAATCAGACGACTGATTCTCAAGATTTATTTAATCTTCAAAGAGAGATAAAAATTAGTCGACTGATTTTAAATTTTCGATCAATCGATCAGTACCATATCGTTCCACCGAAAATCTGGTATGGCCAGTACGCATGCCACGACCAACCTTGGTAGCAATGCGAGAGTCGCATCTTGACTGACATGGTTCGTCGTGTGTTGCAATCTATACCAGACTGTTCTAGAGGAAGGACGATCTTTGGCATACTCCCTAAGGGCACGCTACCCCCTGTGCCACCCCCTCCCCCCCTATCTCTTTCGTCTCTGATGTAAACAGGGTTCCACGGGACTATCTTTGGCTAGTGGTGAACACAGGTTGGTTCAACATGGTTCACCCTTTTTTTTTTTGTCAAATTAAGGTTGAACCGAAGTCCCAAGCAAACCAAACTGAACCAATTGATTTGAACTAAGATGGTTGTGAATTCCTAAGGAGATTTCAATGCACTAACCAACTGTGCTACGTGACCTTTGTGAAATTATACAGTATTTATTATTTATGTATATATATATATTGATTCAGTTCGATTTCACAATGGAAAATTGAACTAAACCAAAGGGTCTCTCAAACTGAACAACTCGAGCCGGTTGGTTCGGTTTTCAAGTTGGACCAAATAATGAATGGCCCTATCTCTTCGCGGTACAGCGAGGCATTAAGGGGCCTCCGAACGGGTGGTGTTGCGTGTGGAGAGTTCGCACAACTGGGTGGTTCAGTAAATGTCGGCGATGTGTGCACCTACAAACCATGGGGTGGTGGGCCTCCTTGTCGTGGGGAGGGACTCGAAGGGTGAGGGGGGCGGCGGAGGGGAGAGGGCCAGAAGGGGGAGGGGGGGGGGTTCAGACGGGAAGAGTAGACGGAGGGGGGGCGCAAGGAGGAGGAAGCAAGGGTGGTGGAGGGAGACAGGTGCGGTAAGGCAAAACTCGACACAGTTGAGTTGAAAGCGGGTTGGTAAACCCTGCTTTGACATATGGACATCAGAGAGAGAGGATTTTTTTTTCATATCTACCCTACCAATTAAAATTTTAAAAATACACTTTGGTTTGTATTCATATATATATTTTATAATAAATTATAAGAGTGTCAATTGGGCCGGGCCGACCCGGAGGCCCAGAAGCCCGGCCCGGTTTTAACCGGGCTGGGGTCGGAAAAATGAGCCTGCTAAAAGTTTTGTGGCCCGCCCGGAAAAAAAGGCCCGGCCGGCTTGGGCTTTGTGAAGCCCGGCCAGTCGGCCCGGAAAATATAAATATAATTGTGTTAAATATAATTTTATATTTAAAAGAGAATTATATTCATTTTTTCACAATAATCTACTCCAAATATAATCTTTTATAAATTAAATATTAATATAGATAAAAGTAAAATATATTATTTTTTATAGATATATTAATTACGCCTGACCTGTTTGGATTGACGAAAAAAAAGTACGCGGAAATAAAATACTTTAGTATCGCTCATTTTCTAACATTTTAATTAATCTAAATTAATATGTGCTATCAATAATATACTAATAAAACACAATACCCTGCCACGGGCTGACGGGCAATTGTCAGAATTTTTTTCCCACAAAAAAAACTCTAGAATCGCAAAAGCTATGCATCCAATTTTTCTTTTTAAAAAATTTAAACATTTCTGATACATACAAAACCGTCCAAAATTTTCTAAAAAATTGATGGCAAAATGAGTTAGAGTAGATATATTATATATATATAAATAAAAATAATATTTTTGGGCCGGACCGGACTTTTTCGGCCTGGGCCGGACCCGGGCCGACTTTTAAAAAATTGGGCATGGGCCGGACCCAGGCCGACTTTTAAAAAACCGGGCTAGGCTCGGCTCAGGCCCGGTCCATTGACACCCTTAATAAATTAGTTATCCTATATACCCTTTTTTTAATTCGTATTAAGTATTTATAATTTTTTTTATATATTTAAGAAAATTTAGTAGAAGTTTATCATAAGCGCGTGAGGCATATAGCATGGAATGTAAATCCGGGATAGATGTTTGCTCAAATTTTATTTTAAGAGGTGAACAGATGCAAAAAAACAACGTGAAGCGGTAAGCCGGTGATGCCCGTGTCAACGCATCGGGTTTCGGATCCTCGCCGGTTTTGCGTTGCTTGCCTTCCGGTTCACGCCGCCCGACCCTCGACGCGCCTCGGCGCAGGCGCCGGCGCCGCCTGCGCCGGCGGCTTGCGAATATCGCGGGGGTTAGGGCTCGGTGAAGTCAAGCCGATTAGGTGTGTCCGGAGCCAGGGACGGTCGCAGACAACGACACGTGGCAAATCAACGACTGTAGCACACAGGGAGATGATGGTGTTCTGAATGGACTCTTATGCACCTCGCAAATTAAAGATATTACGGAGTCTGCCATGCACAAGTTGAGTGGCATGAGAGGTTTTGAGGTTGAATGATGTATACATGGTGACTCTAATTTCTTTATGTTTTTTTTTTTCTTAAATTAGGGGGTGGAATTTAGTCAACTAGACCACTGCCATCTGCATCACAATAAAACAACATGCTCTGCAGGGGCCTAATAATATATCCCAACAATGTTCAGTACACTACTACAGTCTTGTCAAAAAAAAAAAAAAAAAAAAAAAAACTCTACTACATCTACATGTCTCCAATCCCAATTAAAGAAATTGCCTCCCAACCCCAAAATGATATCTTGTCTGCAGTTCATCATGGAACAGACCCATGACCAGTGTGGGTGTGATGGGCTGGTAAAACACTGTTCATGTGTTGTGTTTGCCACCCCCACCCTTCTGACAATAATAGTGTGTGAACTGTGAAGAGAAGAGAGATGTTAGAGCAGAAATGATGGTTATTGTCAACCAAAAAAAAAAAAAGGAACAGAAATGATGGCTGGGATTTAAAGGGCAATAATGGGAGGGGATGGGTGACTTCAGTCCGTACTGATACTACCCTTGCCACACTTTCGCAGTTTGATGAGATTGAGATCCCTAGAGATGTCCATTTGTGTGTGCTCAGGTTTAATACTTGGTTAGGATAGAGAAACGAGTAACACCGTGCATGAAGTAAGAGAACATACAAAGGAACAAATTTGGGAAGAAAATGATCGGAACTCGGGGTAGGAAAAGAGCGAAAAATAGGCAAATCAATGGATCCAGGGGATCTGAAATCCGATCCAAAATTTGAAAATGAAATCGGATTCAGATTGGTTACATTGACTCGAGATACTCTATTCCTTCGAATTCGGAGAAACCCGAAATACTACATTTCGGATTCTATTTCGGGGCGCCGAAAATTCGATCCGAAGAGGAGCGATGCATGCAGGCACCACCCTCGATCGACACCGCCTCTACAGCCGCCTTCGACGCCCCGTACCCCACACCTACCGGCCATTGTCGCCGAGGATGACAGTGTGACCACCCTCCCCCCACCGCTGGGGGCCAGTCGTCGCGGCCCCCGGCAGCACAGGAAGGTGCCCCACATGTTGACGGCGAATGTCCGCTCGAAGGCCTCCCAACGACCGTCCCCTCGAAGGTCCCGTCGAAGAGCGCCTTGACGTTGTCGGCCACAGAGACGTCGCTGCTCTGCACAATCTCCTGCGCAGGTTCCTGCACAAGTCGATGACGAATGAGCTCCTGCGCTTCGTGTTTGAAGGCATCGAGGAGCTGCTGAGAAGAAGGCCCACGGGGCTGGCGACACCGAGGATGGGTACCACTAGATCTGGTTCGAGCGGGACGTCTTGGGCACCCTCCGGCACCCCTTCCTCTCAAAGCTCTGTGGCTTTGTCTCAATGGAGAAAATTGTCGGATTCTCCATGGAGCGGTACCCTAGGGGGATCCGGGTGTGTTGAGACGACGACAAACAGGGAAGATGTTGTCTGATGAGGTCATTTGGTGTGCGCCTGCGCACGGCGTCCTCCCAGCAACGAACGGGGTGCGGCGGCGGCAAGATCTCTCCCCGGGCGGCAGACAAAGCGGCAGCGGTGAGCTCCCCTCAGGTGAGACAACGAGCAAGAGAGAGAGAAAGAAAGAAGAGAGAGCGAGAAGGGGAGGGTCTGCGCGCCGGGGGAGAGAAGAAGGAGAGGAAGGGGAAGAGGTGGTGAGGGCGAAGGTTGTGAGGGAGAGGGGAAAAGGCTGCCGCGGTGTGTGGGGGGTCATTGGAGCATGGGGGAGCTTCCCCTCCCCTGGTTGCCATGTTGCCCCTCCTCCGTCTGCCTGTACGTCGTGGCTGGGTAATGTGCAAGCCAGCGGCCCGCCGACCTCCCTCTGCAAGGCGATGCCCGCCACGAACAGAGCGGGCCCGATCCGAATCCGAATCCAACATTTGTCCACATTTCGGATTCGGTCGGATCCGGATCATGGCTCTTGCGGATCTGAGTTCGGATCACAAAGGATCCGACCCAGATCCGATCCATTGCCATTCCTAGCGAAAAACAAGTAATAACTTGGGCTTGGATAGAGAAACGAGTGACACTCAAACATGTAGTAAAAGAGGCATACTTTTATTTCAAGTGAATATATATGTTGTTTTTGTCAGATTCTTAATTAATCATATTACTTTTCATATAATTTACGTCACGTTTATTACAAAACAAGGAGAGTGATAAATATTTCTTTTGCTTCAATATTATAAATTGAATCGATGAGATAGTAGACAATGGCTTTGTGTTTATAGATTGACGGGTCTTGGTAGTCGGCCCAGATCTTCTAACCTAATAATGAAGTCGACCTAGTTCAGATCAACACTGGTCCAATATCAGTGATAGCTAACTCCAACTCTATGTCACTCCAAAGACAACATCGGTTTAGAGGAAGGGTGACTCAAGTTGATACCAACTGAGGCTGAGATCCACGACAACACCTGAAATCCATCTCCCCCTAATATCCCCTAATATGAGATTCTTGACAACAAATTTCAAAGTCCATCACGATTCTATCTCCATCCTGAAAGGTTGGACTAAGGTGCTCATCTGACTTCTCCCTAGAGGGAGGTCATCTAAGGTCTCTAAGCCTCAGTTTGGTAATAGGTTGGGTTAAAATTAACTTTAACTCAGAGCTAAAATTAACCCACTTTTAACTCATTTTTACTTTATTTGCATTGAGTTAACTCATTTGACTATAGTGAGTTAACTTACTTTTCTCAAATATATTTTGGTAAGAAAAAGTGAGTTAATCTATGTTGGAAAAAGAAAAAGTAGCAATCAATGATGTGTACCGTGAGAGCAAAAAGTTAGTTAACTCAATGGGTTAACTCTAACCCACCTCCAAATGTGGGTTGGAAAATTATGAGTTAACTCACATTTGACTCACCTTTAATCTAACCCACTTGAGTTAACTTTATAATCTTTCCAAACTACTTTTTGAGTTAGTTTTGTGAGTTAACTCTATGTTAACTTTAGTCTAACTCATTACCAAACTGAGGCTAAGAGTCTATCTATCTAACACAAGGAGTCCTAGTTAACCTCCAACTTTTAACCTATAAGTGCAGACATATACAATATAGGTAAAGGCACTAGATCTCAAATCAAATTACTACCTACTCTTTCCCTCTCTCTCTCTCTCTCTCCAATATGTACTCTCATTTCCTTTGCTCCTCTTCTCAAAACAACATCTGACTTGAGTGTCGGAGGGTCTATTCTAAGAATCCCTTTTTGAATTTGACTTCCTACAGGTCTGATTGACATCGGTATTGACGACTTCAATTTTCCTCTTCATCTGCAAATCTGAGCTCTCCATCTTGGGCATTCGGGGTTGGTCCATAACAATCTTTGCAAGTTTGGAACTAACTTCATCATAGGCCTCATGTTAGTTAATAACTTAAAAAATATATATGTCCATATTGCACACTCAAATGTACAATGAGAAGTACTAGCTACCTGAACATTGGATAGCTAATTAAGCTCCACCATGCCACATCCTCATTCGAGTGTGATGGTAAGGGGTGGAGCAACTGTGGCAGTGCAAGATAATGAAAGTTGATAAGTACCAACATTTTGGCCAGATCTAATGGCCCAGTTGTGAGATTGGCCCAATAGCATGGTCATCCAAATAGAAAGATCGACTCAGTTTGGCCTGGCAAGGCCCACTAGGAGTCTACCATCACCTCGTCTTAGAAGAGGCCAGCCTAAGTCAAGTCTTACTCGGACCAAGATCTATATCAACATTTCAAATCCGACTATAACTAGTCTGAGATGGTCGAGGTCCACCATGACTTTTACTCCACTCGAGAGCCCATAAAGAAAACACTCTTTGTAGGAAACTCTTCCTCACTTTCTGCTAGGAATCCTAAGGCAAGAGGGCAACCTGCCAAAGACCTCCCCTAGTTTGTCTACCATTGAGAATCTTAGCTGAACTCCAACTCCATGCTTATAAAAGTAGTCCCATGGCTATAGGTAAAGAGGTCCAAGTTCTATATCGTTAGGAGAGATCTCGGTACAACCTATGCACCTATTCTATCTATACACTTTTTCTTTTGGTCTTCTCCACAGATCGATTTTTGACTTGAGTATCAGAGAGTCGACTCTGAGAACATCATTTTGGACCCGACTTTCTTACTAATTCGGCAACGCAACATTGGCAGCAACTTTAGCTTTTCTCCTAGATCCAAGGTCCTAATTTCAAATATCCCAAAGTCTGTTCGCTATGATCCTTGTAGGTTATAACCAGCTTCATCAGCAATATATTGCTACATACTAATCTATAAGATGTGATACAAAGTAAGTGATGGTAACAAACAATGAAGCGATAAGAGAGTAGAGTTGGCAATTAACAACAATGTTGGTGACACTAATCGCCTCACCAACACAACATGGCAAAAGTGAGCTACGAATGACAATTGGTGGTGGAGAATAACATTAGGTGGTAGTAGATGGCCGTGTCAATGGTTTGTATCATATTTTTTTATAATAGAGAATGTATTACAACAATACTTATATTATATCACATTTATATAAATATGATGTGAAAAAACTAAATTGCTTTCTGTCCAATCCAATATAACTAACATGCATTCCCCATGCATTATAACTATTACCATAGTAGGAATGCCCTTGTGGAAGTTCACACTTGCGTTGTTATACCGCTAAGTTGACGTATAGATGTCACACTTGAGTTCTTTTATTTGGCGGAGGTTGTGGATGGGGAGGATATAATTTGTCCACTTCCAAGATCGATGCCTTCCGTCCTGCAATTACATTTTTTTCAGAGGTACATTGGATTAATCTACTTCGAAGTTGATGATAAATGGAAATCATTTGATGAACTGGAATTGCTGCAGGTCAAATGATGAAGGGTACAAAACAGATGGGTCGGATCAGCTCTCTAAGAAAAAGGTGAAGGGTATAACATAACTACATGCTTAGAGCACCATGAGTAGCTCTTACATGCCTGCTATATATATATATATATATATATATACCTGTCGTCGGATCACGACCGTCGTATTATAATATTACTATATATATAAATTCGTCGTAATATGATACGAAATTATTAGATTACATTTCGACTTGTGAATAGATAGAGATGTTAAATTTTTATTTTAAATCTACGTCTTTAGATCTCGATCCATAAACACAGCGCGGCAATATCATGATGGGTTTTGATGCAGGACATTAGATATTTGATTGAGCCATGAGAGTATTAAAACCATGAAAAGACTGTTTGCACGTAGGATCGTGCAAATTCCTGTGGGCGGAAACCTTACCACGGGAATCATATCAGTGCATCTTTTTTTTTTTTAATAATAGATGTACAATTTTGAGTAATCATTCGAATATATATAGGGGAAACCATCATGTATTTTGCGACAAACATGTCTAAACATATCATCACATCTACTTTAAATTTGAAAATTCACTAGATAACATGAATTATTGCGAATTTGGGTGTGACTAAGTTTGGTTTTCAGTCGCTTGGTCCAATTTGGTGCGATTTGGTATGAATTGTCGTTTTGCGACGAGTGGGTTTCTTAATGGGCCGACCCAATTCACCTTACACCGATCCCATTTCTTGGCGTTCCATGCGTGTACAGAGTGGTACTACTACTATTGGAATCTTCCATAATTTCAATAACAAATATTTATTCTAAGATTCATTTTGTAATAAAGTTAAGGTAAATTATAAGAGAAATAATTTCTTGGCCCTGAGAGAAAAATTTCACCAGACCCTCTCAACTAATAAGATTATTTTCTTAAGACCCTTTTGATAATTAAATAACTTCTGATAACCTTTGATAAAAAGAGTTTATCAACCCTAATAAATGCTCTACTATTTTATTAAATCGGGTAACTTATCAAATCCTTATCAACACTTATTAGTGATAAATCATCATAAGTCTAACTCTCTGTTTCTAAGCTAATAAAATTATACATGGATAACATGAGATATCTGAGTTTATACTGGGCTCAAAACATGTCAAACTAGAGATAAAGCTTATTAATAACTTAGATATGATATTTTTAATATGACATAAAATTATCATACATCTATAATATTATACCAAAATAAAAGACGACTAACATATGTTATTTTATTCGCAGATATCTATTTCACAGACAACTTATTCGCTTATCAAAGATGGTCTTACAATTTACCTTGACCTTATCTTTTTTTATTGACATGACCGCTGGTCGAATCTAGTTTCCCCATTACCATTGTAATATGTAGGCAAAACATGTGATCTTATGTGGAAGTGGAGGCCTATGCCAATTGGAATTAGGATTTAGCTAAGACTACACGTACGGCCTCCTCTCAATTTTCTATTTTTCGTTCTCACTAAGCAATCTCTTGAATATCCTTCTTTAAAATTTTCGACCCAATTATATATATATATATATATATATATATATATATATATTACATGGACAGTCATTCTACCTAATAAATCATTATTTTAGATTCGGCCATGCACCCTACAAAGAACACAAGAGCATAAACTACATCCCAAGTCCATTTCGGACTTAAATTTATGATCCCCGCAGAGGCGAAAGGTGGTGAACCATCATATTACAAGTGGGGTTTCCTCCTACCACCACCCTCTCCACAATTAGTTGGGACTCAAGATGAGGCTTCTAATGATCTAGATTAGAATGTATAATTAGCTCATTAACAATTGGTTGTCCAATTTGCCTTTTTTTATACATATATATAGTAACGAGTAACCTCTCCCTTTGGAGCTTATGTACTCAAACATTGGTGTCCCTAAGTTCAAGAATCAGAATTTGACAACATCTAATTTTCGTACATCTGAATTGTCCTACTTTTTTTGACCAAATTTTTTTTGAACCTACACACATCCAGGATTGCATATAGATAAGATAAATTCCTTTTGAGAATCCAATTTGTTTCATATTCACATGGACTTAGCTGATGAGATAGTTTCCCTTCCCAAGTAGTGGTCAGGAATTAGTGGGCCTAAATTAACTGTAGCCTTGTTTGGCCTGGGTTACCTTCCCCGAAGTTGGGCTGTCTACGCAGCCAATGGGCTCAGTAATTGGTTTGCATGATCGACCTGAAAAGTCACTATTGGGCCTGATCTATTCATCTTGTGGGCCCATTAATATTTCTGCCAGTGCCAGCTCAACTAATGATGGGCTTGTTAATGTCCCTAATGAACTACCTCGACGTCCACTTTGCTCAAGGATTTATGGCGCACTTAATCCAAGAAAAATTGTATTATTCCACTCCAGGGTCTGAGAGTTTCTTATTATCCAAGTAGTACAAGCCATTATTACCATTTTGCTAAGATCTCTGGGTAACTATTGATTCTTGGCAGTTTTTTTTTTCCATTTTTGGTTAATAGCTTATTAGTGGCTAAAGCTATTGACGAACAACCCATCCATCTAGTTTCGAATCCAAGGCCCGCCTCTCCCGGTGTCCATCGATCAATTGGTTCTTAGCAGTTGTAGAAGAGTTTTATACCACTGCAATCTACATGTTAAAATGAAATTGGAAACTATATGTTCAATTATCTTTGAAATAAGATTAATAGCGACTGACCTATGATGTTATTGGAGGTTTAGTGGTAGCACTTGCACTCCGGTCAATTTGAAGGAAATTTACCCCGCCACACATCTATCTATCTATGCGAAGCTCTCCATAATTTTGCTTTTTGTTAGAAATAACCTTCTCGTGCAGTGTTTCCCAAGACATTCGTTGAGCTGTCCTCAAACTTGACAAGGTGTTTAACGAACTGGTATGAACATTTCTCGACGGGAACAGATAATCTTGACATTGATAGATTTGATCTATGACGCATAGTGTCTCGTCAACATGAATAACGTTGGTAAATAGCTTTTGCCTAGACAAATAATTTATATATAGGTGATGCGCACTGGGGTTGGTCGGTCCAACAAGCCACTCGGTGGTCGGTTCGACTTTGCCAAGGCCCAAGCAAGCACGATTCAAGGCCAACAAAGTGGGTCGGCTCACGATGAAGCCCAACTGGGCCGATCAAGGTGGGTCAGCCCATGCCACCTCAAGTTGCGACCTAGGCCCGGCAAAATTACACGGTCTTAGGATCCGTTTGTTTCAACGTAAAAGTTCATGTTGGAAAAAATTTACATGAAAAAATTTCATACAGTAGTCTGTTTTGTACCACTTAAAAGTTAATTCATGATTTTTTTTATACCTAAAATTATGAATTTTGGCATTCTTGATAGACTCCGTAAATCATTTTCTTGAATTTCTCTTTCATATAGGATTTTCATGAGTGTGACTACAATCTTCACTATAATTCTTAGTGTCCGATGCTTGAAACTCAACGACCGGCGGTAGGCGCCCGGTGCCCGATGTTAGGCGTCTGTTGTCCGACATCCGACGCATATGCGTTTGGCACCCGACTTCCGACGCCCGACAGTCGACGCCTGACGCTCGGTGCACCCGACGCCCGACGTCGGGTGACCGGCGTCGGGCGATCGAGTGTCGACATACGGAACATACTTTCTATTTTTTAGATACAAATTATTTTTAATAAATTTTACTGAAAATAAACATCAGAAAAAAAAATTTCAGGAAAAACATTTACGTGGGTATCAAATGGACAATTGTGTTTTTATTTTCCTATAAAGTTAATCATTGAAAAAAAAATTCTTATTATTTATTTTACAAATAACCAAATAGACCCTTAGTTGACTCGATTCAACAGAAGTAGTTACCACACCTTTAATGGTGACCAGACCAAAGTGACAGTTTGCATGTGGCCCATATGACGATACGTGAATGGTTGACGATACTCAAATGATGGCACTCGAAGTAAAGTGAGGCACCCCTTGTCAACGTCTCTTTGTAAGCCTTAGATCACAATTTGTACGACGACCAAGGGTGTTCAAGAGTCGTGCCTAAAGGGATATGACGTGTCTTTTCAAAGGTCTTGAGACAAGAGCATGCCCCCTTCTCTCCCCTTCTTTCACCTTATAAGAGGAGTATTATTGCCACACGGAAAGGGAGATGGAACCAGTAAGACATGTCAACCCCAATTTCTGACTCTTTCTCTTCCACACTCATCTCTGTAAATTTTATTTACGTCTCTTTAAAATCAATTCTTTACTTAAGAATTGGAGAGTCGACCTTGAGAACTCTACTGTGGACGTAAAAAAAATGAATGAAATGAAACATGCCATGTGCAGGCCATGCAATTGAGGCCCATGAGGGATCATGTGCAGGCCCAAAGTGCACATCAAAAGAAGGCCCATGTGCAGGCTCAAGTGCACATCAAGTGAGACCCATGTGCAAGCCCATATGCACAACGAATGGAGCCCATGTGCAGGCCCATATGCACAGCAAAACAGACTCAAATGCACAGCAAAATGAAGCCCATGCACAGGTCATATGAGGCCCAAAGAAAAGGGACCATATGCAAGCCCAAAGACACATCAAATGGAGCCCATGTGAAGCTCAAAACGCAGCAGCCATGAGGCCCAAATGCACAACCATGTGCAGCCCATCTGCCCCCCTAAAGAAAAAAGAAGAAAAGGTGGAGGGCAAAGAGGGAAAGAGGATTTTTCCATCCCCCTTAAAATGGACCTTTCTTGCGCAAGAAGAAGGGGGGGGGGAGGCCAAAAAAAGGCGAAGAGAAAAGGGTCCTTTTGGTTCTGGTTCTTCCTGGGGCAGAAAAGAGGGGAGAGCAGAAGAGGAGGGGGGGGTTCATTGCTTCCAAGAAGAGAAGAGAAGGGATAGAAGAATAGAAGAGGAAGGAGTTCCTCTTCCCCAAGGAAGAGAGCAGCTAGTGGGGAAGGAGAAGTTTTCAAGAGGGGCTTTTGGTTTTCTCAAAAGGTGTGCAAAGAGAAGGAAGAGAGAAGAGAGAGCCCAAGAGGGAGCCATCGCCTCTCTCTTGCTTGTTCTTCTTTTTTCTTTTGTTTATTTCTCTCCCCCCATCTCTTGTCTCATCATAGCATTTGTTTATGCTCTTTGTCTCTTTCCATTCCCCATGTGTAATGAGAATGACATTTAATGCCTCTTTCTTTTGAATAGATATGAGATGGATGAGAAGCATGTGAATTTTTCATTTAATGCATATGTGGAATGCTCATTCTTTAGTCTATTATACTGCACATGTACATGGCCCCTCCCCATGCATTTCTTTTTTTATATTTAAGAGCCTTGGGTCTTCTTCCCAGCAAGAGACCCTTACTGCTGCGTTTTCTTACTTTTCTTCTCTAAAGGAGCCTTGCCGACTCACTACAAAGTGAGCTTGAGGCGCCCAATGGTGGACAAATCGATGTCCTTTCTTGCTGGAGCCCTTAAATGAGACTGATAGGCCTCAAATCCCCCATGGGGGTGCTGTCTTCCCTTTGGCAGTGAGGGTCCCCCCATTTACGAGTTCTTAAGCTTGAAGGTTGCTTGCCGAATCACTGTGATCCCAAGTCCAAGCACAAAGAGTTGGATATGTGATATCCATTCCCTGCCTAGGACTTGAATAGGACTTAATCAGTCCCAAAACCATGAGGATACCAGGTTATACCATTTTCCGGGGCAAAAACCGTGTGAGTTACCGGATCTTTGCTGAAGGTTTGCTGCCGACTCACCTGGGCAGTGAGCTTTTCGACGTTTTGAGACCGGTCGGCATGGTATTTCGCCCGCCTAAAAGTCTAAATTGACCGGATATACCTCAGTCCCTCCCGTGAATTTATCCGCCTTTTCGTCATGAGTTGAGTGTCATCCCTTTGTAACGGGTGCTGCCAACTCATGCAGGCAGAACTGTTTGCTGCCGACTCATGCATGCAGAACAGTATGCCGCCGATCACATGAAAATGAGATGTCTATGAGGCCCCGGGTTAGATAACATGATACTATGCTCGAGTTTCTGGATTCAAACATGTGGATCGTCAACCGGACTATTTTTGGTCTCAGTACTCATCGATTCCCTCGAAGGCATACCACGGGAATCGGTACCGTGTGCCATTTGGGTGACACCCTATGTGGCAAACACCCTGTTTTGGTACCATCTCCTTTGTGGTGGATGGATACCGCGAACTCCCCCACATCTCATGAGCCCGGGGGAGAGGCTGACAAATTTTCCCCACGAGATTTAAACCGTTAAATGTTTCTGGCTGGTGAGTCGGCAAGGATTCGACAGGCTGCCGACTTACTGAACCAGTGAGTCGGTAGGCCTCATGGACGATGAGCCGGCAAGCCTCGGTCGATGAGAACACTTGTTTTGGTCTCGGTACTCATCGATTCCCTCGTAGGCAAGCCTCGAAAACTGGTACCGTGTGTCGTTTGGGTGACGCCGTATATGGTAAAACCTCGTTTTGGTAGCCGTCTCCATCATGATGGACGAGTACCGCGACCTTCCCTTTTGCTATGAGTAAGGCAGGTGCCGCCGAATTCTTTTCGCGCGTTTCATATGATTAAAAGACTTTATAACCACACGGTTAGGTGAGTCGGCAGTATTGCAGCAGTCTGCCGACTCACTGACTCAACAGGACCCTGCCGACTCAGTTTGTTCTGACCCAAGAGCCTGTCGACTCATTGATGAAGCAGAGCTCTACCGACTCATTGACGCAGCAGAGTCTTGCCGACTCAGTCTGTTTTGACTCAAGAGTCTGCCGACTCACTGACGCAGCAGAGTCCTGCCGACTAGTCTGTTTTGACTCAAGAGCCTTCCGACTCATTGATGCAACAGAGCCTTGCCAACTCATTGCCGCAGTAGAGTCCTGCCAACTTAGTCTGTCCTGACTCGAGAATCGGCCGACTCAGACTCAGCAGTCTGCCGACTTACCAGTATAACTACAACTATCATGTTTGTCCAATAAAACAAAGAGAACACATTCGACATTAATTCATAAGTATCACATGAATAAATGAATAAAAGATTCAACAATTGTACATGAAGATGATAATGATCACAATGAGTAAAATGCTATTAAATAAACATTCTTGTTCCGTTTTGGATTCACTTAAGCACGCACTTTGCACCTTTATCGGATGTTTCCATTTTAGGTCATGAGACTTTCTAATCTGGCGATTAATCAAGGGTTTTCTCTCACAGAGAGAATCTAATTAACGTCGTTGCGCTTAGGCAACAACGAGATCTTGGTCCCGACCCGATCTCCTCCTTCGTTTGACGAAGTCAAATGGTGTGCAAATAGACCTAAAGTCCTTCGACTCTCGGAGGCAGCACATGTTGTCACTTCGGTGACTGGCACACCTGCGCTATGCGATTGCCGATTCATCTCTCACCCACACCGCTCGAGTAACACTCGACGGGACTTGAATTTACAATATACATCTATGAGAACATGATAAATAGATTTTAAAAGATAATTCGTGATGGATTATCCCTAAACAAATCCATTTCCACATCTACCGAAGACCAACTTCCTTATAGAAACATATTGACGTCGGCACAAGGAGTGCAACTTCATTTTCCAGTAGCTACACATTCATCTGAGCTCACAATATCATACCCTTAAAGTTAAGACTCCTTTGGAGTCTTTGCGAGTTCTCGATAGTGACCTCATCAATAGGTAATGTGGAGCTGGAGATTTAGACCTAGGTCCAAAAGATGATAACTATGTATTATGGGACTTTGAGTGCCCGATTAATGCGTATTTAGATGTGCAAAAAGCGTTGTCGCTATGTTATTGAGACGAGAATTGCTTAATACTCAATCGACCGAGCACAAAATCTCACATGGATTGCACGGTCGGTGCTATAATTGGTCGAACATCGGACTCCACACCTTGTGGGGTCTAACATTTGACCAATAAATTTCGCGACCAAACACTCCATGTGAGATTTTTTGCTCGATCGTCAAGTATAAAGTAATTCTCTATTGAGAAAAAATATCTACACGAAAGTCCTTGAAGGTTTATAAATAATATAACTACGAAATATGTAAGAATGTCTTCTTCTCGGCCAACTAAGATAGCATGTCTACTATGTACTAATACAACACCATCTCTTTATTAGAAATTGGAAACTTTTTAAAATAATTTTATAGTAAAAAATATTTACATAAATATGTTCAATTCTAACATACATTGATTCATTGTAACTTACGCACATAAAAAGTATGTAAGTTACACTAAATTAACGTAAACTACTTAAAAAGAGTGTAAAATTATAGAGAAAGTATATAAATTATAATGAATTAGTATAAATGGGAGACATAAATTTATAAATATATTAGAATCAGATATATTTTATGTAAATATTTTTTTAAAAAAAATTATTTTAAAAAAAAATCCCTTAGAAATTTCTCATAACTAGTAGTCTCTTTTCAAATAGGCAACGAGCCAACGACCTTCTCTTCTCTCCATATATAGGATTAACCAGTAACCACCCACCGTGCCATTTCTTTTCCCCCCTTTCGGGAGGACGATGGAGGCGGCGTGGACTTGGTCGCCAGCACTAATAACTGGGCCGCATCATGACAGATCACGTGAGCGGGCGCACTCCCCCGGTTGCAGTGACGACGACGTCGGCCCTTAAATATATATATATATATAATATATATATATATATATATTATTATTTTTTTTTTTTTAATCCCATCCCACTCCCGCGGCCGCGGCCGCGCCTCTCATAATTGACGGCGTCGGCCCCTCCTCGGAGGTCCCCGTGACCAAATTACGCTGGCCCACTAAGCTGCTAACCTGCGCCAGCGCCCCCCTTCCTAATTCCTATGCTACGGCGAGGCCCACGGTGGCACGGAGCTCCATGCATCCTACGTGGCGACAAACCATATAATTACATTTTAATATATATAATTTAATATTAATATATATTTAATATATGTGTTTTTCATGCTAGTAAGTAGGGATGTCAATGGGCCGGGCCTGGACCGGCCTTGCTAGGCCCGGCCCAGGCCCGGTTTTTAAAAAGCCGGCCCGGGCCCGGCCCAGGCCGGGGTTAGGCCCGGTATGGGTGGCCCGGCCCGGCCCAGAAAAAGCCCGAAAAAGCCCGGCCGGCCCGAAAGCCCGGAAAAATATTATTTTTATTTATATAATATATAATTTTAATATATCTACTATAATATATCTATAAAAAAATAATATATATTTTACTTATATCGATATTAACATTTAACTTGTAAAAGATTATGTTTTGAGTAGATTTGTAGAAAAAATACATATAATTTCTTTCTAAATATAAAATCCATACTTAATATAAATTATATTACATTTTTCGGGTTGGCGGGCCGACCGGGCCGGGCCTCACAAAGCCCAAACTCGGCCCTATTTTTTCCGGACTGAACCGGGCTAAAAAATTTTAACGGACTTATTTTACCGACCAAATCCGATTAAAACTGGGCCGGGCTTGCGGACCTCCGGACCGGCCCGATCCAATTAACACCCTACTAGTAAAGATGCGGCTGTTAGAAATGTTCAGTCTGATCACTCCCCCCTAGAACGATGCCCTCCTCCGCTTCTTAGCATAGTTGGTCGATCACAGCGGCCAATGATTTGAATCCCGGACACGGTACGTATGTTAGATAAGTTTTTTTTTCATTTATTATTTTATCATTATTTTTGCAATAGTGGATCGTATAAATCGTAGAATATAGATACGTTACCCTTCGATCTATATTGTATTATGAAAAACTCAGCACAGCCCAGTCATGCCAACCTTATTTCTTAGCTGCTCAAAAATAAATCTATGAAGAAAATAAGAAATGAGAACTTTTTTTTCAAAAAACAAACGATTAAGACATATAAACTGGAGCGCGAGATATTTGCGTACACGTACGGTTCTGCATGTTATATGAACTTGGGTGTATGGCTTGCTTTTTGCGATGAGAATGGAATGGCTTGCTATCCAGCTCGTTCAGTATTACATCCTAATTAGAGTGTAGGTGTAGTAAGCTGATACAAAATGTGACGTCCTGGTATCAGGCGATCAATAGTGATTAATGGGGGCAACAAGTGGTTATTTGTACGGTGTTGTGGTGGCTATTTCTAGTCCCTTGGATTTGCAGGGCCCATTATAGCCCCGCACGGCCCATCATGGCTCAGCAGGCTGGCGTGGTCTCCTGGCAAGACGCCACGTGTCTTCGGATATCAGCCAAGGCTTCCGAGCACGATCCCTACGCCAGAATACCTACAAGTCCCAAGGGCAGTCTCCGGACACTGCGTAGCCTGTTCGGTTCAAGTGCCGCCTATCGAACAGGTCCTGCTCGAAGCGCGTTGCGGCCTCCCTCAACACAAGCTGTGTCCCCGGGCACCAGGTGCCAACCAGCTGGTCCAACAACCGAGCAAACCCCTTGCTCGGTACCTTCCGACCAGAGAAGAGCAGGGAAGCCCTTCGCCTCCCAGCAACAGTTACGGCAGCAGCGCAGCACGCGCCCCCACGATCAAGGGGAGCATTAACCGCAGGGCCCCTCAACGAATAACTCCCCACTAAGGGCGCCAACCGACACACCCTTTCCGGCGTCATCAAAGGGTGGCACGTCCAACCTCTTCAGAACCTTCGCCTATAAAAGGCACATGTACTCTTCATGCAAAGGAACACAATACTAGCCACATACACTCACCTCCACGTGAGGCACACACTAGCGAACTTTCTTCCTCAAGTCTTTCTACAGTCACCTGACTTAGGCATCGAAGGGTTCTCCCCGGTTCTTCAACCGGGTCCCCTAATCCTGTTCTGATTTTTGCAGGCTACTGTCCGCATCGGCGATCGTTTCCCTTCGTCTCTTAGTGGAGGCCCGTTTGTCTCCAGCCCAAATAGAAAAACACCACCACCTTTTGGCGCCGTCTGTGGAAACGACATCAGCCATGGCTCGCGGACGTTCCTCTCACCAGAACCCCAGCAGCAGGGCGACGAGGTCTCGACAGTCGCGCGCAGACTCACGCGACAGAGTCCCCCCTGTCGACGTCGCTGTCGCCACCACTGGTGCAACCGGCGATGTTCCTGCTGCTGCCGTGTCGGCAACCGCCCTAGAGATAGCGGAGCTCCGGGGGAAGATGCATCATTTGGTAGGGATCTGCCAGGGCCTCCAGGCCCAGTTGGCCGCACAGCCGGCCCTGACGGTTCCCCCGCCACCGGAGCAGCACGCGGAATCGTCTCATCGACGATCTCGCGCCCCTCCAGCGACGCAGGAGCAACATGCAGAATCGCCTCGACGATCACGCTGGGCCCCGTCAGCACGTCGGACACCAGAGCGGCAGGACAACTCACCCCGTCGCTCCGCGGTGGTTCCGCCTCCCCCGCGTTCCATCGTGGGTGCCAACTCCCATAGGTCCAGACGCGAGGGCTCCGTGCACTCCGACCAGGAGTTAGCCAGACGCCTCCGTCGCGTCGTCGACCTGGAGCGCCGTGTGGATGCAATGGTCCAAAGGGCAGAGGGCAAAACAGCAGCGGATGAAGACTTGGACTTCTGCTCCCCGTTCACCGTGGAAATCCTGGAAGCCCGGGTCTCACCAAAGCTACCACTGCCTACCATCGCACCTTACAATGGTACGTCCGACTCAGTGGATTACGTTCACGGCTTTGAGTCGCACATGATTTTCCACGGAGCATCAGATGCAGCCAAATGTCAGGCCTTCCCGGCCACCTTAAAGGAGACTGCTCGCGCATGGTTTGAAGCCCTCCCCGCAGGCTCCATATCCTCCTTCCACCAGTTGAAGAAGTCCTTTCGAGACAACTTCCTGGGCGGAAGATCGCAACCGCGCACCGCGGCTTCTCTTCTGTCTGTTCGGCAGAGGAAGGGTGAAGCGCTCTGGGACTACGTCAAAAGGTTCCGGGCTGAAGCGCTGCGCATCCCACGCCTCGACGTCCCCTTATCCACCAGTGCCCTCATCCAGGGCACTCGCGATGGCTTCCTCCAAAGGACGTTGGGGGTCTAGCAACCCTCCACCCTCGCTGAGCTCCTCTCCACCGCCCAGTGACACGCTGCGTGTGAGGAGAGCCTGGCAGCCGGTCGAGCAGAGCAGGGTGAGAAATCGGACAAGGAGAGGCCTTCTGACAACGGTTCTGACCGTGATCGGAAGAAGGGCAGGCGCAACGGGGACTCGCCGCACCGACCACGCCCCTTCACCGACTACACCCCGCTCACCGTGGCTCCCGAACAGATCATGGCCGAAATCCGGGACAAGCAGTATGTTCGGTGGCCACCAAGGATGCGCTCTGACCCCCGCAGGCGCAACCAAGATAAGTATTGTCGCTTCCATCGTGACCACGACCACGACACCTCCGAGTGCCGCCAGCTCAAGGACGAGATCGAGTCCCTGATCAAGTGCGGCTATCTTGGACGGTACGTGCGCCGCAATGAAGACCGCCCAAGACGCCGAGAACGGACCCCCGAGCAGCCCATCAACAACGAGCCCAACGGGCAAGAGATCAACGTGATTGCGGGAGGTTTCGGCGCAGGCAGAGAAAGCAACCAAAGCCGACGCGACTACGCTCGGCAGGTGCATTTGGTGGACAGCCCCCCGGTGCCTCGCCCTACCCCTTATCCCCTCAGTCCTGTACGCGCAAGGTCTGAGGAGGCTATAACCTTCTCGGATGAAGACCTTGTAGGAGTTTCGACTCCGCACACTGATGCGTTGGTCGTTTTAGCCACGATCAATCACTGTACCGTGCGCCGGATTTTAGTGGATAATGGAAGCGCCCCAGATGTGTTGGCTTATGATTGCTTCTTAATGATGGGATTGAAAACCGACCAACTCACCCCAGTTGAGTCGCCTCTGTTCGGCTTCTCAGGGGTTTCGGTTCAACCTATGGGACGAGCGCGCCTCCCAATCACGCTTGGGATGACTCCTAAAATGTGACCAAGATTAGGGCTGTAAACGGATCCGGATAATCCGGATCCGATTCGAATTCGTATCTGATTATCCAGATATTATCCGATTAACAAATATCCGGCGGAGCAGATTTCGGATACGGATATTATCCGGATAATAAACGGAGCAGATACGGAAACGGGTGATCCGCTCCGTTTAAGATCCGCTCCGAAATAGAATTATTTTTTACCATTATATTTTAGATCTAATGATTCATATATAATATATATAATTTATAAATATATAATATATCTAATACTATTTTTTGTTTAGAAAATATTTTGACATTTATATTTAAAAAACATATATATTTTTAATTTTTTATGATTTTTAGACCACTTAATATCTTTTATTAAATTTATATTTTTGAAGCGGATAATATCGTATCCGCTCCGAATCTGAAAATTATCCGATTAAATTATCTGCTCCGTATTCGAATTATATTCGGAGCGGATACGAATTATCTGATTAACTATTCGGATCGGAACCGAAAAACCATATCCGCTCGTTTATAGCCCTAACCAAGATGGTAGACTTCTTGGTTATCCGAAGCATGCCCGGATACAATGCCATCCTCGGCAGGGGCTTGATTGGTCGGATCAAGACAGTACATTCGTCTCTCCATCAGAAGATGAAGTTCCCCACCCCATGTGGCATCGGCGAGGTGCTCGGTAGTCACGCGAGTCGAGACGATGCTATGTCCTCTCTCTAAGAGACAAACATCCCCTCGCAGCTCCGAAGTCATACCCCCTCCAGCCGATCAACCTTCCACCAGCAGGGGAACTCCTGCTGAGGACCTGCTTCCTGTCCGGTGGACGACGACCCGTCAATCGTGAACGACAGACCGTGATCCAGGATCACATTGTCAAAAGCCGAATTGTTGGGCTCCTTCGGGAAGCTCAATGCCCAAGATGGATTTCCAACGTAGTCCTTGTACGCAACCCAATGGCAAATGGCGGGTGTGCGTGGATTACAAGGATCTCACAAAGCCACGCCGAAGGACAACTTCCCTTTATCGCGCATCGACCAGCTAGTGAACGCCACATCCGGACATGAGCTCCTTAGCTTTTTAGACGCTTATTCTGGTTACCACCAGATTAGCATGCATCCTCTGGACCAGACGCCACCACGTTCGTCACCGACCTTGGCCTCTACTGTTTCACAAGGATGCCATTTGGTCTGAAGAACGTGGGCGCGACGTATCAGCGACTGGTCAATAAGATGTTCGAGCAGCAAATCGGGCGTAATATGGAGGTCTATGTTGACGATATGCTGGTCAAGACGCTTCCGAGCTCCGACCACATTATTGACCTTGAGGAAACCTTCGCAACTTTGTGAAGGTATAATATGAAGCTTAACCCCTCGAAGTGTCCGTTCGGAGTGCGCTCGGGTAGGTTCCTCGGTTTCCTCATCTCTAACAGAGGAATAGAGGCCAACCCTGAGAAAATCCGATCCATACTAGAGATGAGAAGTCTCAAAACAATGTGCGACGTCCAGCGGTTCACTGGTCGTCTCGCCGCGCTCAACTGTTTCATGTCCCGAGCAGCAGAAAGGAGTTATAACTTCTTCAAGTTGCTGCGAGTCCCCAAAGGCGCCTCACAGTAAGGGGGGCATGTACGGTGGACCGAGGACTGCAAAGCAGCCTTCACCGAGCTGAAGGCGTACCTGGCAGCCCCACCTGTTCTCTCAAACCCTGTGCTCAGGGAGCCTTGTTCGTGTACCTTTCGGTCTCACCGAACACTCCATCAGCGCGGTGTTGATTAGGAAGAGGCAGCGGCGCAGCACCCTGTCTACTACATCAGCAGGGTCCTTCAAGAGGCTGAAAGAAGGTACCCTCGAGCAGAGAAGCTCGCTTTGGCACTGGTAACAGCCGCACGGAAGCTCAGGCCTTACTTTCAGACCCATCCGATTACGGTTCTCACCGACCAGCCATTGAAGCTCATCCTTCAGCGACTGGAGGCTTCCGACAGGCTCATCAAATGGGCCATCGAGCTTGGAGAATTCGACATCAGCTACCGTCAAAGGATGGCCATTAAGGCACAGGCGTGGTGGACTTCGTTGCGGAATGCACCCTTCCGACCGAGCAGGATCCCCCATTGGCAGATGAACCCCCATGGGAGCTCTATGTTGAGGATCATCCTGTGTCACAGGAAGTGGAGCAGGCTTAGTTCTTACTTCCCCAGAAGGTTTGGAGTTCCAATACGCCCTCAGGTTCCGCTTCACCGCCTCCAACAACATAGCTGAGTACGAAGCACTTTTGTCCAGAATTCGAATGGCTAGGCACCTTGGAGCACTCCGGCTACGGGTCTTCAGTGATTCGCAGTTGGTCGCCAGCCAAGTAAACTGACTCTTTGAAGCGAGGGAGCCCCGCATGGAGCAGTACCTCCAGCAGGTCAAGAGCCGAGCAGAGGGCCTCCTCTACTTCGAAGTTATACATGTCCCACGAGAGCAGAATGCGCGAGCCGATGCACTTGCCAAGCTGGCATCTTCAGGCGACATCGCCCCCTCTCGCTCCGTGTTCATAGAAGAGCTCGCTTCACCGAGCACCGAAGTGGATATAGCAGCTATTGAGGCTGGCCCTCCAGCGCCGAGCTAGATGTGTTGGGGAATCTTCCCCCCGATCGACAGCCCTCTCTCGCCCAACTCACACGTAGAGTTTGGAGAAGAGATTGAAGAAGGGACAAGAAGAACACAAGAACACCAGATTTTTACGTGGTTCGGAGGCAAAGCCTTCCTACGTCCACGGCCACAGCAGCAGTTCCAATACTATACGTTAGAAACAATCGTACAACCACATACAAGGAGAGACCGCCCTACTATATATATACTGGGAGGTTAGGGCGCCATAATCGAGATTTACAAGGACAAAACTGCCCCTCACTCAGATTTACGCAAGTCACCTGTCTTGGGTTGAGAAGTCGACTGCCTTGAGAAATCCGACTGCTAAAGTCAAATGCGGAATTCGACTGCTGATTCCCACTGCTGAAGTAATGCTTAAGTCAACTGCTGACTCCCACTGCTGAAGTCGAATGCTTAGTCGACTGCTGGTCGAATGCTGAAGTCGACTGCGGAAGTCGACTTCCTTGAAGACTTCGACTCATTCACTTCTGTAAACCGAATTAGCTTCAGGGGCGTTGCCCCCAGAGACCCCCGCAGGGGGCGCTGCCCCCAGACCCCCGCGACCTGACTGCGCGCAGGTCGATCTGCGACCCAGACCCCTGTATTGATCCACATTATTAAAGTTCTGACTCCACACTCTAACAGGATGGACCCTATTTTGGCTTACCTGCTTCGAGGAGAGCTTCCGCCCGACCAAAGTGAGGATCGCAAGGTCAGGCTACGCTGCCAAAAGTTCACTCTCATTGAAGGACATCTGTACAGGCGATCCCTCTCTAGACCTCTTCTGCGGTGCCTTAGCCCTATAGAGGCAACACCGCCATCGAAGAGGTCCATGAAGGCCTGTGCGGAAGCCACTTGGAGGGCAGAACATTGGCGCGTAGCATTCTCCGAACAAGATTCTGGTGGCCCTCTCTGCAAAAAGACTGCATGTCCTACGCCAGACGGTGTCGGAATGCCAAAAGTTCGGACAGCTCATCAAGCAGCCAGCCGAACAACTGCATACCCTCTTCGAGCCACGCCCTTTCTCCAGATGGGGAATTGACATCTTGGGACCTTTCCCAGAAGCTCAAGGGTGGAAGAAATTCCTGTTCGTTGCCATTGACTACACCAGGTGGATCGAGGTCGAACCTGTTGCTGCAATCACCGACCAGGCCGCATGGAAGTTTGTATGGACGAACATCTTTTGCCGATTTGGCGTCCCAAAGGTGATCACCTCCGATAACAGAAAGCAGTTCGACAGCACATTCTTCAAGCGAAATGCTCTCAGCTCGGCATCTACAACCACTTCACTTCAGTAGCGCACCCTCAGGCAAACGGTCTGGTTGAAAACGCCGACCGAACACTGCTGCACGGGACACGCATAAGGGTTGAAGCTGCAGGCGGTTCGTGAATCGAGAGCTCCCCAACGTGCTATGGTGTCACCGAACAACTACTCGGGTGGCCACCGGGGAGACTCCCTTCCATTTGGCCTACGGCACAGAAGTTGTCATGCCCTTAGAAGTTGCCCTCCCCACCATTCGGACGACACACTTCGACGAAGCGGCTAATAACCATGCGCTCAGGGAGAATCTAGACATGCTCGGCGAACGCCAAAGCGCGAGCGCATCCGACTAGTCTCCTACCAATAGCGACTCGCGCAATATTACAACTCTCGAGTTCGGAGCGGCGCTTCTTCGAAGGTGACCTTATTCTGCGCCGTTGCTCGGCATTGGACCCCCGAAGAGCAATCGGCAAACTCGCCCCGAAATGGGAAGGACCTTATCAGGTCGCCCAGGTTCTTGGAAAAGGCTCCTACAAGCGGACTACTCCTAGTGGCGAAGCCATACCTAGAATCTGGCACGTATCTAATCTAAAGGCTTATTATTTGTAAAAGCCTCTTGCACAACATCCTACTTCTCTTCTTTCTGTTCTATCGGTTTGCTCGAAAGGGTTTTCAGGACATCCATAGTCGAGGCTTTTCAGCTCGAAAGACTAGTGCGATACCTAAACCCTAAAGCAAAGGTGTTCGGCGTAAACCCCTGGTCGGGACTTTTTCTCAAGTTCCAAACGACCTGCGCGGTAACCACGAACCCTTTAAAAAGACCAACGAATTCTGATTCGAACAGAACAAACGCAAGGGGAAGATAGAAAAAGAAAGCCGTATAAGTACTCAAAAAGAGGGATCTATTCGGATTCTTCTTACAAAAGCGCTCGTTCGTAACAAGCTATGAAGGGAAGGAGATACATTCATGGGGCCTGCTCGGAAGGGCTGGCATCGTCGTTCCCAGAAGGCATCCGCCCTGCCTGGAAGTGCGAGAAACACCTCCATCTAGATGCGGATCTTGGGTCCGTCGTCGGCACTTGCGAAGAGCAGCTTCAAAGGCCTCGCGAGCGTACTCGATCGTGGCCAACCGTCGTCCTCGGTCCTCTCCAGCGCCGAGGCCCACCTTTAGCAAAGCGCACCGTATTGCCCCAAGTCTTCCTTGAAGCTCGGCCCCGCCTTGTACTCGGTGACGCCACGGGCTTTGGCCTCGGACAAACGTTCGTGAGCGCCTCCTTCTCCACCCGGGCACGGCGAGGTTGAGTTTAGAAGTTCAAAGTGCCTCTTGGAGGGTTTTCACCTCCTTTTGCAGCTCTGCCTCCCGAACTCGATGCTGCTCCTCCAGCCTTTCGCAGAACGCGAACTCGGCATCCCACATCTGGCGATGGTCCCGAGCTTGCGTCGCAAGTCGCTTGAGCTTCTCCAGCGACCTTGCGATGCCATCTACTAGCACCTCCACATCGACATCATCGTCCTCCTCGGCATGGTGCTCCGACTGGCGGACCTCAAACGAATGTTCAGAAGTGTCCTCCGGGCCTAACCCCTGGCATCGCGCCAACACTTCAAGCTGGGACGCAGTGGAGCACGGGGGGGAGGTCCCTGGAGGCACTCCCCTGGAGGCACTCCAGAGCAGCTTCCAACATCCTCTCCAAGGGATGTGTAGGGGACTTCCCCTCAGCACGCGCGATAAGGGCACCCGGTCTTCCTCGGAGTCGGTTCGATCCTCGCCGGTAACATAGTCTGCCCGGCAGAAGGAACCTCTCCTCCGACCGCATCGATAGCGCCCGCGGTGACTACTGACTCTCCTCTGGAGGGGGATCCTTGAGGTCCTTCCTCCTCGACCTCAGCCCCCTGCTCGACCTTGCGAGTTCCCGCAGCAGCTGCCTGCGCTGGGACTTCCGCAGCCGCTTCGAAGGAAGGAGTGGGCGTCACCACGCGTGCCGCCTCGCCTAGCACTTCCCCCTCGCACGCTGTAGCCTCGTCGGCCCCTACCGAGCTCAACTCTTGGGTGGTAGCGGCTGCACCCTCTGCCGCGGTCTGTCCTGCGGCTACGGTGCTTGACGCCCTGACCGCAGCCATCCCCTCTGTTCGCCCGCAGTAGGGCCTTGGAGCGTGGACGCCCCGATATGCTCCCCGGAGGAGTCTTCATTGGACTGGTCACTGACTACGACCACCCCAGCTCGGATAACATCCCTTCCCTTGACAAGGTCTTATCTCAATGGCCGTCTGCGGCCTTATCTGCTCGGAAGTCCTCACCAACTTGCGCTTCTTCCGCGCCTCAAGCTGGGGGGCCTCTTCCTCCTCTTCGTCCTCTTCCTCCTCGACCGCTCGCTGCGAGGCCTTTGGCGCTGTCTTGCCTTGGGCTTCCTCTTCAGACATATCTTCGGAGGTCCTTTTTGGGGGGCACGGGGGCCAGATAGGCGGCGTTCTTTGGCTACAACAGTTGTGGCATCCTCGCCCATACATGCCACATACGTCGTGATCGGGATTTGTTCAGCATAGTTTTCCTGGTCTTCCTGATCTCAACCAGCGGCCAATTCGGCAACGGCTGCACAAGAAGAGGATGGTTAGAAAGCTGCTCGACATAACCCAAAAAGTTAGAAACGGGACCGAACACTTACTCCATGGTCGGCTCAGGCCATACTTGACAAGAGTAAACTCCGTCAAATAAAGCTCGGCCTTTCGCACCAGGGCCGTATTCAGGCTATCAGAGGCCTTCGCCTCATCCTGAATCAAGAAGGGGTAACGCTCTTTCCGGGGCTCCCGAACAAGAGTAGGGAACCCCCACTCTAGAGCGTCGCACGACGACTGATGAAGAGGACGCGATGCGTCCATCCTTTGTTGTTGGAGTACTTGCTCCCGAATATGATTTGCATTCTGTTCGGGCGGTGCTTGGTGTAATAGACGCTCTCCCCGACAGCGGTGAAGCTGTGAGGTTGAATTGCGCCCGAAAGACGTCTACAGAGCCCCGCACTCCCCAAGGCTTGCAGATGATTCTGAAAATGCATATCGTCCTTCACGAGTTCGGCGTCAGCTGGATGGGGGCGATCCCCCAAGTGTTCAGCAGCGCCCTCGCCACCTCCGGCACCGGCAGCCGGAATCCAGCCTCAAGTATGTCGAGGGAGAGAGCGAAACAACCTGGTTTGTTAACTAGGTAAGACTCCTCCTCCCTCACAAGGATGATTTCATACTCCTCGCCAATCCTGAACCGCTCCCGAAGACCCTCGAAGAAGCGGTATTTTGGCCCGCGAGTCGCCCCGGGCGCTGCTTCGCTCGCTCTGGCGACTGCGACGCTTTTCCCCTTCTGCGACATTGCCGGAGGCAAAGACGAAGCACGAAGACAACGAAGAAGAAGAGGTAGCTGAGAAGCAGGTGCGAGGCGGCAAGCGTAAGGAGCGAAGGTGCAGAAGGGCGTGAGCCTTCACCTCCCCCCTTCGAGTCCTTATAAGGAAGGAGGGGCGCGAAAATCGAAAACAAAGGGTGGTTCTTTCGAACGAACATTCAAAACACGCCGTTGCGTGTCCCCTGGGCGACACGTCGTCCTCGTGATGATGATAGTTCCCCATCCCCGAGGGGAACACTAAATGGCATCGCCCCAGTGACCGTTCGCTCTGCCGAATCAACATCGCATTCAATGCGAATGACAACCGCACAGACCTCCTCTCTCAAGTCTCAAGGTACTCTGGATTCCGAGCAAGCTTGAGAGAGTGGGGGGCAAGTGTGGTGGCTATTTCTAGCCCCCTAGGCTTGCAGGGCCCATTATGACCCCGCACGGCCCATCATGGCCCAACAGGCTGGCGTGGCCTCTTGGCAAGGCGCCACGCGTCCTCAGATATCAGCCCAAGGCTTCCGAGCACGATCACGCCAGGATACCTCCAAGTCCCAAGGGCAGTCTCCGGACACTGCGCAGCCTGTTCGGTTCAGGTGCCGCCTACCGAACAGGTCCTGCTCGAAGCGCGCTGCGGCCTCCCATCAACACAAGCTGTCTGTGCCCGGGCACCAGGGCACCAGGTGCCAACCAGCCCCCCAGCTACTGAGCAGACCCCCCTCGTTACCTTCCGACCAGAGAAGAGCAGGGAAGCCCTTCGCCTCCAGCAGCAGTTACGACAGCAGCCCTTTCCGGCGTCATCAAAGGGTGGCACGTCCAACCTCTTCAGAACCTTCGCCTATAAAAGGCACATGTACCCTTCATGCAAGGGAACGCAACACTAGCCACATACACTCACCTCCACGCGAGGCACACACTAGCGAACTCTTCTTCCTCAAGCCTTTCTACAGTCACCTGACTTAGGCATCGGAGGGTTCCCCCCGGTTCTTCAACCGGGCCCTCTGATCATGTTCTGGTTTTTGCAGGCTACTGTCCGCACCGGCAATCGTTTCCCTTCATCTCTTAGTGGAGGCCCGTTTGGCTCTAGCCCAAACAGAAAACACCACTACAGTTGTAAAATAGATTTGGATAATATTCGGATCCATTTAAATTTGTATCCAATTAAATTGATATTATATATTTAACATATTCGACAGAATGGATATCAGATACGAATAATATCTAAATCATAAACGGAATGAACAAAAACGGTTGCTCCGCTCTATTTAGATCCGCTCCGCTTTATTTAAGATCTATTTTAGTGTTTTATATTATGTTGGAAACTATAATACTTCTTTGTTGAAATCAAGTAATGTTTAATTTTCACTCTATTTTATTTGTATAAATGGTAATATTTTATTTAGAGATTGTTTTTGATATTGTATATTTTTCTATATTTTTATATTTTTATATTTATTTCTAATTGTTAGATCATTTAATGTCTCATATCAGAATCATATTTTTGAAGTAGATAAAAAGTGTATACATTCTAAAATCGAAAATTATCTAACTAAATTATCTACTCTATCTCTAAATTTTAGTTTTAAAAATAATGATTATTCGATTAATTTTTTAGGGCGAATATAGAAAACCTATATCCTATCCGTATTCAAAATGATTACAACCCTATTTATTTGTTAGCTAATATGGCTTATTTCCTTCAAAAAATATTATTTATCAACATAAAAATATTATTTTCAATGAAAAGATAGTATAAAAATACTATTAATTAGCCTAAAAATATTATTTGTCAATTAAATTAATCAACAGCCCTTTGCCACTGTGCCTGCACGTTGTTACTATCACTTTGCCATCCCCACCGCGCCGCGCCGGACTGATTTTTTTTTTTTTTTTTTTTAAGGTTATCATTGCTGCTCATGAGATATAAAACATATTGTCATGTATATACCACTTTTGCAAAAAAAGAAAAATGTTCGTACTTGTGGCTATCATTACTCTCTATTATTGTGTTTTTACGTAAATATTTTGTTTAAATATAAAATGTAAAAAGAGATGAAAACATCCTTATTTCAACATCAAATAGAGAGAAATTAACAAATAAATGATTTTGACAAATTTTAAAGTGAGAGATATATTAATCATTTCAGCTCATTAACCTAACTACTCCTGTCGCATATCACGACCGAGACAACTCATGCTAAGGGAAGGCGAGCCCCTAACACAGTCAGCAAGTTTTGTCTCCACCGCCACCCCCATGGCCCCCTCCCCCCAACTGTTAGTGCTTTCTACGGTTCTACCCCCTCCCCATCCACGACACACCTAAGATCTCCATGCGACTAACTAGGGGTCATTGTTGTGGCGTCGGGTGTGAAGGGGCATTGGCAGGTGGAGGGAGGGGACGAAGAGCATTAAAGGGTGGGGGAGGGGGCAGTGAGGGTTGGAGATGGGGAGAGGGGTGACGGAGGGTTAGGGAAGGGGCTGCCGGTGGGTGGGAAAGGGGGTAGGGAGTTGAGTCAATTACATACTGCTACGATACACACCAATCTGACTCGTGCCAACGAGAGCTTAACATGGCCGTGTCGCGTAGCATGACTTACCCTGCTTAACTATGATTGAATAGAATACAATTGTAAGAGTTTATATATAGTAAAGTACTAGTTCTATGTCAATACATTTCACAGGAAAAATTGTTAGATTGAATTAATAAATTTTATAAGTAGTATATAGGGGGTAATATTTTTATTATTTTGAAAGTAGGTTTGAATAAAGACGTGAGTTTTTAGGAATGAAGAGATGTTTAATGGGAAAGAAAAGAGAGAAAAATATAGTAGCAAGTTTTTATTAATTTATGAAGGGTGAGAGTGAGGTTGAGAGTTTTTTAAACGTTTAGATATATTTTGGGAAAGTTTAATAGGAGAGAAAGTTAGAGAGAGAAAATAAGAAGATAATTATTTAATTTATTTAAATTAACTGTATTTTTTTTAAGGATAGAGATGTTATAGAGAGAATAAAATTATCCTGATGCAATCACGGGCACCACTAAGATTGAGTTATTTATATTAGTATAGATATGTATATATAGACACGGTCTTTTCTCCAATAATATATATATATATATATATATATATCTTAAAATTATTTCTAATAAACTATCAAATTACATATATAAACACATGTATACGATGGACAAAATCTTTTTTTCAAAGTTTTCTTTTATATGAAAGTCGTCGTACACATGGTCGATGTAGTCTTTTTTTTTTTTTTTTGATAATAAAGAAATCCTGCCCCGTGTGATTTTGTGAGTTCAGATATTAGTGTTCGTGGGTCATATAGTCACGTAGATGTGTGTGTATATATATACACATTTAAATTTTTTACGAGAGGAGTTTCCAGCTTATCCAATCATCTGTCTTCTTTCCTGTTCTTGTCCTTTTGTCCTGATCAGACCTTTTTTTTCTTTTCTTTTTCTGACAAGTTGCCTTGGATGCGCCGCAGCAAATGGCGCAGAGACAGGTCTATTAAAAAATTGGTATTTATCTTTCCATTTTGGGCAACTTGGCCGTAATCCGTAGGACGTCTCGATTTGGGGAGCCCCGGTACCCAAAAAAAAAAAAAAAAAACATGCTAGCTTGCGCCTCCGAAAGAAATAGAGAACATAAACTTCTAATATTCATTATCTCCAACCCCACTTTCACAAGCCCCAATTAGGGCTGTTAACAGATAGCATTATAAAAAAAATATACATCGAAATGTTATTTTCGTATTCGTTTCTTTGAATGATCGAAAATCTCAAATTTGAAAATTGAATATGAATAAATAAAAAAAATCAGATTTAGCATTCAGATAAAAATAGATTTAGATATTATATAATATATATTATATTTATATGTTATTTAATATATTATATATATTATCAAATTCAGAATTTAATAATCAAATATAAAAATTGTTATTTCCGTATTCCATTCTGATAACTTATCTAAAAAATTCGAATCCTAATTCAATTTGATATCGATGGTTAAATGGGGCTTCTGTATTCTATAATTTTGTTGGAATTGGAAGGGTAATAAAATATTCAATATTTTCTGCAGCCCTAGCCCAATGATAGTTTCTTTTTCCTTTTTTTTGTTGGGATTCCAGCATTTCAATTCTTAGGCTTTTAGTGGAATAACTAAACCTTGTTTTAGCGCAGAATTTATTCAAAAAGAATTCTACACGATCACCAAAGAATACCTTACCTATTTTCTTCTTCTTCCCTTCTTATTCTTTGGCTTGCCATTCCATTTAATACCATCATGTTTTTATACAAGTTTTTTTTGATAACGAAGAACTCTCGCCCTGATGATTTTGTGGGCTCAGAAATTGGTGTTCGTGAATTCCAAGGTCAGGACTTGACAACTCATTACTTTCGGTATCCGTATTGTCCTTACCCCACTTGACCGGAAAAATTCTAGATTTACACACCTTGAGAATTGCATATAGATCAGGTAAGGCCCCCCAAAAATCGAACTCGAGGACCTCTTACTTTTAAACAAGAGTTCTAACCGATCGACCCAACCGGGGTCCTCTATATTTTTATACAAGTTACTTTAGCATTTTCTAGCCTGCAGATATGATTCTAGCACAATGCTCTTTTATATGATTCATAGAGATTTGCAATTACTATTTTGATAAAAATAATAATAGAAATGTAGAAGCCGAAGGCATATACCTTTTGAAAAACATATTTGGATGTAGTCTTATATTATACTTTGATACAAATTTTCGAATTTATTTTCTATTTTATCTCAGTCCTCCGGAAAGTAACATCAAATGTCTACGCAAAATAACTTTTAAACAGAGACATATGTAGTATGGTAAAGTTTATAAGCCCTAGGACATTTCATCTTTATAGATAGGTGGTAAACAAGAAGTTGCCTCGATTAGGAACTTACCTATATTTGGACTTTTGTACCCTCTTCCCACCACCCCTACCCCACATATATATATGTTGAGTGTAGAACCTAACAAATATTATTTTTTTTATTAGATTAATTTAACTTTATATTATGATATTGTGGCACAATGCTCATATACAATCCACACAAAAAGCAAGTATTATTAGGTTAAAATTTCACTTGGCCCAAGTTATCTGTTGACTAGAGGTCTAAGTGGGCATATGAGCTGGAGAGGCAGTCTATCTCTTTCCAAATGGCATGGACAATGCTTTTGGAAGCACTAGTAGGGGCATATGAGCTGGAATATTCTTATTAAAGTTAATTTATTAATCATAATAGTTTGACATTATTTCACCCAAGTCATATCACCCCTATGTATTTTCATAAAATTTTTCACTGCACTCAGAGTCAGAGTATGCACAAGGATTTGGGCAACTGATAAGGTAAAATACAAGTCATGCCCTGGGGGTGATCTTTATATTCATTATTGTCAATACAAGTCACCACTGCTTATATAAAATATATATTCAAAGAGTGATTCAATAGGTAAAGTTTCTGCATACATTAAAATTTAAGAGGTCCCACGTTCAAAATTCAGAAGAATAAGGTTTTAAAGGATTTTAAAGTTCGCATAGTTAGTTTCTAATAAAAGAAAAAGATGTGTTATAAATGTACTCTATATCACATATAAGAGAAATAAGTGTTACCCATAAAATACATAGCAAGTATTGTTCTGTTCCTAACTTGATCGGACCCCACGTTTTGTTGGTATGTAAGATTTGACCTCTTATTTGGTATGAGATTAAATAGGAGATAAGAGATAAGTTAACATTATCTCATGTTTGATACTTCAAAAAAAATAAGAATAAATATGATTTAAATATTTTAGAAATATTTTAAAAAAATAGAGGTAAATTGAGGATAGTTCATCCCACTTTTTTGGTGGGATAGCTTATCTCTATTTCTAACCCTAAAAATATCAAACAAGAGACAGATTAGGAATAAAAATAATGTATCTCCAAATTAATTTATCTCTATCTGGATTTGTTTTAATCTCATACCAAACAGGTTAATGTTATAAGAGGCCGAGCAATGTTTCTACTTGTTTTAAGGGTAAAACATTTTCTCCACATATAAATTATTAATAAAAATAAATTAATTACATAAGAGTATATAGACATTAAATGCACTAAGTATTACTCAGCAAAGTATAAAAATGTGAAGTAATTGGTGGTAACACACATGGGTGGAGAGAGAGGGATGCAGAGGAAGAGGGGGGGGGGGGGGGGGCGGGGGGCAAGCCTATGTTATGTACACTATAAACATGTTAATAATTTTAGAATATTTTGTTGTGTTAATTTGATCCAATTCTTAAAATGAAATAAAAAAAACAAATATATTCAATATCGGATGTACAAAATTAATTACTTATTATATTTGATTTGAATCGAATAATGCAGCAGCCGTTAAATTGGAAAACACATGGATCAGATGAAATGGTGGAGGGGTATCATGGTGGTGGAGGCATCATCGCAAAACAAAGGCAGCAACCCACATGCAGCTTCCAAGTTGACAGCAAGAACCTACCTCCTCCTCCTCCTGCTCTTGCCTGCCCTTCCTCCTCCACCACCTCCGTCACGAGGAGGACCAGCAGCTACTCCACAACACTCCACCACCGGTCCACCACCTTTTCCTTTTGACGCCAAGGAGGCTCGCTCTGCTCCCCTTTCCTGCTGCTCCTACTCCTCCTCCTCGCGGTTGTGCTGCTCACCACAGTGCTCCCTCCTCACACTGTGCGAGTGATGGGGCCGGAGGCGTAGAAGTGTTGCTTCCATCTTTTTTGTCTTCTACCTTTTCCGGGAGGATTTCTAAGCATTTGCAGAATTTTTTTTTCCTACTTCCATGTCCAAGTTTAGCTTTGATAAAGTGGAGAGAAGAAGAGTAGATAGCATCAGTCGCTTGTCCTCCACCTTTTTGCTTGTTTTGTAAGCAAGAAGCTTTGCTCCCCCATGCCAGCGAGCAAGCGAGCAGCTTTCTGGGTTTTCCATGCTGGTCTTCGGTGATTCAGGCCACAAGGATCGGAACCCAGGTCTGGGTTCTTTCGGACACGGCCGGTAGCAGGATAACTCCCCCTTCTCTGGTGGGTTTTCCCTTTTGTTTGGGGGGGGGGGGGGTCGCTCTTGCTGCCTTGTTCTGCTGCCGCATTTTCCGGAAGGGAATGGGGTGCGTGTACTCGAAGGTGGAGAGGGAGGAGGCGGTGCGGCGGTGCCGGGAGAGGCGCCGGCTGATGAAGCAGCTGGTGGGATGCCGCGCCAGGTTCGCTGCTGCCCACCTGGCCTACCTCCAATCCCTGCGCAACACCGGTGCCACACTCCGCCAGTTTGCCGAGGCCGACTCCCCCGGGGTCCTCCCGGCGCTGACGCCGCCTCCACCACCACCACCACTACCGTCGGCGGCCGCCGCCGCATCCGGCTACCCCCGCCACCGCCCCCTCTGCCCCCGTCGCCTCCGCCTCTGCCGCCCTTCAGCCCGGACTCCAAGGTGACGGGAGAGGAAGAAGAAGAGGAAGGAGCCAGACCTGCGCCGATAAGGGGAGGGGGAGGCTGTGTACAAGAGGGGGAAGAAGAAGGTGACCATCTGGGCGAGAATGGGGGAGACGAAAGCATTAATCTTGACGGCTGCGATGCCGATGAGGTCATCCACCCGCCACCTTCACCGCACCACGGCCCGGCGTGGGGCTTCTGGGACCCCTTCGATGCCACATCGCCCTCGAATTCGGCGTCTCCGGCCCCCCACAAGAGGGATCCTCCGGCTGTGGAAGACGAAGACTGGGCCGAGACGAAGACAGAGTTCGACGAGGATGAGGAAGCGGGTGAGGACAACGCCGGGGCCGTGGGCGCGGGTGCCGGGCTGGACATGGTGTTGAGGGAGAAGTTGCTGCTGGCGGGGAGAGGCGAACCGCTGGGGGACGACAACTCGTCGGCGGTGAGCAGCTGGTTCACCAAGGACACCGACGCGGCGGTGGTGGTTTGGCGGAGCAAGAAGACCCTACCGGGGATCGTGAGGGAGCTGGACGACTACTTCCTGAAGGCTGCGGCGGGGGGACGAAGGTGGCGACGGTGCTGGAATCCAACCGCGCTGGCTCTCTTCACCGTTCTTCGAGGAAACCAAGGGTATGCTCCAATTGATCCAAATCCTATTGAGCCTCTGCTGGTTTTCTTCTATTCTTTTGGATAAAATACGATCTTCTGCAACTATCGACGCTATTACTCATCACTGCACAGTTTTTTTTGTGTGTGTTCCAAACTAATATCATTGTTTCGAGTCTGCATCATCTGTTTAAGTTTAATTTCTTTCTGCAGGTAAGAATTTGAAGTCTGCCAAGGTCTTCAGTTCATTGTCGTGGAGATGGTCTTCTAGATCACCACAATCCGGCACAGATGCTGCACAAGGCACGGGTGGCGATGGCCAGTCTGGTAACCACTGCACAACACTTGACAAGATTTTCGCAGAGGAGCAGAAGCTTACAAGGAAGTGAAGGTAATATGCTTTTGATCGCAAAGTTGATTGATAATTCTGGAACGCGTGATCACATGCAAATTACTGCTAGCCGAGTATTCTTAATTTCTTATATCTACAGTTTTTTCTTAATGGTATGGGTTTTAAAGTTTTCTTGGGCTTGCCAGCTTTCTTTTTCTCTTTATTTTTTTTGGGGGGGTTAAACTTTCTTTGATGTGGTTTAAAATTGCCTGAATACTTGGACATGCATTGTTTGAAGAATGGGGAATAGAAAGAGATATCCTAATGCTTCAACAAGGGAGGATATAGTTCCAGATATGGCAAGAAGCTTTGCCTGGAAAAGACACTAGCGGAAGCATAGAATCACCTTTGAAACTGCTGATTGTTATGCTTGGTGCTTAGCCAACTTCTGTCCGTCTTTTTATAAACTTGTCGAAAAGCATTGCCTTACATGGGTGTCTTGTGTAGGAAGAGGAAATGGCAAAATTGCGGTACAGAAAGAAAGTACTCCTACTGCAGAAACTGCAAGCCAGAGAACAAGATTGGACAATTATAGCAAAAACTCAATCGAGCATTGAGGAGCTGCAGACAGAAATCATGTCTCTCCAGGAGTCCATAAGTAACATATGCACTTCTATATCGAAGCTAAGGGATGAAGAATTGCAGCCTCAGTTGGTTGAGCTATTCTCAGGGTAGGTGAACTTCATAACATCATTCTAGTTTCTGACATTGACACTATTATCTGAGATACTCACCTCCATTTTCTGTCCCAATGTTTAACCTGCTACAAAGATGGGTGTAATCTTATAGAATATCTGGTGAAGAAGAGATGCTTATTTACAGATCATTTTTTCCTCTGAGATAACATTCATAGTTCGCTTTCTTTTTTAGTTGCGATTCATCATTCTGTAAATCTTTGGACGGTTGGAAAGTTTAGCAAAGTCATTTATGCACATTCCATTTCTGTCAACTTGATGGGAGAAAAAACAGAACTCAAGTTCTGTAAAAAAATTCATCAAACGTGTGCACTCTAATGTGTAGAAGACTTGGGTACATGTAGCTCCTATTAAAGGTTGCGCACATATTTGTATCTTTAGTGGTAACCCCATGCTTTGCCCTTGTCATAGTCTCCACGGTGCTCTTGCCATATGGTTCTGCCTCTCTCTCTCTCTCTCTCTCTATCGTGGTGTCCGAGTTTTGGAAACAATTCTGGAACTTCTTTTTCCCTTTGATGAGATGACTTTCATCACACCTGGCCTTGGAGAATTTTGCCTCTAGGATTATAGATTCAGCCTAGCACATTCTGAGTTGGACTGAACAATTGAACCTATGCTGACTGGTTTCTGCACATGTTAGGCATCTGTCCACCCTTATTTCTCCCTTCATCTGCTGATTCATTCCTTTTGAGTTATGATCTCTCCTAAATTGACGATGACAATATTCTGCATGCCGACCTCAGTAGGATGTCTGTATGCATAAGCATGTAATAATATTAAATATTACATATACCTCTGCCGGGAATATTCACCATGCTGGTTGCCAATGGCGGCACTACTTTGTTTCCCATCTGAGGCCCTTGTTGTTGGTCTAACAGGCACTTTGTTTCAGGAATCATCACTTCTGGTGCACTATCACTGAGCTTGGCTTTCAGAAGGGTGGTGCTGACCTAGCCATGTTTGCTATTTCCTCAACCAATGGTCATCTCATTTTGTAATGTTATGTTGATAATTGATCAACATTGCTGGTGATGAAGCATTGATTTATTACCTAAAGGCTTATCTTCATCACCATTTTGACATGATGAATTTTGAGCCTCTTTGAAATCTTTTGGCAGTAAGTGGCTTATTCTTCTTCTCATTTTACTCTCAAAATATGCCAGTACTCTAATATTATTGGTGCTACTCCTATGGAGCCATATCACCAGGTTTATGCTGACACAGTTTGTTTAGTTAACTTCTTAGCTAACTCAGTGGTTGAGCCACTGTTTTTTTCTTTTTTTTTTTCCTTTATTGGGATGAATGATGTTAGAGGACATGTTGTCCATATTCATTTCTTTTTATCTCATTCCCCTGATCTTGTGGAACCAGTACAGTTATATTCCTCCTTTTGGTTTTGTTTAGGCTACTGTCTGCGAGGATAACAACATAGAACTTGTTGCATCAATCATTTCTGATTCTCCTCTATTAACAAACTCCAAAGCATTATTGAGCTGTTTTTTCCTTCGTTAGCTTTCAGTATCTTTGAGCACAGGCTACTTTGATCCTAAAACTATAATGAACTTCAAGGAGAAGATGTTTCTCTGCTTGGATATGGATACTAGCCGTTAATGTTTATGTAATTTTCTTATTTTGTTTCATTATTTACTTCTTTTAACACTCTGCTCTCTCTCTTTTTAGGCTTATGCAGATGTGGAGAACAATGTACGAATGCCATCAAGTTCAGAACCACATTGCGCAGCAGGTGAATCATCTCCATGGTCTTTCAAGCTCAGAACCATCTACAGACTCACAGCGTCATGCCACAGCTCAGCTTGAAACAGAGGTTGAATCCTGGTATAATGCCTTCTACAATCTCCTTAGAGCACAGAGGGACTATGCGCACACTGTCAACCAATGGGTGAGACTCACGGACTGCCTTCCCACGGATGGAACCCTGGGTGCATCTGGAATTTATGTGGTTTGTGAAGAGTGGGAGCTGGCTCTGGAGAGGTTGCCTGATAAGGTATGCCAACTATCTGAGTGCCTCCACAACAAGGTTGGACGTATGAATTCTGTGTTTGCTGAAACTGAAGAACTTCCCTTGGTTTGTGACATACCCTTAGAATCACAGATGGTAATAGGAACATTTGGAGTGAAGGATTGAAAGAATATTTACTTAATGCAGAACTGGAACCATGAGCTTGCGTGCTTTTAGGTTGTTGGTTGCAAAATTAGCAGATCCTTCTCCCTCAAGTTAGCACTAACATTGCTTCACTTTGACTTTCTTGATATCTGTTGCATGCTTTGCACAAATCAGATGCTTGCTTAACTGGTACTTAGTACTTACCCTTCACGACTTGCATTTTCTGTAAATTAAGACAGAAAAGAACAATGAAGTCTCTCCATCTTTTTTGGAAGCCATCCCTTTTCAGTTTTGGTTGATATTTCTTACAAAACATTTTGTTCAGCTTAAAAGTTATTTATATTGAAACCTTGGCTGTTGTTCTGTATACCAGTAAGAACTATTTCATGTTTCTAGATCTGTGATTACTTCATGACGGAATAAATAATTAGTTGTCACTAAATCTAGCTTAATCATCTAAAGATGCATTATGGACAAAGTTAGACAATTGTGTTGCAGAAAGAAATGCACCAGTTAAATTTTACTATCATTTATTAACTGTTGTCAGTCAAAGCTATTTCCGTCATCTGAGAATTCTTGCATGATCAACAAAACTGGAACAGTTCTCATGTGTATATGTTTATGGTCTTGATATTAACATATTATCACGTCAATGTTTTATACTTTTCAAACAATCATGTCAATGTTTTATTAGATATTTAAAATGTAGACTGCTTTTCTCAGTTGGCACCTCTTGAATGGAGAATGCATCTGATGGCTCCATAGTGGAGGGACGCATTTGCTCTCTAAATGCAACGCCTCATATACCTGGTTGCACCCTATCATGCACTGACGCACAAGGGGTTCTTGTGTTGCTTGTTTGGTGTGGAATCTCCCTATCTCAGGTGAGGTGCATTTGGGGGCATTGCACTATTGCATCTGCTGGCTTGGCCTCTTAGGCATAGGGTATCCTGGCCTGTGTAGTGCAAAATATGTGCAAATGGGTTTCTTTCTTGAAAGTGAAGCATATGCAACTTACTCTTTTAGGCGGAACTATTGCTATCGAAACAGGTCCAAGACCCATCAGTAGGCCCACTTGGAGCCATTGACTATGGGTTTGAGGTATATTTATGTAACAATTAATAGCCACATTATGGCATTATCATATGCTTTTATGATCAGACTTGTGTAGACCCATTTTGGGTTTTAACATCAAACCCCTTTGCCATCTATGTTTAGTTCAAGAAAAATGAATTATGAGGCCGACGGGAATTTACTGTAAAGTATACCCGATACCTACCAACTTTTCCAGTTACCCAATGACGTATCGGTCTGCTGCAGGTGAGTATATCTACTTTGGTTTTGGGTCTACTTAGGTCTGTATCATTTGCAAAATATATGCTGATTACTTGATTCTGCTCGTTACTTATGACTGTATAACCATCTTTTTTGATGTCAGTAGACAATGAAGGAATTAAAATGTTTTCTTTTTTGGGTCTGAGCATTTGCATTGAATTTAACAGGTAGCTGCTGAGGCAATCAAGAGCTTTGTGTCAGTAGTGCATTCAATAGGCGTGCAGCTGGCTGAAGAACACAGCCTGCAGAAGAAATCTGAACAATGGAGAGAAAGCTGGTAAAGGAGCTGAATTCCCTTAGTGAGATGGAGAGAGAACTTACTAGGAACGTCACAGATGATATGATTTCAACCCCAATCCTGAATGAACCCCCACTCTCAGCAAAGCATGCAAAAATGGATGCTCACAGGAAGCGCCTGGATGATGAGAAATCCAAGTATTTGAACTCAGTTCGTCTCAGCCGGGTCATGATGATCAACAACCTTCAGACAAGCCTTCCAAATGTGTTTCAAGCGCTGATGGGCTTTGCAAATGTCTGTGTTCAAGCCTTTGAAGGCATTTATAGACCTTACGAAGCTTCTGCAGGCCATGCTGACGCAGGCTCTCCTTTGAGTGAGATTTCCCAAAGATAGAGCACTGTAAGTAGATGCTTCTCTGGTAAAAGTGCATCCTTTATGTTTGAATAAACCATACACCTCTTCATCACATGTCTCCTTTGTCTTCTCCAGGAGATTTCCCGAAGAATATTGTACACAGGATGCTTCTTGTATATGGCATGCTTGGGATGGATACCGTGCCAGAGGGTTCACTAGTTGAGAAGGTGGGTGGTTGCACACCAGACGCAGAACAAATTGGAACATAAAAACCGTGTTGTGTGTCCTGCCTCATGTACAGCATATTTATCATTAATGTCCATAAAGAAATTTTCCTTTTGGATCGTCCATGCGGAGGAGCATTGTGGTTACAAAATTTGAAGGGATCTGATGTGCACACAAGGCGAAAATCCCTTATCTGGCATGTTTACCCTGGGAGTACCTGTTCTTATCTATTCTTTGGGGGTTCTTCTCCTGTGAAAGGTCAGAAGATGCTGGTGCCGGACACTATTCGAGTGGGTACCTTTGCTTCCCATCATCCTCACTGCCCAACTTGCTACCTAATTCTAATTGTATGTTATTATTGCTTGCTCCAAGCCCAGGGAGCAGGGTTTTGCATGCAGTGCTGTGCCACCTTCCTCCCAGTTACCGACAGAGCTGGGTAAACTTTGTCCACACATGGAAAACTGGACAACATGATTGCATTCATGGGCCCCCCTCTCCTGCAGCTGGCTCCCCTCTGTGGTTCTTGTCTGTTCCACCAGCTGCGAAAAATAGAGTACTCAAATCTCAATCCTCTCACTTAAGAAGGGTTGGGGGGATGTGTGAGAAAGTATTGGCTGGAATAAAATATTCAGTCCATTGTTATGTTTAAAAGTAGGCTATATTTAGCTCCAATAAATATATCAAACTTCCACTGTCGATCGAGAGAGAGAGAGAGGATTCAGTAATATATGAGCTTCATCGTCATGTTTGTCTCTTGTGCAGCTTTGCTGGGCGCCTGCCGTGTTAGTCGGACTGTCGGAGGCAGTCCAAGGGAAGACCTCTGCCCCTGTCACTGCACTGGAGCTGCTACTACTGTCTCATGCTCTTTTCCTTTTTTGTGGTAAAATTTCAAAGTTCCTGCAACAGAGCCTAATCCCCCCAAGAAAATCCATGCATCTTTCGTGATGTCAAAAGACACTTCAATTATCTTCCAAACAAGACATTGGAAAAAGAGTATCTTTCTAAATAACATTTCGTGTTGAAAAATTATATATATATATATATATATATATCTTTGAAATACATTGTATTGAGGTTATACCCTTGAAATTTACATATTAGATTCCATATTCCTATATTCTATGCATTTTATTATGTGTTTAATTGACAAAAAGAATGAACTTGTCTTCTATAACTCTTAAAAAATCTCTTTTTAATCTCTCTCTCTCTCTCTCTCTCTCTCTCTATTGCGGTCAAAGGGGGGAGACCGCGCTGACACCCTCTCTCTTGTCCTCCACCATGTGTGGGGGAGGAGCTCTCTCAACTCACTCACCATGTCTCTATCCAGTGGGTTGAGGGGGAGGAGCACTTTCCAATCCACTTTGGACAATGTTGGGCGAGGTGTGGGAGGAGTGGAGAGCCACTTGGAGGGCATATTCTTGAGCTCTGACTAGGGGAGCCAGTCTCTATAGTCAAGCACGGAGCCCTCCGCCACAGAGAAGGAAGTCAAGGTTAGGGGTGCAAACGAGTCGAGTCGAGTCGAGTATTATGCTGTTCAAATTCTGTTCGTTAATTTTTAATCGAACTAGAGTCGAGTTCGAGTTTTTTCGAGTATTGAAAATAGTATTCAAGCTTGGTTCGTTTAAATACTCTCGAGTTCAAGCCCTTAACAAGTATCTTAACGAGTCCAATTGAATTTGCGAGTTATATACATATATATATAATAATATATAATATATGTATCTATTATATATGTATATATAAGCTCAATTCAATTTACAAGTAAAAAATTAATTGTTTGTAAGACCCAAATTTATCTTATTTCAAAGTCATACCCCAAGATCCTTCATAAGTTACTTGTTGAATTATTTTAGTATAATGTTTAAGATATTTAACAACTATATTTATAATTTTTATAATTAAAAAATTAAATGAACTTGTTTACGAGCTTAAAAGAGCCGAGTAAGCATTTGCTCTAACTCGGCTTGTTTATAAAATGAGCTTAAATTTTTGTTTGAGCTTGACTCATTTACCTTATTAAATGAGCTGAGTTTGAGTAACATCCGAGTCGAATTCGAACTACTTGTTGAGTGTATTAGTTCGTTTACAGCTCTTCCTTTCATAATTTGTGTATTTACACCCTTATATTTAATCTTTTATATTTTAGCATTCATAAGTATTTTGTATCTTAACAAAAATTCTTTAAAAATAAATAAATATTAATTTTTATATTATAATAAGAAATTAATATAATTTGAGTATATTAACGAGTAACTAATCAAGTATTTTAACGAGCATATTATCGAGTATCTTAATGAGCTGTTCGCGATCGTATTCGAGTCGAGTATATCTCTATTCAATTTGACTCGTTTATGAATCGAGCTTATATTTTTGTTCAAACTCGACTCATTTATCTAATAAACGAGCCGAGTCGAGTTTTTATCGAGCCGAGTTTCGAGTTACTTGTCGAGTGTATTGATTCATTTGCAACCCTAGTCAAGACTAGCGAGGATTGGCGGTCCCAAGACACAGAGTGGTGAGGGGATGCACCGCTATCATCGTCGTTGTTGTCAATCCCATGGGAGGCCGTATAATGTGCTCCACTAGATCAACCCCCTCGAAACCTTATATCTCATCATGTAGTGCTCCTCTCTCTCTCTCTCTCTCTCTCTCTCTCTCTCTCTCTCTCTCTCTCTCTCTCTCTTACCATTAGAGTCAAAGAGGAAGACCTCTCCGCCACCCCCTTCTTTCTCCCTCCGATCACCCTCTCTGACTTCCCCTCCATCTCTTTCTTCTTAATAGGGATATTTTTATAAATTCACATATTGTTTAACCGTGCCAATAGATGATAGCAGAATATTTTTAAAATTTTGATGATAAATTTTTTTCGATATGGAATTTAATATGCAAATTTTGAGGATATAATTGTGAATATAATATATTCCAAAGATATGTACGTTTGAGGATATAATTGTGAATACAATATATTCCAAAGATGTGTTCGCAATTTTCTCCAAAAAAACTAATAATCGATGGGAGACTGGGAGGTCTTCTTCACTCCAACCCCCGATTTTAAGTGGTCACTCGACAAATGCTACCACTCTCTTCCAAGGAGACACCGGCCCAGCTACTGGAACGATCGCAAGAATGGCCCGCGACAGTACCTGGGCCGAAATACTGCTGCTCGGGTTCGGCCCATCCGTGGGCAAACGAGCCCAGCCTGTGTTTTGGGTCAATCTAACAGATGGCTAAGAATAGATACATAGAAGCTTTTTTCTTGGACCACCAACCGTTTTTTATTGTTATATTTTTATCTTATTTTTTTTTTTTGGTAACGAGGAAATCCCGTTCCGTGTGGCTTTGTGGGCTCAGAGATTGGTATTCGTGAACTCCAAGGTCAGGACTTGGCAGCTCCTACTTTCCGTGTACCCGTATTGCCCTTACCCCACTTGACTGGAAAAACCCCGGATCTACACACCTCGAGGATTGCATGTAAATCAGGTAAATCCCCCCAAGAATCGAACTCGGGACCTCTTGCTTTTAAGCAAGAGTTCTAATCGATCGACCCAACCGAGATCCTCTTTATATTACTCAGCTTCTTTTTTGACTGACACAGTGACACGTCGAAATAAAGAGATCATCGAACAGATGTCTTGGGACAATAAAAAGGAGTAGACATCTATAAACAAGCCAAGAGATCAACTACCTAGGATACATGATCTTTATTGCTTTTAAATTAATTTTTTTATAAACTAGTGCAGTACATTAAGTAAAACTCTTTTCTGACAAGAGAAATATTATTCTCCCGAGAGAGTTTTTAATAAAAAGTTGGGTGAGTTCTGATTGGCTGCTATGGGAGGCAGCACAAATATAACGTCTCTGAATATTTATGTCTGAGAATGCTCTGTATCTAAATTCATCTCCCTCGTGCGAACAACCAATATTCTTGTAACAGACTACTTTGGTAGGGGGTTAGCTTATCTAAGGGTAGGCTAACGAAGGGTAGGTTAATTATGAAACTAGACTATTTCACTTTGCACATTCACGAGGTAGGAATAGAGTTGTGTAGTCAACCGCTCTTTTTGACTCAATTTATTTTAATTAAAAATAAAAAAAATTACGCATTTCACGAGATATATAAATAGAATAACATTAAAAATGTTAATGATATTTTTTTGATATTTTTTTTAAAAAATAAAAAAATTACCCAAAGTTAACCAACTCTACCCCACCTCTATCCAGAGGTACCCCTGGGTAACATTGTCTCTCTCCCCAAACCTTGGGAAGGGTTTACCCATAGATATCCCTACTTTACCTAGAGTTTAGGATATCACACATACATGTCCAGTAAGAATATAAAAGACAACCATATAAATATAGAGATGTACGATAAAATACATGATCTTATACATATTCATAGAATTTTATTATCTCAATATATTATTACATGTCTAAAAAAAGGTATAAGAGCATGGGGCATATCCTGAGGTGTACAACAAGAGTAAAAACTTATACTATTACTTATGGTATAAGTCTGCTCTCGAGAACTTGCTTGCTGCTAACACCTAAAAATAAACTATGTGGGTGTGAGTCTCACAAGTCACCGAGCTCAACAAAAAAACTCAAAAAAAAAAAAAAAAACCGTATGTAACCAACGTGTAACCACATGGGCAGGTGTAACTCATAACCACGCTAGTCAGATCAAATATATCAACTTAAAGGAATAATAGGAATTAGCGTATGAACTCAACTTTGAAACCCACAATTAAAGATAACTAAGTAGATACACTAACTAATGAAATATCACAAACAACAATCATGAAATTAACTATGCAACTAACCAGAAGTAGACCATCATTAAATCACATTCTCAAAATACCGCGTAGCCCTAACCATGAGTTCACTGGGCTAAAACATCTATCACCTAAAAATAAACATAATTTATTACAAATCAGACAACTAGTACTGCATACGAAAGTAACCACCACAACTATAGGAAACACGAGAAAGATAGTACAATGCTACCACTCGGACCATGGTACCTGGGGTATCTAGTCTAGGACCTGCTTCGGACAAGAAATCACAAGAAAGCTCTTTTAGTCTCGCAACCACGAACAAAAGGTCTAACTACGGCTCCACAATAATATTGCGTAAGTCAAAGAACTATGGAGACCAACTAACATCACCTACAACTACACACATTTTAGAGCTACGCCTGTCACACCTCTACAGGTTTCAGGGCCCGCAGAGTGAGTCAAATGGTAACATGAAACTAGCTGGAGATTAGTACGTCTACTAATGTCCGTCCCCCAACCATGAGTGCGCTACAAGCGACCAGCCAGAACAAACATACACCACAAGTCGTTGCCCCCACTGTTGTCGTTCCCTCAGTCGAGCAGGTTACTCAACAAATGGGTGAAGGTGTCCAGAAAAACGACACAAACTTCAACGATACACACAATATCAAGACAAACCCTGAGCATAATGCGTCTAGTTCACAAAAGAACCTGTGGTACCTGACTGTAGAGGCATTTTGAAAGAAAAGCCAGACCACCAAACTCGACAATCCACAATAATCTATGATTTATTATTATCATTTAACGAACAACATTTAAACACTTCATTTACAACTAAACTACTATTAAAGCTGAATAAAGATACTTTAAAATACACTTAATAATGCTCAATAGCACTAAACTACTAACAAAATATCCATCTCCAATAATCCATTGCAAAACAACATTAGTATTACTCACATGCATTAAACTATTAGAAAATTGTTACCAATAATTTGTCTAAACAATACTAACACAGTTCTACCATACTTAACCAACAAGTAATTAGTGAAACCGGGCCTTCACTAGGCCCACACTGCAAATGGAACAGTCATAAGCCTCGAAATTCAGAAGGCGACGCGCTTCTGGTCGCCACCCATAATGCAACACATCGATATGCCGCAACCCAAATTATAAAAGTGATAGCGAATAGGTCGCAACTTGATCACGACAACATGCCCGTCGACCGACTATCCATCGCATTCTCGGACAAAAAGCAGGGCACACATAACCCGATCTGAATATCTCACTAAACTACCATTTCCATACCTTTCAATTCTTGGTTCTGGTTTCACATACTAAATTTAGTGACATAAACATCAAATAACACCATTTAAAACTCTAAACTAATCCAAATGAATCAAACCATGCAAGGAAACGTGGGAAGTTTCCCTACCAATGCGAAGAACAGGTGTGTCTACACTCTAACCGATCTCTCGTGTCGGAACCACGTCGAATCACGAACCCCAGAAAAATCGCCAAGAATCTCCCACTAAGAGCTTCACCTCAGCCGAACAAAATTCTTTTCTCTATTTGGCCGACGAATAGGGGTTTAAAACTTCGGAGCTGAGATCGAGACAAGAAAACCATTGCGTTGCCACAAAGAACACGACATCTCGATCTGTCGCAATATCAAACGCAGGCCACACATTAACTTAGCGTGCACCACGCATCACACTAGCAGACAAAAGCTCCAAAAAGGCAGTACTGAGATAGCGACAAAGTAATTGTCACGTTAACAATGCGACACACACACCATCGCAACCTCACTGAGAACGCGACACTCACTTAGTCGCGTTCTCAGATAGAGGACCAGCGACTACTGTAGGCCAAAATACCCACCCATAGTACCTATATAACACACGAGCCCAAACATGGCTCAAACGGCCACGACGCACAAGACCAACACCAACCGGCTCTGAATCCAATAGATTAAATCTGATATGCCAAATGCCAAAATGTTATAACAAGTCTTCACAAAAAGTAGCATTAAATATTTATCAGACAATAAAAATATAAATGAAACAAATAAGTACTTAAGTGAAATAAATAGATAGTTCAATGGAACAACTTATTTGTTCCACTTACATATTTATTTAATCTACTTACATACTTATTCGTTCCACATACCTATCTATTTGATCTATTCATAAGTGAACAAATAAATAAGTGAAACAAATAATTTTGATCCACTTACATACTTATTTGTTCCATTTGTATATTTATTTATTTCACTTATCTATCTATTTAATCAACTTATAAGTGAAACAATAGATAAATAAGTGAATTAAATAGTTAGATAAGTAAAATAAAATAATTTATTTTACTTAATTATCTATTTATTTCACATATATTTAATTTGATTCTGACAAACATTAAATATTATTTTTTGTAGAGATTTATCTTACATCTTAAGATAATCAATCAGAAACCACCCGGGGCAAAAACTCCCTCTTGAACGGTGGCAAAACATTACTCTTCTTACAATGTCTCCCCCCCTCCTGCGACCCATTTTTTACCGTCATGGATTTAGGGTCACATTAGTCGAGCAACACGACATTCTTTCTTTCCGAACCATCAGATTGATGTCCAATTTACTTCACACCTAAAAGTAGAAAAACTATCCTCGTATACATAAGAACACCGGACAGATGCAAAAAAGATTGAAAAGCAAAGCCTTGGGACGCACTTCAAGCCGGTCGGATTTTTATTCTATACCACTTACCATGACTATCGTGTAAAGAACATCATCCAGAATTGTTGCCTCGTCAATATGGAGGCGGCCAAACAAATTGCTCTTACAACGTAGGGTTATGTTTCAAAAATGTCCACTCTGCTCTTTGGCAACTTCGAACCAGCAGCGGGGGCGGCGGTAAAAATGCAATACCATTGCAGAAAGAACAAGCAGCCATCACAACTATGTGACAAGATCTGGGTTCACTTCGGATCCCTGCAGTCGAGACCCTGAAATCTTGGGGTGTTCACGTTCCTCCAATACGACATTTGAAAGGCAGAGCTTGGCGTGTCTTCTCATTGAGCGTTATCTAAGTCTCTATATTATCCCAATCGATCGACCTATCCTCAAAGGATAATTCTGGATTTTGAAGGCGGTTGCGAGCCAATCTACTCATCACCGCGAGACCTGAAACAGCAATCCCCCTTTTTAATAAATGGCTGGGAGTACATACGTACATATCATCTGACCCCAATGCAGGAATTATATGAAGGCGTTAATTTGTTTAAGAAAAGGAATCATCAGCAGATGCTGGACGTGCAGGTTAATTTATGGGGGTGTTGAGGAGCACCTTCGACTACTTTGTAGAGTGCAGACCACCATCTCTCCCGGGGGACCTGGTACTGGTTGAGTGTCTCCTCGATGACTGCATCATGCTTCCCCTCCAGTACATTTTGCAGAGTGATCACAGCATCCTTGGTTTTCTTCAGGATGCTGTTCTCGTCCTCAATCTCAAGCTGATGGAGATCAGTCTGCGATGAGCTCAGGCTGACTGCCAGTGCAAACTGTGCTGCAGCTGCCCAGCGAGACGAGGCGAGCCACCTCCTTTGATCGTCACGACGTTTCGCCGCCTCCCTGCTGGCTCTGCTTTCCCCATCTACAAAGACTAGGCTCTGTTGCATGTGGAGTAGTTCAGTAGACATTTAGGAGATAGAGGGAGGGAGGGAAGAGAAGATGGAACATCAGGACAAGCACAAGTAAATAATAAGGCGTTCATTCCTACATTCATAGGCCCATGACAAAGATTCATACTGAAATAAATAATAAAACTAAATATAATAACCATGTATACTTTGTCTAAGAATACAATAAACAACATATAAACAAGACCATGGGACTCAATACCGGTCAGAAACTCAGAAACAGTACTGCATCTCCAAAAGCCCATCTGACAAGCTTGGCAATGAAAAATTGACACATTCCAATCTGTAAGCCGCTAATACAACAAGTATTTCACCTGTGGGGCATGTTGGGTACCAATTACAAAGTGGACAGACTAATCATTCAATTCTAGGAGAGATGTATATTCATAAATTTGTTGGCAATTCAGAGGGTCATTCAGGGTCCTGACTTCAGTAAATTTACCCAGGAGAACCACTTCATCATGAAATCAACGCCACGCGCCCTCACCCGACCACCCCAGCGCGAGCCGTGCCCCGCCTCCCTTTCCCGCGCCACTGTGCCCCTTCTCTCTTCCCGGTCCGGCCCCGCCACCTTTTCCGGCCCGCACGCAGGCTAGCCCACGCTCACGAGCCCGCCCCAGCGCCGCACCCCATCTGCGCTGCCCTCTCTCTCTCCCAGGTCGCTTCGCCACGCCACACTCCCGCGCCCCCTTGCGCCCGCCCGAGCCCCTTCGCAGCCACGGCGACCCCGCCCCGCTTCCTCGCGCCAGCACCCCTACTTCCTCGCGCCAACACACCCCCCTGCTCGCGTCTCCCTCTCACGGCTTCGACAGAAAGGAGGGAAGAAACGAGGAGCCCCGGTGCCAGCTCCTCCGGCAGCCGCCGCGGATGCCGGATCTCCGGCCACCTCCGCCAGTTCGGCGGCGGCGGCCATCGCCCGCGACTGCGCCCTCCCGCTCTTCCCCTTTTCTCTGGTTCCTGCGTGTGAGAGAAGGGAGGAAGCAAGCCCTTTTGAAGCAACCCAGTCAAACCAAGTTTGACCTGGTTAGGGCCAGCCCGGTTTGGTCCAGACTGCTACAGTGCCGGACCGCTACAGTACTCCGGGCGGTGCACCAGCACTGTTATTGCACCGCCAGCACAAAAGCGTCATTCGTGCTCTGATGGGCTAACTACTGTAGTTAAATAGATGACAGGAACAGCAGATCATGGAAGTATAAGGCATGAAAATGACTTGGTGTTCCTCATCGGTAACTGATGTTACGTGTTCTTGGTGCTTTGACAAGTTTATATACTACATTTTCCATTTGTGCAATGTTACATACGGTATTAGGTCTTTGTGAAAATGCCATGAGCTTTGCTTTTGAGTAGTGACATGGTGCACAGTTGCACTAGCTACTGGCATATCCTGATATGATCTGGATATCTGGCCCTTGGAAACAGATCACAGGTTCTTCATTGATTTTCTCTCTCTCTATATCTATCTGTAATGTTTGGCCTTATAAACTGTTTGGCACCTTGCTTCTTGACTTTGCTTTCTTTCCCGCAATTCATTCTATCCTCACTGGACATGGCTCTTGCAACTATGCAGCAAAACCACCTGAAGAGGCATGACCGCAAATCTAATTGGTTGGTGGTGCAAAATAATGGTGCAGAACTTGGAGAAGATGGAGTCAATGGATGGTCCTGAATGTGTATATGGATCCATGAACCACATGGATTGCGGAATCGCCGATCTGGATCGGAATCGGCCATAGCCGATTCGATCCAGCTCCAAAGGGGCCAACCTGGATCTCCGCATGCCATATCCAGTAAACCTATGTAATTAAACAAAATACCTGCCAACATTTCCCTGATCCCAGCCAATCCTATCTGATTCCAGATCGGGATATTGGAGGGGGGGGGGTTCCGATCTTGGACCCCGATCCGACCCAAAATTCCTCGGTGGACCATGTTACATCACGTAAATGTTGAATGATGACACAGTATGTGAAACATTTTGACAGGTAAATGAAAAGAAAAATATTTGTCCGCTTCACTGGAGGAACTCTGCAAATGACCTTCACAATATCCTCCAACCTTAATCATGGGTCAAAGTGCAAGTCATATATATGTGAACAAAGAAAAGCTAGACTTGGAAGGTCTGCAGTCATTCACATGATTAATGACAAAAGAGCATTTGAAACCACTCTGTTAATCCAAACTTTGAGGAAAACAACTAAGGAAAGATCAAAATTTAAAAGTCAGCTAGCTCAGATAGGAGTAGGCCAAGAAACGTCCGTTGCTGTGAGCAGTTTTTGGCCAGAACCACCTGGTTTTGGCCAAAGCTGCCTCCGGAACTTGAATTAGATCTGGCCAGGACATGTCTGGCTCGTGAAACCAGTTTTTAAAGCTTAGGCTAGTGAAGCGAAAAAATGACCAGTGAATCACTGGCTGACAAGAAAGATAATTAACAAGAATTGCATGCTTGTAAAAAACAGCTTAACCTTATCAGAACATGGATTCCGGAATAAGATTGATTCAAAGAAATTTATTGCTACAAGGAGAACCACCAGTGTCTAGAGGAGTCAATTATTATATGAAACACATTACCCGCAAGTATTGAGCATTGGCAGCCCCGGTACTTTGGACCATCTTGGAGAAAGCACTCTCCTCATTCGACAAGAGATCCTCTGGTGAGTCAAACTCTAGAAGCTACAAATGGAGAAGGTTATAGAAAAGTGGTTATTAAACTTTTACACAGGTGAAAATTGCCATGAGGCATGAATAGCCACACAACCGTTACAAGGTATATAACTGCAAACATATGCGCACATGAGCATGCTGAAATATTTATGGGCCAGAATCCATTTGTGTTGCAATTGATAGTTTGGTCAATGAAGCAAAGCCACATACTGGAGAAAGAATTAGTTCACAATCTAAATGCATGCATTTCGACAGCTTATTTCAGTAGTAGAAACAAATCAATTTGGTACTAAATATCCCACAACCCAGTCCACAAAAGAAAATCTCAACTCTTAACTGTCAACAAAATTTCTTATTTAATATTAGAATCCTAGGGGCTAACATCAATTTCCTTTTTAAAAAAAGTTTAACCAAAATTTTATTGTCTTCTACATTCTCGGCCCACACTGAAATGATATCTGCAGCCTAATCTTTGTCTCATTAGACAAATAGGATTGGTTCCAATAAGAAATCAGGCCCAGAGCGGATGCTGCATCTAGCAAAGTTACTGTTATAAAAATATCCAAGATAAAATCTTGGGAATATTAAGATAAATTTGATAAAAGAATATGTTAAACAGCTAAGAGAATATGAACTCTCAAACATCAAGCTAAAGGCACAAGGGTTACCCGGCCAGCACTGAGGACAAGAACACGGTCACAGTCAATAATTGTGTTCAAACGATGAGCTATAATGAGCATTGTGCAGGATTTGAACTCCTCTCTAATTGTCTTCTGGATAAGAGCGTCTGTTCTAACATCCACAGCTGCAGTAGCTTCATCCAAGACAAGAATCTTTGATCTTCGCAGCAGTGCACGAGCAAGACTTAATAATTGCCTTTGTCCAACACTAAAGTTCTCCCCTGCCTCAGAAACCTTTAGAGCCAGCAAAAAACAATCTTATCAACTGAGGAATTTGGATACATGCTTCTTTATCATGGATCTTTCCTTGGTACAGTGATGAGAGTTTGTAGTTTGTACAACCCTAGTTCTAACTTCTAAGAACAGAACTAGAACTAAAAGGAGATTTTGTATCACAAGCACTAAAAGGGAAAACTTTCAATCAAAAGTCTTCAAGTTTATTCAGCAAGGTAACATTGAGATGAAATTATTGTGGGGGGGGGGGGGGGGGGGGTGTTTGAGTATTCTTTGCTGTCAGTATCAAAAAGGATAAATGAAATTGAGAAGGAAACTTTGCAAATTCCAAGCGCCAAGAAAACCAGAGAACAATTATTGTGATTACAATTATGCAACAAAATTGACACCACCTATCTCATTGTAGCGTTAATGCAAAACATCATGCTAATTAGTAAGAAAGAGATGAGAAAAATGCTTAGGTGATTCATACAGGGATGAATTTGAACATTTGATAAGAAAAAGTGGAACTACTGTGCAGTTTTATCATTCTTCTCTCACTTGAAAACATATAATTGCAAAAGGATACAATGAGCACCATGTACCTCAGCATCAAGCCCCAAGGAATTTCTCCTAACAGCATCTTTTAGATGTGCTCTCTCCAAAGCCTCCCAAAGATCTGCATCGTTGTGCTCATTGAAGGGGTCCAAATTAAATCGAATAGTTCCTAGAAGTAGATGAAGAATTTTATCATCATGGACTAGCAATGACTTGAAGCCAGAAAAGGGAAATAAAAAGTAAAAACTGCTCAAGCATAGACATCATATGGTCTGGGAACACATTTCAGGCAAAGTCTACTTCTGAAGAGATAATCTTGTTTTCTTTTACATTCTGTATCTGTAAAATGGAAGACAAATGCATATCTAAAGGATGTGCTACATTATCAGCTAGAGAATATTAACAGTAATAATATGAGTTACATATTCTTAAGGAAGTTTCTCTAGAAGGTGTGCAATGAGGTCTTTCTTGCTATGCATAAGTGCATATCTTTTTTTTTTCTTTTTTTTTTTTGAAAGTGGGTAGTACCACATGCATATATATAAAGAAAGAGAATGTACAAATATAAGTGGGCCAAAAACCCAAGAAAAGAACACCTCCACAGCACCTATACATCAAGCACACCAAGGTGTAACAAATCTAATCTCCCAAGGAACCAAAAAGAGGAGAATAGAAGGATTTACATTGGATAGAGTGGCCGCCCACTCCACCCTACCCCAAACAAAATGTAACAGCGCCTCCCCTAAGCAGGACTCCCTCTTGAAGATATGGTGGTTGTGCTCCCCCTACACGTCCCATAAAGGAGGCATGAAGAATAAGCCACCAAACTATCCTGCCCAGCCAGAGGGACCAAAGCCTATGCCAATCCCGAAGCAAAGAAGAAACATCACCCCGCAAGGTGATAAAGCAACCAATACTGCGAGCAATCTCCTGCCAAAGTCCCTGACAATAAGAACAACCCACAAAAAAGGTGATCCAACGATTCCTCCTCGCCACCGCAGAGACAACAAATAGGGCTCACATTCGGAAAAAAAAAGGGCCAATCTATCTCTCGTGGGAAGCCTCCCATGAGCAATTCCCTAGGCCAAAATCTTTACCTTGAGAGGACTGGTGGATCTCCACACTTCTTGAAAAAAGCCAAAACACACTCCCATCCATGCAAACTTCATAGGAAGATTTGACTGAGAAAGTCCCTCCCTTCCCCCATCTCCAGAACCAAACATCCTCCCCATCTTGAGGGTGAAAAGGAAGGATCAAACTCAGCAGACTTTGGAGCTGCTCCAACTCCTCATGCAGCGAAGTCATGCCTAAAAGTCGGGGCCCAGGCACAACTTGGGACTAGCTGGTCAAAAACTTGAGCCATAGAACCACCAGGAGACACCGAAACAACAAAGTGATTGGGGAACATGGACTCCAAAGTGAAGTCACCGCACCACCAGTCTTTCTAGAAGAGACACTTATGCCCATCGCCCAACTTCACCCGAACCCTAAAAGCAATAAGATCCCATACTCTAGAAGAAGAAAAATTGCAGCGCCTAATGACATCGGACCACACCCTTACTTCCCCATTCCCAACCTCCAAAACCACCTGTCCAAAAGAGCTAAATTGAAGTTTCTGACATTCATTAGCCCTAGGACCTCCTTGCTTTTTTGGGATGACAATCCTCCCCTAAGAAATATCGTGCCAACCTTTGTCTCTATCCCCAGACCCATGCCAAAAGAATCTACTCTGAATAGAACGAAACTTCCTAACCATGGAGCTTAGAATGTGGAACATAGAAAGAAAATAGGTGAAAAGACTATCCAACACCAAGCTGGACATAGTGAGGTGGCCCCCGTAGGATGACCATCTTGCCTTTCAAACTGCAAGCTTGGACTCATCCTGCTGAATAATGGGTTGCCGATCAAGGCAATGAAGGGGAGGCCAAGGCATGAGATAGGGAACTCACCAATGGCACAACCCAACAAAATAGCTGCCCTCCATAAAAATCTCTCCTCCATATTGACCCCAACCTGGATGCTTTATAGAAGTTAACCTTCAAACTAGTGACCTCCCGAAAGAGCTCCAACAATAGCCTCACCACAGTATAGGATTGGCCCCCATCCCCCAAAAATAAAATAGGATCATTATCATACTAAAGGTGAGAGATCAAGAGACCATCTCTACTTGCCAAAAAACCATTGATCAGATTAGACACCTTAGCCTACTACACACCCTGCTGACCACACTCGCCCCCAACATAATATAGGGGGGAGAGGTTCCCCTTGGCGTAGACCCTGACTGCTATAGAACCAAGGCGCCAACTTCCTATTGATAATAATACCAATGGAAGCTGAGATGACACAAGCTCTTACCCAATCAATCCATATGACCCTGAAGTCCATACTCTGCAAGATATCAAAGAGACATCAGTTGACCCTATTATAAGCCTTCTCAAAATCTAACCTCAAGACCACTCCTTTCCTCCTCTGTTGCTTGAAAGCATACATGCATCATCAAGAAGTTGTCCAGCATATATATCCGTCTGATGAAAACTCCTTAGAAATGACTGACCAACTTATCCATCACAAAAATCAGCCGCTCTGCTAAGACATTGGTGATGATCTTGTACGTGCCATTAAGCAAGCTGATAGGCTGAAAATCACTAAAATCTTACGCTCCTGACTTCTTAAGGGTAAGCCAAGAATGTCTTGTTGAAACCCCCCCAAGTGTGCTCTTCCTTCTTGAAATTCATTCACTACAGCAATGGGGTCCTCTTTTATGATACCCCAACACTTTTGGTAGAACAGTAAGGAGAAGCCATCAGGGCTCAGGGCCCTATCTCCTGCCAAAGAGAACACAACCTGGAGAATCTCCTCCTCAAAAAAGGGGAGAGAGATAGCCTCTCTCTCCACAGGGGAAAGGCAAGGGAGTAGGTCGGCAACAAAGCTCACCCTACAAGAAGGTTCCTCCGAGAATAAGAAGGAATAAAAGACTCTCGCTTGATCTCTGATATATGATCTACACTTGAGAAGAGAAGCAATAGCCTCCCACCGTGATGGTAGAGATGGAGTTAACCCTTCTCTTCCCTGAAGCAATCCACTGGAAGTAGGCAGTGTTTCTGTCCTCCTCTTTAACCCATCTGTCTTTGAATCTCTGTTTCTGATAAATTTCCTCCTTGGCCAACAAATCACTGTGGGGATGCGGAAAAGATGGGCTTTGATTTTAGATACAATGTGCATTTTATCTGTTTTGTAGGAAAATATATGCGTGCATTTATATCTATGCATGAGCGTGCCAGACTGTTTAAAATAAACATACAAAGAGATTTGATATTTATGAGGTACATCGGGTATAGACCCTAAGCCCTCGAGTATTTTGTATATTTATTCCGCGCACGTCCGTTTTATCAGGCAACTGGGGTGGTCGTGTACTGGACCATTCCCCACCGACCGGAGTCGATGTTTCATTTACATCGGGTGAAAACCCGAACACCTTTAATACGATACGTTTGTTAAAAGATTTTGCCGAAATTAGAAGACTTTAGACGACATTTTGAATTCCACAAATATCCTCAAACAAATATTTTTATGACATTTGCATGTACGTCCTTAATGGGGTGTATATGCCTCCATTAGGCGTTTACATAAGTCGTGCCTTCACATGCGTGTTATTTTAAAACATGGAAGGACTTATTTACAAAATGACACGGTCTTATAACCTGTGGTGTCTTCCTCTTCCCACGTCACGATCTTTCCACCATAATACGGACGGAGTGCGGGCCGGGTGAAGGGATCGCGAGAGGTATTCTCCCAAAATCCCTGAAGCACAGACTCCTTAGGGCCTTCTCCCCTTTTCAGAATTCTCTTTGGACTTCCACTGCTCTGGATCTCTGTTTCGAACCCGTTTATCTCAGGTGTTCAAAGTTAGCAAACCCCGAGGCTATTCTCGGGACTTTCCGGTCGTTTCTTGACCTCCTGGGGCTCTTCGGTCGTATTTTGACCTCCCGGGGCTTTTTTGTCCGTATCTCAACATGTCTAAGGGTTTCTGCCGTTATTTGACAATCCCCAGACTTCGAGTGGCATGCCATAAGTTGGGCCCAGAAGAGCGCATGTCATTTCATAGAAGCGACGCAGGTCCCACTCCACCGGTCGTGCAAACGACATGAGCCAGGGCCCAGGCCTCTCGATCATTTCTTGACTTTTCCGAGCGGTTCCGGGTATTTCCGTCATTGATTGACTTTTCCGGATCCTCCTGCCATTTATCGACTTACTTGGACTTCTCCGCCATTTGTTGACGTTTTTCGAGAGTTTCCAATGTGTTCGGCTTTAAGTCACACCCAGGAGAGAGCACGCCGCTTCATAGAAGTGGCGTGGATCCCGCTCCACCGGGTTGGACAAAAGGCACGAACCGTCGGACTATCTTTGCCATTTTCCCTGCCACAGGGACATATCTGCAATTTTCCGGACAAAAGGGGTATTCCTATAATTTTCCGGGACAGCAGGACGTATCTGCAACTTTCCGGACAGCAGGATATTTCTGCAATTTTCCAGGACAGGACATATGTGTAATTTAATACACCCATGCACAAACTTTATGTCCTTAAGGACCTTTGTGTAATTTTACACAAACTCGCGCCTATATGGGGGTTATGGGGGTCTTCATATTTTGAAGAACAAACATCTCCCCCCCCACCCAAAAGGAGGGGGGGGGGGCTTCATCTCCTAGCCAAAAGTCCTCTTCCAGCCCTTCAAAAACCAGATCTGAAGTTTTCAGGAAAAGGGTTTTTCTCACCACCCTTTTCTTCATGGCCCTTACCCCTATTTATAGGGGTTTGAGAGGCCAAGGGGTTCCTGCGGCCCCTTTTGGGGTTTTTGGCGCTAAAACCCTCCCGCTGGGGGGTGGGTGTGCACAGGGGGCAGGTGCTGAGGAGCACCCCACTGGGGGGGTCCTGCGGCCGGGGAGCTGGCGGAACACCCCGCTGGGGGTGTCCGGCGCAGAAACACCCCCGCGGGGGGTGTTCTGCGCTAGGACACCCCCGCAGGGGGTGTCCGCGCAGGGGAACACCCCGCCAGGGGGGGGGGTGTTTGTTCTGCGCCAGAACACCCCGCAGGGGTGGTTCTTGCGCACAAATACCCCTGCAGGGGGTGTCCGGCTGGTTTTTTGGGGAGTCGGTTTTTTTTTTTGTTAATTTTTTGTGTCAACAATGACCAAATTGCCTTCTCAAGAAATTCCCCGTTACTCTGTTTTCCTCATCCATAAGACTTGCTTCCTCCAAACTATTCAAATCAACTAGGTGCTGAATAATCTTGTCCTTAGCCACCCTTCTAAGGAGGGTTTTACATGTCCCTCAGGAATGGAGACCGTGCAGTGTGCTTCAGCTTCCTCACAAGAGTGCCCATAGCTGAGGAACTGGCAATCAGACTCCTCTAAGCCCCCACACGTCTCCAAGAAGTCGGGTACACTGAGCCAGACCTGCTTAATCTTGAAACCGAGAGGCTTGCCATGTTGTCTTGAAGTCTTCAATAAAATGGGCTTATGGTCAGAACAAACAACATCAACTCTCATGTTGGACTATGTGTATGCCTCATGCGACATACGTAAGCCCACCAAAGCAACCTCCTAAATAAAATGAGAGAAATCATCAATCTTACCCACCATAGCATTGTCCCCAGTCCTCTCCCAAACAACTGCTATCACATTGAAATCCCCTCCAACATACCAAGGCTAGCCCGAAGAAGAATGGAACTATATCAACTCCTACTATAGCTGACGTTTCTCTTCCTTGGACTAAGGGCCATACAACCTAGTGAAACCCTAAAGGAAGCCATCCCAGATGTTTCTGAAGTGCAGAGAGACCGCTCACCTGGTAATGACCCTCTCTCGAGACACTTCCACGTCGAAAGGATTCTACAAGACCCAAAATCCTCCCCCCTCCCCCCCCCCCCCCCCCTTCCCAACCTGTCTATCAAGGGAGCCCACTCCTTGGGATAACAAAGTACCTCCAATATCCCTACTGAGGTCACTACCATCCCCTTCCCACTTTGTTTCTTTTAAGCATAAAATATCAACTCAAAAAACCCTCATCTTCTCAACCCCTCCTAACCCCCTCACATTTCAAGAGATAATCCTCATTGATGACTAGATAGAGGTCTCTCTTCCTTTCCCTCTTCCTCCTCACTACGCCTACCCGCTTTGGATCGGGATCTCGCCCCTCCTCATATGCTTGCACTCCATCTTTTGTTAATCTTAGAGAACGCTCCCCTCAAATCCTTCTCAGCCGCCTCAAAAGGAATTCCCACCTATTTTACCACCCCCTTCACACGCTCCATCACAAGGACCTCTACCTCATTGAGTATCTCCCTCACTTCGTCCCTCCCGACCTTGCTTCTCCCCCAGGCCTCGACATCTTCCTGCATCACCCTCTCTCCCTCATCAAGGGAGCACCTACATCCGCACTGTCGTTCCCCTGCAAAATGATCAGGGCCAATGAAATCCCCCATCCAATGGATGATCAGGCAGCCTGTGCATATCTTGATGTACTAGCAAACTATGGAAAAACCACTTCATCTTTCATAATTTAATAAAGAGAAATATAAAATATTAAAAATAAACAAGAATAATTTTCTTCTTGGAACTTAAAGGGGAATCTATATAGAAGTAAAGACTTTAAGTTAATTGCAATGTTAGGACTCTGGGGGCAAGTTTAGCGAAAATTATGTTTTTCACAGTTAATGTGACCAAAAATTGCAATATGCTTCACTGCACTGTTGAAAAAAGATATGCACTTACATACCAGAAAACAGAACTGGTGACTGTGGAATAATGCCAAGAACTTTACGCAAATCTGTCAGACCTAATTTTGAAATATCACATTCATCAATAAAGATTTGTCCTCTTTCTAGCTCAACAATCCGAAATAGAGCATTAAGCATGCTAGATTTCCCAGCACCAGTCCTGCCAACAATACCCACTTTCTCGCTTCCTGTGATTGTAAATGATATACCATGAAGAACAGGAGGAAGTTCTGGCCTATAACGTAAAACAACATCCTGGAATCTAATATCACCAGAGGAAGGCCAACCCGGTGGTGGCCTATTGCTTTCAATCACAAGAGGAGCCTCTGAAGGCAATTCTATATATGTCCCCACACGTTCAACAGCATTTAGACTGTTCTCGGCCAGACTTGCAAGACGGAGAACAGCTGTCAAAAGATTTGTTATGTTTAATGCATATGTAAGAAGCAGACCCATAGTTGATGCAAATGCCTTCTGATTTTCAGAACGTTGATTTTGCATGACAGCAAATGTTGCCGTTAGCCAAATCATGAGACCTCCCAATGTTTCCAACCGAATACCAAGCCAGCGGTTTGCACCCATGTTTACAAGAGTATATCTAACATTGTTATCCATAGATTTCCCATTGATGGCAGTCATTCTATCATATGCTTTGTATGCCTTATTGTTGACAGACCATTCAATGCTTCAGAAAATTGTGCATAGACAGGTGACCTAGTGATAGAGTCCAAGCGCTTAACTTCACGTGCAGTACTCTGAAAGGAAAAAATAATCAAGCACTTAAGCAGATCAACTCATGGATTATCAGCAAAAAGGACTGACATTAGAGTAAAAGCGATAATGGGTATTAGTTATACTAAGTCTAAGACTTCTCAAAAGAAATCTCGTTGCTGCATTAGAGAAAATGGTTTTCATTTCATTTACTAAAAAATAGCACTAAACAATAAAATATTACTTATTTATTTATCTTTCAAAGGTAACAAGAATACTGGTTAAAATTCATTGATAGAATCATAGAACACAGTAAAGCGTACAATGTGAGCGGAAAAGAAATTATTAGACATTTTTATAAAGGTGAATTATACTCCTAATCCATAAGCTGGCTTCAGATTTAGGTGATTTTTTCCCCTTTTTTTGAAGGTAACCCACACGTGAAATCACTCTTTGCTCACAAGTTAAAAAATATGTTCTATGACAACTACTAGAGGATTTCTAGTCACTGTTTTGCCTGCACAACATTTTAACATAAGAGAGGACAATCTACGACACATGACCAGGATTCATCACTGATCACAGTAATATAGAATGGAATGTGCATAGTGGAAATCCAATCCACATACCATCTTAGGCAAGACTTGTCAAGAACAAGGAATTCTTATCAGAGAATTCAGGTAGGGAGAAGGGATAAGAACAGAACCGCAGTGATTCAAATGACCAATCCGATTATGACAGATCAGATAGGTTTCCAGGTTTGAAACAAAGTGCAACTTGGAGCAGATCAACTCTCTTAGGTTGCACTTGCAGAAAGGGGTTAATGATTGACAAAATTTACTAAGGGCCTCCTTGAATGCAACTTTAAGATGAACAGGTTTATCATAAACGTGTTTAAATAAACATGTTTTATATTAATCCCTCTTTGGAGTTTTTCATAAAGTGTGTTCATGCCAAACACTGTTTACAGGGAGTCTCCACCATAAACCAACTCAGTGTAGGGTTATGAAAAATGCATTCATGAAGACATTTTGAGTTTATGATAAACTCAAGTGAGTTAAACTCAATTTTCTACCAATCTAAGGTTATAATATGAGATGAGTCATGAGTCTACAAAAAACCTAAACATGTTTACAATGTGCATGCAAAAAGTCCTTGAAACTCCAGAATGAGAATTCTTGTTCCCCTTACGAAAATCTTTTAATTTATGGGACAATGGGAATTCCAGCCAATATGGACTATTGAGTCATTGACAACAAAATCCAAGTAAACCCAGGAATTAAGCTCTACCCTTGGGTGAGTGGACCTTTTCTGGGATGGGAAGCAACCTCCAATCTTTCTGGGGTAAAATAAAACTGGTATTTACTGGCCTATGTCAATAACAGATCTGTGAATTCCAAATTGAAGCTCTGAATTTCCACTAACTTTCTTGAAGAGATTTCTGCGAATCTTCTGTCTTGAGGGAACTTAAAATACTTAAGAGTTAAAAGACTAAACAATGACTAATTAGCTTTGCAGAATACTTCTGAAACAAAATATTCACAATGGAAGACTTGTTGAAATATGGAAATTGGATGAACATATTCACGGAATCACAAGAAAAAAACGTCCATCTCCTACTCCCAATATTCCCCCTCTTCTTCCTGCAAATTAGGAGACACAAAGGGATCACAAAACCATTCCCACCTACATGGTAATTTCTATAGCATTTTTTCTAGTGATAGCAATGTGTGTTTAAACAACAACTGAAATCAGGTTCTTCCTCTCTCATGTTAAATGGCCGAAACAAAGAGGGATTACCTCACCCTTGAAACCATCAGCCCAAGCTTCTGATTGCCATCTTTCCTCCTTTAAGCAATGACTGCAGTTGATGTACAAACATGTTCCAGGCAAAAGATTTTAGCAACCCAAATGAAACTAGATCAGAAAGTAGCCTCCAGTGACTAGTGACTACACACTATTTTTCATCCAACTTGGACCTTGACCGGCCCAAAAAGTATAATGCTTGAAGACATCCTTCTAATTATTAGACATGACACACAAAATCCTACTTCAATAATGTGCACCACGTGAATTCTTAAACAAAAAAAGATGTCTAAGATGCACCTTGATCGGAAAATGCTTTTATTAGTTAAGGTGAAAAATTCATCATGGGGCCTTCAACACCACTATGTATATCCAAACTGAACTGAGCCCAGAGTTAGTGTCTGGCCAAGCCCATTTGAAGCAAGGAAGGAAGGATTGGGGATCGAGCAAAGATTGTCCTGCTCAAAGCTGATCCACATTGTCAGGATCCAACAATCCAAGCCTGACCCATCCTTAAAGGTACTTTTAATCTGTACATTTACACATGCAGGTGTTTCTAAAAAATTCCACACCCCACCCACTTTCCTTTTCCACTTTTCTCTTTCTTTAATCTGTAGCAGGTGTCAGCATGGAGCAGAATGGAGGAAGAGAAAGAGAAGGTAGCTACAATAGCTCCTGCAGGGAGCAATGACGGCAATTGCAGGCAGAGACAGCAGCGGGGGCGGTGGGTGGTGATCAGAGGCGGTGGCAGTGGCAGCAACAGCATCTGCAGGCAGAGACAGTGGCATGCTGGCAGCATCAGATGGCGATGGGGCAGGGGGCAGGATGCAGGAGGCAAGGCTACATGGTGCCACTAAGTAGCTTTCCTTTCTTCTTCTTTACTCACCACAAGGGGGTGGGCTACCTGAGTTAACCCTAGAATCGACCAATCCTGCCTTGAATTGCCCATTCCTAGCCAACCCCTGGCCAATTCGGCTGATCCCATTGAAACCTCCAGAACAGGCTGATCAGGGTCGAGTCAGTTTAGCAAAAGCCCAATTTTGGATCAGCCAATCTCATCCAATTCTGCTCACGATAATTTGAAGCACCACTTTCATGTATCAACTGAGGAAAGATTGGTAGATCTTCTTTCTAATACAATGCATGTCATCTATCATTCAGTCAACATGGTACCGTAAATAGCTTAACAATAACAAAATAGTAGAAGCTAGATGCTCCTTTCAAATTCTAAGGCTAATATAACAAGAATTGGTTTATGTTGACAGAAGAAAACTGCAAAGATAGTCAACCAAGAATCATAACCATTTGCTGTGTGAAGCAAAAACATACAGTCATCATCATCATCATCATAGCCTTATCCCATTATTTGAGGTCAGCTACATGAATCCTATTCTGCCAAAGATTTTTATCAAGTGCTATATTCATGTTTAAACCCAAGAAGCCAATGCCCATCCTAATAACATCGCACCATCTCATTTTAGGCCTTCTCTAAGCTCTTTTACTAGCATCCACTAAGATTTGGTCACATCTTTTAACTGGCGTTGAGTTAGGACGACGGTGCACATGTCCAAACCACCTAAATATATTTTCTCTTCCATTGGAGCTATCCCCAAGTCCTCACGGAAGCGCTCATTCCTAATCTTATCATTCTTAATCTTACCACACATCCATCTCAACATCCTCATCTCTGCTACACACATTTTGTTAATATGTTCCTTTAATACTACCCTACACTCAGTACATAAAACAAAGTAGGCCTCACAGTTGTTCTATAGAAGTTCCCTTTATGTTTCACACATATATGACAATCACAGAGGACTCTTGATACACTTCTCCATTTTAACCAGCCTGCCTTAATCCTGTGTGCAACATCATCATAAATCTCTCCCATTCTCTTGAATAATAGACCCTAAATACCAAAAGCTACTAGTCTTAGGAATGTTTTGTCCATCGATTAGAACCATATCTTCTTGTAATACTCTCTAATTACAATGCATAAACTCTGACTTGCTACTATGAATTTTAAAACATTTAGATTCCAAGACATATCTCCAACTTTCTAACTTAACATTTAAACCATCATACTTTCATCAATTAAGACAATATAAAACATACTTTCACGTCTTGCAGTATAAACCTTTACCTGATAGTACAAGTAGGCTGCATAAAACAGAATAAGAAGTGGCATGATTGCCCACAGAGATAACGTGCTCACTATGCCTATGAGAACAAAAGTAGATAGAAGCTGTGACACTTGTCCCAGAAACATATTTACGAAGACTGCTACACTGCGATCTATATCGCCTAGATCTTTTGCAAATCGATTGATTATTCGTCCAAGTGGATTAGTGTGGAAAAATGACATCGGAGCCCTCAATATAGAATGAAGCATAGCATCATGTAATCTCTTCGCTGCATAAAGGCTTGAGGTGATCAACCAAAATGAGTTTGTCAATGTCACCATAACCTGAAGATTTATAACATCGTGTAAGTTCCTGGTATAGCAGCCAAGGCTATTTTTAGCTAACTAGGCAACAAAGTTGTTTCTTGAAAAGATTTTGTAAGTCAAAGTGAAGATGAATGCATGAAGCTTACCTGGCCAAAAGAAAGAAGGGCATAAACTAAATTGTAATAACCAGAGCCATGAGTTTTTGGACCACTCCGATCTGTCCAAACACTTAACCATGTGCTACTTGAAATTCGCAGAACTTCAGTCAAGAAATAGCACATAAAGAGTGTCATAACCACCCAAAAACCTCCCAATGCATTTTTGTACCTGAAAGGTGCCAAGTCAAGAGGGAGAGAAATGTATACATGTCAAAAAGTGGGCAGACATCCACATAATGAAGATAACTTCTGAGGAAAGAATAAGGTACATGCTCTGATGACCATGCCAAATGCTACTGTGCAAGATAAATTTGTCTTTCATACTCAATGAATAGAGGCTTCTTTTATGCAAGCACAAAAAGCACGTCAAGGTAAACTGTGTTAAACCTATGTCAAGAGTGTCTAATGATCATACTATATATGATAAGATGGTATCTTTACATAGCCAAAGAAAAGTTCAATAGTACATTTTCATGATGAATATTTGTTAACTATTCAAACAAAATGTTTTGAATCCTAACTTCATACAATGGATCTGACAACTTCAGAGCATGTGCTATGCCCTATCTGCAGAAGTTGGATGCTCAAAAGAAGAAAGGAGCAAATTACCCACTAAACTGATAAGGCTTATACAAGGGAGAAAGGGTATTACCTTGAGAGAACTTTTGCACTGACAACACCTGTTTCGCGTTCTTCTTGCTTGATGAGAACAGACTTTCCCACTTTCTTCTTGAATGGTCCATAGCTGCTGAACCACCTGTTTTCACACTTTCCCCATTGGCTACAGGTTCTTCTGAATCTTGGCTCCTGTTTTCACCACCAGCTTTTTCTTCTATTTGTTCCTCCATTTTTCCAGCATTTTCCATTAACTTTTTGAACAGTACTCCACTAGAATTTAATTCTTCGAAGGTCCCTTCTTCTTTTACCATGCCCTCGTGAATTAAAATAATTCTATCAACATATGGAAGGAAATGCAGCTGGTTAGTAACGAGCACCCGGGTTTTCTGTTTTAATTCATCCTTGATGCATCTGTCAAAGACCTGGAAGAGACAACATTCAGACCATACTCCAAGAAGTCCTCGTGCAGTTGAAAGACAAAAACTGCCAAAGTCACATGTAACTCTAGAGTCTATCATCTGTCTGATAAATTCCTTGAAGAAAAACACTAGTTCATTTAAAAGGAGGAGAAAAAAATTCAATATTTTTGTAATCAGGAGATCGTATCGAAAGAAACTTACAAATTTACATTACGGGCTCCTATGTTGGTCCTTGAATAAAAAAGTGGTTCAGATTAAAGCCACCTGCACTTCGACAGGCGCAACTAGACCAGATTGGCTTTCAAAATTAGACAAAAGAACAGCTGGAACCTGGGTCTCACCCGAACTTGTAGAATCAAGTAAAACTTGCTAGAAATCATAGGAATCAGCTGGAACCAGCCAAACAAGGATTTTTTTTTTTTTAAGGTAACGCAGGTTATGTTTCATTGAATAAGGATAAAAGCAGGTTACAATAAGCATATGTTGCTAAATGAAGGAAAAAAAAAAAAAAGATACAATGAAAAAAACAAAAGGATAGGATCATCAGAGGCATCCTACTGAGATTGTAGGATGAGAATGTTCACAATGTCAAACAGTTCCAATATGCCAGATTATATAGATTTTCTTGCCTTCTCTGGCTGCGTAACAAACCTCCTCCTGCAACATTGTACCAATCAATTGCCCATTTCACAGCTTTCTCCAGAATATCATAGAGCCATAGACAGCATTATAATCACCATTAAATCTTCTATGATTTATGGCTTTCCATATGGACCAAAAAGTAGCTGTGAGAATAATCAATCACTCACTGGGAGTAGCTTCTAAGGGTTTGCAATTAAACTACCATCGCCAAAATCCATGAACATCCTCTGGAAGCCTCTGTTGAATATCGTAGCATCTCATAATGAGAAGCCAAACAATCCTGATGATTCCGCAGGAGCAAAACAGCTAATTCACACTCTTCAAATAATCCACAGAACATGAGGCATTATCTATGTAGAAGAAATTTTTTTTGAAGTCTATCTGATTTAGGCAGCCTTTTGATCTGAATTTTCCACAACAGCTGAATTTTAGTGGGAAGGCACTTTGACGGTTTGACCAAACAACTATATGCCACCACACCCTCATTCCTCCATCCAAGAGCAATGTGGACATAGATTTAACAGAAAAGGCCATTTTTTCCACATGCCATACAATATTATCCATATCCGAAGTAGAAAACTAGACCTTTTGAAGAATACCCTGTAATCAAATATACTCCTTGTGTTCAGAGACTGCTCATTTTTCTTGTTAGCTGAATCACCCAATTTCCAGCTCCTTCTTTAAACATAAATTCAACAGTCACCTGTTTGAATTTTGATATTCTGTAAAAATTGAGAAAAGTGTTGACAATGGCTCATCTGTGCACCACCAATCATCCAAGAAATAAGTATTGTTACCTTTACCTAATTGGATTTTGATTATTGAAGTGAACATGTCAGCACCTTGTAGAATACCTCCCCAGATTGCAGATACTCTGCTTTTGCAAGTTGGTGAGAAGTTCCATCTGCTTCTGCCTTTGAAATATTTAATTTTAACAATTTTGGCCCACAACATGTCCTCATCATTCCCAAGCCTCCAAAGTCATTTAATTAACATGGCTTTATTGAAGGTGAGAATAGGAACCAGATCTGTCCCCCCACTATTTTTAGGTCTGCACACCATTGACCACTTTAACAAGTGAAGACCTCTTCTAGCTCCCTTATCCCCTTGTCCAGAAGAAAGATGCTCTGATGCTTTCAATTTTGGCAACTGTTGAAGGGATCTCAAGAACAGCCAAGTAATGGCTAGCAAGAACAGACATAAATCCATCTAACCCCCGCTGATAAAAACTTGGCCTTCCACCCATCTAACTAGTTTTCAAATGTCATAATCTAAGGATCCCAATCCCTCCTTGGATTACTAACAGATAGTGGTAAACCTAAGTACTTAATAGAAAAATGACCCAAATTGCAACCTAAAGAACTGGCAATTTCATTCATTCTGTTTGCTTCTATATTTACTCCAATTACTTCAGTTTTCTAATAATTAATTTTCAAACCTGAAATGCTCTCAAACAAAGTCAGGATGATCTGAATATTTTTTATTTTATCCAGTTGTCCGGAACTAATATCAGTGTATCATTGGTGAACTGTAAATGAGAAATTGATCCAGGAGGATCTCCACTGGATTTTCGGGACTTCATGTGCCACGAGGAGGCTGCGAGCTGCTTGAGTACCCTCAAGGAATCCCAGGCAACGGCCATGCACGAGCACATGCACGAAGACCTCATCCTTGATCACGTTCGCAGTATCTTGCACTGTTGCAACTGGGTCCTCTGTGTGCAGGCCAATAAAATCGCCAAGATGGATGGTGTTCTGCTGCGGATGGGAAAGTTTATTGGAAGCCTCGATGGAAGGATCTATTTTCATTGTATTTATCCATTGTGGTGTGTTTTTGTTTTGTTATCTCTATAAGAGAGTAGCTAGAATGAAACCGGAAAACAATCCGGGAATCAGAAACATAGCCCTGTTTGTGTTTTCAGTGAGAAGGGAAGTCTGATACAATATTAGTCCATTCTCTCTCTACATTCTCTCTCTATCCTTTGTGTGTTTTCTTTCTCTCAGGAGGATCTGTTTGAGAGCTGGGGACACTTCCCTACTTCTAAACGGATCAAGTGGTATCAGAGCACTAGATCCCCCTGTGGATGGTGTTAACAAAGAAAGGCTACCAACAACCGGTGAGTCCCTCTTCATCTTGCAGGTCCATCGCCGGCGCCCAAAGAAGCAGGACGCACCAGTCCCCACCATGTCCAACGAAGGTTCAACAATGGAGCAGTCCGATCTCGCTTCCCAGGTCGCCAAGCTAACTCAACAGATGGCAACGGTCTTAGAGTGGATGGCGAGATCCCAGAAAGTCCCACCCCAAGCTGCTGAGAAGGAGGTACCAAGGACAACCCAGCCGAAGGCAAAGGTGACGCCCGCCAGACTAGAGATCGGGGGCGCCCTTGTCTCAGAGGGAGAGGATCTCCTTGATGACGATGACGCCAGCATTGCGTTCTCGCAGTCAGACAGGAGCGTGAGACCATTCAAGGTCAAGGCCAAAATTGAGATCCCGACCTACGACGGTGCCGTTGACGCAGAGAAGCTCGACGCCTGGATCAACCAACTCGAGACCTACTTCACCCTCTATGGGTATAGTAGTGAGGAGAAGGTGATGTTCGCAAGACTCAAGTTGACGAGTCACGCTCTTGCATACTGGAACACGTACCTACGGGACAACAGGGATGAAGAGCTCACCTGGGGCCAGGGTTTGTCGTGGGGGAGCGCATCGGCCCGATCCGCCCGTATCGGAGCGGATCATGGGCGGGCCGATGCGTGATCCGCAAGGATCCGCCGGTCGGCCGCGTATCGGAAGGATCCGCTTCGATCCGCCCCGATACGCGGATCCGCCACGCTCCGCCCCCTTTAGATACGCCGATGCCCTGCGAATCGGGACTGTGCAGTCCCGATTCGCAGGAGTCTCGCCGCCAGCCCCTTTCTCCCCCATTTTTCCCCCTTCTCCCTCAAGGAAACCCCAGATCTACACTCTAGGAGACCCAAGGAGGCTTCCTACGTGGATTGGAAGGTGCTTGGAGGTGTTCTTGGGCTTCTCTCATCCCTCTCTTCATCCTTTTGACTGTTTTGAAGGTAACCCTCCATGTATCTTCAATTTTTTTCTGTTTTATGTTGATGGATGGGAAGTATACTCTTGGGAGATGATGTTGCAAGTGATTAGTGTTCACTTGCAACCATTTCTCCCTTGAATCTTCCATTTTTTCACATAGATTTGCCCATTTTCTTCTAATTTCGAATTTCTGAAAATATTTTTTAAAAAAATCAAAATAATTCAAACATGATATTGCAAGTGTTTAATGTTCACTTTCCACCATTTCTCCTTTGAATCTACATTTCTTACACATAGATTTGGCCATGTTCTTCCATTTTTTTATTTTCTGAAATTATTTAAAAAAACAGAAATTACAACGATATTATTTTTTAAAAAAATCAAAATTTAGAACCATGATGTTGCAAGTGTTTAGTGTTCACTTGCAACCATTTCTCCCTTGAATGTTCAATTTTTCCACATAGATTTGCCCATTTTCTTTTAATTTTGAATTTCTGAAAAAAAAAATTTAAAAAATCAGAAATAATTCAAACATGATGTTGCAAGTGTTTAATGTTTACTTTCCACCATTTCTCCTTTGAATCTATATTTCTTACACATAGATTTGGCCATGTTCATCTATGTGTAATTTTTTGAAATTATTTATAAAAAAAAAACAGAAAATGTTTTTTTAGATGAAATTTAATGATTAATTATTTTATGTAGATGGCACCGAAGAAAGCTGCTAGTGAGGACATTGGGTGGCAGCACGGGACTGTAATGGGCAACAGGCACAATTACAAGTGCAACTACTGCGGCCATACGGGGCAAGGAGGGGGCGTCTCCCGCCTCAAGAAGCACCTTGCAGGTGGGCGGCTTGCAGGGTACCATGATGTCCAAGGTTGTAAATCGGTGCCTGCTGAAGTGAAGCGGCTCATGATTGAACACTTGAAGGGTGTTCGTGCCGAGTCGCAAAGAAAGAAGGCGGACAGGGAGATGCAGGAGAGGATCATCTCGGGAAGACAACGAGATGAAGATGACGATGAGGAACCTGATGTGCCTGATGTCCCTGAGCAGATGGGGAGCTTTGAGGTTGGGAGTGGTAGTGGTGGCAGTGGTAGTAGAGTTGGGGGTGAGACGCAGTCCCGTCGGTACTCCAATGTGGGTGATTACTTCACTCATATTCCAACCGACGTACCAAACCCAGACCAACACGAAGGGCAAAGGAAGAGATCCACAGGTGTAACCTTAGAAGAGGTGGATCCGCATTTATATTCTCGGGAGCATGGAAAACAAACCAGAATTGATGATGCATACAACCAGCAAGGGCCTAGATATAAACTGGGCCGTGCAGTGGCAAAATGGTGGCATCATTCGGGCATTTCATTCAATGCAGCTAACAGCCCGTATTACAAAACTATGATCCAGGAGGTACAACGACAAGGGCTTCATGTGCAACCACCATCATCAAGAGACTTGGCAGGGAGATATCTAGATGAAGAAGTGCAGGAGATAAAGTCATATATCCAAGGCTTCAAAAAAAAGTGGGAGAAATATGGCTGCACATTGATGTGTGATGGTTGGTCAGGTACGACCAAGAGTAGTCTTATCAACTTCCTTGTGTATTGTGATAGACAGGTGTTCTACCACAAATCTGTTGATGCATCCGATAGAGTGCACAATTCTGAATATATTCTAAGTTTGATGCGGGAGGTTGTGGATGAGATAGGAGAGCAATATATTGTGCAAGTGGTGACCGATAATGGCTCTGCATACAAGAAGGCAGGTGAGGAGTTGATGCTTCTTTATCCTCATCTTTACTGGACTCCTTGTGCAGCACACTGTGTAGATTTGATGTTGAAAGAGATTGGCACATTGCGACCTGTCAGGACGGTGGTGGAGGCTGGGCAGAAAATCACAAGGTACATTTATAATCATCATGTTGTGTTGGCGTGGATGAGAGAGTCCACAGGTGGAGAGTTGTTGAGGCCGGCTATCACCCGTTTTGCAACTAATTTCATTGCCTTACAAAGTCTCCTAAAGCACAAAGATGGTCTAAAACGCATGTTTAGGACAGACAGATGGATGCAGAGCACTTTCGCAGGGACTACTGATGGTAAAGATGTTGAAGGGATAGTCTGCAACGCTAATTTCTGGGACCGAGTATTCAAGCTGGTGCAAATCATTGAACCTCTTTATGAGGTTTTGAGGGTGGTTGATGGGGATAGGAGACCAAGCATAGGGTTGGTTTATGCAAAAATTGAAGCTGCAAAGAAAAAGATCCACGACGTGTCCCCTCGTTATGCACACTTGGTCTTAGACGTTGTTGAGGATCGGTGGGACCGACAAATGAGTCGGGATCTACATATGGCGGGTGAGAAAATTTTACTTCAACTTGGTTTATAACTTTCATTTTTAGTACAATCAAACTAATTCATTTTATACCCTCATTGCAGCTTACTATCTCCATCCTGCGTACCATTATGCGTTCGAGCTATCGTACGAGGATCACTTGATTGCCGCCTTTACACGGGTTGTTGAAAGACTGTCAAGGAGTCCATTGGATGCAGCAGATGCTATTGATCAGGCGAGCATTAATCTGCCTACATTATGTTTATGTCAATTATTCACAAAAAGTTTTATCTAATGGACTTCATTGCGGCAGATGAAGAGCTTTCGAGAAGGGGTTGGGAGTTTTGCGGAGCCATCCGCTGTTGCTGGTCGGGACCGCATTGATGGCGGTAATGTGCTTTCCCTTACATAATTAGATATTAGTAAACTCAACCATTGACTAATCGAGGAAAACTAATTTTTTTTACAGCTGATTGGTGGTTCAACTTTGGGCACTCGACACCCATATTAAGGAAAATTGCAGTGAAGATCCTGTCGCAGACCTCCTCCTCCAGTGGGTGTGAGAGAAACTGGAGCACCTTTGCATTGATACACACCAAAGTCCGGAACAGGTTGTCACATAGGCGGTTGGACAATTTGGTGTATGTGCATTACAATATGAGGTTGAGGGTGAAGCATTTAACAGATGATCCAAAGAGGGGGGAGGTGGAGTATGATCCAGTTGACATTGGGTTCTTACGAGATGATGAAGACCCAATGGTTGCATGGGTTGCACGAGCGACCACAGAGCGGGGAGAGTACGAGTTAGATGAGGAGGCAGATGATCCAGAAGATCCACCTCGTTGTTGACACGGGGATTTTTCCTCACTCGCATTTTATCCTTTTTCGTTCCGTTCGTTTTATTTATCGTTCATTCATTCATTTGTTTCACATGCTTTGATTTTGATATTATGGGGCGTGCCAGCCTGTCTAACAGACAGAAGAAAGGGTCCGCGCGATGCGGTAGAGAATTTGGATGTCCGTGAGACGGACGGGTATGGTGTCCGAGAACGGACGGGTATGGTGTCCGAGAACGGACGGGTGTGTCCGCGAACGGACGGGTGTGTCCGCGAACGGACGGGTGCGCCGTTTTTTATCTGAACTTCTTGAGTCCCATGTCTATTCTCATCAGGTGATTAGGGTAGCATGTGCTGGACCTCCATCTCCATCGACCGGAATCGATGTTAGATTTACATCGGATTAAAACTCTTGGTATTTATTTAACACCAGTTCTAACCCGAATACCATTTCATAGTAAAGGACGAGAAAAATATACATGCTTTTAGAAAATCCTGATCATGACATGTTTTTGTTTCTTTTGATTGTTTTGAAATGCTTTTGCTTTGGATATTTCATTTTTTTGAAATGACTGCCTTTTTGGGAGTCCAAAGTTTGATTTCTTTTGAAAAGGGGAGCGGGTGTATACCCGTGGACCGATTTGAGGTCTTTCTCCTTTTTGCAAAAGGTTGATTATGGGTTTTTATTTGGGAAAACATGGGGATTATTATTATGAACGGGTATATACCCGTGGATTTTGATTCTGAACTTGGGGGTGTTATAACCCAGAGCAACACTTCCATATTAGAAGGATGATTGTGCAAATTTTTATATGAAGTTCTTTTACAGTGCCATTTCTGAACAGAGTCCGAGTTTGAGGTAGAGTTTCTTTTTTCCTCATTTTGTACTTGTGCGGGTATAATTTCCGGAGATCATATGGATGTATCTCTACGGAAGTCCTTGTCATATTTGTGATTTTTGTCCGAAGTCCATTTCCACGGGTATATTTCTCGTGGAGGTGCATGTGTGCTCCCATTTAGGGTATCTGAGCACGGTTCTTGTCTCACTTCCCTTTTTCTTTGGATGTGTGTATATTATCACAATCCCTTTTATTATTATTTTTTTTGAATATGTGAATATGTCTTGGTGAATCCCCACTTAGGCAGGGTGTCCTTGTAGAGATATTTTCATATTGGCATATGCTTATATCCATGTATTCTCGGGAGAAACTTTACCCGGAGGGACTTTGCCTTAAAGAGATATATATGTGTATAAACACAAATTTGCACTTTGTAAATATATTCTCACACGGTATCCCCACTTGAGCAGAGTATCCGATAAGAAGGAGCCCCCCGTATGAACGGAGTCCTTTCTTGAGAAACATATACAAATAGGGCATATTTGTGATTATATAGATATATTCTCAGACAGAGTCTCTATTTGGGCAGAGATTCCACTAAGAAATACATTTATATAAACATGAAGTTTGTGATTATACGGATATGAATTTAGAGGGAACTTTGTCCGGGCAAGATTCCTCCTAAGAGACATATGCGTATAGGCACAAATTTGTGATTTTATGGATATATTCTTAGGGGAGTCTCCATTTGGGCAGAGTTTCCCCTTAAGGAACATATACATAAGAACATAAATTTGTGAATATACGAATATGTTCTTCGACAGAACCTCCGCTTGGGCAGAGTTTCCTCTAAGAAACATATACATATAACACGAATTTGTATTTATATGGATACGTCCCCTGAGAGAGATTTTTGCCTGGGCGAGATTCTCCCTAAGGAACATATTTGTATAATTACAAATTTGTGATCTTTATATATATGTGTTCATGGACAGAACCTCCGCTTGGGCAGAGTTTCGTCTTAAGAAACATATATATAAGAACACAAATTTGTGAATATACGAATATGTCCTTGGGCAGAACCTCCGCTTGGGCAGAGTCTCCTCAAGAAAACATATACATATAAGCACAAAATCCACCATCCCAGAGACTTGCTCGATGGGCGGGGAGAACATGGGTATTTAAATACAATGTGTCCATAGAGACTTGCTCGATATGGACGGCATTTAAACCCCGGGAATATCACCCCACAGAGACTTGCTCGATGTGGGGGATGGAGGTTAAGAAGGAATGCTGATGACGATTACGCCGACCCGCTCTCCTCTCCGCGCCTGGCCTATCGGGCTAAAGAAGGGGATTTGTACCTTCACACACCGAACGGGAGGGAGATTGGAGAATGAGAGAGGGAATGAGCAAATGCTCTTTTTCTATTTTCTGGGATTTTCCCAACAGGGCTTCGCCGGAGCCAATTCCGAACCCCCTTTCCTTATGGAATAGGGGGGGTATTTATAGGGGGGAGACCCCTTACATGCGGGAGAGGGAGAGCCCCAACCGATGGTGACCTCATGATGAGGTCACCATCGGTTAAGGGGGAAAGTCCCCCTTAACCGATGGTGACCTCATCATGAGGTCACCATCGGTTAGGGGCAACCGATGGTGACCTCATGCTTAGGTCACCATCGGTTAGCCCCTTAACCGATGGTGACCTCATGTTGAGGTCACCATCGGTTAGGGGGAGACCCCCCCTTAACCGATGGTGACCTCATTGTGAGGTCACCATCGGTTAGGGGGTCCTAACTGATGGAAAGAGAGGGGAGAGGGGGGGATTTTGTCTATAAATACCCCCCCTACACCCTCACTTCCAGGACTTGTTGGAGCCCGGAGGTGCTGCTGAAGTCCTGCTTGTTTCTTTGGAGTTTCGCCCGACTTCTCGGAGTTCTGCCCGATCGGAGGGTGCCTTTGCAAGCCTCGGAGTTCTTTGTGCTTGTTCTTTGTATTCGGTCTATAGACCTTGTGCTGCCGGAGGTGCTGCTGAAATCCTGCTCTATTTGGAGTTCTTCCTGCTTGAAGACCGCCGTGTGGAGCCTCTGGAGTTCCTGCCTCGAGCTTGTCCTTTGTACTTGTGCTTTATACTTGGTCCTAAGACCTTGTGCTGCCGGATTTTTCCGTGCTTTGTACTTGACGGAGACATGTTCTCCTTGTACTTTCAATTTAACCGGGAATCCGGGCACCATTTTAAGGGCCGGAACTCCCCTGCTGAATTTTGGGGAAGGATCCCGCTAATAAGTTTGTAACTTAAATAACCTTGGGGTCATTTTAAATCACAACTTTTTGGCCTCTGAGCAGGCTGCTGATAATGTATTGTAACCAGGCCTGCTGATAACCAACATTTAATCTTCGTGGCCCAACGGCCCTTCATCATATCCATGACTTGAACCATTGTCTGCCAAAAATAGGCTTCAACTAGCCAAGTCGCCGGACCATCGTCTGATGAATTCTATAATTCCTGCTGAAGTAAACGTGTCACATTTTTACCTTCCAACACTCGTCCAAACACATTTTTAGCTAGAGCTGTCGAAGCTGCAGAAGAGGAGGAGGGAGGTGATGGAGATGTGGGAGGAGGGAGACAACCACATTCTTGTCAATTTCGGAGCGATCCAGAAGAGGAGGTAGATCTTCTTGGCGACTTATCAATAAGTGCAGGAGGTGAGACAGTAGTTATAATTTGTTAAACATGTTCATTCATTGTTTTGTCATTGTCTGTTGCATAATTTGTGATGTTGGGGACTATTGCAGGTGGTGCAATTGTTGATGATGATGCAGAGTTTGAAAGATTGATGAATTTAGGCCCTTCAGCCCACTCACAGTTTATGAGAGAAGCACGTGCAATTGCTTCCGCACAACCAAGAAGGAAGGGGTCGCATACGCAAGCTGCTGCTCCATCCCAACCAACGAAAGGAAAGGGGGTGGCGACATCCCAACCAACGAAAGGAAAGGGGAAGGGCATAGGTCAAGCAGGTGGCCCAGCCAAAGACATTGTCATTAGAGAGCCAACCGCCCCTGCACAAAAGAAGAAGAGTTGGTTATCCTAGGGATCCAAGGCAAAGAAAAAAATGGCTGCCCCTAATTTAGATCCACTTGATATTGCAGATTTAGAAACATTGGATCCAAATGCAGAAGAAACACCTCCAGAGGAATCGCCACGATTACCCAGCAGCCGCTCCCATGACTCCATGACAACTGGTTCACCGGGTGGGTCTGTAGGGGGAGGTGATGGAGATGGGGGAGGTGATGGAGATGGGGGAGGGGGCGGGGGTGGTGGGATAGAATTCACAGCAGAGCAGCATTATGGTGGCCATTGCACCCAAGATACCGATCATGGCGGCCCAGTGCAGTACAATAGAAGGCAGAAGTTTAGGGAAGGTGGTCGTGCAGAAGGTTCAGCAGTGGATAGTGATAGCAATAACACTATGATATCTGATTTTGAGAGAATGAGCACACATGAGTCTGTGGGATCCTATGGCTATGGGGGACATAGTTATCAGCCAGAGTCCGACACAGGCTACTCCAGTAACTATAGTAGCTACGCCACCACAGGCTACCCTGCACCATATTTTGATCCACCTCCGTTTATTCATGTTCATGTTCATGTTCATGTTCCTGTTCCTGTTCCTGTTCAGCAGATTGATACTTCTGCAAAGGATGTGCAAATGGCGAGTTTGAGGATAGTTCGTCCTGGATGCGAGCTGTGGGACCACTTTGTGAGGGAGTTTCGGAGAAGATACAACACCATGATGACTTGGGATGAGTTCCGTTCATTTGTGTCTCGAACCAAAAGTTATCATCTTATTGGGGAGCTGCCCTCAGAGTCGGATGAGTCTGTCCAGCCCCAGTGGGGTACATATGATCCATATCAGCAGGGATATTGGGGATACTAGACTCATTGTACTTTGTATTTGGATTTGAATTTCAGGTTTGTACTTTTTAGTTGATATGAGTCTCATTGTATTTTTCAATTGGAATTGAGTTTCATGTTTCACGTTTCATGTTTATACTTTGAAGTTTGTACTCAATTTTCAATACAATTGAATGAAAATAGATGTTTGTGTAGTATTACATGGCATAAATATCATCAGTTATACATGATGTTCTTCACAAGAGGTTGTAAACATAGAATCAGCCAAAGAAACATCAAACCATGCGAATCTGGCCAAACTGGGGCAGAACCAACACTGCCCAGCAGGTTCCAGGCGAATCGACCCGATTTGCCACGATTCAGGGCGAATCGGATCGCATCAGGGTGAATCCGATTCGCCCCGAATCGGCGCACCAGCAAACCATGCCTGGGGCCACATTAATCGGCTGTCGGACGCGGAAAGTTTCGTGTGTGTGTTTTATTTGGTGTTTGAGTTTGATTTATTTATTTATTTATTTTGCCTTGCGGGGCGTGCCAGCCTGTCTAGCAAACAGAATTTAAGATCTGCGCAATGCGGAGAGGAAATTTTACGTCCAAAGAATGGACAAGTGCGCCAGTTTTACTTTTGAACTTATTTGTTCCGCGATTTTATTTTATCAAGCGATTAGGGTAGCGTGTGCTGGACCCCCGTCTCCATTGATCGGAATCGATGTTTTGTTTACATCGGATTAAAAGTCTTTGATGTTATTTTAACATCAGTTTTAATCCGAACACCATTGATAGCAAAGTCGAGAGGTTTTGCATTTCTTTCTAAAAAAAATAACACGGTGTTTCCTATTTTTTTTATCAGACGAAATAGATTTGCTTTGAAAAGGGATTTTATTTTTGAAAAGAGCATGGGCTCCATTCGGGAGTTTAATATGTAATTTGAAAAATGAGCGGGTACATACCTGTGAATTCATTTGGCATTTGGATATATTGTGGATTTAGGCAGAGCTCCCGTATAGGCAGAGTTACCGTATAAACATACGAACATATATTTAATGGGCATATGGTCGTATTATTTTAGGGCAGAGTCTCTGCACGGACAGAGTCTTCCCTTAAAATACACACATATGAACATATATATTTGTGAATATATGGGTATGTTTTCGGGCAGAACCTCCGCTTGGGCAGAGTTTCCTTTAGAAAACATATACATATGAACATATATTTGTGAACATATGGGTATGTTTTCGAGCAGAACCTCCGCTTGAGTAGAGTTCCCTTTAGAAAACATATACATATGAGCACAATATTTGTGAACATATTGGTATATTTTCTAGCAGAACCTCTGCTTGGACAGAGTTTCCTTTAAAAAACATATACATATGAGCACAATATTAGTCAACATATGAATATATTTTCAGGCAGAAGCTCCACTTGGGCAGAGTTTCCTTATAAAACATATACATATGAGCACAAAAACTTATCCATCTCGGAGACTTGCTCGACGAGAGGGAAAAACATATGTGCCTAAATACTTATATCCATGGAGACTTGTACGACATGGAAGCATTTAGAACACAGAACACAAAGGTATTTAAATACCTTATACCCATGGAGACTTGCTCAACATGAAAGGTATTTAAACCCGAAGCACACGAGCGCAATTTAATTTTTACCTCCACAGAGACTTGCTCGATGTGGAGGTATGGGTTGCATTTGAATTTTTTTTTTAAATCCCCCATGGAGGCTAACTCGACATGAAGGGGAGATTAAGAAGATTCTGTAGCCAGAGGGAGGCTACCTCTCTTTTCCTTGCCGAGGACGAATATCTTCACACTGAGCGGAGGCGAATACCTTCACACCAAGCGGAGGAACCTCTATGAGCAAGCTAGAACATCCTTGAGAGAGAGCCTTCTCTTTTTTTTCAGATTTTTTTTGAATTGGGGAATCCAAAAAAGGGCCAAGCAAGGGATCTCCCCAAAAAAAGCCCCCTTTTGCCCTTAGGGCTACATGAGCATTTATAGGGGTTTTAGCCCCTTTACATTTGAGAGTGGAGGGGGGTAAGAGGGCCTAACCGATGGAAGGTTCCATCGGTTGGGCTTGACCGATGGAACCCTTCCATCGGTTAGGGGCATCTCCCCAACCGATGGAAGGGGTACCATCGATTAAGGGGAGCCCCCTTAACCGATGGGAGGTTCCATCGGTTGGGGGAGGAATTTCCCCAACTGATGGAGGTGTTCCATCGGTTAGGGGAGCCCCTTTTTGGGTATTTTTAGAAATTAGAAAATGGGGGTTTTGGGATTTTTCATGCCAACAACGACTCATTCGGCAAGAGTTTTACCCGATATGGCCATGGAAGGCAGAATTGGCCGGATCGGATCGGAATCGGCCGATTCCGGATCGGATCGGCCATGACCGATCCAGGCCGATTCCTCTGATTCTGGCCGATCCTAGCCGATTCTGCTTGGGAATCGGCCGGATCGGATCGGGATCGGGCCTGGGCGATCCCGATCCGATTTCGATCCTGCCTTCCATGGATAGGGCACACTCAAGATCGGTGGAAGCGTTGGTATGGCTTGTGGCAACGACGGGACCAATCGGTGCAGGAGTACACCACTGAGTTCCGATGGCAAGCTGTGGCATTGGGTATTGCACTCAATGACCCACAAACCATCATGAAGTTTATTGCTGGTTAACACGAATGGATCGGCGCCTAGCTAAACCTTTTATGAGTGCATGATATCTCTATGGCCAATGTTACCGCCATGGCCATTGAGAAGAAGAACGAGGTCCGTGGTGAACGAACACTTGAGTCCAAAGAGAGAGCAAGTGAGTCCCTAAAGAAGGAAGGCTACAAGAAAGGTACTGACTCTCCTTCCTCTTCTCATTCTGACAAGTTTTGTGAATATTGCAACAAGGCAGATCATGATATGGAGGGTTGCTAGAAGCTCCATCCTGAGTTGGCCCCAAAGAAGGAAAAAAAGAGACTCCAAAAGCAAGATCGTGGCCACTGCAGCAGTTCAAGATGAACCCATTGTGCAGGGACAAGTGGACAAGGCAGACATTAGTCTATCTTTGATGGCAATGCCGAAGGAGATAGACTCTCATGTGAAAGCCACACCCAATCCACGAGAGGAGTTGTTTACTCTGAAGATTCAGGTAAAACAAGTCGTCGTGGGGACCATCATTGATACAGGGAGTCAAAAGAACCTCATCTCTGCTAGCCTCATTGACAAGCTAGGCCTTGAAACAACACCTCATCCTCACCCATATCCTCTGGGATGGATTCAAAAAGATATAGGGCTTCAGATTGACAGAATGTCGTGTTCGCATTGCCATTACAAGTCAATATATCGACGAGGTTATGTGCGAAGCATGGTTTGCTGGAGCGCCGATTCGGGGCGAATCGGATTCGCCCTGATTCGATCCGATTCGCATGTATAATATATATATATATATATAATGAGTATATATATATATATATATATATGTAAGGCATATATGTATAGATATATGTAACATATGTATGGCAGATATGAGAATGAACTCAATGATTCACATGGGATGACATGGAACTCATACCTTATTTACATTTCATACATTTAAATAAATGTTTCATTTACTTAAGATATTACATGTAAATAAGGAAGTACCCCCCACTTGAATCCAATAAAAATAGCAAAAAAATCATATCTCTTACCAATAAAAAGTCAACTCTCCATCCAAGAAGAAAATCACGATTTTGGTGATTCCATCAAAATAACGACTTTCTAATCCCTCATAATTTGGTCTATCTAAAAATTTCATAATTCAAATAAACCCAATAGAACACTACGTTTGACTTTTTTCACTGGACTTTGGATTTTTAGTGTTCTATTGAGTTATTTGAATTATGAAATTTTTAGATAGACTAAATTATGAGGGATTAGAAAGTCATTATTTTGATGGAAACACCAAAATCACGATTTTCTTCTTGGATGAGAGAGTTGACTTTTTATTGTTAAGAGATATGATTTTTTTGATATTTTTATTGGATTCAAATGGGGGGTAGTTCCTTATTTACATGTTTTACTTAAATGATATGAAATGTAAATAAGGTATGAGTTCCATATCATCCCATGTGAATCATTGAGAAAGGTATGAGTTCCATGTCATCCCATGTGAATCATTGAGCCCATTCTCATATCTACCATACATATGTTACATATATCCATGCATATATACCTACATATACATATATATGTAATATATACTCATTATATACATATATATATATTATATTAAATATATATATATATATATTATACATGTGAATCAGACCGAATCAGGAGAATCGCGAATCAGGTTTCCCCTGATCCGCTCCGATTCTACCGAATCGGGCCAATTCGATTCGCCATGCCAAACCTTGGTGCGAAGTAGTTCCCCTTGACATCTGTCATGTGATCTTTGGCAATGAGTATCTATGGGATCGAGAAGGCATCTACTTCCGGCAAGCTCATAAGTGTACCATCTCGTTAAAGATGGGAAGCAATACATCACCCGAGAAGATCTACCAAAAGATGTAATTTGGAGTATGCTAACCAAGCAAAGCGGCTGGTGAATGCATGTAAAAGGTTTGTGTTTGTAGCGATGTGCAACTCAATTCCATCAAGCCAAGCTTCCTCTCAGATTCAGCTGGAGCTTAAGTTCTTAGATTGGGGGAGCTCTGATGCGGGAGGATCTTCACTGGATTTTCGGGACTTCATGTGCCACAGGGAGGCTGCGAGCTGGTCGAGTACCCTCAAGGAATCCCAGGCAATGGCCATGCACACGCACATGCACGAAGACCTCATCCTTGATCACATTTGCAGCAATCTTGGACTGTTGCAACTGCTCTGTTGAGGCGGACTGGGTCCTCTGTGTGCGGGCCGATAAAATCGCCAAGATGGATGGCGTTCTGCTACAAATGGGAGAGTTTATTGGAAGCCTTGATGGAAGAATCTATTTTCATTGTATTTATCCATTGCAGAGTGTTTTTTGTTTTGTTATCTCCATAAGATAGTAGCTAGAATGAAACCGGAAGACAATCCAGGAATCAGAAACGTGGCCCTGTTTGTGTTTTCAGTGAGAAGGGAAGTCTGATACAATATTAGTCCATTCTCTATCTCTCTCTCTCTCTACCTTCTCTCTCTATCTTTGGCACATTTTCTCTCTCAGGAAGATCTGTTTGAGCTGGGGACACTTATCTACTCCTAAACGGATCAGAAATGCAAGCTTCCTTCCTACCTATAATAATGTCATCAACGAAGCTTTTTTCCACTGCTGCGATCACAAAGAGTACTGAATATCTGTTCAATTAATATGAAATTCAGTGGAAAAACAGGCCACCCTGCCTTTAGACCTCTTGAGCTTTTAAAATACCCACTTTTTGGCCATTGACAATAGTGGAGAACGTAGGTGTGGTTATGCAGCTCATTAGCCACTCCATAAATTTATCATTAAAACCCATCATACCAATAGTGTTGTGAATACAACTCCAACTCACTAAATCATATGCCTTCTCAAAATCCAACTTCAAAACTATGCCTCACTTATTCTTCACTTTAAATAAGGGAGACTTTCATGACAGAGCAGCCACGTAATTATCAAAGATCACCCTTCCTTTGCAGAAAAGCAGGCTGATTCTGGTCCACAAATTTATTACGAACTGATTTCAGCCTATTGGTTAACACCCTGGTGATGATTTTATAATAGCCATTTACTAAGCTAATAAGGCAATTAACCCTAATAGCTCCCTCCTTCTTTGGGATGAGTACAATAATGGTGGCATTAAATCCCTTGATACAAATGAATACTCCTCAAATTCCTTGACCACATCCATTAAATCCATCTTGATAACCTCCCAGAAGTGTTGATAGAAACCAATTGAGAACCCATCTGGCCTGGGTGATTTGGTCAGATTCATAGAAAAAAATAACTTCTTTTACTTATCCCATCTTAATAGGCTCAGTCAACTCATTGGCCCCCTCTTGGATCAATCTAGGTGTCAAATTTCCTTCCAATCTAGGTCTCCACAGTTCTTCTCTGAACAATAGACAGAAGAATTCTGTAAAAGCTTTGTTGATCCCTTCCTGACTATCAATAATCACATTACTTTCCTTGAGAAGTTCAATTCTAGCTTTTCTCCTGTTTGCACATGCAATAGCATGGAAGGAGGAGGTGTTCTTATCCCTTTCTCTCTAAGCCAATGCTCATTAGACCTTTGCTTCCACGTAATTTCATCTCTTCTCAGCCATGCATTATACTCATTTTTACAAATTTCCCAAACAACCTTGTCCTCTTCTGGTACTGTCTGATGACCCTGATCCACCTTGTCTTCAATAACATTGATTTGGATCAAAAGCTCTTGTCTCACCTTCTGCTGATTCACCATATACTTGCTCAGCCCATTTCTTCATACAGCCTCTTACCCACTTGTTGAACCCCAAATATGTATATATATATTTAAAGAAGAAAAAAAGGGGAGAGGGGAAAAACCCCTCCGGGTAGGGACTTCCCTACCCGGAGGGACCCCTCCCTCCGGGTAGGGAATTTTCTACTCGGAGGGAGCTCCCTCCGAGTAGGCATCTGCCTGGAGGGATCCCCTCCGGGTAGATCTCTCTCCTCCCCTCACTCAAACGGGGGCAAGACCCCTATAAACACCCCCTCTGAGTAATGGAGAAAGGGGTTGGGGCTTTAAAGAGGGATTCATCCCCCTATTGCCCAGTTGGCCGAAGACTCCCCCTGGGGGGGGACCCTCAAAGGCGTGAAGTGTTCGTGCTCGGCATAAAGTGCTCATGCGCGGCAAGCCAAGGTCGTCTCCGACTGCGAAACTCTTGTGTATATCCCCTCCCATGTCGAGTTGGACTCCATGGGGGATGAAATATAAATGTTTATAAAATCTCCATGTCGAGCTGGACTCCATGGAGACAAAAATATCAATGCTCATGTGCAAACCTCCATGTCGAGCTGGACTCCATGGGGATGAAATATTTACATGTTCATATGTGCATACCTCCATGGGGAGACTATGCGCGAGGCACGATCATATGTTCATATAATGTTCATGTGCAAACCTCCATGTCGAGTTGGACTCCATGGGAATGACATGGTTATATGTTCATATGTGCGTACCTCCATAGGGAGAGTCTGCCCAAGCGGAGATTCTGCCCGACGCATGACCATATGTTCATTATATGTTCATGTGTGCATCTCTATGCAGGGACTCTGCTCAAGGCACGTTCATATGTATTTATCCCCATGTGGAAACCATACATGGTCATGGGGTAAATTTCAAGACAATCAAGTACTCAAATACTTCAAATACTCAAAGCTCAAGTGGACTTGCTGTCAAGCTTTTCAAGAAGCTTTCACGAAAGACCCTTTAAAGAAGGAATTTATGCTCATGGAAAATTCCACAAGAGCCCCTATTCAGTAGAAAAATTACAGAAGAGTCCCTGAACGGGTAGAAAATATAGAAAAGTTCTCTAAAAGGGCAGAAATTATGGAGAAGTCTTGAACAAGGCTCAAATACAATGTTGTCCAAATCTTCTTCAAAAGATAACATTGGCCAAGTCTCCAGTCGCCATATCACCGGTGAGTCCCTGGTATGTCACTCGATTTTATGTCGTTTGCACTATTCGGTGGAGCTGGACCCACGTCACTTCCCTGAACTAGCTTGTGCTCTCCTAAGTTCGGCTTATGACTAAAAGTCGAGGAATGGCTGGAAAAGCCGAGAATGTTATGAAATGGCACAGAGAAGTCCGAGAAAGCCAAGAAATTTCCGAAACACCCGAAAATTCAAGAAATGGCGGAAATGTTTGGGAATGTCAAGAAATGGTGAAGATGCCCAGAAATGATGCCAAATTAAAGGAATACCCATCAAGGGGAAGAAACTACAGAAAAACTCAGAAAGGGTAAGAGTTGTAGTAAAACCCAGAAAGGGTTAAAAGATATACAAATACTCCCACTTTGTGTGGAAATGCCCTTTATAGACATCAAGTCAACTCCGAAGGTCTGATCACAATCAAAAGAGTGATCATGACCATGAAGCAAATCAAATGCAGGCGGAAGCAAATTCAAGGAGTCTGACTGCGATGTACAATCTTGAAGACCCCATTATATAATCGGGACCAAGTATAATGGTCTCGAAAGACCAAATTGTAATCCAAATTACGCTTTTCAAGCTCTTTGGACTTTGTGCCAAAAAATGAATCTCGGTACTATTATAGAAGGTGTCCGGATTCAATCCGATGTAAATTAACACCGACTCCGGTTGGTGGGGAAATGGTCCAGCACACGAAATCCTGATCGCCTGATCAAATAAAAGTGCGGAAGAAATATCCCAAATATTGACCAATCGTCCAATAAATGAATATGTGAATTCCCTGCATCAAGCGGATTTCAAATCTTTTGTCTGTATAACAGATTGGCATGCCCACGCACATACAAAAATGCCTACATCGCCAAAATCCATATTTTCCCGAAAGAATATTTCTGCATCCAACACCACTTTAATTTTTTATAAAATTGACTGTAAGCATGTCTTCCAATGGGACCTTTGTTCCACCACTGAGCCACTAGCTCTTTGAACCCATCATGTGACACCCATGCTAACTCGAACATGAATGATCTTCTGCCCCTGTTTATCAAGTGAGTATCAAACTGATCAGAAACAACTATGCATAGCCCCATAACATTGAATCTGGAAATTGCCTCAGCCAGTCTGCCAAAACCAGCACTCTGTCCAGTCTAGATTCTGTAGCATTTACCTGCAAATTTGACCAAGTATATTTCTGTTTGGAAGAGGTAAATCTGCAAGAGCACAATCCCTAATTCAGTGACTAAACAATGCCATTTCAAAGTCCATTTCTCTCTGCCAGTCCTTTCCCAGGGGTATCAGACACAATTGAAGTCTCCCAATACACACCAGGCATCTGAAATTTTACTCTTCAGCACATAAACTCCTCAATCAACACCTTGTGATCATGAGCCTCGTAGGGACCATAAACTGAAGTAAGAAAGAACTGCTTCTCATCTTCCTGCATTTAAATATAATAATGTCATAGTGGAGAGACAATCCCTTACATATATAGGGGTGAAACTCCTATGGATTTCCAATATGAGACTAAACCACAACACCCCCTTCCCCCCAACACCCAACCAACCGGTTTGGGGCACCACATGGGTAGAAATAAGTGTCCACATATGGAGAGACAATCCCGTGAATAAACCCACTCTACTACCATGTTAAAGGCTCGAACTCTAACCCAAAACCTAGGCATTGAGTTGAGGGAATCTTTCACACCTATAGAGGTGAAACTCCTATGGATTTCCATATGAGACTAAACCACAACACACTATTTTGGAGAGCCTCTTCCATCTTATTTTATTAATGAGCTTTCTAAATAGGCATTCTTTCCCTTCAAAGTTAACACCAGTAGACCTTCCCAAGTTGATTATTTCATCTGATCAGTCATCACCTGAGAGCGGCTTCACCATGGCCACTGCTTTATATCACTTACATAACAAGCTAAAGCAAGTTGCTTGAGCATCAGTGGCCTTAATTCTACCTTACCTCACTAGTTGAATGTCATAGTTCATTATTTGAATCTGACTTTAGCTGTACATTTTTCTCCAAGAGACAATCATCATCCAGTCTTACCAGTGTATCCTTTATTTGATCTAACAGGGGAGATTCAACCCCAAGAATGCCAAGAGAATTCAGATCCTCCACAACATCCTCCCCGCTTCCTCCACGAGCCCTTCCAAATTCAAAAGAGAGATTTCCTCATCTTGGTCATCTACCCCTAGTAAGTGAACCACCATCCTCTCTACCCAGTTTGCAGAGGAAGGAAATAAGATAGAAACATACGAGCAAGGAATAGGAGAAGGGTACCTGTTCCACCTCAGCATTTGAAGACCATCACCACTCCTTACAATGGCCTTGAGGATAGCCTCCCAAACTCCAAACAGGAATCAATGCCTGCCCAGTAGGATGATGAAGAGCAACGGATTCCCCCCTGGGAGGAGAGATCATTCGTATCTTCATCATCATCGACGTCCTGAGAGAAAATCCTACTGCCGCCGCTGTCTGCCTGAGGAGGGGCTAGGGTTATGCTGAGTTTTGCTCTCTGGATGGAAGAGAAGTCCCCACTTGCCTGCTCGACACAGTAAGCACCGGGAGTAACAGGGTAATCAGGATCTTGAGTAAGTCACAGGTCCAGATCTAACTTGGATCCAGACTTAAAGGAAACTCGAGACTATTAGTCTCCTCCACCCGAATTAGAGTTCCTCTCCCCAAGTGGTGTCTCTTCAATATCCACCCTCATCTCCATTGTTTCCTAAGGTCATTCCTTGGTCTTCACCCGCCAAACCTTCATTGACTTGTTATGCGTCCCGAGCTGACCTTTCAGGTGATGTTTCTGCTTCCGATTCATGGACTCAGATTGGATGCCTATGTCTGACTCACCCGACGCATATGCTCCCTGTAAGCCGCAACAACCTCGGCCAACACTGAGAAGTGATTTCCCAAAGCCTTAGATGATACTTCTCCATTGCTAGGTACGTCATATCACCACTTCAGGACAATTTGAAATTTCTGAGAGACTGAGACCCACCTCAGAAGGACAATGGGATGTGGTATATGTGATCCCTCATCCACTTCAACAAACATTCTTGCAAATCGTAGGTCACTCCTCGTCACTGACCCTGTCAACTTGTCGGAGCTTGCCAAAAAAAAAAAAATTAAAGTGGATAGTACCACTGATATATTAAATGAAAAGAGAGAATGTACAAATATAGGCCAACAAAAAAGACCCCCCAAAAAACAGAACAGCCCGCCTATACGGCTCCATCCATCACAGCATGTAAAAAAGAGATTCAACTCCCCATCAAGGCAAAAAGAGAGGACCTTGCCAAAACTTGCCGACAAGGTAGCAAGAGTTTTCACACACCATAGATGGATCAGAATGCCAAAGACCCTGCACTAGAGCATCTGGCCCACCGGAACTATAGTAGATGCAAGTGCAACAACCAGTGATCGTGGTTTGAAGGAAACAACACCCAGTCCCAAGTGAAGCCCATTCTTGGAAAGACATTCCTCCTTCAGATATGGACAAGGGGCACACATTAGGAAACAACCTCCCTGCAGTTCAGCAATCTTCCAATCATTTTGTCCTCCCCATCTACCTAGATTTTAGAGTCTGTGAGATTCCTTCTCTTGCATTTTGAAATCCATTTGCAACAGCCACAAACAAGCGAGCTCTGCTCTCACATCCAACATCTCCAAACACCAATGGATACCCTGCACTTGGGTTCTGAAGCTCTGTTTTCCTTCTTTTTTTTTTTTTGAATGTTGGTAGTAGTATCACATATATATTAAAAGAGAAAAAGAATGTACATGTATAGGAGTCCCAAAAAGAGCCCCAAAAGAACCGCCCCCAATACCTGTCTTCCATTTTTTATTAAAAATTCCTGAGTTTATTTGACAATTGATTGTTTGACCTCCTTGCACAACTACTGGCTCTATGGCCAAACCTGCCACAAGCATAGCATCTTAACCCCTCTTGACAGTCCCTAGCCCAATGACCCCTGCCACCGCATCTTAGGCTCTGGTTGTGGGACACCTGGTGCAGTTTCACACCCCCACTCACTGCTTGCCCAGTTTGCCCTCCTCTTCCTCCTGTTTTCTACCACCTGCCATCCCTCCTCTTTGCCTTCCTCCATCCCTTTCCTTACTACCTCTCCCACCAGTCTCCACTCCCCCATCCTCTCCTCTTCCCCTCACTCCTCACACCCTCTCCCTCCCTCATTGCTCATGCTAAGTTTCCCAAAAAATTGATGTTTCTCTTAATTTTCATACTAAACTTTTAATGAATCAGCCAAAATGGCCATGCATAGGCAGGACTTGGGAACAAAGCACCAGAATGACCTATCAAGGACACCGCAATTCCAAACAAGAGAAGATGCTTGAAAATGTAACAATCCATTGTTATGAATGAGGAGAAATACAGATACAGCAACCCAGGGAGTATTTTTGACCAAGAGATTGAACGGAGCTTTTGAGAGAGGATACATATTTGTAAGAAAATTTCCCTTCATACCCTTCACATTCTCCTAGATCCATGCACTTGCCCCTCGTGTAACAGAGGGTATATAAGTTAAACAGATTTTCTTAAAAAATTCCCTTCATACCTTCACATTCTCCTAGATCCATGCACTCGCCCCTCATGTGACAGAAGGTAAATAAGTAAAACAGATTTGTAAGAAAATCCCCCTCCACACCTTCACATTCTCTTAGATCCATGCATTCTCCCCTCATGTGATAGAGGGTAAATAAGTAAAACACCACTGAAAGAATCCATTCCAGGTTTGAGAGATCCAAAAAAACAAAAATCAAAGGGGATCCCATCTATTAAAATCATTGGATCATAAGGCAATGAGGGAAGAGGGCTCCACTATTTCAAAGTTCAAACACATTTTTACTTTTGTATTCAATCAATCTGGAACTATTTTTTGCATCCACTAACATGCAGGCCAGGCTCTGTCATGTAGACCATAATAAACTCAAGGTGCACAACATGGATTATGCAGTGGGCTCTGATCTCAATATCATATTAATTTTATTGGATTGGGCTATCCAACTCCAAAGCTTAAGGCAATGAGTAGGAACAACTCCATTATTTTAATCACATTTTTATTTTTATCTCCACTTAATCTGAAACTATTCTTACTATTAATGTCACATGTTGCGTTCCCCTCAATTTGCATCAGTTTATTGATTTTTGGCCAAAGTATAAACCCACAGGAGTTGAGGAGGACCTCTGGAAACTGTGTTTACCAGCGATGCTCTGGTCAATCTGGAAGGAAAGGAATAAGAGGTTGTTTAACCAGGAGTTCAGAAACTTGTTCCTTATTCTAAATGATTGTATCTCTTTTGTGTATCAGTGACATCTTAGTGTCTCTGGAGAGCCGGTCAAGCTATCTGCCCTATTAGATCAGTTGAAGGGGTGGAAGAAATTTACCTTGTAATTGGGTGGTTTTTTTGGGTTTGGGGTAGGGGCTTCTATCATTTTGATAGTCATACCTCTCCCCTTTACCTTTCTTCTGGTTTCTTTCTGGTTATCTCTTCCCTTATGTATGCTCTTTGCTTTTCCTTTGCCTTTTGGCTAATGAAATTTGGCCCTTCGGCCAACTTCTAAAAAAATCTGAAACTATTCTTAATCCCATAATTAAAAAGTACATGCCTGACACTGGCAAAAAAGAAGATAGAAAAGGTTATTTCAAATCCTCATCTGCTAAAAGTCTATCCAAATGATGTCATGAACAGAAGTGGATGATCCACGAACCTAATGAAGCTGGGTTTGAAACCAGGAACTGTTTTGGTTCTGAAACCTACTTTTAATTCCTTGATTTAGGTTCTAAGATTTCAGATTTTCAGGATCTCAGGCGGTAACTTTTTTGTTAGGTTTCATCTACTTTTATAATGAGATGTAGAAAACATTACATGAGCTACTGCTAATGATCAATAACAATTTTGTAGCAAAGAGAATGATGAAACAATTCAGAAAGATATATATTCAGAAAAGACACATATTGGAAGACTTCAAAGGTTCCCCCATTTTTGATTGAATGGAATGAAAGTGTACTAGGAAATTAAGTCTAGTGTTGATAGGTGATTTATGACATTTCACTGATCTATCCAATCTTCCAGCAAGTTTGATTTGCTGTATTTGTGTTTTATTAGTATTATTATTGGCTTGAAAGTGTCTCCTGGTTCTGCAATCATCTAGGGTTAACAACTTGATAATAGAAAACATAAAGACTGCAGGCATGAAGAGCAGGCACGAACGCAACTCTAGTTCATGTTTGACGTATCGCCGATTCGGGGCGAATCGGATCCGCCCTGATGCGATCCGATTCGCCCAGAATCGAGGCGAATCGGGTCCGATTCGCATGATTATTATTATATATATATATGATATTTATGTATGTGTGTCAGGCAGGGTGTGAGGAGTCAGGATCCTCTTCAGGCAGGGTTGTCAGGATCCTCTTATTTACCTGAATATCATTTAAGTAAATGTTATAATTTGTTGTTTCATTTACTTAAGATATTACATGTAAATAAGGAAGTACCCCCCATTTGAATCCAATAAAAATATCAAAAATCATATCTCTTACCAATAAAAAGTCAACTCTCCCACTGAAGAAGAAAATCGCGATTTCGATGATTTTAGCGAAATGCTAACTTTTTAATCTCTCATAATTTGGTCTATCTAAAAATTGATAATTCAAATAAACCATATGGAATACTAAAAATCCAAAGTCCGGTAAAAAAGTCAAACGTTCATGTGACTTCTCCAAGGGAGCTACTCTCCTACTGACAGCACTTAGTTGCTCGAGGCATCTTAGGATTTGGTCAAACTTAAGCTATCATCACCTAAACTCATGAGATTTTTCACTTTCTAATTGTGAGAAACTAGAAAGTGACAATTCTCATGAGTTTGAATGATGATAGTTTAGGTTGACCAAATCTTAAGAGGTCTCAAACAGACTGAGTACTGTCAGTAGGAGAGCGGTTCCCTTGGAGAAGTCACATGCACATTTGACTTTTTTACCGGACTTTGGATTTTTAGTGTTCTATATGGTTTATTTGAATTATCAAATTTTTAGATAGACCAAATTATGAGAGATTAAAAAGTTAGCATTTCGCTAAAATCATCAAATCGTGATTTTCTTCTTCGGTGGGAGAGTTGACTTTTTATTGGTAAGAGATATGATTTTTTTGATATTTTTATTGGATTCAAATGGGGGGTACTTCCTTATTTACATGTAATATCTTAAGTAAATGAATCATTTACTTAAATGATTCAAGTAAATAAGAGGATCCTGACAACCCTGCTTGAAGAGGATCCTGACTCCTCACAACCCTGCCTGACACACATACATAAATATCATATATATATATATATATATAATAATCATGCGAATCGGACCCGATTCGCCTCGATCTGGGCGAATCAGGGATCGCATCGTGGCGGATCGGGGAATCGGATCGGATCGCATCGGATCCATTCGATTCGCGGCCGGGTGGCGGATCCATGCGGATCACAACTCGGCCCGCCCCTGATCCGCTCCGATTCGGGGAATCGGGCCGATTCGCCCCGCCATGACAAACCATGCTCTAGTTAGGGTTGCCAATGGATGCAGATAATATCTGCATCAGCTTCAAATCAGCATCCTATTTTCCGAAACTTTTTCTGAATATAACATCTGACAAGAATAATCGGATATTTATTTAACCATCTGACTTATAATAGATTAATAGGAGTGGAAACAGAACATGAACATCCCCTCCAATTATTATCCAACTGCGTACACCTTTTATATTAACCCTTAAACTCCATACAAAATGGCTATATCATCATAAGTTGTGCTTATTTGACTGAAAAATATTTAAGCTATATCTACAAGTCATTTGAAGTATGTTTAATGGATATATGAATCTGGAGTCGGATATTCAGATAACACTAAACAGAGCAGAGCCTGATAGTGTGACATCCTCTATGTTGAAAGTGTTGTTCCCATTTAAATGTTATGATGACCTATGTAAAGCAAAAGATTTTTTTTTTTGAAAGGGGGGTGGTACTACGGGTGTATGGCCTATGTAAAGTAAAAGATATTGATAACGAAAGGAAGAATTACTTGTGAAGATAAGCTAAATGCTCCTTAGGCATCTAGAAACTCAATGAAGCTTCATTTAACGAATGTGTGCATCAATAGTCTTCACACTTTTTATTCTTATAGAAAAACAAAAAAAGTCACAAACATAAAACTTCAGTCTAATTATGGGGATAAAGCATGATGTTTGTGTGCCTTACCAGTCGACCAACATGGGCATCTAATGCACTTAAAGGATCATCAAATACATACACATCTGAATTGGAATACACAGCTCTAGCCATGGAAACTCTTTGCTTCTGTCCACCACTGATATTTACTCCTCTCTCACCTATCTCTGTAAGATCACCACCCTGGAAGGAAGAGACAGATCCATCACCACTTTAACATATTCCAGTACATGCTTATCTCAGAATATAACAAAGTTTGGCATATTACATATCTTCTAAGGGTTACATCATAAACCAACACCTCTAAACTTACCGGTAATAACTCAAGGTCATGATGCATTGCAGTTACTTCTATGGACTTCTCATACTGTGACTGATTAAAAGCAGATCCAAATACTATGTTGTCACGCACCTATATGATTGAAAATACAAAAATGGAAACATGTCAGCAACAAACAAATTGAACCAATGTTCAGGACCACATAAACACAGCAAGAAAAAGATCACTCAACATACAGTAGCATTGAAAATCCAAGAAACTTGTGGAACATATGCAACAGTGCCTCGGATAACCACATTTGTATTGGTGTCTGGCAATGGTGGCAGTTCTCCAAGCATTGCTGATATCAGTGATGTCTTCCCTTCTCCAGTGCTGCCTACTATTGCCACCAGGCTACCAACAGGTATATCCAAATTGACATTTGATAAGGTGGGCTTCTCTGCCTGTATTAAAAAAAAATTATGACAAAACTTGCATAGCAAAAATTCCCATTCTATGGACTACTAACGTGTGCAGAGAGGAAAATGCCTCTCCAATAACTTTGGGAGTTCTAAATGCTCATCTTACCTCCTCAAATTTTACCATCAAAGAGGATAATAAGTTAGTAGCCCCTAGGTGTATCGCAGCCATTTTCATGCTAGAATACAGATGCTTAATGCACCAAACTAGAGATAAGTAAGAGGGAACTAAACACAGAGATCTCTACTGCTCACTTTCAAGTAGAAGGCCAAGATAAATGTCACCAAGAGGTTAAAAACACAAGTGGCACTATTTTGGAGTAAAATACATAGATCTCGGTTTGACATGTTCCCGATCTAAATCCAAGCACTATGTAATATGTAATTTCTTCTGACCCTCTCTTCAATGAAATGTGACCTGGTCACCTTCTAAAACTCCTAATCCTCACTGTAAAATTCTATGTTTTTCCCTACCACTGCTGCACTCCCTATAAGTTCAGTCTAAATAATACATTCATCCATCCTCCTAGAGGAACTCTCTGCCCTGAGCTATGGACATCTAATAATGTCAAAAGGTTTTGCTCTCATCTCTACTATTCATATCTTCAACCCATATCCCAATGCCTATATTTACATTCAAATGAACTCTCATGCAAGTATTATGGAGAATGCATGGAATAGAAAGCCATAACAGCAAAGTAAGGATTAAGTTGTAAAAAGAGTAAGCGTCAACTAGGAACAATATGATATCATGGAATTGGAAATATAAAAATTACAACAATGGCGAAGCAAAACATGCTCCACTCACATGCACCAATATGGCTATAGTTAATATATCATATCTTCAGATGTTCCCTTCAAATTAATCAGATACAGAGAAGTAGATGCTTACTGTAAGGTTTGCATGCTTACTGTAAGGTTTATATTAATAGGAAACACCTAGATATGAAGCATATAAATGGCCAAAATCAGGAAAGACTATGTCAAGCTTATGATCAGAGGAAAATTTTTGTGCATCGTGCTAATTAAGCTAAAAAAAGTTCCATATAATAGAATTATGAACAGGAAATTTTGATATTTTCCTCAATTGAATCATCTTGACCATCTATTATCTAACATCGTCCTCTCATTGAACATCTTAGTACAGTTGTACACTAAAAGACTCGTAAGTTCTGACAGGAATTAAATGAATAACAAGTGAAAAAGTAAACCTTTGAATCCCAAGAAAAGTATCCATCCTTAATTGAGATGGCCGGAAGTTGTCGGTCAAGTGGTGGATTAGGTAAAAGCACTCTCTCCTCAGAAAGCAATAATTCCTCCAGACGCTTCAAAGACACGTTTGCATTCACAACCTGACACAAGGAAGAAAACAAGTGAAGACAAACATATTATGTTGTTTTTGGAAGCCCATATCATGGGGTAGAGATGTTTTAAACAGCACAAATGGCATAAAGTGACAATTGTTTTTTTCCAAAGCCCCTGAGAAAAGGAGCAACCCACAAAAAGGTGATCCAATGATTCCTCCTCGGCCCCACAAAGACAACAGGTAGGAGCTAACATTCGATAAAAAGCAGGCCAATTTGTCCCTAGTGGGAAGCCTCCCATGTGCTATCCTCCAGGCCAAAAATCTTAACCTTAAGAGGACTAGACGGTCCCCACACTTCTTGGAAAAAAACCAAAATGCACACTGCCATTGGAGCAAACTTCATAGCCTGATTTGACTGAGAAAATGCAATTCCCCCATCTTCAGATCCAAGCGTCCTCCCCATCCTGTGGGTGCAAAGGTAAAAGCAAACTCAACAGACTCTAGAGCTGCTCCAGCTCCTTCTGATGGAAGTCATGCCTAAAAGTCGAGGCCCAGGAGCCACCTGGGACTTGTAGATCAAAAGCCTGTGCCACAGAACCACTGGTAGCCACCGGCAATAGTAAAAAGACTAGGGAAAAAGGACTCCAAAGTGAAGTCACCGCACCACTAACCCTACCAAAAGAGGCACTTCAAACCATCTCCCAACTTCACCCAAACCCCAGAAGCAATAAGATCCCTAGAGGAGGAGATATACGCCAAAGAGGAGAAGTCCTGTGGCGGGGGTAGAGGTCCAAGTCCCAAACTCTGAAGGAGGAAAAATAGCGGCATCTAATCACATCGGACCATAACCCCTCTTCCCCACTCCCCAACCTCCAAAGCTATTTGCCTAAAAGGCCAGAAGAGCTAAATTAAAATTTCTGACATTCTGCAGCCCCAAGCCTCCTTGATTCTTGGGGGTGGTAATCCTACCCCAAGAAATGTCATACTCATGCCACCCTCTGCACCTGTCCCCACAGCCATGCCAAAAGAATTACTTTGGATGGAATGAAGCTTCCTAGCCACGAAGCACAGAATGTGGAACATGGAAAGAAAATAGGTGGGAAAACTGTCCAAACCGAAACTATACAAAGTAAATCAGCTCCCACATGATAATAATCTCGCCTTCTAGCCCGCAAGCCTAGACTTGTACTGCTGAACAATGATGCATCAATCAGCATAACGGAGGGTCCCTAGGAAAAGTGGGGAGGCCCAGGTATGAGATAGGAAACTCTCCAATGGCACAACCCAATAATATAGTTGCCCTCTATAATAGGGTTTGTGGAATCGATCGATGTAGATCGAGATTGGCCATGGCCGATCCAAGCAGATCCAACCGATTCCGACCTATCCTCAGCCGATTCCTACCCAATGCAAGCCAGAACAGCCGAGGCTGATTCTTGGGCCAATGCGATCCTTTTTTCCATGCTCTATAAAGAACGCTCCTTCATATTCATCTCGACCAGAATACTTTTATTGAAATTAACCTTCAACCCAATGACCTTTTCTAGTAGCTCCAGTAAAAGCCTCACCGTAGCATAGGATTGACCCCCATCCTCCAGAAATAAAACAGTATCATTGGTGTACTGAAGTGAGAGAGCGAGGGACCATCTCTAAACTGATTAGACTAGAAGCCTCAGTCTTCTGCCACACCCTACTGACAACACTCGCCACCCAACACAAAGAGAAGGGGGGGAGAGGGTCCCCTTGACGTAGACCCTGACCACTGCAGAACCATGGTGTCATCTTCCCATTCATAAGAACAATAAAGGAAGCTAAAGTGACACAAGCCCTAACCCACTCAATCCAGGTGGCCCCAAACCCCATCCTCTGTAGGACATCAACAAGACACTGCCAGTTGAACCTGTTGTAAGCCTTTTCAAAATCCAACTTCAAAACCACTTCTTTCCTTCTCAAGTGCTTAAAGCATAGATACACTCGTACGCCATCAAAAAGTTGTCTAATATATGTCTCCCTCTAATGAAAGCTCCCTAGAAATGACTGACCAATGTATCCATTACATTCTACCTAATAAGACCTTGGTGAGAAGGATGGGAGTTTCGGTTTCGGTTTCGGTTTCGGGATCGCCCAGGTCCAAAACCGAAACCGTTTCGGTTTCGTTTCGGCTGGTTTCAGCCGGTCTCGAGAGTGCTAGCCGGTTTCGACCAGTTTCGGCCGGTTTCGGTTGGTTTCAGTCTGGTTTCGGACGAAACTAATTAAAATATTATTTTTTTCAGTTTCGGAAACACTACAGTAGTTTCGGCCAGTTTCGTTTCAGTCATGACCGAAACCAACAACCATGCTTGGTGATGATCTTGTAAGTACCAATGAGTAAGCTGATCGACCGAAAATCCCTAAAGTCTTAAGCACCCGACTTCTTAGTAATGAGCACCAAAAAAGTCTTGTTGATACCCCCCAAGCATGCTTTTCATTCCTAAAATTCCTGCAATGCCATAATGAGGTCCTCTTTAATAATACCCCAGTATCTCTGATAAAATAGTAAGGGGAATCCATAGAGACCAAGAACCCTGTCAGCAGTCAGAGAGAAAATAGTCTGGTGGACCTCCTCCTCTAAGAAAGGGAGAGAGATAGTCTCCCTCTCCTCAATGGAGAGGCTGGATAGGAGGTCGGAAGCAAACCGCACCATGCAAGAAGATTCCTTCGAGAACAAGAAGGAATAGAAGACTCTCGGCTAATCTCTAATCTCCCTCTGAGGGGAGAAGCAACGATCCCCTACCTTGATGCTAGAGATAGACTTAACACCTTCCCCCCCCCCCCAAAGGCAATATGTTGGAAGCAGATAGTTTATCAATCACCCTCTTTAATACACCTTTCCCTGGATCTCTGTCTCCAATAAGTTTCCTCCCTAGCCAATACATCATTGAACTGACACCTCAAAGAGTCCCTCACAGTTCTGTCTTCCTCCTTCATAAGGCCTACTTCCTCCAAGCTATCCAATGCCGCTAAGTGCTAAATAATCATGTCCTTAGCCACCCTTCCAGAATCCAAGTAGGGTTTTACCTACCCCCAGGAATGAAGAATGTATGCAGTGTGCTTCAGCTTCTTTACAAGATTGCCATAGCCGAGAAACTGGCAATCGGGCTACTCCAAGCCCCCATGACCATCTCCAAGAAGTCAAGCTCCTTGAGCCAAACTTGCTCAAACCTGAAACCAAGTGATCTGCCATACTGCCTTGAAGTCTTCAATAAAATGAGTTTGTGGTCAAAAGTTGATCTCGCCAATCCCAACACTTGTGCCTAAGGGAAGTGATCCTCCCAATCAATGGAGACCAAGAACCTATCCAGTCTAGAGCAAACAACATCAGCCCTCATGTTGGACCAACTGTATGTCTCTTGCGACATACGTAAGTCCACCAAAGTAGCCTCTTGGATAAAGTGGGAAAGTCATCCATGTCACCCACCGGAGCATTATCCCCTGTCCTCTCCCAAGCAGTTAAACCACATTGAAATCCCCTCCGAGACACCACGGGTGGCCTGAAGAGATATGGAACTAGATCAACTCCTCCCACAGTTGACCTTCTCCTCCCTAGGTTGAGGGACATATATCCCAGAGAAATCCCAAAGGAAGACATCTTGGATACTCCTAAAGTGCAAAGAGACAACCACTTGGTAATGACCCTTTCCTAAGACACCTCCTCCACCTCAAAAGAGTTCCAAAGGACCATATCCCCCTGGAACTGCCCACTGCAGGGGAGACCACGCCCTGAGATGGCAGGACACCTCTAATGTCCTTAAACCATCCCCTTCCCACTTTGTTTCTTGTGAGCATTAAATATCAATCTTGCATCTCCCAATCAGCTCCCTCACAATCCTCCTCTTCTCAGCCCCTCCTAACCCTCTCGCATTCTAAGAGAAGATCCTCATTGATGGCTAGATAGCGAACCGGCTCCCTCCCCCTCCTCACTATGCCTACCTGCTCGGCCGCTCTGAAGTGACAATTAACTTGTAGAACCATGAATACAAACTGAGATTATAGAAGAAATATTTCCCAACAAAATTATTAGGTTTAACTTTCCCAACAGGTTCCGGGAGAAGAATATTGCACCTGAGTTACCAAATTTGGAAGCATGAACAGAGGAAACCGCAGCACTTGAAATAGTGAGAGGGATGTAAATGCCTTCGCAGGTGTCAGATCCCCTCCAAGTAGAGAATACATTCCAAATGAAGTCACCGTAACAATAACAGGAATGCTGTTCAGGAAAAAACTATTACACTGCAAAAAATTAGCAATAATTAGAACAACAAAATAATCATGCATTGTTAACAAAGCAAAGCCACAAATAAAATGTTACATTGTAACATGAAGAAAATGCCGCAAGGATATGAAAAACATATTATCTTTGACCTACCGCCCCCAAAAGTTGGCTCTTCCGGTACCAAGATAGTTCATCGTTTCGAATGTTTTGAACCTTTGATTGGAAGCTTTTCTCCCATGCATAACATCTGCCATTTGGACACACAAAGAATTATTCCATTAGACATGAAACTCCTGAACAGGAAATGAAGAATCCAACATGCTTCTGAGAACATACTTGACGGTATCCATAGCAGCCAGTATTTCATTCATAAGCCCAATTCGTTTGTCAGTCCTTTGCAGGCCTTCCTTTGATAGTTTTTGCATTTTGCTTATGACCAACGTCTAAACTCAAAACCCAAAAGAGAGAGAGAGAGAGAGAGAGAGAAACATTAGTGGACATATTGATCATAAAGCCACATACAATGTCTAATATACTATTAAATTTAACGATGTCTAAGAAAGACAGAGCTGGACCTCATTTCGTTTGCTACCTAGGAAAGAAATGCCAGAGCTGAAATCATTTTCTAGATGTCCATATTTTTTTCCACTAAGCAGCCTTACCTTGTTGGGGACTGCACCCATAATTGTCTTACTAGTGTAAGTGTTATCTCCTAATTCAGAACCAGAAATTCTTCATTCCTCATGCTCATATCCTTATTCATTTATTCCTTATCCACAAACTCCCACTTGTGAACCACAAAATTTGCGATAATCACTACTTTAAGAAACACATTACAGATCCAAATAGGAGCCTTAGCCAAATGGTTTGTAGTCTAGGAATTTCTCTCTCCTGCCACCACAATGGTAAAAAAGATGCTTGACCAGAGGTTTTTGCCACAATTCCTCTGTCTACATGTAACCCAGTCATTCATTTGCTGACTCCAGTAACTTCTTCTCCTGACCATAGCAACAGCTTACCTATGTTGCACAAGGGAGGTGTCATATTATGTTCCCTTCCTACAATGATTCCATACTCCACGTTGGATAGTTTGTTCTTGAAATTATTAAGCCAGAAGATAACATCCGTTTGAAGACATCCAAAGTGGACATATCCAAAGGGAAAATTCAGAGGCTTTTAAGATGCATGGTTTGAATTCCTCTTCATGTGCATGCTTGAAGCCTCGAACAGGTATCTTTCCCATGTTTGAAACAAAACACACAGTACCATTTGAAGAAGCATAGCTTTCTTAACTGATATTACTTTTAGCAACACATTAAGCTTTACAAAAGACTGTTTATACCAAATTGATTAAAATAAGAAAGTCATAAAGAGCCACGTAGAAAGGAATTCTCATGTAATAGGTCATCCCCCTCAGAGTCATATGGAAAAATAACGGAAACAGGGCTATCATATTAGCATCTTGAATCCTTTTCTGTGCAAGTTGTCTATCAGCAATGGAACAGGTGAATTTGCATTCTCTCGCATATATGAAGTCGGAAGGAACAAAGAACATGATATTATTATTTTGAGTTCACAGATCTAGTTATTATACTGCTGAATAGACCATCCAGAACAAGAAACAGATAAGATAATAAAATTCAACCCATTCGTTGAATTCAAGTGCAAGAAGATACTTGAATAAAGAAGAGTTATCAACCAAATGAGCAACATGTGAAGATGCACATAAAATTAGGTATATAGCAGCATAAGGAAGATCCAGCTATCTGAAACACATCACCGGCAAAACAAAAACACAATATCAAGTCGACTTGGAGCATCATCAATATTTTAGGGAAATCAGTAAGACCTAAGTATTGGGACAAACAAATATACCCTCTAATAGTGTCATAAATGCATTGATCACAAACCAGACAAATAAATACCTGTATGGGGAACAAAAGAACCAACAAGAATGCCCCAACAAGTGAAGCGACACCCAACTCCTTGTACAGGAGAGCAAGAGCAATGATGATACGGAATGGAGCTGACCATAGACTGTGAAGTTGCTGGCATACTTGCTGCACAAAAAAGTGGCAATGTGACTCTTATGTACTCAAGTCCTTCCGAGAAAGAAAAGTTTAACGTGTGAACTAAGAAAAATAACAAAAAAGAGGTACTATTCACTGAGGGGAAAAATATAATGTAAAAGAAGTAAGGCGGGATTATTAGGCAACTTGCACTAAGATACTCTTGATTCAGTCAAATGCAATATCAGTGCATGTCTGGAATTTCCAACTGCTAAAGTGACTGAAGCTTTGTACTACTAAAATTACTTCAGAAAGTCATAGCCTTGCTTCAGAATGAATATTTAAACAGGAATAGACAATACAGTTGCGTAATTGACATGCTCTCTAAAGGGGCAGACAGCATGTTTCCAACCTTGCAAGTATAAGGCAATCGATATAAATGTAATAATAGTGGAAACATGCCTGGAGTTGCTCTGTATCTGCTGTTATCAAATTTGTAATTTTTCCAGATGGAATCTTTTTTCGACCTTCATGTGTTAGTCTCAGGGACTTACGGAATACAGCAGCAACCTACAAAAATAAAAAATGCACAAAGATGGTCAGAACCTTACGACTTCCATTTACAAGTTTGCAGCCATAGATTTAGAACAGGAGCCAAAAAAGTCAAGAAAATACTTAAAATATGATATATGAAGGTGACAAACCTTAGATAACAATCCTGAAGGAAATCAAAATCAAATGTAACAAAAAATCAGTCCAAAATTTTAGATGCATTTAGTGCTGAAAACTCTGAGTTTCCATCATACAAGTTAAATAAAATGGATGTAAATGAGCATGCTCATAAAATCTGATAACAGCCAAGGAATGTCTTTTTGGATATAATGTGACTGATCCAGCAAAGAAAGATTATTTTTTTCGTTTGAAACAGGATAGTGTAAATAAACTTTTTTTCAAAACAGGGTAGCATAAAAAAAGATGTGCATAAAATTTCATGATAACCAACACAAATTTGATAAATGATTTGACAACAAAGACCTACCAGGGTTATCCTCAAGCGGAAACCAGCACGCATGACATTTTGGAAATATTGTGCCTCACTAAGCACCCCGAGTGCCTGGAACAAGACATTAATGCTAGTAAAATATACATCATTGTGCATGCTTTATAGTCAAGAAAGTATTGAATTTAGATACCTTCCCTAATTCAGATACTATAAGGAGAGAAATTTTTTTGTAAAGTGTAAAGCAAGCAGTTGCTATTTACATATTTAAGATTCTTCCACCATCCAGCTGATCATGAACCTTTGTTCTAGGTCATCAAATGCATGACATATAGAACCGGAATTTCATGCAGTGTTTGCTGAAGTGGGAAAGAGAGAAGATAAAAACCATCTTTATTGTAAGCAAAAAAAAAAAAAAAGAACCAATATACTTAAATAGCATTAGCCAGGAAATTCCTATATCTTATAAAAAAACAAGTTACCTGTGGCAGTATGAGGTTGCCAATAGGATAATGACCTGCAGGAAGACTGGGGTCCAAAACAACTGAAATTTGGTCATCAAGGTCATGAAGTGACACCAGGTTGATGTCAAAGGGCATGCAACTTCTTACCTGACATCTAAGCTAAGACATATCCTTGGGAGGAGGTCAAAGACTCAAAAGAACACCGTTCTTTGGATTAAGCAGAGGGAGAGTGTACTCAGTGTATATATATTGATTCCATACAAGCTGAAGCTACCAAGCTAGTAGTTTTTAGTTTTTACCAATCACCAATCCAGGTAACATTCTAGAATGTAAAAATGAAGAAATGAGAAAAAATTCACAGCCCTTTGTGTTTATCTCATGATGACCTCCAGATCAGTCCATCTCCTTAGAAAACAGTAACTTGGGCCCTGGATTTGTGATTTTATTAATGTATTCCCACCATTCTCTCACCAATTTCACTATCCACTTTAATATGTCAGAAATGAGTCCATATTCATTATTGAATCTTCTTCTGTTTCATTCTCCCCATAATTCCCATAGGCCATAAGATAGCAAAACAATACTTAGAATATAGCTAGCTCTCTTCTTCAATTGGAAGGTAGTCATTCCAATTTATCATCAGCTCCATGCAGTCCTTCTAATAATGACATCCATCACTTTTTCAGTCTGTAGTCACTGCCTTGATCACAATGTTGTGGCAAGTATTCAGTAGACCAATGGTCCAATAGGTCTGCTTTGAGCAATCCTATCAACTCTTTTCTCCTTTGGAATAAAGCTAAAGTGAAGATGATTTTTAGCATGAAGAGTTGGGAACAAATTCCCGATGGTTCCATGTTTATCTGTTTTCATCACATATTATTGAATATGTGCATATTTTATCTTCTTGTTGATTTCTTATTGCTGGATAAAAAGATCCAAATTATATAACTAGCAGAGACAGGTAAATCTGTGATAGGGTCTCCTTCAAAAGAATATAGACAAGAAGATATGTCATCTGCCAGAGAGTCTGGTTAGGAGATTGTACAAACCACTCCCAAGAAAATCGAGAAAGCATAGATGTAGCCGTTCCATGATGGATCCCCTTGTTGCATAGACTGCATGGGAAAAGACGAATGGTTAAGCAATGAGTCATAGGGAAAAGGAAAATAAAGTAAAGCCATTTTTTTGGGCAAGAAACAACTCAGAGCATCTTATATGGACTAAATATAAGATTATGAAACCTTAGTGCTTGAACAATGGGAAGATCTCAAGCATGAAAGATTTATACATAATCATCTGTGATGATTGAATGGAAATAAATTCCCAATGGAACATAATTGAATTCATTTTATACCACTTATCTCGTAAAGAAACACTCCACTTGAAAATAGAATTAGGAAAATATAAGATTTTAGCATCTCATTCAGCAAAACTCGAAAGAAAATACATGGTAAAGGAATATAAATTCTAAGAATAGTTCCACATGGAAAGGGACAAGAATATTGTTGTGATTATAATAGTGGAGCCCTCTCCAGTCATCACCTTAAGGTTCAGAGATGGAAGGCCCAATCCAATATAAAATTTAACATGGTATCAGAGCCCATGGTATGATTCAGGGTGGGCACCCTATGTTTATGGTTCACATGACAAAGCCTAAAATTGGCCTGCACATGAGGGGGCATGTAAGAATAGTCCCACATGGAAAGGGACAAAAATATTGTAGTGCGTATAATAGTGGACAACTCAACTCATCACCTTAAGGTTTTAAGTTGGAAGGCCCAATCCAATATAAAATTTAACACGGATCACATAGAAGATAGCAGTAGCACAAAACTTACTTGTAAGAGAAGATTCAGGATTACTGGACCTACAAACTGTGAAGCATCATTTCCAATCTACAAAAGCAATGAAAATTAAAAGGTGAAGTCATTATCTAATAATAGGGGGAACAGAATGCATTCAGTGTAACAAGAGCAAAGCTGTCCAAGTTAAAGATAACTTCTACTGTGAGGTTCCCTTTCTGCCTCTTGGAGAGGACTCTTCAATCCAAGTCATGGACAAACACAACAATGACTCACATTCAAGACAAGTAAAATGGACCATTTATGTGCTTAGAATGAAGAGATATTTGTATTATGTCTCAAGTATCTGTTCCTCACAAAGAAAGAACCTTCTCTGTCTTGAAGTGTACAAATAGGAAATGGCAGAAACTCTGGGCATTTATATTAATTTTTTGCTTGTTTGTAAGTTGACTTTCTAGAAAAGGAATGAGCCTGAAAGGAGTTTGCTCGTTGGAATGGTGAATGAACTTACGAACATCAGAAAAGTACTAGAGTTCTTGAGAAATAGCCACATAAAAGAAAAGTCATCATAAAAGTTTCCGATAAATAATGTTTTCATTAAATCTAAGCATTATGAATATGACTAATTTAATTTTTAATTTACAGTGCAGGTTTAGTTTTTAATTTACAGTGCAGGAAAATCTTCACAGGCCTTCAAAAACACTAAGCCAGTGAATTTCAGATCCCATTCAAATTTCAGGAAAAAATATAAAAAGATGAAATATTCAAACAGGTTTCAGAAATGCCATAAGGAAAGGTGCAAAGTGCAGACTTCTGTTTTTTTTTTAATAGTGGATAGTACCAGTAGTATATAAATGAAAAAGAGAAGGAATGTATAAGTATACGCTCACAAAAAGGCCCCAAAAAACTGCCCAGCCCACCTATACACTGCCATCCATCACCATATGGATAGCCAAGCTCTATCCCCCCCAACAAAACAAAAAGAGTACAGAGACTTTTGTTAGGAAGGATAATGTTTTAGCGACCTGGTTTTGAGATGATGTTTTCCTAGAATAAGAACTTGCAGAGTATACATTCAGTGATGGTTGTTTCATGTCGATCACTCAGTCCAGCATTCAAACAATGGTACATGCAAGCTTGGCATATACCCAACGTGTTAAAGGCCTGAACTCTAACCCAAAGTCTAGGCATTGAATTGAGGGAATCCTCTACATATATAGAGGTGAAACTCCTATGGATTTTCAATATAGGACTAAATAACAACATCCCCACTTGCGCCGAACCTACCTTTGGGGGGTGCAAACATGGGTGGCAAAGTCGGCCGATTCGGGTCGGAATCGGCCGACTGGGGTCGAAATCGGCCTATGGCGACCCGATTTTGGGGGGGGGGATGACGACCCACCTACAATGTAAGGTGGGAATTGGGGTGGATCGAGCAAAATCGGACAGAATCGACCCGATCCAGTCTGATTCCACATGATCCACCTCGATTCCATCTGATATAGCCCGATTCCCTCAGCTTACCTTAATTATGTCTGATCCCCTCCACTTACCTTATTTACCTAAACATCATTTAAGTAAATGTTATATTTGTAGTTTCATTTACTTAAGATATTACATGTAAATAAGAAAGTATTCCCTATTTGAATCCAATAAAAATATCAAAAAAATCATCTCTCTTACAAAGAAAATTCAACTCTCCCATCCAAGAAAAAAATCGTGATTTCGGTGGTTCCATCAAAATAACGACTTTCTAATCTTTCATAATATGACATATCTAAAAATTTCATAATTCAAATAAACCCATGTGAGAACCATTTTTATCTTTTTAATTTTATTTTCAGTTTAAAAATATCTTTGGATTACTGTATTTTATTTGTCTTATTTATTTACAACAGGCTTTTAAGAGTTTATTTGACCTCTCCCACTGGCCAAGACCAATGTTAATTATTGCATCAGTGCAAAAACTGAATATCCTTGATTAACCATCAGACAACCCCTTTGAAATAAAAGAAAGTAACTCACAATTGAAGGAAAATGAATTGTACACGAAGAAAATAAGGTTGCGAGCATGCAATCTATTTTTTTGAATTTGTTTTATATTTATATCATATTTTTATTCATTTTTTATTCATTTTCTTATTTTTATTTATTTAAATTCATTATTTCATTTATTTAATTATTTTGTCATTTATTTATCCAAATTATAATTATATGAATTAAATTAATGTTTTCACTTATTTATTTAATTTTAAAAAAAAATAGATTAACCTATGGTGGGTCATAAATGATATGAAACATGACTTGTTTATTGTTTTTAAGTTATTGTAAATAAACAACAATATTTGTGGAATATTTTATTAAAGTTTGTCGAAAAATTAGTTAATTTTAATTAAGAAATTAATTGGTGAAGAACATGAAACAAATGTTACATAACATATAATTACACATTGAACATGATTAAAGTAGTGAGATTAGCCCAATAGGCCCATTAATATGATCACATGTAAAGATACACCAAATGTCGGCCCATTAAGCATCATTAGACCCATTAAGCATTATGAACATCGTCATTTAATAAGTCATGCCATAAAAGATACAAGCATGGCCCAATAAGCAAGTCCAATGGACCCTTTAAGACTTGAGAAAATCAATATTGTGCCTTGCACAATTTTCCTTGAAGCTGCCTTGCAGACCCTTCTTCGTTAGACTGTCTTGCAGTCTTTTTCAGAGCCTTGCTCTGTTTTCAAACTTCAAAAAATCTCCCATTTTGGCTTTGGGCGCCCCCCTCTTTTTATAGAGAATGGGAAGAGATGTCGTCCCAGTCATTTGCATCGTCCGGTCATTTACACCGTCCCGATCATTTGCACTTAACTTTTTACATATTCCCCATTATTTCCTTTTTCTTTTTACCCCTCTCTCTTTTTTCATTTTGTGTTTGTGCCCTTTAGGACATCGAGAGAAAGGGAAGAGAGCTGCGGCTTGCTCTCTCTCTCCTTCTCTCTGCTCGGCCCGCGTGGTAAAAAGGAAGCGGTGCTAGCGGCAGTGGCGTTGGTGGCGGCTGCTTGGGGGGCTGGCGACAGCAACAGCTTGGGATGCCGGTGGCAACAGCGTAAGCTACTGGAGGCACCGGTGGCAGCAGCCTAAGCGTCGGCGGCGGCCACTGTAGAAGCCGCCAGAAGAGGCGACAGCAGAGGAAACCAACCCCAGCCGCGCCGCCGCGGAGGCTGGGGCTCTCGGTGGAACTAGTGCCGACCCCAAATAGGACCAACGATGGTGGCCCTGAGGGCCTTCGCCGGCCATAAGGGAGATAACCCCCCCCCCCCCCCGCCCTTTTTTTTTATTTTCTTATTTTTTCTCTTCTGTCTTCTTTTCTTCTCCTTTTCTTTGGGCAAAAAGTAGTGCAACAAATGCCCCCCACGAGACTAGCGTCCGAGAGTGAAGCATAGGGCGACGGTCTCGTGTGAATCTTTCCAACTGTATTTTAGCACATGTTGCCCTTCAGGGGGTCCATTTCATTTATTCTGCCAATGCATTTCGGCCATTTTGACTTTCTTGAGATTTATGGTGGAGATGTCATATTTGTGAACTTGAAATGTCGCAGCTTATGACATACTTGCAGTAAACTTCTCATTTCTTTTGGACTTGCAGTGCCAAAGACCATTATCTCATACGTAGATTTGATATGACAACAATGCCAAAAATTTCCCCTACGCATTGAGAATTATGACTTTACTGCCATATATTTCTTTGTTCAGGCCGTTTTAAGCGATGTCGTCCCGGTCATTTGAATACCACGTCCCGATTATTTACACCGTCCCGATCATTTACACTATCTCGGTCATTTACATCGTCCCGGTCATTTGCACTTGGCTTTTTACATATTCCCCCTTATTTTCTTTTTCTTTTTACCCCTCCCTTTTTTCCTTTTGTGTTTGTGCCCTTCAGGGCATCGGGAGAGAGTTGCGGCCTACTCTCTCTCTCCTTCTCTCTACTCGGCTCGCGTGGGAAGGAGGCGGTGCCAGTGGCAGTAGCACTGGCGGCGGCCAAGGGGAGCAGCGGCGGCAGCTGCTTGCGGCGCCGACAACAACAGCGGCATCATCGGCTTGGGATGTTGGAGGTAGCAATGCAAGCTGCTGGAGGCACCGGCGGCGGCAACTTGAGGCGCCGGTGGCCACTGCAAAAGCCATCAGCGGTTGGGGCTCTCGATGGAACCAGTGCCGGCCCCAAACAGGGCCAACGACGGTGGCGGTGGCCCTAAGGGCCTTCGCCGGCCATAAAAGAGATAACCCACCCACCCACCCACCCACCCCCCCCCTTTTTTCTTTTCTTATTTTTTCTCTTCTGTCTTCTTTTCTTCTCCTTTTCTTTGGGCAAAAATTGGTGCAACAACCCAATAGAATACTAAAAATCTAAAGTCCGGTAAAAAAATTCAAATGTTCATATGACTTCTCCAAGGGAGCCACTCTCCTACTGATAGTAGTTAATATGTTTGCGACCTCTCAGGATTTGATCAAACCTAAACTATCATCAAGGTTTGCCATATCGGATCTCGGCTTCGTCTCGGGAGGGTCAAAGAGAAGAGATCTCGGAAGATCAGGATAACATAAAAGTGTGGATCACATAGGTTCACATAGATAATTCCTTAAGGAACATAGATAATTGCATACATTCTCAAGTGAAAAATCTCATGAGTATAGGTGATGATAACTTAGGTTTGACCAATCTTGAGAGGTCTTAAGCAGACTGTGTTGTCAGTAGGAGAGTGGCTCCCTTGGAGAAATCATATGCATGTTTGACTTTTTTTACCGGACTTTAGATTTTTAGTATTCTATTGGGTTTATTTGAATTATGAAATTTTTAGATATGTCAAATTATGAAAGATTAGAAAGTCGCTATTTTGATAGAACCACCGAAATCACAATTTTCTTATTGGATGGGAGAGTTGACTTTTTATTTATAAAAGATATGATTTTTTTGATATTTTTATTAGATTCAAATGGGGGTACTTCCTTATTTATATGTAATATCTAAGTAAATGAAACATTTACTTAAATGATATTCAGGTAAATACGGGGATCCTGACAACCCTGCTTGAAGAGGATCTTGAGTCCCGACAACCCTGCCTGAAGAGGCATCTCGGCCTTCTCATTTCTCGGGAAGGGGCCGAGACCGATATTCTCGCGAGAATCTTGCGAGATTGCATACCATGACTATCATCACCCAAACTCATGAGAATTGTCATTTTTGGTTTCTTTTCAATTAAAAAGTGAAAATTCTCATGAGTTTAGGTGATGATAGATTAAGTTTAACCAAATCCTGAGAGGTCTCAAGCAGACTAAGTGTTGTCAGTAGGAGAGTGGCTCCCTTGGAAAAGTCATATGTATGTTTGACTTTTTTTTACCTGACTTTAGATTTTTAGTATTCTATTGGGTTTATTTGAATTATGAAATTTTTAGATATGTCAAATTATGAAAGATTAGAAAGTTGCTATTTTGATGGAACCACCAAAATCACGATTTTCTTCTTGAATAAGAGAGTTGACTTTTTATTTGTAAGAGATATATTTTTTCTGATATTTTTATGGATTCAAATGGTGGGTACTTCCTTATTTACATGTAATTCTTAAGTAAATGAAACTACAATTATTTGTAGAGATATAATTTTTCTGATATTTTGATTGGATTTAATGGGGGATACTTCTTTATTTACATATAATATCTTAAGTAAATGAAGTATGAAACTACAAATATAATATTTACTTAAATGATGCTCAGGTAAATAAGGTAACATAATTATCATTGCTCTGTATTGTAACATGAACATATGTGCAATTAGACTATGGATATACGCAAAATGTGCAATTATTATATGTTTTTAAAGAATTTTCTCTGATTTTTTCTTCGTTTTTCACAAATTTTCTTCATTTTTTAACTTGGTCGATCTTGAATCGGCCAGATTCCCATGAAATCGGGCGGATCCTGCGATCCGACCAGACTCGGATCAGGGTCGACTGGGTCCGATCCAGCACCCCAATCCAACTTTGCCATCTATGGGTGCAAATGACTAAGGACAAGTGTCCACATTCGGAGAGACGATCCAATGGGTAAACCTAGCTTTAATACCATGTTAAAGGCCCAAACTCTAACCCAAAATCTAGGCACTGAATTGAGGGAATCCTCCACATATATAGAGATGAAACTTCTGTGGATTTTCAGTATGGACTAAACAACAACACAAGGTTTACTTGGACCCCTTCCCAGGTTTTGCAGGATTCCTTATTTTTCAATTAAGAAAAGTTTTCTTAGGAAACACAAGCAAAATGGTGTCTCCCGTTGGGATCAAATGAGTGGGTTCTCCCTGGTAGGCTGCTAATCAGAAGTTGTAGAACCACGATATGATGAATTCAGGATAGAATCTCACCCAAGGAAGATTTGCAATAAACCAGAGATTCGGATATTTCAAATAAAAAATATTTTTTAAAAAATGGAAGGCAACAGATATTCATCAAAATCGAGACCTACTGGGCAGAAACAAATGCTTAATGGGCATAAATAAATAACAAAACCAGCAATCCATGTACAATAAAGTTAAATTTTCGATAGGGTTTAATAACGAAGGTACTTCATGATTTACGGGGGAAAATATAGACAGCTCTGACCTAATTCTAGCTAATCATCAAACCCATCAAATATGTGAAGAACATTCAATGCAAAACACTCCTTTGAATAAACACTCCTTTGAATAATACCAACTTAACAATGAATAATTTCAAGGAAGTGAAATAGATAATAGAACTATTCTAGAAGATGCAAATTATGGCATACAACTCATTTAGCTAGATGTCAATACTTAATAGAGACATGCTTCCTAATCCAGGTAGCAGCAAGAAAATAGGCAAAAGTTTGGTGTAACACCTTAAAAAAGCCTCCAAGCCAAAACCTACACATCAAAATAAAACAAGTTACTTGACAAAGAAGTGGATACACAAAGGCTGTTAACAACTCTGTTTTAACAGCAAGAAAATAATGCCTCAAAGAATTTTATTGCATCATCATGCTACAGGAATGATGAGATTGTGGAACATAGTGATTATGATCCCCACCTCCCTCCAAGGCTCCGATTTAGGGCCCTCAGCAACCATGGCTTAGGCTTCCTACATTCTTCATGCCAAGACTTCTGGAAGCTGCAAACAAAAAAGGATAGCATTGGCTTTAATTTTTGGCATGTTCAATGTTTCTGCAGTGGAAAAGACACCCACTTTCTATGCATGCAAATGGATAGCTGCTAGGATGCTACGATGGACAATAAAAAAGGAAACCAAAAAAACTAACTCTCTGTGCAGTGTCTCTGTCATATCCCATGTATCCAATTTCCAAATATCATTTTCGGTGATGGGCCTCTTATAACCTTTCTCCATGAGTGGGGTCATCCATGAGAAGAATATTCCTGGCATAAGGACAAAGAAGGAAGTTGGAACAAAGAACCTCATTGTTTCCTCTGAAATACAAGGCAATGGATCAACAATGAAATTAGGCATCTCATGAAGATGGGACCTCAACATTGTAAATCCCTCTTTCCATGTGTATCGACTGCCGTTCAACCACATGTTTTTGCTAAACAGTTGCATGTAAAGGAGATCTATTTACTTACTCGAGAGTATATTAACATGCCTCTCAGGGCAGATCTCCTCTCCTCCAGGAAGTGGCTCAAACTCCGCATCATCAGCAGATACCTCAGATCCAACAGGGGTATACCCAGGATATGGATCCAAGTTGGGAATGTAAAGTAGCAAGAGTAATCCGAATAACAGCTGCACAGGATTCTTTTGTTAACATATGCAAAAGAAATGAAAGATTTAACCATATGAAAGCTTACACACGCATAAAGAAATGATATTTAGGGGATGAAAGTGTACATAGTTAATGTTAATGCATCCGGCACAAATAAATCAGAATGCGATATCTTTTAGGAAACAGGCTGCAAAACATTATTGTAGATAATATACATCACATTTATGGGACAAGGGCCAGGATATGTACCTTGCATAGAACCTCGCTTAAGTACAAATAAATGATTGATCTGGGGAAAAATAATAATTATGAGGCAACTCCAAAAGGCATTAACTAATAATAATATCAAAAGATGCACAACGTGGAAAATAGTCCATTATTATGAATATGAGGTTAGTGTAAGCACATTAACCAAAAAAAACTCTTAAAAACAATATGTAGAACATGGTCAAGTGTACGATACATCAATACGGACTGATTTAGTCCAAAAGAGTTGATTGGGTCAATTAAAGAGTTTTCTGAATGCATCCAATTTGATACGATTTGGTCTTGTATCATAAAGCTTGTGATGTAGTATGATAAGTCTCATGTAGCCTAATTTCATGCCATTTGGCAAACCACGATTAATACTAGGCCTCTTTGGTAATGGGTTGGGTTAAAATTAACTTTAACCCAGAGCTAAAGTTAGCCCACTTTTAACTCACTTTTACTTTGTTTGCAACTGAGTTAACTCATTTGACTATAGTGAGTTAACTTATTTTTCTCAAATGTACTTTGGTAAGAAAAAGTGAGTTAACCTATGTTGGGAAAAGAAAAATTAGCAATTAATGTTGTGTACCGTGAGGGCAAAAAGATAGTTAACTCAGTGAATTAACTCCAACCCACCTCCAGAGGTGGTTGGAAAATTGTGAGTTAACTCACATTTGACCCACCTTTAGTCTAACCCACTTGAGCTAACTTTGTAACCTTTACAAACTACTTTTTGAGTTAGTTTTGAATTAACTATGAGTTAACTTTAGTCTAACCCATTACCAAAGAGGCCCAATCTATCTTCCAATTTCCTAAAGAGAGCTGCTATGCGCCCGTGTGTGCACCGTAGTGCGCAAAGAGACGCCCCTGGGAGGCCCGCAACCCTAGGGGGTGCGGGCCCCCCGTGCTTCTCTCTGGGTGCGGCGAGATTCGCTGCGCCCATGGGAAAGAAGCATTTCCCTTTCCTACAAGATCTGACTTCTCCTCTTTCTTAGCCACCCTAAACTATAACTAGATTATTGCCTGTTTCTTCCCTGTTTTACATGTTAAAATTTTGTTAAGTTAAATTTTTTAATCAACCAGAGTCGGGTTTTAAATGGACTAAATTATTGGATTTTTTTCCCATTTGACAACTTATTAATCCTCATTCTCTTGGAGGCAAACATAGAGAAGATGGTTTCCCAAGATGCACAGCAGTAGCCTGCACACAGGCACATGTCCTGATGGCACACATGCTTGTCAGAGTCCCGCTTGGTGGCAAGTGTCAACCACATCATGCTCGTGCTCAATAAAAGATATAGCTTTGCTTTAAAAGCTTTGTGTCCAAGTTGGATGAGTCTCACACCAAACTCTCCACTATATTGAGTCCTCCGCTCATCTTCCTTTCCCTTTCTTTTTCAGGTCCGCTAATAGGATTTGCTTTATCATCTAATTTACTTTACTATTTTCTGTATTTTCTCCATTTTTTATGTCAAAGAGGAGAGTCATATTAAACTTTACATAATACTCTGTTGATGCACCCTGAAAGTATGTTTGCGACTTTGGGTAGATTTGGCTACAGATAATCACGAATAGTCTATGGCATTGTGGTCAATTAATCTTCGTAAAAAAGATTAAAAAGCTGCTCGGCAGAGAAAATCCAAGGAAGTGAAAAAGTTCCTGATAGATAATGCTGATGAACAAAATGACAATCAATCTCAATATGCTTTCTCTGTTCATGGAAAACGAGATTGCTGACAATCTGAAGAGCACTCAGGTTGCCACAATAAATTGCCCAAGCTTGTTTTTGGTTGGATACATGGTGCCTAGGGGGGCCCTTATACTACCTTTCTCAGTTGTTGACTACTCCCACCTCGAATCAACTAACTAGACAGTTAAATGGAGCAGACGAAGTCCTGTCAATAAGAAGGAGTCGACCACGAGGACTATGTTGAGTGGTCTGCATCAGTGTCCACAGGCCCGATCCTTCCTCCACACATGAGGATAGGGTCAAACTACACGAGGTCATTACCTTTAGCTCAGTTTAAGTAGCACTTCCTGTGTGAGAAACTAACTACAACTACACCAAAGAGGAAGGGCATAGGTTTGATTCTGAAATCACAAAGAAGACAATGAATCCAAATGATCTCAGCAGAAAGTGACGGCCATGGCACGATATTAGACCTTAATACTAGAGTGAGAGACAACAGGTTGCTTCTTGCTCCACCAAGAAATGAGAGGCAAGCCAAGAAAAATCAGAAGAACCACGATCAGCAGTATCACTAGCCCAATTAGCATCCGAATAAGCATGAAGCTCCAATGTGCTCATGGATGACATAAACAAGAAGCAATGAATGGTGCCATGCAGATACCAAAGAACAGACAAAAGAGCAGCAAAGTGGACTGAAGTTGATGCATTGACAAATTGACTCAAGACATGCATATCATGAGCAATGTTAGGACAAGAAATAGTCAATTATATCAAAACTCTAACAAGCTGTCGACAATGTGTAAGATTTTCCAAGGGGACACCATCAGATGGATGAAGCTTGAGATAAAGCTCCATAGGAGTATCAGCGGTGCGAGTATTAGAAAAAGCAGCATATTGAAGAATGTCGTTGATATGCTTCTACTAAGATAATAAATAACCAAGAGAGGAATATGTCACCATAAGACTAATAAAGTATCACAAAGGCCGAAGGTCCGTCATCTCAAACTACTGATGGAGACAGTGCTTAAGAGACACAATAGTAGAAGCATTATCTCCAATGATGATCATGTTGTCAACATAGAGAAGAATGGCTCGACCAAGAGAAGATTCACGGACAATGAGAACATAATTGTCTGCACCTTCTCGAAAACTAGCATTAAGAACAACCTGACGGAACCGCTCAAACCATGCTTGAGGAGCTTGTTTGAGTCCGTATAGGGTCTTTCGAAGGTGACATACATGTAATGGCAATGTAGAAAGACCAGAAGGAGGCTGCATGTAGACTTCCTCAAAGAGCTCACCATGAAGAAAAACATTCTTCACATCTAGCTGAAAAAGAGGCCACTAATGAGCAACCCACTAACAATGACAGTACGATCAATGGTCATTTTGGGCATCAAAGCAAAAGTCTCCTCATAATCAGTATCGTACTCCTGTGTGAAATCTTGTGCCACAAGCGAAACCTTATGACACTCAATGCTACCATCAGACTTGGTCTTGATCTTGTAAATCCACTTGCAGTTAATAAGAAAAGTGCCAAAAGCAAGTTGAACAAGATCCCAAATATGAGTCAGTTGATGAGCCTGAAGTTCCTTTCTATAGCCTTTCGCCATTTGGGAAATTGAACTACGTAGAAAAAACTCTGAGGCTCTTAATAGGTGTGAAGGGGTATAAGAAAAGTATAAAACTATGGAGATTAGGAGTCAACCAAAACAAGACTAAGTCGATCGGGAGGATGGGGGTTACATAAAAGGTGAAGGATCCGTCGGAGGCAGGACAAGAGTATGAGTGGGCGAGTCTTGTCCAAGAGAGTCATCAACATCATTAGTCAGTGGTACAGAAATATCTTCCAGGTTACGAGGATGACAACTATAGACATAGACAATGGGAGGCCAAGGAGGTGAGAAAAGCTCATGACACAAGGGAGAAGGAGTGGTAGAAGGCTCATCAAGGAAAACCTCGAGTAATGGTTGAAGGAGAAGGTTCATAATTAGATAAGAATGAAAGTTTTAGAGCCGAATCTCAAGACAAAGAGGCAAAGAAGGCAAGGATGGCAGAGTCGGGTCGGGTGGCTGGGTCGGCCCAGCCGATCCCGACCCTGAGTCGGGCCAGACTCGGCCTGAGTCGGAACAGTGAACTTTGTAAACCAGTCCCGTGGGGTGGGTCGGTGTTCCCCCCCCCCCCCCCCCCAGAGTCGGGTCGCCAGGAGCCGACCCGACTCAAAGTCGTCCGACTCCGCTCCGAGTCGGCCGACTTTGCCATCCATGAAAGAAGGTGACCTAACGAGAGATACGAAGCCAATGAGTTATAGAATCATAACAACGATATCTATGGTACTTTAATACCATACCCCAAGAGAATGCACTTAACTGTCGTAGTAAGAGTTTGTTAAGCTCATGAGGAGGGAGAAGAACAAACACGTGCAACCAATAGTGCAGAGATCCTAATAGGTTGGTGGTGAACCATAAAGATGCTCGTAGGGAGAACATCCAAAAAGAATTGAGGACGAAGCGATATTGATAAGAAAACAACAGTGAGAACAACTTATGCCTGAAAGAAATAAGGAACATAGGCAGAAAGAAGAAGCATCCGAGAAATGTCAAGGATGTGATGATGTTTGTGCTTAAGAACACAATTTTGTTGAGGAGTGTAAGGGTAGGAATGTTGAAGAAGGATTCCATAAGAAGATAGGATAGCCCGAAAGTCAATAGAGAGGTATTCGCGAGCACCATTGATATGAAGTACTTTGATGCGATAGTGAAATTAGGAGTATACCATCTTAGAGAACTGACGATAAATAGATAAAAGATCAAATATCCAGTGCATAAGGAAAACCCAAGTGAAGCGAGCATAATCATTAATGAAATTGACAAAATGCACTAAAGCAAAAGGTTCTGAAGAGAGAGACTTACGAGAAGAAAAAAGGGGGGCAGAATGCCTAGCAAACTTACAACCCTCACAATGAGACAAAAGAATAGAAAACTGTTGCAACCCTAAGACGACTTTGAACTGAAATAAGGACTTAAGATGAGCTTTGAAAGGATGACAAGGTGACGATGCCAAAGGTCAATAATAGAGAGAGCCAACCCTTAAGAAAAAGAGGACATGATGGCTGAAGGGGGGAAGATGTAACGACTCCAAGCAATACATGCCACCCATTCTATGACCGATTCCAATCCTTTGACCTACATGTGTATCCTATACAGAACATGTAGAAAAGGTAAATGAGATAGTGTATCTAGCATCGACAAGGCGACTAATGGAAATTAAGTTCATAGAAAGTTTTGGAACATGAAGCATAGGAGAAAGAGTTAAGCAGCAAGAAGGTTAAGATGTGCGGGTGATGGTGCCACACTAAGCCACACAGAGGAGTGCAATCAGCAGCATGAATATGTAAATGAGTGGGAGTAGAACAATCTACAAGTAATAAACCATCCGAGGTCATATGATGAGAAGCCTTAGAATCTAAAAATCTAGATAGAGACAATACCAAATGAGGCAAATATGGCAGAGGGTTCAATAAGAAAACCAACAAACTAAAGCTACTAAGGTAGCTACTGAAATTGTTGTTGAAACTAAGTCTACATGATGATCAATTGTGCCACATCCAGAGTGACAAGATACTTAAAGCCAATGGTATCCTCAAGAGAAGCTGAAGGGAGAGTACAATGGCGAGAAGGCCAGGTCATATTTGGCATAGATGAAATGATGCCAAAGGGAAAAAAGTCGTAAAGATGATGCCGAGTGATGAAACTGAATAGAAGCTTGCGATCGCAATGCCAAAAACCACTCAGATGGATGTAAGATATTCTGTAGTAGATGTTGATGTTAGGTTGACATCAGCAAAGTCCTTGTGGCAAAATAGAACAGTCAGAGGGAAAGCAGGTCAGGTGGTACAATGGACCAGGCCCCCTTTCAAATGGATTTAGATCCACTTAAAAAGGGGTCCTAATGGGTCTTGCGAAAGGGTCTTGTAAGACCCAATCCCTTTCTGCTACACCCAATGAAGGAGGCTGCCCTAGTTGTGCAAGGAATCCACGAGTAGGGATAGTAGTGGATAGCAGCAGTCGTGGGCCGTAGATGCCTTTGGGCAATTGAGACAATTAAAGTGGCCGTGTGACGACAATCGTGGCAGGCAAGTGGCTGAGGTGTAGGCCATGCGATTGCGGAGGAGATCAAGTGGCGCAGTCACAATTGGAGGAAGCGATGGCAGTGTGGCGACAAGCGCAAAGTCAGCAATGCACTAGGCAGCCACAGCTACAGGCGATGATAGTGCTAGACAGCAGCAGCGACACAAGCATGCTCGCGAGCAGTCATACTATGGCGGTGCTCGCGGTCAGTCAACGATCAGGGCAGTGGTGGCTCCTGCATGACAGTCTTGGTAGTAGGTAGGCGGCCTGAGGGCGATAGGAATCGCAACGGCATGTAGGCAGCCAGAGGGCGGTGAAGTTCGACAGTGACTGGGGCTCAGCAGCAGTTGTACAAGGTGCAGCAATGACAATGAGATAGGAAGTTCTGTGAAAAAGACGACCACAGGCAGATCGCTCTACAAGGAAGACCGTGATTGGCCTGTACAAGAGGATCTAGTGGAAGCTGATGGCATAGCAACTGAGGACGGGAGGAGGGTGGCGGGCGGCAAGGTTCAAAAACCCGGGGATCGGATCGGTCGGCCCAAAACCGATCCGACCCGGCGATCCCGACCCCAGCTCGGCCGAGCCGGGCCGAGCCCGGCTGAGCCAGGGGTGGGTGGATCGGCCCATTATACAGGTGTACATCTTATACAGGCTGAGTTCAGGCCGAGTCCACTGCGATTTCAGGTCTTATTACCTGAATATCATTTAAGTAAATGAAATATTTCATTTATTAAGATATACATGTAAATAAGAAAGTACCCCCCATGAATCAATAAAAATATCAAAAAAATCATATCTTTTACCAATAAAAAGTCAACTCTCCACCGAAGAAGAAAATCGTGATTTCGTTGATTTTAGCGAAATGCTAACTTTTTAATCTCTCATAATTTAGCATATCTAAAAATTTGATAATTCAAATAAACCATATGGAACACTAAAAATCCAAAGTCCGGTAAAAAAAGTCAAACGTGCATATGACTTCTCCAAGGAAGCCACTCCTACTGACAACACTTAGTCTGCTTGAGACCTCAGGATTTGGTCAACTTAAACTATCATCACTCAAAGTCATGAGAATTGTCACTTTCTAATTTCTTTTCAATTAAAAAATGAAAAATCATGAGTTTAGATAATGATAACTTAGGTTTGACCAATCCTGAGAGGTCTCAAACAGACTAAGTGTTGTCAGTAGGAGAGTGGCTCCCTTGGAGAAGTCATATGCACGTTTGATTTTTTTTACCGGACTTTAGATTTTAGTGTTCCATATGGTTTATTTGAATTATCAAATTTTTAGATAAGCTAAATATGAGAGATTAGAACGTTAGCATTTCGCTAAAATCAACGAAATCGCGATTTTCTTCTTCGGTGGGAGAGTTGACTTTTTATTGGTAAGAGATATGATTTTTTTGATATTTTTATTGGATTCAAATGAGAGGTACTTCCTTATTTACATGTAATATCTTAAGTAAATGAAACTACAAATAATAACATTTACTTAAATGATATTCAGGTAAATAAGGCTTGAAATCGCAGTGGACTCAACCTGAACTCAGCCTGGACTCAGCCCATGACAAGGTTGAACAGGATCGGGCCGGGCTCGGCGAGCCGGCCGAGCCCAGCCGAGCCGGTCCGATCCGCGTGCAAGGACCGGTAGGTACCCCGGCTCGGATCGGGAGGCCCAAAACCGAGTCGACTCGGCCGATCCGATCCCGATCGGCCCGAGTTTTGAACCATGGCGGGCGGTGCAATAGAGGTGTGACAGTGCTTGCACGAAGGCTAGCAGCAGGGAGACCATGGTCAGACGCGACGACCATGAGAAACAGTGCTGTGATGGACTTGCCAATCAAGCAGGGAGACCACGAGGTCAGCCACAAACAGCAACAACAGCGGGAGATGGCGATGACCAGTGTTGACAACACCTTAAGAGGCCAATGGCTCTGATATCAGGTTACAACAGAGACAGCAAAGGAATTGGAGGAATCTGACTTTTCTATTGTATTACCAAATATTATACTAGTACAATGGCCCCAAAGGAGGGCAAGGCCAGCAACCAGACTTCCTATTCCTAGCATGTACATAATATACAAAGATGAAAGGGAGGAAGGTTGTACAGAGGGACCGATCCTAATAGGATATGGGGATCTATCTCTTAACAGCAGCCAATGTTGATAGATTGGAGGAACAAAAACACACAAAAGTTGCTCCAAGAAAACATGGAAGTAATGAAATCCAGCCAAATTAAACCATCAAGAGAAACATTACCTGTTATAGTACTCCCTGACTGAGAAAACAAGACTGAACATGACACATTCACCCACCAGTGCATAGATGGTGACAAATCGAATGTACCACCGAAACTCATAAATGTACATCTTTGTCTCTAATATCAGCATACCGAGCATACAGCACCAAGCAATAATCTCTATTGTTAAGGAGAGTATCTGTTTTAAAAACAAAAGAAAAAAAATGAGTCCAGCCAAAAATGTCATGCTCGTTTCAAACCAATGAACTTGACACGATAAGACCTATTCATTGTTTGACAAGAGAGAACCTATAAAGAAAGAGCGTGAAGCACACTAGATGGGACAAATCATACAAGTGCCAGAAATCAAAAGGAGGAGGAGGAGGAGAAGAATAAGAATAAAAAAAAATGTGCAGCGTGCCAGAAATCAAGAGGAGGAGGAGGAGGAGAAGAAGAAGAAGAAAAAAAAATGCGCAGCAGGCTGGCAAGTTTGATCTCAACAAAGCCCTTTAGCCACGTATGTGATGAAAACAGAGCTCAACGATGCTATCCATTAAAGTCCAATGTTAAGAACTATGATTCTGACAAAAGCGACAGCGGCCTGCTCTATTTTTCTGATGAATCATCACCATAATCAACTCTCAGAAAGATGTTGATGAGCTTGACTAACCTCAAAAGGAGCAAGAGCAGTTTGACCATCGAGATTGACGATTGAGACCCCCATGACTATCCTGAACAAGCACTGCCCGGCGGAAAATGCAGCTAGAACCCCCAACAGGTAGTTAAAAAAGCGGGATCTCAAGCAGTATCTTTTAGCCTTGTGGTCGTTCCTGATGAGCCAAATCCGGTAGAAGCACAATATGGACAGCGCCAAATATGAGATGCAGATGACCACCGTGTCGGTGGCGCAGGGTGTGTAGGCACCGAAGGCATTTTCCACTGCTTTTGTCCAGAATCCATTATCGACGGGCCTGCAGTACCATCGCAGTAAACCCATCCTGACAAAATATTTTAAGTGCAAGAAAACTATCTCCCTCTCTTTTTGCGTTTAACTAATCATCATCTCCAAAATTCCTTCAACAGGGCATCCGGTGATTCGCAAGTGAACAGCCCATTTCACTGGACGATTTCTGCAAGAGGAAAAGCATAAAAAACCATGAGCAAGTTCCTATGGAGAAAAACGAGCAAGGACTGGTAGTTTACGACTTGCTTCTTGCAATCGATTTCCACGGCGTTGAACGACCGACGGGACAACCAAAAAGGCACGTCTCAACTATCACAAGTCGCAGAAAGCAGAGTGCAGAGCGAAAGCCACAGTTCTGAAACCAAGCAAGCGAAAAATCTCTCTCCTCTCATATCGAGATCGACGCAACTGATCAGAAGCAAGCCGGCCATCCAATTTCCTCACCATGCAACACAAGACCACCGCGGATGCACGATTCAACTAGCAGACGGCGAGAAACAACACACAGGGAGGGCATCCACACCGACAACTCCGCACAAAACAGCAATATTGGAGTTCAAAGCAAAAACACTCCAGAGAAACCCCGGGGAAGCACCAAAACCAGCTCCCACCCACTAACAACATCACCGGAAAGCAGAACAACAACGCAGAACGCAGTTATCTCAGAAGATCACCGGAAGCACGGTATTCCAAAAACCCACCACCAAGCAACAAAAACCCAGCCAGGAAGAGGGGACGCGGGGGAGCCAAGATTCCTCCTTATCCCCGGGAACAAACACCTGGGGAGCAGATCCCGACGCGCAGGAAAAGCTCCAACTTCTCCCTTCCACCGGCCCTTGCGATCACCCACACCCCTCGGAACCCGGTCGTCGTGGGGCGAGCAGGGGGAGGCTGCTGCCGGCTGCTACTTGGAGGCGACGACGCCCAGCGCTCGTCAGCGCTTACGAACGCCACAGCGAGAGGAGGAAACGTAGAACGGGCTCGTCTTCTTTTTTCTCTCTGGAGAAGGTGAAGCGGCGACAACGGGTTCTGTAGAAAATGGTTAAAAATGGAACCCGATTGGCTGGCGTCCTCGCCATCAACTGATCAATGGGCTTTTTTGTAAATATGTCCTCTCTCTTAATAGTTTGCTGCAGAAGTAGAACGGGCACTAGAGCCACCATCTGATAATATTCTCCTACAATTTATTTACTTAAAGTTTGAAAAAAAAAAGTCTAAGATGTTCTGTAATCTCTCTTATTATAAAACTCTTTCCTCCAAATTGAAACTTGAGAATCTATTATCAGTCTTGACAAATGAAAGGCAATTTGGTAATCAGTAAGACAAGTTAAGAGCCGGACACGGTAGGTACATATAAGATAACATCAGTGCAAAAATAATTTGATTACTTGTCCTGGTAAGTTTATCATAGGGTTCTTTACTTGATCTTGTCAAGAGTAAATCCTAATAAGTCGCAAATAAGCTACCCAATTTTCAAATTGAAAAAAGTGTTTATTTGACCTGCAACCAATCTTTTGATAAGATTTATCGGCAGTGACGGATTTAAAATTTTCGTTCAATGGGTGCATCTTTAAACGTTTTTTTTTTTATCTAGTGAGGTTATTAATAATGAAAATTTTACATCACTAATAGAAACTCTTCAATTAAGTGAGATCACATAACCTTACTGGCCTTAAAGTGGCTCCGCCAGTACTGCTTATCAAGTTATTAAATAGACCTTCAATTATTAAGTGAATCAGAAGTTATTAAATGTTAACCCATGATACCTCTAGTAGAGAACGAATCTCACATAAAGGTCACTTTCAGTTGTATGCAACAGATTTTTCGAATCAAGCTTCCCTCTCTATCTATCTATTATTTATCCTTTCTTAAATTTTATCATGAGATAGAGTCGCTTTTATAACTGAATAGATTATTCCTGAATAAGTTATTTGCATATAGTTTATATCTAGTTATCAAAGTTTTAAATTTAGTAGGATAAAATTATCAAAACTGAAAACTCTACCATGCATGAGATCCCAAAATGACTTATCAATATTTATTGTGATAAAATTTATGTAAATTATTTCTCTTACTAAATATTTTTTTATTGATGGATCTCTTTAACAAGTTATCAGCGTCCCATATTATTTGTGCAAATAACTTTTTGGAAAGGGTCTAAATGTAAATCTCCCCAGTAATTCTCCCCCATTTAAGAGCAGGGTTGGTCTTGGCGCCTCAGATCGCGGCGGCACGACTGTATTGTATTGTGTTAGGACTCCAGTGAATATTGACACGATCAATACGATATAATTAAAAATATTTTATTTTAATAATATTTCTATTCTTTAATATTTTATTTTAATTTATTATTATTATTATTATAAAATCCACTAGATCAAACCGTGTTACATTGACATAATTCGATTCATACCATATCAAAGTGACCTCGACATGATCGAGTCACTCGACACGGCCAATCTTGGATCTGAGACGGGCGGCCAGGTCGCAGCCCAATGGTCAGTGTGGACGACACAAGCCGTGGCCCTAGCCTGAAGCGACTAGGGGTGTTCACGATTTTGTTTGGTCCGAGTTAGACTAATTTTTAACCATCCCGAATCAAATCGAATGAAGTCCTCAAATCGAATCAAAATCAAATCGAGATTTTTCGTTTCAATTCAGTTCTGTTTAGTTCAAACTAAAATTTAATATTTAATTAAATATAAATAAATTTATTAATATTTATATATTTAAAATAAAGATAAAAATGAAAAATATATATGTATATTTAAATTTAGATATGTAATAATTTTTAATATTTAAAACATGTATATGATAAAATATTACTATTATTATATAAAATTTTAATTTATTTAATTTATTTGATTCGGTACCAATTCTAATTAAACCGAACCAATTTGATAGATTCAGTTTAATTTTTTGGATTGAGCCGAAATATATACACCTAAGAAACGACCGTCGCGACACATCTGGCCACGTACCCCATGATCAGCCCGGCCCGCCCACGTGGGCGGCTGCTTCTGAAGCCCGAGAAATCGACACTAATTGCAACCTCTTTCCCGTAGCAGAGTTGAGATGGGATCATACACAAAAACTTTTTTAGACGATCAAAACCAAATTCTAATCCAACACTTTTGGGTTTTTTTATTTTAGGTCCATTTGTTGACCTGTTATTTATTTTTAGGTCCATTGACCAAAATAGTTATTTTTAGGTCCATTTATCTTCTTTCTATTATTTTAACATCCTTCTGTTGCCTTCCGTCAGAGCTCCGTTTGTGGAGGACGTCGCCAGGTACGAAATGGGCGACGCGGACCGCGAGGCATCACCGCGAAGGGGAGATCGACATCACCGCGAAGGGAAGATCGCCGGCGCGAAGAGCGAAGGAGACGCATCACCGACGCGAGATCGCCGGCGCGAGCAGCGAAGGAGTGTGGGGGGAGCGAGATCATCCTATTTGACTGCCGAGATCGCCGGCGCGAGCAACGAAGGAGGCTGGGGCGAGCGACATCACCGTGAGGGTTTCATCGAGCTTCGGCAGGGGCTGGGGGGAGTGAGATCACCGAGGTGAGGCCTCGCCCTTTCGCCCTTTCGCATTATTCCTCCGGCTGACCTCGCATGCGACGACATGGTACCACCTATGCCCTTTCACCGTCAGATGACTGATGGTGGAAAGGTGTTTTGGACCTAAAAATAAGTATGGGTGGGGAATGGACCGGTTGTTAAAATGAATTGGTCAATGGACCTAAAAATAAGTAACCGGTCAAGAAATGGACCGGATGTTGATTAGGCCACACTTTTTTAAGTTATTTTGCATCCGTACCCCATAAGATATCATATACATGTGTAATATATATTTATATTCAAACTCTTTTAGACGACATTATTTGGAAACGAGCTTGGAAAGATTTTGCCCTGCAAAAGCGTCTGACAAAATCAACTGCGATTCCAAACAGAGATGGCCGGATATGGTTTGCGTGTAGAGGTGATTTGTGAAGGAGGAGAGAGATAGAGAGATGTCAAACTCTCTCTCCTCTGTGGGGAAAAGCGGGTTCACCTACGCTTTTGAAAATTTTGGGAAATAGCAGAGAGGCAGAGAGCAAGGTCGCGCTATTTGGAATTTTTCTCTCTTTTTTTTTTACTTTTGCACACCTCGTCGCCACGTCATGAGGCGTGGGCGACGAGGCCAAAAGCCTCGCGGTGGCGGTGAGGTACGCCGATTCGCGATTTTATCGATTTTCACTTTTTAAAAATTGGTAACAAATGCTGCTTAAGTGATTTTGCATCCGTGCCCCATAAGACATCATATATATGTATATATGTATTTTAATAGTCACACTTGATACTTATGCACTTCTACTATCAAAATTTGATACAAAAATATAAAAACATAAAACTATCTCTTGGAATATAGAGATCTCATCATACCCTTGGGAAGTATAACTTGAGGACTAGTTCGCATTCTTAGTATGGTACAGGTGTAATGGTGTATAACTACAACTAAAAGGATATTTTTTGTCCACTTATAAAAATATTAAAAAAATAATTGACGCATGAACATTAATATTTCACAAGGACATAGTTGCGCTATTTTTTCACATTTTTATTGGGTGTGTTAAACATAATTCTCCAACCTTCTTCAGGTGATTACATGAACCATGAGTTCCACCATATGTAAGAAATGATAACCATACTTAGGTGACCAATCCAACAATTTTGATAAAACAAGGGTGAAAATAAAAGAATAAATATTTAAGAAGAGGGGAAGTTGAAAGGACAGTAAATTTTCTATTAATTAATGTCAAGCTGATGCTGGCGCACAGAGATTCGCGGAATCTATGGCTTGGGTCCGCATCTAGGGGAGGTGGGGCCGTGGGGGTCCATGGGTGTGATATTTTTTTTTTGACAAGAAGGTGTACATATATACTTGACTTTTGGGTAGTGGTATAGATTGGGCCTCTTTATTAATAATAATCTGATAGTTTATCTATCTATAATTATTTATAGATAAGAAACTTCAACTTATGATTTTTTTTATTTAACAGATAAAATTATTAAAATTGATAACTTCAACTTATCTGAGAGGGGAGATTAAATTATCGGGATTTGTCAACATTTACTGATGATAAACTATTAATAAACTATCCGGATTACTAAAGCTCCTCTCCATTCATCGGAATTGATATTTTTTTTTTACCAGAGGTCAAACCCTAATTAAGTGTATGTACAATTATCCCGAGCGTACCTTAGGGTAATTCTATCCGATCTTAATAGGTGAGGCAGCATTACTTTCGAATAACAAAAGAGAGATATATATATTTTTTATTTTAAAATAATTTAGATCAAAATAGATTAAACTATATCTAAATTATTTAACTTAAAGATACTAACCTGCTATCAAATAGACCTAATAAGCCCTTGATCTCATATGACTTTGTCTTGCTTTCTTAAAACCTACTTCAACAACTTTATGGCAAGACTCTTCTAAACTAAAGCTAGTTTTTTTTGGATAGGAGAATTTTAAAAAAGTGGGGACACAACACATACAAGGTCAGTGAAGTGGGTAGATGCCGGCCTTTGTGGACCGGAGTTTTCTGCCCCGAATCTTGTATTATCTCATCTTTTTTGTTCTAAAAAGGACAACATTATCTTCAGGACCTTTGGCATGTGTGGCCACGCTTACATTTATTCCTCTATAAAGATTGCCCAAGTCTTTTGGGAACTACCTTTCCGTTGCTTGGTGTGGGGATGCCATGTGATGCGGTTCCAAGAGGTGAAAGAGATGGCAAAGTGAGAGTTCGTATGTGACATTTTGGTGGGCTCCTAGGACTGTGTGATTGGTCTTATATGGTAATGGAAAATACTAGTCATGTTTGATATCAGAATAATTGAAAATAGGTGAGAATAACTTCAAAATTTTAAAGATAATTTTAATTATTTTTGACCTATTCTGATGTTTAGTGCAGGTCTTTTGATGTGCACAAAATGAGCACACTCACTAAAAATGTGCCTCTTCAACTTCTCAAGGTTGAAAAAGTTTGAATGGGGGATATATTAAATGTCTTCATCCCTAAAGTGGCACACATTTTCGTCGGATGCGTCTATTTTATTTTAGTGTGTACGAAATCTTTCTCATGAGTAATATGAGGGAGGGTAAGTTTTGGGGTTTCTTTGGATACCATATGAACAGTTCAGATTCATCATAATTTTATTTTACATTATGATCATAGTTTGCTTAGTTAATAATGAATTTGTCATAAACTTATTTGAGTTTGTCGTAGACCCAAAATCTTCTTATAAAAAATAATTTTTTTTCTTTACAAATATATTCGAAGTTGGTTTGGTGGACATTCTGCTTACTTATATGTAGAGCTTAAAATCATGAGCTCACTTATGTTTGTGAAAATCTCCAAACAAGAGTTAATAATAAGACGTGTTTGATAAAAATTGCATCTGAAAAGCCCTTATCTTCGAAGTTAGTTATACTTTTCGGATAGTTTCTAAAGAGTGTTCCTCTTGAGTTATTGGAGACATGAATCAGCTGAGTGTCTCCTCGGAGTGTTTGCTAGAAAGATCAACGAGTTCATCTAGTTAATCTCGTTGGAAATGTTTTCTTCTCCTTTTCCTCCTTCCTCGCTTCCTATTTGGCTTCATCCTTAAAGTGCAGTCGGAGAGTAGTCCTATTAGCATGAAGAGTGGCATTGGACTCCCAGCAACAGGTGATCGCTTTCCCTTCACTAGATGTTATTGTTTCTCTTTTGTCTCCATGTGTTTTTATACTCCCAACTACCTTGAACTGGATCGTTGTCCACCGTCTGCTTTTGCTCTGTTCATTTGAGACATCCTCTAGAATTATAATGTAATTCCTTGTCTTGTTCCTTAGTTTTATTTTAGCTTCCAGTATTTGTTGTCATAGTGATATAATGTTTCGGATCTAGTTTATTGGTTCTAGAGTGTGATACAATATTTCATTTTGTATTTCGTGGCCAATTGGACTTGGTGTTTGGGCCTTTCTCCCGGACTTGGACCTATGGCTACTATCGCGGTCGAAGAGTCTGACGTGTTCTTGTGGCATCAATCGAGGCTGAAGCGACAGCCGAAGGTGGTTCTCTGCATGTGTGAGCTACGTGTCGCCTGATGATCAGTTTATCCTCATGTAATTTAAATAAATTACATATCTATTTTGGTGATTAACAAACTATGATAAAGGTTACTAACATACCTTATATGAAGTGTAAACACAGGAAATAAACTAAGGAAAAATAAGCCAATCAAGTAAGTATTCATCACACTACAACAGTAAGAGTTCAAAGCATCAATATTTGTCTAAGTACACATCGATTTCCACTATAGGTCATAACGATTTCTTTAGTTTCATAACGATTTTATACTTACAAGCATTCTATGTGTTAATCGTTAAGTGATCGCAACGATTTGCCCTCACAACGATTCGTTAAGTGATCGTAACGATTTGCCCTCACAACGATTCGTTAAGTGATCGCAAAGACTTGCCCTCACAACGATTTGTTATGTGGTTCGTAACGATTTGTTCTTGTAACGATTTCTTTAGTCATCGTAACGATTTGTTCTTGTAACGATTTCTTTAACCATCGTAACGATTTGCTCACGTAACGATTTCTTTAGTCTTCGTAACAACTTGCTCTCGTAACGATTTCTTTAGTCATCGTAACGATTTGTTCTTGTAACGATTTCTTTAGTCATCGTAACGATTTGTTCTTGTAACGATTTCTTTAGCCATCATAACGATTTCTTTAGTCTTCGTAACAACTTGCTCTCGTAACGATTTCTTTAGTCATCGTAATGATTTGTTCTTGTAACGATTTCTTTAGCCATCGTAACGATTTGCTCTCGTAACGATTTCTTTAGTCATTGTAACGACATGCTTTCATAACGATTCATTAAGTAATTCACAACGATTTGTACATCGATTTGTTCATAATGTCATAACGATTTGTACATCGATTTGCTTATAACGTTATAACGATTTGTATATCGATTTGCTTATAACATCACAACATTTGTACATCGATTTGCTTATAAAGTCATAACGATTTGCATATCGATTTGCTTATAACATCACAACGATTTGTACATCGATTTGCTTATAAAGTCATAACGATTTGGACATCGATGTGCTTATAACGTCATAACGATTTGTACATCGATTTGTTTATAACTTCATAACGTTTGATTACTAATGCATATAACGATTTGTGTATGCATCTGTTTTACTCATTTGCATAATGATTTCATAAGTCATGCATTATAACGATTTCATGGAAAACAACGATTCGATTTTCGAACTAATCCTTGAAAACGTTGTTAAGTCAAAATCTTCACGTATATCCTTTTGACAGCCATGCATTTATTATGTCAGTACGTATCTCTGCATGCATGCAGACAATAATTCCAATCATCGTATCTTCTCTGTAAACATCTTTTAGAACAACAGAATGACATTACTATTTTGATGAACATCATTCTGACGTTGACTGACAACAAGAGACAGCCTAGCTGTCTACTGTTCAAGCTTTAAATATGTGCAAGTCTCTGTCAGTATCCGTCATACAACGTTGGACAAAATAGAAGCCAAAGAAGATTACAGAAGATCCTCTCTCTCTCTCTCTCTCTTTGCGTGCATGAAAGGATAAAGGACTGTTGACTAGAAGCTTCCAAGTGTCAAGCAGTCTAATGTACACTTATGCATAGAGACAACGGGCACTTCAACGTTCGAATTTCAAAAGATGATATATGAAGTTCCTGAAGCGTCAAGTAGAACAAGCGTTATTGAACAACAAGCCATAACGCCCTCAACCTTCGGCAAGCTTTTCTGAGAGCCAAGCAAAAACTCACATCAGTCTTAGCTCTTGCTCTCTGTGCTAAGTTCAGATCTGTGAGCGAGCCTTTTTGTCTGAGAATAGTCCTTGATTGTAGATTTCTTCTTCTCAGTCCTTGCTCAGATCAATCAGTGTTCTATAAGCTTGATCTAGGGGCATCATCTCTTTGATCACATTCCCTTGTGTTGTTTCCTTCTGTTGTGAGGAAGACCTGGTGGGGTATCCAAGGTGTTGTTCCTTCTTTGTGAAGGAAGACCTGGTGGGGTATCCAGGTGTTGTTCCCTTCAGGTGAAGGAAGACCAGCTGGGGTGCTGGGTGCTGTAGTGTCCTTAAGGGGGACTGTACCCTTGTTAGTGAAATCCTGAGATATTGCTCAGGGACTGGACGTAGGACTCCTAAGGAGAGGAGATCCAAACCAGGATAATTCTTTGTGTCGTGTGATTGCTTTTGTGTGTTTGATCTTTCGATTCACTAACACTAACAATCTGCAAAGTGTGTTTTGTCGACTGTTTTATGAACGGTTTTGAGTGTTAAATAATTTTTAAGAATCTCATTCATCCCCCCTCTGGGCTTGCTAGCTGGGCAACAATGGTATCAAAGCTAGTCTCTTCGACAAAGAGAAGATCCATGATCTGAAGAGAAAAGATCAAATGGCAGTCCAAGGTCACTCAGAAGTCAGTCAGTCAACAGGCCACCGCTATTCGACGGAGAAGATTACACCTACTGGAAAACAAGAATGGAATACTTCCTACAAGGATTCGATTTCCAATATGGTCAATAGTAGAAGGAGGCGATCTAGTTGTTCTAAACACATAGACAACAGGACAGAAGATGATAGAAAGAAGATTTCTCTCAACTGTAAAGCCAAAAGCATTTTGTGTTGTGCCCTCAGTAAAAAGAATTCAACCGTGTACTGCCTGCAAACTGCCATGGAAATGTGGAAAAGCTCAGGATCACTTATGAAGGCACCGACAAGTCAAGGAAACCAGGATAGACATTCTCTGGTGACACATATGAAAGGTTCCAGATGCAGCCAGGAGAATCTATAACCCAAAATGTTCAGCAGATTTACAGACATCACCACGGGTTCGCAGGATTAGGAAAAAGCTATGAGATGGGAGACATGGTAAGGAAAATTCTTAGATCCCTACCATCTTCTTGGACTCCCAGGTAACAGCTATAGAAGAAGCCAATGACTTGAAAAGGATGTCATTGGAAAAGCTCATTGGGTCCCTCATGGCCCATGAGATAAACATGGAGAGATTAGGAGAATCATCCACTAGAAAGAAGCACACAAATACCCTCAAAGCAGTAGAAGGCAGCTCTGAGGAACAATCAGAAGATGAAGCAGTAGTGAAGACAGTGAAGATGAAGAAGCAATGTTGTCTAGAAGACTACAACAGATATTGGCCAAGAAAAGAAGTATCAATCTAGCAGACGATACTTCAAAAAGGGAGGATTTCAAGAAACCTGAAGCAAAGGACATAAAGAAGAATGAACCAATTTGTTATGAGTGCAAGAAGCCAGGACACATCAAGACAGAGTGTCCCAAAGCTCAGAAATTTGAATTCAGAAAGAAGGACTATAACAGCCCTGCAATCTATACCCAATAAGGGTCCATATCCAGATCCGTCTCCCGCGAACGGACCGAATCTCGCAAGGGATAGCTCGTACACGGTCCAGGAAGAATATAAAAGACAAACCACACAGTAAGAGACACAGAAGAACATGTGCTCATATCTGCATATACAATTTACAACTGTCCATTACACTATTACATGCCCAAATTAAAAGAGTACAACTACCTGGGGCATACCCCGAGGGAGCATAAGCTCACATAACTGTACTACACTACTGCTGGTGGTACAAGTCTGTCACACACCTCCTCAAGCGACACCAACGGTAAATCCTGAAAAGACTGTGGGAGTGAGCTCACCAAGTCACTGGCTCAGTAGGGAACCACCCAAACCATACTCAACGCAGGAGAACCTCAACCCCTACAGTCTCACTGGCAACATCGGAAGCCAAACCATATCATGCTCACAACAAGCATAATTAACAATACAAAACATAATTAACTCAGTTGCTGCAAATCTCGGAAAGACGAAGAGACAACAGCACCATTAGTCCACTCAATAACTGTAAAGCCTAGGCCACAAGTCTCACAGGCACACCACCTCAACAGCTGGTCACCTAAACTGTAAGCCACACAGGCAAAGCATTGCCTAAGCTACTAGCTTCACTGGCAAGCCTCTAAACATATGGGTAACAGGATTGCTAACCAAGAGCTAATCCTTTATACCCTTAAATCACGATATATCGAATATCACACTTAAGAAACAGGACTGGCTACCACGATGCCAATCCATCGCACACTAAATCATATTCGGAAACTTACCCAAGGAAGGGTAAAACACAACAAGTGGAAGGTCTCACTGCATGACCTCCACTTCACCATCTAAAAAGGCTAGTACTCAGCGTACTACGAGAAACTAGTACCCACAAAAGATACAGGTACCTACCACCACGAGGTACCACCACTGAAACACAAACATAACTGTGCCACCACTTGGGCACATCATAACCAGTCAAACCACAACTAGTGACTCTCCGCTCACCAACCACAACGACAACCGTGTCAATACCATGGCACACATTAACGGTAAAACTACAAATAACACACGCTATAACCAATAGCAAAGCACGAGCCGGAAGCACGACGCCACCACATGGGACCGACTACTGGTTCATGACGCCAGTATCCAACCCGGACAACATAGCACCAAACTACCTCTCAGTCTCAAAGTCACGGACGTAAGGTCCAACTGCCGCTCCACAACACAGTCAAGCCAAAGAACTGTGGAGACCAACAAACCACCACAACCTACAGGTCACACACCCTGCAGGCCCATGCCTGGGCCCTTTAGAGACTCTTGTCCTGAGCTCTGTAAAGTGAGGCACTGGTATAGGACTAGCCAGGGCCCAGTACATCTACTGGTGTTCGTAACCCCCAGCTACGAGCGCGCTACAAGTGACTACAAAACTCTCACAAGTCACTGTCCCATTGTCGTCTTTCCCTCAGCCGGACGACAACTCCCGAGCGGTGAGGGTGTCCAGAAAGACGACAAACCTCACGGTACCACTGCAGCCACTGCGGACAAGCCCCGAGCACACACAGGTGCCTGGCTCACACAACCTGGGGCTCCCAACTGAAGAGGCATTCCGAAATAGGCGCCGGACCACCACACTCGGCAATGCACAAACCACGATATATACTATATATTCTTTATTACGAACCACAGTACAAATGTCAAGAATAGCTTAAAATCGGTCACTTTGTGATCTACAAACTACCTCACACCAATACACATGTAAACCACGATACCCAATTACAAACTGGCCTATCATTGGTCATCACAAGACCTCCTTGCCACGTACATACCATATACACTAACTCTTAACCTTACTTGCATTATACTAATTAAACCATCTCTAATAGTCCATAAAAGACGTTGCAAGACTGAGGCTAGGTTCAAACTTGAACCATCATTGCCTAGCCATTATAATACTTTGTGCCATGCACATATTCATATTACGTAAAACCACACCACTACGTAAACCATACGTAATCCACCCGCCAACCACGTGGGTAACATGCTCATAAGCTTTACAGGTGCCAATGCACCTCTTACCAAAACCATGCACGTTAAACATCGATAATCGAATACCATAACACGAAAGCATGCAAAGCAGAACCATCGGTTGTGATCGCGACAGAGGCCATGACCGCCTTCTGATCGCGACGCCACGACATGGCGCGACAAGAAATCCTGTCGCGACGGGTCGCCTGCCTGCTACCTGGTCGCGACAGCAGGGTTCGTCGCCTTCTCAGGCGTAAACCCTAATCCGGGAACCATCTCCAGATCTTCCATGCAAACCACCCTAAATCCCGTTTCAACCCGATTTTCATGCTCATTTCACCTCCTAGGCATGATATCTACTGTTTTTAAAGCAGTAAACAAGCTAACATGCAATCCACGCAATCAAACATGGTGGAATCTCCCTACCTTCACGAAGAACGCACGCATCCATGCATGGCGAGGGGTTTCCCCCACTCCTCGCGACGTCCTCGCGTCGAGAGCGCGACGAGAACTCCGCCGAAACGCCAAATCGCCCGCAGCAGCAGCTCCTCCCCTGGTCGGCAGAGCTTGTGAAAGCTCTGTTTGGCCAGCCTACTTAAAACCCGCACAGCGGTTGGGATCGCGACGTACCTTCCTGTCGCGACCTTGTCGCGACGGATTAGGGCGTCGCCTTCCCATTCCAGACGTCAGCAAACCCCACTCCATGCGCGACACGCAGCGCACATGCAGACGTCGACCCCAGCGGCAGCAACCAGAACGCGACCCCCACTACCGTCGCGTTCAGAACGCGACCTACACCTCCGTCGCGTTCACATCCAGTGAACCAACGGGCACTACGGGCCTAACCTGCCGGCCCACTAAGCTCCGCACATGCTCGGAAGCCACGACCAAGGCCCAATGACCCCATATGGCCATGAGCACCACGCCAAAACCAATAAACACAGATCCGAACTACCACTACTATCCACGATCCGCAAAGATCCGAAAAATGCGCTATGTTACATTACTATCACCTAAAAGGAATGTCGTCCTCGACATTCAAAACGAGCGAAAATAAACCACACTATCACCTAAAAAACAAAGCCATATGCAGAGCTTCCTCTGCATCTCTTTCAATCATTACTCACTTCCATACTTGCTCTGACTTTCCTTTCTTTTAAATTTATTCCACAATTACTTTATTCTATGGAATTATTTTGCCATTCCTTACCTTTCAATTACAAGCGATTTTACTTTGCTATTAGCGTTTTATCTCCTTGGACTGAACCTATTTCCACATTTTTCCGAGCAATTCTACCTAGCCGATAGCACTTTATCTACTTGGCTCGATCTATTTCCACATTTTTCTGGTTATGCTTGCAACATTCTTTCTGGGGCCATTTTCTAGCTTAAATCATTTCACTTTATATTCTTTAAATTTTCAAATTTCAGATATTATTCCTCTATTTACTCATCACCACTAATCATCACTTGGCTTAACTGCACACAAATCTTTAAATTCTCTTTTAATTACTTAAACTTTCAGATAATCTTATGAATATTAAATCTTCTACGCTTCCGGTGCTACTCTGATCATACTAAACCTTTCACCAAAAATTTCATGATTCTGGATTCCCTTAATTCATTAATAACTTATCTCGCTTCAATTATACTTTCCAACTAACTTTACATTTCTCTTATCATACATCAATACCACTTAATTGACTCCACTCATATTCTATCTTCTACTATATCTGCTTTACATTGAATTCTGAATCTTGGCATATATCAATTTGATATACTTTTCCCTTATATATTTTCCTCGCTTCAAACAATATTCTCTAACCAATTTAACAAATTTTATATCATATCTTTTCACATCTTCTATTCTCATTGCTATACATATCCAAAAATTTACCTTTACCTTTATTTAGGCCTTGCTCAACTATATGCCATGAATCTCAAAATTTCCTTACCATTAAACTGATTATACTCTGCTCCTCCCCTTTTTCTATTCCTTTTCACTATACCTTATCTACTCACTATTCCTTAATTGAGTATTATAACTTTACTTCAAATTCTAAAAATATTCTTATAACAAAATTCATTTATCATCTGAACCATCTTATTGCATACCATTACACAAGTTTTTATTGCACACTCCCTGAATCATTTAATTATCACTATTCAACCATCTACCACATTCTTTTTCTTCACCTATTCATTAATACCAAACTTTATCTTTACTGCCAATGGTATAGTATCATTCTGCAAAATATTTCTCTTAACTGTTCTATTAATTGATTAATCTCAAGGTGCCATTTATCTCGCAATCCTTCTTATTAAAATACTGACATAACTATAAACTAAAACCATTCCCTTTAAACACAATGATTTATTCTACTTAATTTCTTTATTCCACATTACTAACTTACTGTCAATTATAAACAATTTCACTGTTACCGCTCATTCACAAATATCCATTCATAATCCACTTTACTATTTCTCATTGCTTCTTATGGGTCTAACCTTATCCATTCTAACTTACACAACTTCAACTTACTTTATTATGTAAGTTTAACTTCAGATGGCTTCTAACACAATTTTCCATTTTCTTCTGCTTCCACAATCTACACATAAATACTAGCACCACTATCTTATCTTTAATACTGCAACAACGCTACACAAATCATCTTTCTGCGAGATCTTTATCTACTACCTCTTACTAAACAGATATTTCCCTCTTATGAAATTCTTAGAAAATCTGACTTCCCACTGCTCTTTTACTCTCTTTAATCATCTATCATCTCTACATACACTTACACAGATCTCATATTAAATTTTCCATTATCCTTATTACTCATAATAGTACTGCTCTTAAACTCTTTATTACAACTATTCTTAATCACAAATCACACTTAAGGATCATTTTGATCACTGCTCCTTACTTATTAACATCTCATCTTAACTAAACTATTTCACTTAATCATTTAAAATCTAACATGCCATTACACATTATTAACTAAGCAGCTCTTTAACACTTTATTAACATAAATCTCAAACACAATGTCTATCTCTGCTACAATTCTCAACCACAATTCACCCATTTAACAATTCTAACCACAAAGCCTTATTCCTCATTACGACACAATTCCTTTATTATTCCATCACATCACTACTTTATACTTTCTCTACCAACTCTGATCTTGAATGAAACACTTTTACTGAATTTTAACTGAATTCACTAATTCTTTCAATTTCTATAATAAAGAATCTTTAATCAACTATACTTAACCACAATTAACATCCCATTAACCACTCACACTACACCACCAACCATACCATTTCTCTGCCTTTACCCACAACTACTATTCTGACCACTATACACACACATTCACATATCAAGATCCATGTGAAAATTGTACTAAAAGTACAAGAAACCACAGACTTACTACCAGCAGTGGACATTAAATCATGTATTGGGACATTGTAATCTTAATGTCTTTTCATATTCAACTGGACAATTGCTCTGATACCAACTGTAACGGCCCTGGATATCTATACCCAATAAGGGTCCATATCCAGATCCGTCTCCCGTGAACGGATCGAAGTCTCGCAAGGGATAGCTCGTACACATGTCCAGGAAGAATATAAAAGACAAACCACAACAGTAGAGACACAAGAAAGAACATGTGCTCATATCTGCATATACAATTTACAACTGTCCCATTACACTATTACATGCCCAAATTAAAAAGAGTACAACTACCTGGGACAACCACGAGGGAGCACAAGCTCACATAATTGTACTAACACTACTGCTGGTGGTACAAGTCTGTCACAACACCTCCTCAAGCGACACCAACTGTAAATCCTGAAAAGAACTGTAAGGGAGTGAGCCTCCAGTCACTGGCTCAATAGGGAACCACCCAAAACCATACTCAACGCAGGAGAACCTCAACCCCTACGGGTCTCACTGGCAACACCGGAAGCCAACCATATCATGCTCACAACAAAGCATAATTAACAATACAAAACATAATTAACTCAGTTGCTGCAAATCTCGGAAAGACGAAGAGACAACAGCACCATTAGTCCACTCAATAACTGTAAAGCCTAGGCCAAAGTCTCACAGGCACACCACCTCAACAGCTGGTCACCTAAACTGTAAGGCACACAGGCAAAGCATTGCCTAAGCTACTAGCTTCATTGGCAAGTCTCTAACTATGGGTAACAGGATTGCTAACCAAGAGCTAATCCTTTATACCATTAATCACGATATTCGAATATCACACTTAAGAACAGACTGGCTACCACGATGCCAATCCATCGCATCGCACTAACATATTCGGAAACTTACCCAAGGAAGGGTAAAACACAACAAGTGGAAGGTCTCACTGCATGACCTCCACTTCACCATCTAAAAAGGCTAGTACTCAGCGTACTACGAGAAACTAGTACCCATAAAAGGTACAGGTACCTACCACCACGAGGTACCACCACTGAAACACAAACATAACTATGCCACCACCTGGGCACATCATAACCAGTCAAACCACAACTAGTGAGTCTCCGCTCACAAACTACAATGACAACCGTGTCAATACCATGGCACCACATTAACGGGTAAAACTACAACTAGCACACGCTATAACCAATAGCAAAGCACGACGCCACCACACGGACAGACTACTGGTGCATGACGCCAGTATCCAATCCGGACAACACATCACAAGAACTACCTCTCAGTCTCGCAGTCACGGATGTAAGGTCCAACTGCCGCTCCACAACAAAGTCAAGCCAAAACTGTGGAGACCAACCAAACCACCACAACCTACAGGTCACACACCCTGCAGGCCCATGCCTGGCACCTTTAGAGACTCTGGCCTGAGCTCTCTAAAGTGAGGAACTGATAACAGGACTAGACAGGGCCAGTACGCTACTGGTGTCTGTAACCCCCAGCTACGAGCGCGCTACAAGTGACTAAACACAAACTCTCACAAGTCACTGTCCCACTACCTCTTTCCCTCAGCCGGACGACAACTCTCTTCGAGAGTGAGGGTGTCCAGGAAGACGACAAACCTCGACGTACCACTGCACCGGGACAAGCCCCGAGCACCACAGGTGTCTAGCTCACACAAAACCTGGGGCTCCCAACTGAAGAGGCATTCCGAAATAGGCGCCGGACCCACACTCGGCAATGCACAAACCATGATCTAATTTATATATTCTTTATTACGAACCACAGTACAAATGTCAAGAATAGCTTAAACTCGGTCACTTTGTGATCTACAAACTACCTCACACCAATACACATGTAAACCACGATACCCAATTACACTGGCCTATCATTGGTCATCACAAGACCTCCTTGCCACGTACATACCTATACACTAACTCTTACCTTACTTGCATTATACTAATTAAACCATCTCTATTAGTCCATAAAGGACGTTGCAAGACTGAGGCTAGGTTCACACTTGAACCATCATTGCCTAGCCATTACAATACTTTGTGCCATGCACATATTCATATTACGTAAACTTTCACACCAACTACTAAACCATACGTAATTCACCCACCAACCACGTGGGTAACGTGCTCATAGAGCTTTACAGGCGCCAATGCACCTCTTACCAAAAACCATGCACGTTAAACATCGATAATCGAATACCATAACACGAAAAGCATGCAAAGCAGAACCATCGATTGTGATCGCGACAGAGGCCATGACCGCCTTCTGATCGCGACGCGCCACGACATGGCGCGACAAGAAATCCTGTCCGCGACGGGTCGGCCTGTCGTCGCTACCAGGTCGCGACAGTAGGGTTTTTCGCCTTCTCAGGCGTAAACCCTAATCCGGGAACCATCTCGGATATTCCATGCAAACCACCCTAAATCCCGTTTCAACCCGATTTCATGCTCATTTCACCTCCTAGGCATGTCTAGGTCTACTGTTTTAAAGCAGTAAACAGCTAACATGCAATCCACGCAATCAAACATGGTGGAATCTCCCTACTACCTCACGAAGAACGCGCAATACATGCATGGCGCGGCGTTTCCCCCACTCCTCGCGACGTCCTCGCGTCGAGAGCGCGACGAGAACTCTGCCGAAACGCCAAATCGCCCGCAGCAGCTCCTCCCCTGGTCGAGCAGAGCTTGTGAAAGCTCTGTTTGGCCAGCCTGCTTAAAACCGCACAGCGGTTGGATCGCGACGTACCTTCCTGTCGCGACCTTGTCGCGACGGATTAGGGCGTCTCCTTCCATTCCAGACGTCAGCAAACCCCACACTCCATGCGCGACACGCTGCGCACATGCAGAGTCAACCCCAGCGGCAGCAACCAGAACGCGACCCCACTGCCGTCGCGTTCAGAACGCGACCTACACCTCCGTCACGTCACATCCAGTGAACCAACGGGCACTACGGGCCTAACTGCCGGCCCACTAAGCTCCGCACACGCTCGGAACCACGACCAAGGCCCAATGACCTTATATTGGCATGAGCACCATGCCAAAAGCAATAAACACAGATCCGAACTACCACTACTCCACGATCCGCCAAGATCCGAAAATGCACTACGTTCCAAGGACAGTTCAAGAAAGTTCAGAAGATATAAGAAGAAAGCCATGGCAGCAGCTTTGGACAACAGCAGTGACTCGGATAGAGAGTCAAGCTCAAACAGTGGGGAAGAAGAAAAGGCTAACCTAGCCTTCAATGCAGATATCACAGAAAAGGTAACCTCTAACTCATCCTTTGATTCCTGTAATGATTCTGATTCAGATAACCTAGAAGAATACTTTTAATGAACTTAGGTAATATAGAGAAGTATCTAAATTATTAAAAGCTAGTAAGAAAATGTTGCATGTCTAGAAAATACCAATTCTGATTTAAAATCAGAAATGAACAACTAGAGAAGCAAGTTAGTGAACTTAAAAGAAGAAATGAGTTGCTGTGCGAAAATCTAAAAGATAAAAATAAACAAATAACAAAATTAGAAAAACAAAAAGTTCAGATGAACTAAAAAATGAAATCAAAAGACTAACAGAAAAAATGATAACTAATCAAGTACGTTAGAAAAATTACTAATGGAAAATTCTTTATACTAAGAGGAGCCAGAAGATCAGGAAAAAGGAAGAATGTATTAGGTTACATTCCACCAGATAATGAGATACAACATTATACCCTAAAATCATCCAACTCCAAATTCATACCTGAACAAGATATAGCATATAAATCAAACTTTAAATATACTCCATATGAAAAATAACTAGAACACATGTTGCAGTCACTGCAACAAGCTAGGACATACCAAAATAACTTGTCCAACTAAACACAAAATCTGGATAATTAAAAGAAATATGAGAATACTACCAGCAAGGACCCAAAAGAACTTGGGTACCTAAAGCTTAGTGTCTTTATTTCAGGGAGGCCTTCGAGCATCAAAATGGTACCTGGACAGCGGTGCTCAAGGCATATATCAAGTAACAAAAGTTGTTTCTCTCACCTCAAGGCTGAAGAAAGCACAGTCACCTATGGAGATAATGGAAAGGGATGTGATAGGCAGTGGATCAGTGTGCAGTAAGGCATAACTGTCATTGAAGATGTGTTGTGCGTCAAAGGACTGAAACACAATCTCATCAGTATCAGCCAGCTATGTGATAGAGGACACCAGATCAGTTTTCAAGAGTCAAGTGCAGCATTATGAAAGATGGTGTAGTTATCTTTGAAGCCAACATGAGAAGAACCTATATGTACTTCATCTGGAAGAATTAAAAGATCAAGACATCTGCTTAGCGGCAAGCAAGGAGCAGTTAACTGAGCTGTGACACAGAAGATTGGGCCACTACAGTCTGGATGGCATAAAGAAGCTGATTAAGAGAAGCCTGGTGGAAGGTCTACCTAAAATTGGTACAAGATTGGATGGCATCTGCGGGCCTTGTGCAAAAGGGAAGCATGTAATTCTCATTCAAGTCAAAGACTATGGTGACAACCTCTAAACCCTTAGAACTCTTACACATGGACTTATTTGGGCCAATGAGGACCACCAGTCTAGGAGGAAAGCAATATGGATTTGTTATTGGACTATTCGAGAGTCACTTGGGTATCATTCCTAGAACACAAGGATGATACGTTTGACAATTTTGTGAGCTTCAGCAAAAGGTTCAGAAAGATAAGAAGTATTGCATTATTGGAATCAGGTCAGACCATGGAGGAGAATTCTAAAATAAGAAATTTTCAAAGTTCTGTGATGACCAAGGAATTGAACACAATTTCTCAGCACCAAGGACACACCAGCAGAATGGAGTTGCTGAGAGAAGAACAGGACTTTATTGGACATGGCAAGAACAATGTTATCAAATATGATCTGCCAATATTTTGGGCTGAAGCAGTCAACACAGCAAGCTACATCATCAATAGAGTAATGATCAGGCCGATTTTGAAGAAGATGCGTATGAGTGTTGAAAGGAAAGAAGCCTAAGATCAGTCACTTCAGGACATTCGGATGTCCATGCTTCATCCACAACAACGGCAAAAGAGACATTGGTAAGTTAGATGCCAAATCAGATGAAGGCATCTTCATGGGTATGCTTCTAAACCTAAAGGTTATAGAGTGTTTAATAAGCGCACTTTATTAATTGAGCAGTCAGTACATGTTATCTTTGATGAAACTAACCCTTCCTTGAGAAAGGAAGAAGATATGATATGATGATGCAGATGAATTATCCAAGAAACTAAAAACTCATCAATTGAGGACAAGGAAGATCCACCTCTGGAAGACCTGCAACAAAAGGATATAGAACATGAAAATCTTCCAAAGGAATGGAGATATAAGAGAGATCACCCTCCTGAAAACATCATTAGTGATCCATCTGTGGGGTAAGAACAAGAGGTAACATAATTCCATGTGATTATTTAGCTTTTGTTTCTCAAATAAAGCCTAGGACAGTCAATGAAGCTATCACTGATGAATCTTGGATTTTAGCCATGCAAGATGAACTCAATCAGTTCAAGAGAAACCAGGTTTGGTCACTTGTTCCTAGACCATCAGATCATCCAGTGATTGGCACCAAATGGGTGTTCAGAAATAAATTGGATGAAGCTGGTGTGATCATAAGAAACAAGGCCAGATTGGTAGCTCAAGGCTATTCCCAAGAGGAAGGCATAGATTTCGATGAAACCTATACACCTGTAGCTAGACTTGAGGCTATTAGAATCCTACTTGCATATGCATCTGCACTAGATGTGAAATTATTTCAAATGGATGTAATGTCTGCATTTCTTAATGGTTTTATTAAGGAGGAAGTTTATGTAGAACAACCTCCAGGCTTTGATGACACTGAATTTCCGAATCATGTTTTTAAACTACACAAAGCACTATATGGTTTAAAACAAGCACCTAGAGCCTGGTATGAAAGGCTTAGCTCATTTCTATTAGACCATGGTTTCATTAGAGGTCAAGTAGATAGTACACTATTTACCAAATCTAAAGTCAAACATATATTGCTTGTTCAAATTTATGTTGATGACATAATATTTGGTTCTACTAACGAATCTCTTTACAAGTACTTTGAGAAGCTTATGTAGGGAGAGTTCGAGATGAGCATGATGGGAGAGCTCAACTACTTCCTTGGATGCAAATCAAACAAGGAAGGAAGGGACTCACATCTGCCAAGCTAAGTACACCAAGGAACCCTTAAAGAAGTTCGAATTTGATAATGCCAAGCCACTGTCAACACCTATGAGCACATCAATAAGAATGGACAGTGACAAAGATGGTAAGAATGTAGATCAAAAAATCTACAGAGGTATGATAGGATCCTTACTATACTTAACTGCTAGTAGACCTGATATTTTATTTAGTGTATGCATGTGTGCTAGGTATCAGACAGATCCTAGAGAATCTCATCTAATTTCAGTAAAAAGAATTTTTAGATATTTAGCTAGAACTCATGACTTAGGTCTTTGGTATCCAAAATCATGAAATTAACTTAGTAGGATACTCTATGCTGACTACGCTGGATGCAAAATAGATAGAAAAAGCACCAGTGGTTGTTGTCAATTCCTTGCAGGATGTCTGATATCATGGTCCTCCAAGAAACAAAACTCAGTAGCACTGTCAACAACTGAAGCTAAGTACGTAGCTGCTGGAAGTTGCTGTACACAACTCCTATGGATCAAGCAACAATTGAGGAATATGGGCTACATATCAAGACAATTCCACTGTTATGTGACAACACCAGTGCTATAAATTTGACCAAGAATCCAGTACAGCACTCAAGGACTAAACACATTGAGGTTAGATATCATTTTATTCGTGATCATGTAGCAAATGGGAACATAGATATTTCATTTATAATACAAATAATCAGTTAGCAGACATCTTCACAAAGGCCTTATCTGAAGAGAGATTTACTTCTCTTAGAAGGGAATTAGGCATGTGTAAATTGTGAAAGATGTATCTGTTTAAACTGAAATTATATTTTCAGAATTTGAATTATTTTCCCTCCCAAAAATTTGAGCAAAATTCAATTATTGCTATCCTTTTAATTTTGTCATGACGGTTCGTTATTTTATAAGAGTTTATTCCTATCGATCTAGTCAGTTTTGTCGTTTTCTGCTATCAGGCGCCCCTAAATTCTAAAAGTCATTCTTTTAATTTTCCCGAAATCTGTGCGGCAACGATTCACATCTCTTCATCGTCTTCTTCCTTCTGCCTGAGGCGATACCCTATCGACTTCGGCATCGACTCTCTCAGATTTCAAGCTTCCAACCAACTCCCGCCAAAAAATTTCTTGAGGGCTTTTGCTCCATTCCTTTTTCCAGTCCTCCAGAAACTCTCTCCGTTCTCATCATGGCCTCTTCTGGTAGTTCCCGCAGCGTCGGGGGCTACATAGCCGAATTTCTTTCCGCCGAACAGCAAGTAAGGTTTGCGTCTGTGAAAGTCAAGCTATGCGGTCACAAAGCAGTGGATGTGGCAGATTTGCAGAAGAAGAAATGGGGAGCATCATCGAAGCTTTGGACAGATTGAAGTGGACGAAGATGGCTACTATCTCTGAAGTAAGTTTTTCGGACCTGGTAAAAGCCTTCTATGTGTGTCCTGAAGTCAGAGGCTGACGGGACCTTGACTTCCATGGTCAAGGGAACCCAGATTAGGGTCACACAAGACTTATTAGCATCTCTCTTTGGTGTGACTACCTCCGGACAGTGGAGTTCACACTGTAAATATCCAGAAAAGGTTTAGGAATAGTTGGTCCCGAGTTAAGATTGAAAGATGACAAGGTGGATGTAAACCAGTTAAATGCATTCAATCGCATCCTGCACTTTGTAGTTTGTCAGATTGTGGTTCCCAGAAGTGCTACTTTTTTCCACCTGCACTAGGGCTGATTCAGATTTAATGTTCTGGGCTATCAAAATCAAGAAATCAACACTGCAGAGCTCATGATTGAAAGGATGAAGTTTGCAAGCTCCATGTATGGGATACTAAGAGCAAGCTGAATGTTTCTTTACCTTATGCCCATCTCCTGACGAAGATTTTTCAGCACTATAGCATAAGTGTAGTAGGAGATGTAACGACCCGAGAACCAACCCTCGGCCCACGCCGAGGACCCGATTTTCACGGTCGTCGCCCACGGACCAGGGGGGCCTGGAAGGGCTATAACACGCGTCTGACAGGATATGTAACGGAGGTAAACGTCAACTGCTAAGCTAGAAGCGTACAAGCGCGAAACAGGAAAGTAAAGCGAGACCGCTGCGTACCACTCTAAGTACAGTCCCAACGCACGCACACTAGTACAAGTAAGGAAAGGGGAGAGACAAGTCCCTTAGGGGCATACCCCGAGGGTGACGTACACTGAGAGGGGGAACCACTGCTAGCTACGGGGACCAAGACTATACCGCCCCGTCTCCTCCGCCCGATGCGCGCCCTGCCGCTGCTGGGAAGACTCACTTGGAAAACAGAGGGATGAGCTTCACAACAGAAGCTCAGTAGGACTACCAATCTCCTACTGGCTCTAACAGGCAGAGGAACATATACGACTATTAATAAAGGAAAGACGACAGTTTATATCTTTCTACCTACAAAAGGAAGTGCGGAAGCGAAGCTAAAGCTAACACGGTACAGAAAGTACTCTCAGTCGGAAACCCCGTACGACTGCCCGTCGTGACCACCACACGGCTAGTAAAACACAGACGGAGGGAACTCCGCCTGGACAAGGAACACTAGCTACGGGAACACACCACTAGTCAAACGGTCAGGTGCGTCCACAGACGTCTTATCCTCGACCTAGGTCCTGGCCCTCGCGTCTCGCCAGAGCGAGGTAGGACACAAGTACAACAACAGTAACCGCCGTAGTCTGGCCGGACTACGGTCCCACGCCTGGCCTCTCTAAGCGGTTCCGGGGCCGCAAAGAGCGAGGCAGTGAGAAGAAGGACTGGCTGGCCTGCGCCGGGTAGAACTCCTAACTGTCCTCGGCGTCCCAGACCACCCACGAGAGCTCTGCAAGCGACTCACGCGCCACTGTCCTAACCACCGTTTTCCCCTCAGCTCCAGAGTCCGCCTAAGCGGCTGCCAACTCGAGCACACTCGTAGCCCGGAGTACTCCCTCAACAGGCTCCCGAGGACGGGGGTCCCAGGTAACGGTAACAACCTCTCGCACGGGACAAGCCCTCAAGTGCCGCGCACCGGGCGAACGACTAGTGTGAGACCGTACTAGGGAACTAGCACAGGTGCCACGGGAACAGTAAAAGAAGAGCGGAAACGGAAAGAGGCCAAACCTGTCTCTCGGTCGAGGTCGCGACGCAGCGGGCCGTCGCGACGATGTCTCGACGCCCTAGCAGGTCGCGACTGGGCCGCGACGCACAGGAGCGTCGCGACCATGTCGCGGTCGGGCGCACCACCGCGACATGATCGCGGCCTCCGAGGCGACCGCGTCACCAGCAGAGCAGGGTTCCGGAGCAGTCTCTCCAGGAACCCTCCCCAAAACACACGAACGCCATTCCACAAGGGGGGAGGGGATCATGCACAACATGTAACCAAGCTATAAATCCACCAAACCACCCACGATCCCCTCAAAACATGGATCTACGCTCGAAGGAAACCTCACTCAACTGAGCATGGAGTTTCCACAATCCCAAGCCCCAAACCACAAGGAACCACGGTCAGAGGGGGAAGGGATCATGCTTAGGGCGAGAGGATCAAGAGTCCCTACCTCCACACGAAGAACGAACCGTTATGGCCTCTCGTAGGAAAGAACTCCTCCTCCTCCTCGCACCGGACAACCCGAGCACACGCCCCTGCACGAACGCACGTCCACGCCTCAGCACGAGCACCACGAGCGAAGGGGAACGCCGAGAAACGAGAGGGAACTCGAGAGAGGGGAGAAATAGTGAAAAGGGCGAGAGAGGGAAAATGGGGCGCGCCTTCGGTTTTGAACCGATGGCCCCCAGAACGCGACGTAGCGGCCCGGCGCGACACTGGCACTGTCGCGACGCCCACAAGCGTCGCGACCATGTCGCGACCGCGCCGCCAAGGTGCGACACCAAAAGCACGGTCAAACCTCGAAGACCGAAAAAGCAGTCGCGATGGCCTGACAGGTCGCATCAACGCCGACACCCTGCCACCCCACACGACCGTTCTGACAGACAGGACAGCGGTCAAGCCGTGTCAGAACACAGTCGCGACAGCCGGGGTGACGCGACCAGGACCGGTGCTCACCCCCGCCGCGAACCGAACCGCCAATGCCTGTCGCGGCAGGCCGCTCTGGCGCGACCATGTCGCGGCCAGGGCGCCTGTCGCGACCTTGAGGACGGGGCCAAAGGTGCAAGGGGGCCGGGGTGTTACAACCCTCCCTCCTTAAGACATTTCGTCCTCGAAATGAAAACAACTCGGTCTCAACCCGGAAGACGACAAAAGGGGAGATCACCACATACCGATCAATCAAACAAGTAAGGAATGCTCCTGCATCTCATCCTCGCGCTCCCAGGTGGCCTCGCCACCGACACGGTTCTGCCAAATGACCTTAACCAGCGGAATCTGCTTCCTGCGCAACTGCTGAACTCTGCGGTCGACAACACTAACTGGTACTCTGGCACTGACAAATCTGGCGCTACCTCTAGCTGCGAGTAGTCCAACACGTGCGAAGAGTCTGCAACGTACCTCCTGAGTTGCGAAACGTGGAAAACGCTGTGCACACCTGCTAGCTCTGCCGGAAGACTCAGCCTGTACGCACCTCGCCGACCCTCTCAGAAATGGGGAAGGGCCCAATATATCTGGGACTGAGCTTTCCCTCTTACCAAACCTCATGACCCCTTTGGTGGCGAGACCCGCAGGAAGACCAGGTCACCGACGCTGAACTCTAGCGGTCTCCTGCGGACATCCGCATAACTCTTCTGCCTGCTCTGTGCTGCCCGAAGCCTCTGCCTGACCAAACTGACTGTCTCTGCACACTGCTGCACTAACTCTGGCCCCAAAAGCTGCCTCTCGCCAACCTCGAACCAATGAAGCGAAGTCCTGCACGGGCGACCGTACAAGGCCTCGTATGGCGCCATTCCGATGCTCGAGTGATAACTATTGTTATACGCGAACTCTACCATCGGAAGGTGAGACTCCCAAGTGCCGCTCCAGTCTAAACAGCACGCTCTCAGCATATCTTCCAGTGTCCGTATGGTCCGCTCTGACTGACCGTCTGTCTGAGGGTGGTATGCTGTGCTGAACCTCACTCTGTACCCAGTGCTCTCTGAAGACTGTGCCAAAACCCTGACGTGAACCTCGGATCTCTGTCTGAAACGACTGAAACTGGGATCCCGTGCAACGAAACAACTCTGTCCACGTACAATCTGGCCAACCTGTCCACTGACCACGACAATTCTGATCGGAAGGAAGTGCGCTGCCTTGGTCAAACGGTCCACGATCACCCAAATACCGTCATGCCTCTGCGGGGTGCGGGGTAAGCCAACCACGAAGTCCATGGTGATGTCGTCCCACTTCCACTCGGGAATGGGCAACGGCTGCAGCTCACCACCAGGACGCTGATGCTCACTAACTCCGCCACGCCCCTCTTCATCCCTGGCCACCAGAAGAACCTCCTCAAGCAATGGTACATCTTGGTGGAGCCATGATGAACAACATACCTCGATCTGTGAGCCTCTGACAAAACTGCCTGACGAGCTCCTCTGGAACGTACAAACGACCTCTAAACCTGACCTCACTGTCCTCGCTGAGCTCAACGTCCGGCATCCGCAAAATGTCTGCTAACTCTGCATCTGCTCGCTGCGCCTGCAACACCTGCCTGAACAGTGACGGCCGAACTGACAAACTGGAAACCACGGCACGGTCTCTAGTCCTCGACGGAACGAACACTCCCTGGGACAGCTCCTCGAACAGCCTCCACTCTCTGACCATCAGCGAACTCAAGCGCACGCGCCTACTCAACGCATCGGCTACAACGTTAGCCCTTCCTGGATGATAGGAAAGGGTTAGGTCGTAGTCCTTCAAATACTCCATCCACCGCGCTGCCTTGAGTTCAGATCCCTCTGGGTGAAGATGTACTGCAAACTCTGGTGATCGGTGAAGATCTGAAAAGCCTCGCCGTACAGGTAGTGCCTCCACAACTTGAGAGCGATCCACTGCTGCCAGCTCCAAGTCGTGGGTGGGATAGTTCTCCTCATGCTTCTTGAGCTGCCGAGAAGCATAGGCAACGACCCCACCATGCTGCATTAGCACGGCACCCAAACCTGACCTCGACGCATCGGTGTAAACCACGAACCCACCGGTGCCCGACGGCAAGACCAACACTGGCGCCGAAGTCAACCTCGTCTTCAGCTCCAAGAAACTCTGCTCACAGTCCTCTGACCAAACAACCTGGTGTCCTGCCTCGTCAACCGAGTCAACGGTGCTGCAATCTTGGCGAAATCCTGATGAACCTCCGTAGTAACCTGCCAGACCCAGAAAACTGCGGACCTCTGCAACTGACAGGCTGCTCCCAAGACAACACTGCCTCAACCTTGGCCGATCCACCGCCACACCAGAACCAGAGATCACGTGCCCGAGGAAGTGCACCTCGCTCAGCCAAAATTCGCACTTGTCGAACTTGGCGTAAAGACGGTGACTCCGCAGGGTCTCAAGCACGATCCTCAGGTGCTCCTCGTGCTCCTCTTCAGAAGCCGAGTAGACCAAATATCATCAACAAAAACACAACAAAGCGGTCTAGGTACTCACTGAACACCCTATGCATCAGATCCATGAATGCTGGGGTGCATTCGTCAGCCCAAACGGCATCACGACGAACTCAAGTGACCGTACCTGGAACGGAAAGCCGTCAAACCAACATCCGACTCTCTGATCCGCAGCTGGTAGTAGCCGGATCTCAAGTCGATCTTCGAGAAAACTCGGGCCGATTGCAACTGATCAAACAAATCATCAATTCTCGAAAACGGGTACCTGTTCTTCACAGTACCTGGTTCAACTGCCGATAATCGATGCACAAACGAAGACTACCATCCTTCTTCCTCAAAACAAAACCGGCGCGCCCCACGGCGAACGGCTCGGACGAATGAAGCCCAACTCAAGCAACTCTTGCAGCTGGCGCTTCAACTCACGCAGCTCCGCCGGGCCATCCGATAAGGTGCCTGGACAAAGGCATCGTACCAGGCAAAAGCTCGATGGAGAACTCTACCTCTCGCTCAGGCGGCAACCCAGGTAGATCCCCGGAAACACGTCAGAAAACTCAGAAACAACTGGCACATCAAAAACTGAAGACCCGCTAGGCTCCAAGGAACAAACCGAAGCAAGGTAAGCAACGCAGCCATCACGGATCAAACGACGAGTCTTACAGAAAGAAATGAACGCCGACGGGTAGACCGGATACCTCGAAAGCAAGAACATGCTCCAGGTATCTCGAACCGAACGGTCTTCCTCTGACAATCAACCACGGCTGAGTGAGCCTCCAACCAGTCCATGCCCAGGATGACGTCGAAGTCGCAAAGCTGCAGTGCGTACAACCTGGCCGGCAACTGGTGCCCCTCAACCTCGACTGTCACACCCTCCAGGTAACCGAAGGAACGCATGTAGTCACCGGACGGGAGATCGACCAATACGTCACACTGCCTCTCGGGAGCGTGACAAGCAAGAGACTCGATTCCTCGGAAGCAAAACACAAGGAAGCACCGGGGTCGCCAAAACACGAGCAGCTCTGCCAAGGATAGATAGAGTACCTATTACTAGGTTCGATGCCTCTGCCTGCTCCCGGGTGAGCGCCATCACGCGACCACGACCACGTCCACGCTGCGGCGCCTGCTGGGGCTGCTGCTGCGGCGGCTGCTGGTGCTGGGAAACTACTGCTGCTGCTGCTGGTACGACTGGTACTGCTGCGGCTGCGGGAACTGCTGGACCTATGCAGGTACTGCCCTCTCTGCTGCTGACGCGTGTCCTGCTGCTGGGGAGGGTACTGGTACTGAGGTGGCTGCTGCCGCGTACTGCACTGGCTGCTGCTGCTGCGGAGCTTGCCCCATAGGGCAATCCCTCCTAAAGTGGCCTGGCAAGCCACAGTGTAGCACACTGGCTCCTGACTGCCCTGCTCAGCACCCTGCTGTACTGACTGCTCTGCAAACCTGGACTGACGCCTCTGCTGACGGCTCCGTCCACCCCCGCGAGTAGACAACTTCCTGAACTGCGAGCGAATTCCAGAGCTACCGGAACTGCCCGAGCCTGAGGAAGAGGAAGTCGCACTACCGCGGCTGCCTGCTGGACGCTGGTACGGCGAGGACCTGGAAGAGGCTCCTCCCTGCTGCTGCTGCTGCTGCTGAGGCTGCCAAGCCTCTCTATCCAAGCGGTGGCCTTCGCCACGGCCTCTCCCAAGGTGGTACACATGTGTGCCGTCACACCCCACCTCAGGTCGGTCTCAGCCCTGCTATAAACCTCTCTGCACAAGCCTGGTCTGCCTGCTACATGAGGCACATGCCTCAACAACCGGACAAACCTCTGGTGGTACTGAGAAATGTGAGGTCGCCCTGCACCAACTCGTGGAACTGGTCCCGTCTCTCACGTCGAGCGTAGTCGGGGAAGTACTCGCCGTGGAAGACCTCTGAAAACTGCTGCCAAGAGATCTGGTCCAACCGCTGCCCCTGGAAGTGAGTCTGCCTCTGAACTCTCCACCACTCATGGGCTGCTCCCTTGAGCTGGTATACTGCCAAACGAACCTGGTCCTCCTCAGCGCACTCCATAGTCTCAAGATGCGCTCCAACTCATGGGTCCAGCTCTCTGCCTTATCTGGATCATACTCAACCGTGGAACATCGGTGGGCGAAGACGCAGAACCTCTCAAGGAGAGCGGTCCTCCTCCGCCACCAACGCTGCCCTCCGCTGACCGGACCGGGTACTCCCAGTACCTGACCGCTGCTGGCGACTGGCTGCTCCATCCTCTGGCTCACCTCCCGCTGCTCTGGTACGGCTGGGGAGGTACTGGAAACTGACCACCTGCTGCTGCCTGCCCGGGCTGCCACGCTCCCTGGTACATAGCTCTGAAGAACTGCTCGGCATGGGAAACCAGTCTGCGTACTGCTGAGGCTGAGGGTGGTACTCCTCTGCTGCTGCCCACCTGCTGCCGCTGCCTTTGCTGCTGCTGCCTGTGCACCCTGAGGCTGTGCCACTGACTCCTCCACGACACCTCCTCCTGAACCTGCCCCTGAGCGGGCATGTCGGACTCATCCTGCTGCTCAACCAGCTGCCTAGCCTGACTGCGCCTACGCGGAGCCATGACCTACACGCACACAACCAACAAGGGTTAACAATACCACTCGGGCGGCTAGCAGTGTACTTGTACTATCGTTGGGACTTCCTGTTGCAGTTTAGATCCACTACAAGTCCTGTCAGACCAAGCTCTGATACCAATTGTAATGACCCGAGAACCCGACCCTCGGCCCACGCCGAGGACCCGATTTTCGGTCGCCCGCCCCCACGACCAGGGACCCGGAAGGGCTATAACCGCGTCTGACAGGATATGTAACGAAGGTAAACGTCAACTGCTAAGCTAGAAGCGTACAAGCGGAAACAGGAAAGTAAAGTGAGACCGCTGCGTACCGCTCTAAGTACAGTCCCAACGCACGCACACTAGTACAAGTAAGGAAAGGGGAGAGACAAGTCCCTTAGGGGCATACCCCGGGGTGACGTACACTGAGGGGGAACCACTGCTAGCTACGGGGACCAAGACTACCCCCGTCCCCTCCCTCGCCCGCCCGCGCGCCTTGCCGCTGCTGGGAAGACTCACCTGGAAAACAGAGGGATGAGCTTCACAACAGAAGCTCAGTAGGGACTACCAATCTCCTACTGGCTCTAACAGGCAGAGGAACATATACGACTATTATAAGGAAAGACGACATTTATATCTTCTCACCTACAAAGGAAGTGCGGAAGCGAAGCTAAAGCTAACACGGTACAGAAAGTACTCTCGGTCGGAAACCCCGTACGACTGCCCGTCGTGACCACCACACGGCTAGTAAACACAGACGGAGGAACTCCGCCGGACAAGGAACACTACTACGGGAACAACACCACTAGTCAAACGTCATTGCGTCCACAGACGTCTTATCCTCGACCTAGGTCCTGGCCCTCACG
>CM024758.1:144339922-144431616 GCA_014218235.1 Colocasia esculenta | reverse complement strand
TTAAAAAAAAAAAAATCAGAAAGTCAGAAAACAAAAAAGAGACTTCGTCACAGGTAAGACAGGTATTGTATTTCCTTCCCTATTCCTCGCATTACTATATGATATCTTAGCTATTATATCACCTCAAGGACCGGCTGGTTCTCAATGTGTTCTGGAATTTAAGTTCCCATTTACCAAAAAACGATGATAATCTAGGTGCACATTGTTAATCGTTGGACAGGACCGCTGAGTTGCTTAAGTTCGGGGACGATGGATTCAGGCTGCACTGCGGTTGTGAGTAGTCTCTGGACCGGTCTTATTGGCTTAGCATATTATCCTTGATGTATTTTCTATTTCTCCTTTTCTTGCATTCGTTTTGATGATTTCTTTTATTTTTTAGCCCAGCATGCATCATGTAGGATTTGAGTTTTCCTGACTCATTCCTGACTTTTGATGAGCTCTTGTGAGTGCTCAATCATCCTTCAAGTCCAAACAAGAAGTCCAATTCCACTCCGAATCGGAAGGTTTGCTCCGGGTAAGTTGTTCCCGTCAGATTGACAAGAATTTCCCTGTCTGGATTCCTTATCCAATTATCATCCTACTCCTTTGATCCGTTTGGGTGCGAACCGCTCCCATGACAGAGTCATGAGTTACCTGCCTGGCACGCACATGTCCTTCCAAAACGAAACCTGCAGGCCAATCGGTAGGGTACCTCTCAATCGGGGTTTGATCGTCCTTTTCTTTTCTCCTCTCGTCCAGACTTGTGCTCTTCTTTGCATTCTACCCGAACAACGACTCGGGGCTTTCACAAAGATTCCAATTGCCTGTTATTTAAGATCGGGTGTCTCTTACCTTGGCCCCCACTTTTCAGTCCACTCCGCGTCATCTCATTCCGCTATCACTTCGTGACATCTCCACTCCACTTCACTTCGCTCCCCTGCAAAGCGGAAGCCAAGGAGGGGCAATCTGTAGACACCAGGTTTTGACTAATGGGTTGAACCACATTTCTTGTTGTCTTAGTGAGCCCCTATTGGTCACTCACCTTGAGCTCCTCATTTGCCTTGTTTTGAGCCCTTTAAGCCATTAAAATGCTTGAAATTCCAAATTTATCACTTGAGAGAGTCCTTGGGGCATAATAACTCTTGTCTTATCATGTAGTTGGCAGATAATTCTCAAATAATCCGGATTTATTGTCGCGACGCCTCGTGGCGCCGCGTCTCTAGTCGCGACAGTTCTGGCAGTCGCGAAAGTCCATACATTATCCATGCACGTGGGTAATTCTGTCGCGTCCACCCGTGCCGTCGCGTCTTAGTCGCGACCCTGCGATACGTCGCGACAAGGACAGAATCCTCTGGCCTCCATAACTACCCCTATTTATCCTACTTTGAATTCAACTTAATCCTAAGGATTATCCTACCCTTGGGGTGGGATCCTAGCCTTAGGGCCTCTCCAAGGTCCTAAGGACTCTCAATCCGATTTTTATAAGGCTTTATCTCCCATTATGATTTTTAAAACCTTTTTGAAGAGATAATATCACTTATTCTCATCTCAAGCTCTATATAAGCAAGGCCCCTCCTCAAGGACGAGGAGAGCCTCATTACCACCCCGAAGGGCTGCCAAAATTTCCTCTCACCTGTACTTAGCCCCGCAGCCACTCATTTTGGCCATTTCCCTTGACCTTCCACTCCACGAAAGTCACTCCTTTCACCATTAACGGAGCACGGAACGTGAAGAGGGCGACTCTGACGATCTCCTGGAGCTCTTGCACATCTTTGGAGCTGCACTCACGCCAGGGAGTCGCCCCAATGGGGCTCATTTTCTTCTCCCTTTTCTCCTCTTACTTCTACATGCATTTTTGTGTTATTTTTAGATAGAGCACTTACATTATCTACCCATTTTTCCCACACCCATAGGGGTTCAAAACCACCCCCAGGTGCGTTCCCACCATGATCTCACATTTCCTTCTATTTTTAGAATAGATACTATGCTTCACGTATTCTAATAGGGCGTTATTTTGTGATTTTCTTTGGTTGGCAGGCAAACAGGTGAAATCTACGAGAAGCTTGGTTCTCCGGCCGGCTGGAGGACGAGAAGAAGGTCCTTACCTTATTTCTCCCGCATTCAGAGAACGCGACGGCCGCGGTGACGCGACCATAGCGCGTCGACGAAAGCTGACGCGACATCAGTCTATCGCGGCGCCCATGGCGACCGCGCGACACCAGGTTTGTTTCTGTTTCTCTCTCCTTTTCCTAGTTAAGTCAGCCATTATCTCATTTTCATTCTTAGGCACTTGCTATGTGGCGATCACATCCTATTTTCCATGCTATCATATTTGATACTCATGTCTGTGTTGAGAGGGGGGTACAATCCCTGTGATTACACCTGTGTGGCTTATAGCTTAGGCGACAGTTGTTGTAGTAGTTTGCCTGTGAGGCTTGTGCCTAGACATATTAGTTGTCGAGCAGACTAGTGGTGTTAGACTAGTCCTACCGTTCCCTTCCGCACTGAGATTTGTATTAGCTGATGATTATGTTTAATGTTATTAATTATATTATTGTGAGCATGAAATGGTTTGGCTAATGGTGTTGCCAGTGAGATGAAATGGTTTGGCTAATAGTTTGAGGTCTCTTTAGTTTCGTGTGTTATTTTTGGGTGGGCCCTACTGAGCCGGTGACTTGCTGAGGCTCACTCCCCTACAGTTCTTTTCAGGGCTTACAGTTGTGTGGCTTGCGAAGGGCGTTGGGTAGACTTGTACCACCAGCAGTAGTGTTCGTTGTGTTGTGTGAGCTGTGCTCCCTCGGGGTATGCCCCAGTAGTTGTACTTTTTAATTGAACATGTAATAATGTATGGGACAGTTGTAAATTCTTATATGCAGATATGAGCACATGTTCTTTCTTGTGTCTTATACTGCTGTGGTTGTTTTTATATTTCTACTGGACACGTGTACGAGCTATCCCTTGCGAGACTTCGGTCGATCACGGGAGCGGGACTGGATATATGGAGCCTTATGGGCAAAAATATCCAAGGCCGTTATAGTTGGTATCAGAGCATGGTCCAGTTAGAATATGAAAAGACATTGAAGTTACAATGTCCAAGACATGATTTAATGTCCACTGCTGGTAGTTAAGTCTGCGGTTTATGTGGTTTAAAGTGGTTTTCACGGAGTTGTGCTAAGCGAATTGTGTGTTTGTTTTTATAAGTGTGGCAGTGCTGGTTGTAGCTGAAAAAAAATGTGGTTAGAGGAAATCAAGTTTTGTGAAGTGTGTTCGATTGTTTGCCCACTGGGCAATTGTAGAAATGGCAGAGAAACGATGAGATTAGTGGTATAAGTTGAGTGGTTGCATTTGTGTGCCAGTTGCAGTTAAGTGCAGTTGTCTAAAGGTTTTTGATTATAGAGAATGAAAGGGATTAGTGAATTTGGTTATGATAATCAGAAAGGGGAGAGTAATATTTTGGAAAAGATATGTCTGAGGTATTTTGTAAGATACAGAGCTGGCAGAGGACAGGTATAGGGTAATGATATGGTAAGAAGTAGTGAATAATGATATTAATGAGAAATAAAGCAGTGTAGATAATGATGTGATTAGCATTATGGAAGGTTTGGATCATTGTATGAAGTAGTTCAACTTGAGATGAAGTATTGATAAATAAAGGAGCAGCAATGTGTAGCAATCAGGTTAAATGTATTTGTGATTAGAGATAGTTGTGGTAAAGAGCTCGAGAATAGTGCTGTCGTGAATAATGATGGTAACAGAAAATTTGATGAAAAGATCAGTATAAGTATGTGCAGAGGTGATCAGTTAAGTAAAGAAAGAGAGTAAAGGAAAGATCAGTGCACCGTTAGACCTTTCTGAGAATTCCATATGAAGAGATTTGTTTGGCAAATAGCAGTATGTAAGGATTGTATAGAATGGTTTGTTAAAGAATGCAGTGTTAAAATAAGGTTAATGATGTTTTAGCAATTAGTATAGTTTGTGAAGAAGAGGTAAAATTGGTTAGGAAAGATTGAGACTAAGTTAAGAATGTTGGAGCAGGTAGAGTTATGAGGGTCAGAATAGAAAGAGATGGATAACTGAGAAGCAGTTAAACAGTATCAGGTAAAGTGGAACAGTAAGGTAATTATGAGAGGAATTAGAGTAAAAGTTTGAATGAAAAGGATAGCAGTAAGTATGATGCAGCAGCAATGATTTCAACATTAGAAAGTAAAGCAGTAAAGTGGAATAGATAAATCAGAAGAGCAGATTACAGTATTTAAAGAGATCAGTTTTAGGTCATGACCTTGGCAGTTGTCAGTAAAGAATGTTTGTATGATGGCAAGAATTGCAGTGTGAAGGGTAAAGTGCGATAAGCCAGATAATAGAATAACTAAGAGAAATATTTTGTAGAAATGAGATTATGGTTAATGCAGTTGGCAGGTTATTGATCAAAGAAAGAAAGAGTACAGTATATTATGAAACAGATATAATTAAAAGATTTGAGAAATGTTCAGCAAGAGTTTGCATGACAGCACACAGAAAGTGGTTCAGATTAAACATAGGTATTTTCTCGAGAAAGTACTTTAGAATTTGGTGTGTAAGAATAAAAGGCAGAATAGTAAGGAATAATGTACAGATCAAAGTATGACAGAGTAGATAGAAAAAAGAAGAGAAAGCAAGAAATGATGGAAATCTGAAATGTTAAGTAGAAAAAGGAAAAGATGTGATTAGTTAAACGGTGAACAGCTTAAGGTCAAATGGCACCTAATTGAAAAAGAGTTTAATAAAGTTGAAGGTGAGATATGTGCGGAATTAGTTGAGCAGTTTTATTTGCTAATAAGAGAATGCAGTATCATAGCAATAAGAGCAGATATTTGGAAAGGTTATGCAATAGATTAATTGGACCAGTCAAAGAATGTTATTTAAGTAAGAAAGCAATGTAAAGAGCAAGGTATGTCAGTAGTGATATAGTAGTAGGATTCAGAATTAAGCATGTGGCACAACAGAATTGAAGTATTAGAAAAAGCAGTCCAAAATTTTGATATTTTCTTCCAGTGTTGATTGATTAAGTCAAGTGATTTGAACAGCGAGAAAAGTAGTTAGATTGAATCCAACCGGAGTCAGAATAAGAATAAAAGTGCGAAGCAATTGTGAATAAAAGTGGGAGCATAATTTATGGAATATTTTGTCAGGTATTCGTGTAATCAGAGTGGCGCAGCGGAAGCATGGAAGGTTTAATATTCACAAGTTAACCGAAATTGAAAATGAATATTAACAGAAAGTTTTGAGATTTTTGCACAGTTGGGTAAAGAGACAGTGATTGTGGCTAGAAAAGAATAAAGATAGTATGGACAGAATGGTATACAGAGGCAGGAAATTCAGTTATGGTAGTGGGATTTTGATAAGAAACTGGCAACTGAGAATGTGAGTATAGATGAGGTAGAATAACAGTTGGAAGTCAAAGGCAAATAATGAAAATGCACCTGAAAATCTGAAGAATTTAAGGATGATTTTACATGACAAAGTATTTAAAGGTGGCAGTCTGTAATACAGAAATTCAAGAAAGAAAAATGGCCCAGAAAGAAATGTTGCAAACACAGCCGGGAAAATATGGAAGTAGGGAGTCTAAGGAGATAAAACGCCAACAGCAAGGTAGAACGCCTACAGAAAGGTAAAGAGAGAGCAGAATGAAATAACCGAGCAGGCAGTTATCAACTATGAAAGGAATTAAAGAAAAGGGAAAGCAGAACAAGCGTGGAAATGAACAGATGAATTAGTCAATACAGATGGTTGAAAAGCAAGTGCAGAGAAAGTGTATCTTACTTGTTCTGTGTATGGCATTGTTCTTTTTAGGTGATAATCCGCTTCTGTGCTTTGTTTTGAATGTCAAGGATGACATTCCTTTTAGGTGATAATAATGTAATGTCGCATGTTTTTTTTTTGATCTTCGTGGATCCTGGCTTAGCGGGTTTGGGTGGCCAGTGTGTGGCCCATATCCTGGTTTCAGGAGTCTTGTAGGTTGTGAGGCTTCGTAGGCTGGCAGATTGGGCCCAAAGCGCTCATAGGTTTCTGCCTGTGTGAACGCGACAAGGGTGTGCATCGCGTTTGAACGCGACGGCTCTGGTGGTCGCGTTCTGCTTGCCGACCGAGATGCGGTCCTCGTCTGCATGCGCGCTGCGTGTTGCGCGAAGGGCGACTTGCTGACGTCGACCTTGGGAAGGCGACAGCCTAGGATGTCGCGTTCAGGTCGCGACGGAGGTGTACGTCGCGTTCTCAACCGCAAACAGTTCATAACCCAGGTCGGCAGACAGAGCTGAGCACGCTTTGTTTAGCCAGGGGGAGGAGCTTCTGCAGGGATTTCGGGAGATTGTCATTTGAGGGTGTTTCCAGCGCGCTCTCACTGCGAGGACGACGCATGGAGCGGGGGAGACGCGTGCTGTGGTTGGGTTGCGTGTTCTTCGCGAAGGTAGGGAGATCCCACCTCGTTTACTATGTGGATCGATTATGATGCATGTTTAGACTGTATCGCTTATAAACAGTAGATATCATGCTAGGGCATCATTAAAGCATGAAAAATGGGAATTAAAGTGGTTTGTATGGATTGTGGGGGTGATCCAGGAAGAGCAACCCAAATTAGGGTTCCTGCATGTGAAGGCGACGGAGCCCCCTATCGCGTTTAGAACGCGATAGGCCGACCCGTCATGTTCAGGTTCTTGAACGCGGCATATCGAGGTGTCGCGTTCGGAAGACGACACTACCCCACGTCGCGACCTCAGACGAGAGGTCATGTTGTGCATGTTTTAAATGGTACAATTATCCGACTATCGATGTCTTATGTGCATGGTGGTGTGAGTGGTGCATTGGCACCGTAGCGCTTGTTGAGCGTGTCGCCCATGTGGTGGACGTGTTGTTTACGTGGTTGACATACGGTTTACATGGTTTGAGCGGTGTATATATGGTTGGTTGTGGTGACTGAGCAGTGAGGTTACGGTGTGAACCTAGCTTGGTCCTTTAATGTCTGTTATAGGTATATATCTAAGATGGTTTAACTAGTAAGGTATGAGTATGGTTATTAAGTGATTATCATGTAATGAGTTTGGTGCGGCAATGGAGGTCACCTCGTGCGATCAACTCTGCAATCAGTTGTTAGAATCAATAGGTGTTCAAATCGTTCATTTGAATAAATTGAAACCCTTCTTATTGGATGATCATGATACTTCCCAAAGACCGAAATTCTTGATCAATGGAAGAACAATATTACCATTTTTGTTCAATAAGATACCAAAGTGGATGATTGACTCATTCCATACTAGAAATAATCGCAGAAAATCCTTTGATAACACGGATTCCTATTTCTCAATGATATCCCACGATCGAGACAATTGGCTGAATCCCGTGAAACCATTTCATAGAAGTTCATTGATATCTTCTTTTTATAAAGCAAATCGACTTCGATTCTTGAATAATCCACATATAGGCCAGGATATTATGGGTAATGTAATTATGCATGTGTCTATGTAGGCTAGCTTGTAGGTCACAGAGTGATCGGGACAAGCTATCCCTCACCTGTGTATCGTGGTTTGTAATAAAGATTATATATGTATGTATCGTGGTTTGCGCGTTGCCGAGTTTGGTGGTCTGGCGCCTATTCCTGAATGCCTCTTCAGTTGGATACCTCAGGTTCTGTGTGAGCCAGGCACGTGTGTTTTTTGTGCTCAGGGTTTGTCCGGTACTGTGTGTACCGTCGAGGTTTGTGTCATATGTCTTGAACACCCTCACTCTTGTGCTTGAGTTGTACGTCCGGCTGAAGGAAAGACGACAGAAGGCAGCGACTTGTAGAGTTTATGTTTAGTCGCTTGTAGCGCTCTCGTAGTTGGGGGTACGGACACCAGTAGTCAACACTGGTCTCCAGCTAGTCTGTTTTCCAGTGCCTCACTTTAGGGAGCTTAGGCCAGAGTCCCTAAAGGTGCCAGTCATGGGCCTGCAGCTGTGTAGTCTCCAGGTGTGGTGTTGGTTGGACTCCACTGTTCTTTGGCTTGTGCTTGTGGAGCAGCAGTTGGACCTTTCGTCCGTGACTGCGAGACTGAGAGGTAGTTCTTGTGTTGTGTTGTCCGGGTTGGATACTGGCATCATGAACCAATAGTCTGTTTCCGTGTGTGGTGACGCGTTCCTTTTCGACTCGGCTTTGCCACTGGTTGTGGTTTGTGTGTAGTGACTGTTGGTTGTGGTTGACCCATCGTGGGGGTGCCTGGTAGGAGGCACAGTTGTACTAAGGCTTTGTGGTGGTACCTCATGGTGGTAGGTACCTGTATCCTTAGTGGGTATCTATTTCTTGTGGTACGCTGTGTACCAGCCTTTAAGGTGGTGTGGTGGAGCTGTGCTCCGAGGAGATCGTGTGGTGAGACCTTCCACTCGTTGTGGTTTACTCTTCTTCGGGTAAACTTTCGATTATGGTTTTAGTGTGTGATGGATTGGCATCGTTGTAGCCAGTCCTGCTACCTTGTATGTGGCTTCGACATATAAGTTTTGGGGTATAATGGACTAGTCTTGGTCAGCGGTCATGTTACCCAGGTGGTTGAGGTTCGCCTGTGAAGCTCGTAGCCTAGGCAGCGGTTTGCCTGTGTGGCTTATAGCTTAGGCGACCAGTGTTGTAGTAGTTTGCCTGTGAGGCTTGTGGCCTAGGCATATTGTTGTCGAGCAGACTAGTGGTGTTAGACTAGTCCTGCCTCCTCTTTCGCACTGAGATTTGTATTAGCTGATATGATTATGTTTAATTGTTATTAATATATGTTATTGTGAGCATGAAATGGTTTGGCTAATGGTGTTTCCAGTGAGACCCTTTGGGGTTGAGGTCTCTTTAGTTTCGTGTGTTATTTTGGGTGGTCCCCTACTGAGCCGGTGACTTGCTGAGGCTCACTCCCCTACAGGTTCTTTTCAGGCTTACCGTTGGTATGGCTTGCGAAGGCGTTTGTGGCAGACTTGTACCACAGCAGTAGTGTTCGTTGTGTTGTGTGAGCTTGTTCTCCCTCGGGGTATGCCCCAGGTAGTTGTACTTTTAATTGGACATGTAATAATGTATTGGGACAGTTGTAAATTGTTATATGCAGATATAAATACATGTACTCTTGTGTCTTATACTGTTGTGGTGTCTTTTATATTTCTACTGGACACGTGTACGAGCTATCCCTTGCGAGACTTCGGTCCGATCACGGGAGGCGGACTTGGATATGGAGCCTTAATGGGCATAAATATCCAGGGCCATTACAAAAAACCTTAGCCATGCTCCTACCACACGTTAGTGTATAAAGGTGATTGCCTTCTTACTTGTCATGTGGTGGTTGCAAACCTTAGCCATGCCACAATAGGCCTTGAGGGTGGCTGAAATCCTTAGCCAATCCCTACCACACATTACACACCAGAATCATACATACTCATGTAGTGTTTGGCGCTGAATTGTCTTAGCCTGTAGACTGGTGGTGGAATTGTCCTTAGCCATACTTGTAACGCCCCGAGCGGAATATCAGAGCGATAATACAGTTAAATAAATAGTATAGAGCGAGACATAGCATCAAACCATTGCACATCTTAGAAATAAGCCAAATAAAATCTAATTTCATTAATAATTCATCAATCAACTATTATCACTAATTCAGAGCCATAATTAGGGCCCAGGGTACTTTATTCAAATCCAAACTATTACAAACTGACTAACTAACAACTCTCTAACTACTAAAAAAACAATGGTTGTTGTAAAAGTGGGATCACTCCTGGTCCTGCTCATTCCCTTCCTCGTTCGGTGGGTAGTCCCCATCAGACTCACCTGAAACACATGAAACAAATAGCGCAGGATGAGCGATAACGCTCAGTAGGACTAATATCTCGTAAAAACATGCATGCTTTAAGTGATTAATGTCTTATCAAGTAGGATAACTAACAAGAATGATCAATTATAGTCCCGAGAGTAAGCACAAGATAGCAATGCTTTCACATGAAATAGCTCAACAAGTATGATAAGGGATTGGCCATATAACGAGATAGCATGTCAAGTTGCACAACAGTGCCCTATCACGATAGCATGTGTTGGTTGATATTCTTTCACCACGAGATCAAGTAAAATGATTGATTGATTGTCATAGATTAAATCTTGCTAGTCATGCGTTGGATGCATGCCGAACACCCTGATCATTACCCCCGTGAGTTATAGTCTTTCGGGCGTACCTTCCAGGACCAGATCAGGCCCTTCATAATGTTGCCTGGCATTGATCATGTTTTTATCTTAGACAATCACTGGATGGCCAAGTAGAGTACCAGAATATATGAGAGTATGTGACGAATAGACGAGAATCTAGAGAGAATGTGAATATATGGATGAGAGTGTAGGGACATTAGATGAGAATAGAGACATATTTGTAAACAACGATAAACAGCGATAATAACAGTTGCACAACAATGTCGTGTGTCGACAGTCCGTAGAAGTCACAACCGCCCACTAACCTTGCTTGAACCAGGCCAGAGGTCCGGTGTGATTCTCAAGATAAGAGAGAACAAACTAAGGTCATTGGATCATGCGATCCCTAAGGGTAAAATAGGTATAAGGGTACAACCCGCTCGTCGGAAATGAACGTCCTCCAAAGCCAAGGAGACTTACGGAGGCCTTGACAAGGAGTTTCCTGTCTCGTCATGAGTATTCTCACGGAGAGGTTGTCCAAGCCAAGATAGAAGTGTATAATGAAACGTTGTTTGTGATGGAACGCCTCGTCCAAGCCCATTAAACCGGTAACGTGCTTGTCCCGAGTCCGTCTCCGCGAACGGGCCGAAGCCTCGTGAGGATACCACATACTAGTCCGTGAAAACACAAAGGAACACACCATTGCATTTATAATATACAAGGTTTTACATAGCCAACTCCAAAAAAAATAAAGGAAAGTACAAGCCTGGGGCATACCCCGAGGTACAACAGGTCCAACTGCAGAAAGAAAAAGCTACACTGTTGGAGGTGCTGGGCCAACACCGCTACGTCGCGGCTCCGAACCAGGACGACGGTAGAGAAACCTCCCTCCTCGCCCTCGCCTGTGGGGAGTAGGGGTGAGCCTCGCTAGCCTGGCTCAGTAGAGAACTCCCCCAACACCGAGCAAACCAAACACAAGTACCGAAAGCAGTAAACTATGCTAGCAATTTTAGCACAACTAAACATGATATTAAAGCTATAAACAAACTCACCGCTAGCCGACTGCGTAAAACAGTTGTAAATAAACGGCAAAAAATCCAACACGTGTATGAGCTACGGTAGAGACCGCCACACTCGAGCCACGTAGACTGGTTCGCGACACCAGCAACAGACTCGACAACTAACACAGGTCTACCCTCAGTCTCACAGCCACGGACGAAAGGTTCAGCTGCCGCTCCACGTGAAAAAGACAAGCAACTGTGGAGACCAACTAAACACCACCACATGCGGACCACCGGTCACAGGCCCATGCCTGGCACCTCTAGAGACCCTGGCCTGGGCTCGCTAGAGTGAGGCACTGGAAAAGGACTAGTCGGGGACCAGTGTCGACAACTGGTGTCTGTACCCTAACTAAGAGCGCGCTACAAGTGACTAGAAACAAACACAAGAGTCGCTGTCCATTGTCGTCTTTTTTCCTCACCGGACGTACAACTCAAACAAAGGAGTGAGGGTGTCTAGGACAATGACACCAGACCTCAACGGTACCACACAAGTACCGGGACAAGCCCCGAGCTAACAGCCTGGCTCACAGAGAACCTAGGACACCCAACTGGAGAGGTAACCACGGTAGGCGTCTACTACCTGACACGCACACAGAAACCACGTGCCACCGCACAAACCACGTGAAACCTCACGTAAACCTCGTGTACTGACGGTCCACAACCGTGAACACACCTGCCTCGTGTGAACCCTATGTCCCAGGAAAACTACTAGCTAGCTACGTAACCTGTGAGCTAGCCTCGTAAATCACGCGCTTCCCAGAGCGCCACAAGTGCCAATGCACTGCTCACTAACACTGAGCATATCGATAACGATAATCGGATAGTCACATGCGTAAACCATGCACAAACAAGGCCTCTCGGGCCAAGTCGCGACAACCCAATGGGTCGCCTTCAGAAGACGTCGCCACGACATGTCGCCTTCAGATCCAGAACGCGACCTACTTACATGTCACCTCCTGATCCTTAACGCGACACATCGCTGTGTCGCGTTCAGGACGCGACATAGGGACCCGTCGCCTTATCAGGGGGAACCCTAATCTGGGCTCTCTCCATGAAAGCCCATTCACCCATACAAACCACCCATAATTCTTCATTTTCATGCTTTTGTGAATACCTAAGCATGGTATCTAAGTTAGAAACGCATTAAACTGATGGACCCTATCCCTTGCGATTTACACCCCAAAAACGGGAAGAGTTCACCTACCTTCGCGAAGAACGCGTTATGCAGCGATCTCCCGGTGTTTCCCCTGCTTCTCCCGGACTCCCTGCAGGAGGACACGCCGAAGACGCCAAAACCCCGCAGAAATCGCCACAGATCCTCCCCCTGGCCGAGCAGAACCCTTGTGCGTTCTGCTTGGCTAGGGTTATTTAAAAACCTGCAGCGGTTCGGAACGCGACGCATCGTGGCGTCGCGATTAGGTTCGCGACGGACCTGAGCGTCGCCTTCCCAACGCCCGCTGCCCTGAGCCCTACACGTGGCGCACATGCAGACGCTCACACTTCAAGACGGCCATGAATGCGACGGCCACCTCTGTCGCATTAAGACGCGACACACCTCCTGTCGCGATGACAGGCTGAGGAATCTAGGGTACTGTAGGCCCAAACTGTCGGCCCAGTAAGCCCCAAAAAACATACACACACGACACACGAGCCACATGACCTCACATGGCCATCACACGCTAAACACACGATCCACGAGGATCCGAAAACGCGCGACGTTACATTACTATCATCTAAAAGAAATTTCGACCTCGAAATTCATAATACAATTTCACATAAATGTACACATATATTTACAAATACTATCATCTAAAAAGATTTAAAACATTACTCGACAGTAAGGATATCCTTTAGCCATTTCATCGGCTAACTCCCAAGTATCCTCACCACTCAGCCTATTTCCCATCTGACTTTAACTAACTCAATTTCTTTATTTCACAACTTTTCGTCTTGCGACCAGTAATTTGTACCGGATATTCTGGCAATGGACATGTCCGGTCTCAAATCACTTCCTTGATAACTGATTATTTGTGCTGGGTCCTCAATACACTTCTTTAACATGGAGACATGAAAGATGTCATGAACATCTGCAAATCTACTGGCAAATTCAGTCTATACGTTGTCTCCCCAATTCTTTCCAACACCTGAAAGGGTCCCACATATCTCGGACTCAGCTTCCCTTCTTACTGAATCTCACAATACCTTTGCTAGGAGAAATTTTTAGAAAACATAATCTCCAACTTCAAATTGAAGTGGCCTTCTCCGATTATCAGCATAACTTTTCTGCCTACTCTGAGCTGTTTGCAATTTTTCCTTAATAAACTTTACCAACTCTGTAGTTTGCTGAACTAACTCAGGGCCCACTAACTGCCTCTCTGCCACTTCATGCCAATTTAAAGGTGTTCTACATGGTCTTCCATATAAAGCTTCATACGGTGCCATCCCAGGCTGGTATGGTAACTATTTTTAAGCAAATTCCACCATACCCAAATGATGCTCCCAGCTACCGCCCCAAACTAAACAACAAGCTCGCAACATATCTTCAATTGTCTGGATAGTTCTCTCTGTTTGACCATCCGTCTGCGGGTGGTAAGCTGAGCTATACCTCAACTCAGTGCCTACAACTCTCTGCAGGCTTCTCTCCAAACTTGAAGTAAATCTGGGATCTCTATCAGATACATTGACTTCGAACACCATGAAGTGGAATAATTCTATCACATACACTTTTGCTAATTTATCCACTGGCCAAGACATACTCATTGGCACCAATATGCACACTTTAGTCAATCTATCCACAAACCCCCATATTCCATTATGACTTGATGTTGTTCTCAGTAGGCCTGCCACGAAGTCTATAGCAATATCATCCCACTTCCACTGCGGAATGGGTAACGGTTGCAATAGACCTCCAGGCTTCTGATGCTCTGCCTTAATGCTGACACACAGCACATCTTGAAACAAATTCAGTTATTTCCTTTTTCATATGAGGCCACCAGAAATACTTCCTCAGATCCTGGTACATCTTAGTACTGGCCTGGATGGATAGTGTACCGGGATTTATGGGCCTCTTCTAATACTCTTTGCTTCATTTCTCTTTCTGCTGGTACAAATAACCTACAATTATTATCAAGGGTAACTCCTTCCATTTTCACATTTCGGCTAAATTTGCATCTGCTTTCTGAGCTTCAACAATCTGCCAATACAAAGACGGCTCTATAGTATTATTGGCTAGTACTGCCCGCTGCTGACTACTCGGCACGTACAAGGAGTTTTCTGCTATCTCCTCATACACTTCCATTCTTTAATCATCATGTGACTTACATAAGCTTTCCTGCTTAAGGCATCAGCAACAACATTGGCCTTACCCGGATGGTAAGCCAAACTAAAATCATAATCCTTTAAATATTCCACCCATCTACGCTGGTAAGATTTAAATCCTTCTGAGAGAAGATATACTTTAAACTTTTATGATCTGTAAAAATTCAAATCTTTCGCCATACAAATAATGCCTCCACATTTTGAAAGCAAACACAACTGCTGCCAATTCTAAATCATGGGTGGGATAATTCTCTTCTGCTGCTGGCTTCAATTGCCTGGATGCATAGGCTATCACTTTGCCATGCTGCATTATACTGCGCCCAGCCCTCTTCTAGATGCATCTGTATACACAACAATCCACCACTTCCTTTCGTAGTGTCAATATTGGTGCTGTAGTAAGCCTTTTTTTTAATTCCATAAAACTTCTTGACTCTCCACTCCCCGGACCACACAAAGGACACACCCTTCCTAGTCAGTCTAGTCATGGGTGCCGCAATCTTAGAAAAATCTTGTATGAAGCGCCTATAATAGCCTGCCAGCCTCAAGAAACTTCTAATCTCTATAATTGTCTTAGGCACTTCCCACTTCATCACTGATTCCACTTTACTTGGATCGACTGCCACTCCATCTGCCGAGATGACATGACCCAAAATTGAATTTCCTTCAACCAGAACTCACACTTACTAAATTAGCAAACAACTGATTATCTCTTAATAACTGAAGAGTAAACCTCAAATGAGCAGCATGCTCCTCTTCAAAGCTGAATAAATCAGAATATCATCTATAAAGACCACAATAAATTGGTTAAGTACGGATGAAAAATTCTGTTCATCAGATCCATGAAAGCTGCAGGAGCATTGGTCAGCCCAAACGGCATAACCACAAATTCATAGTGACCAATCTAGTCCTGAAAGATGTTTTTTTATATCCTCCTCTCTGATTCTCAATTGATGATACCCTGACCTCAAGTCAATTTTAGAAAACACCTGGCTGACTGCAATTGATTAAACAAATCATCTATTCTTGGCAACGAGTACTTATTCTTAATGGTCACATCATTCAACTTTCTATAGTCAATACACATTCGAAAGCTTCCATCCTTCTTTTTTACAAATAACACTGGTGCTCCCCACGGGGAGTGACTCGGCCTAATAAACCCTTTTTCTAACAATTCTTCCAATTGCTTCTTCAACTCTTTGAGCTCTGCTGTGCCATCCGATAGGGTGCTTTAGAAATCGGCATGGTACCCGGCAACAACTCAATAGTAAAGTCCACCTCTCTGTGTGGAGCTAAACCAGGCAACTCATCTGAAAACACATCTGCAATTCCCTAATCACGGAACTGCCTCAACTGACTTACTAGTTTCTATCAAACTTACAGAAGCTAAGTAAGCTACACATCCCGCATTAATCAACATTCTAGCTCTAATTGCAGAAATTATAAACTTAGAAGCACGAAAAGGCATACCTTGATATTAAATACAGAACCATTGGGGTGACAAAACCTGATCCTTTTCTTCCTGCAATCTAGCATAACTCCATAGGCCAAGCCAATCCATACCCAAATAATATCATAATCAGTCACTGTAAAGCATATAATCGACCTGGCATCTGGTTCCCTTCAAACACCACTGGAGCCTTATCTATATAACACGAGGTGAGCATAAACTCACCAGAGGGAACTTCCACTACTAATTCACATGATTTTTCTTCTAAAGGGTGAGCCATACTATCTAGGAATTCTTCAGAAATAAATGAATGCGAGGCACCTGAATCAAATAGAACTTTTGCTGAATATTCATAAATGAGGATAGTACCTTCTATCATATTCGATGCCTCCGCCTGGGCACGGGTGATAGCCATAACCCGACCCCTACCTCTCTGTTGTGGTGCTCCTCTGCCACGACCTGCCGGTGGCTGCTGAGACTGCTGGCCTGCTGAACACCTCTACCATAACCATATTCTCTCAGATAGGACAATTACGGATCAAATGCCCTGACTGATTGCAGTTAAAGCCCTATAGCCTGGTGGAAGGGTAGGCTGCCTGGCGGTACTTTGCTGCGATTCCTCCACCTCTGGCTTACCACGACCCTGCTGAACTTGCTGACGACCTCCCCATCCTTTTCCTTTACCTTAAATGCCTGTTTTAATTTCTAGCCCCACTTACCAAAACCTGATGAGGAAGGTCCTGCTGATGCTTTGCCCTTACTCACACTCGCTGACTGCTAGGGAGCCGGAAACTACCCGAACCTGACTCGCCCACCTGACGAGTCCGAACTGTTCTTTCCAGAGTAGCTGCTCTCTGGGCTGCTTCTTCAACTGTTCTACACATTAATGGTATCACTGCAGTCTGTAATTATGGCCTCAAACCACGGATAAAATATTCAACCATCATAGCATTATCCGTGATAACATAGGGTGCATACCTGCTCAGTGCCATGAACCGCATCTGATACTCCAGGACCGAAGTCTCACCCTGCTGCAAGGTCCTGAACTGCTCCCTTTTTGCCTGCTGCACTTGAAGAGGAAAGAATGTGTCGTTAAATACTTCAAGAAATTCAGGCCAGGTAATAGCACCCTCTATTCTGCCTGCAAAGGTGGTCTGCATCTTCAGACGCCGCCATTCCTGCGCAAATCCCCTCAGCTGATAAGTAGCCAACAGAACTCTGTCCGCTGTCGGACACCTCATGGTCATAAAGACCCTCTCAATCTCATGAATCCAGTGCTCCGCTGTATCTGGATTCGGCCCTCCTGTATAAGTGGGCGGCTGCAACCTCAAAAACCTTTCAACTTGCACCACTGGCTCTTCTGCCGCAATCACGGGTGGTGATGGTGGTACTGGTGCCACAAAAGGTACCTCCACCCCTGGCGGTGGTGGAACTGGGGCCACAGGTACCGCCTCTCCGATCACTGGTGGTACCGGTGCCTACTGATCCATCCTCATCCGAATATCGGTGAGGCTCTCCCAAATCCTTTCTATCATCCGCTGAGTCGACTCCTCAGGGTCATCTCCTCCACCACCCCAGTCTCTTCTATCGGCCATTACAACTGCCTGCACACACAACAAGCCAACCATAGGCAAAACAACGAGTCATTACAAAACCAAGGCCAGCTACCAGCAGTGTATCTACAAGAAGGTATGGCTATGTAACTTCTTAATTCCTTTATATTCACACGGACCTTGCTCTGATACCAACTGTGACGGAATGCCTCGTCCAAGCCCATTAAACCGGTAACGTGCTTGTCCCGAGTCCGTCTCCCGCGAACGGGCCGAAGCCTCGCGAGGATACCACACACTAGTCTGTGAAACACAAAGGAACACACCATTGCATTTATAATATACAAGGTTTTACATAGCCAACTTCAAAAAATAAAGGAAAGTACACAAGCCTGGGGCATACCCCGAGGTACAACAGGTACAACTGAAGAAAGAAAAGCTACACTGCTGGAGGCGCTGGGCCAACACCGCTACGTCGCGGCTCCAAACTGGACGACGGTAGAGAAACCTCCTCCTCGCCCTCGCCTTTGGGGAGTAGGGGTGAGCCTCTCTAGTCACTGGCTCAGTAGGGAACTCCCCCAACACCGAGCAAACCAAACACAAGTACCGAAAGTAGTAAACTATGCTAGCAATTTATAGCACAACTAACAGGATATTAAAGCTATAACAAACTCACCGCTAGCCGACTGCGTAAAACAGTTGTAATAAATAAACGGAAAAACTCCAACACGTGTACGAGCTATGGTAGAGACCGCCACACTCGAGCCACGTAGACTGGTTCGCGACACGACACCAAGCAGACTCGGACAAACTAACACAGGTCTACCTCTCAGTCTCGCAGCCACGGACGAAAGGTCCAGCTGCCGCTCCACGTGAAAAAGACAAGCAACTGTGGAGACCAACTAAACACCACCACCTGCGGACCACACGGTCGCAGGCCCATGCCTGGCACCTCTAGAGACCCTGGCCTGGGCTCGCTAGAGTGAGGCACTGGAAAGGACTAGTCGGGGACCAGTGTCGACAACTGGTGTCCGTACCCCCAACTAAGAGCGCGCTACAAGTGACTAGAAACAACACAAGAGTCACTATCCCATTGTCGTCTTTCCCTCAGCCGGACGTACAACTCAAACAAAGGAGTGAGGGTGTCCAGGACAGACGACACAGACCTCACGGTACCACACAAGTACCGGGACAAGCCCCGAGCTAACAGCCTAGCTCACAGAGAACCTGGGGCACCCAACTGGAGAGGTAACCATGGTAGGCATCTACTACCTGACACGCACACAGAAGCCACGTGTGCACCGCACAAACCACGTGAAACCTTACGTAAACCTCGTGTACTGACGGTCCACAACACGTGAACACCACCTGCCTCGTGTGAACCCTATGTCCACAGGCAAACTACTAGCTAGCTACATAACTTGTGAGCTAGCCTCGTAAACCACGCGCTTCCCAGAGCGCCACAAGTGCCAATGCACTGCTCACTAACACTGAGCATACCGATAACGATAATCAGATAGTCACATACGTAAACATGCACAAACAAGGCCTCTCGGGCCAAGTCGTGACAACCAATGGGTCGCCTTCAGAAGACGTCGCCACGACATGTCGCCTTCAGATCCAGAACGTGACCTACTTACATGTCCGCCTCCTGATCCTTAACGCGACACATCGCTGTGTCGTGTTTAGGACGCGACATAGGGACCCGTCGCCTTATCAGGCGGGAACCCTAATCTGGGCTCTCTCCATGAAAGCCCATTTCACACCATACAAACCACCCTTAATTCTTCGTTTTCATGCTTTTGTGAATACCTAAGCATGGTATCTAAGGTTAGAAACGCATTAAACTGATTGGAACCCTATCCCTTGCGATTTACACCCCAAAAACGGGAAGAGTTCACCTACCTTCGCGAAGAACGCGTTATGCAGCGATCTCCCGGCGTTTCCCCTGCTTCTCCCGGACTCCCTGCAGCGAGGACACGCTGAAGATGCCAAAACCCAGCAGAAATCGCCACAGCTCCTCCCCCTGGCCGAGCAGAACCCTTGTGCGTTCTACTTGGCTGGGGTTATTTAAAAACCTGCAGCGGTTCGGAATGCGACGCATCGTGGCGTCGCGATTAGGTCGCAACGGACCTGAGCGTCGCCTTCCCAACGCCCGCTGACCTGAGCGCTACACGTGGCGCACATGCAGACGCTCAACACTTCAAGACGGCCACATAAACGCGACGACCACCTCTGTCACGTTAAGAACGCGACGCACCTTCCTGTCGCGATGACATGCTGAGGAATCTAGGGTACTGTAGGCCCAAACTGTCGGCCCAGTAAGCCCCAGAAACCACACACACACACGACACACGAGCCACATTGGCCACCACAAGCGCTAACACACGATCCACGAGGATCCGAAAAACGCGCGACGTTACATTGTTCATCTTGCCTCGAGTGCTCGAAGGCAGAGGGACACGATAGCGGTATACAAAACACGCAGATAAACGAAGACAAGTTCATTTAAAATAATAGATAAATTATATGATAATTGTACTTAATTACCAGATATATTATTGAGTAAATTTGGTAAGGTCTCATGGCAAACATTTATGTATAGTGTGTGCATGTGTAAGATAATCATGATAGCAAGAGATAGTTGTGCACATGGCTTTTATTTAATGAAATCATATGAAGATTACCCATTATTATTAAACAAGTCGTTACTTTTCATAACAATATATGGCAGGGGTTAAACATTGATTAATGACTTAATTAACGTAATTTACATGAACATTTAAGGTTCTGGTTGACACAGTGAGAACGCGATGGTGGTACTTGTCGCGTTTCAAATCGCGACGGGTAGGTCGACCGTGTTCATTAGAATAGGTTCAGGCTAATCGAGGATTACACAAAATGCGACGGGTGATCGGTCGCGATTAGGGCAATCGATCTAAGAACGCGACGTCATGGTCTGTTGCGTTTTGGGCAATCGGTACAGAGAGGAAGAACGCGACGTGTCGGGCCGTCGCGTTCATGTCGCGACGGGCCCCTCTATCGTGACCTTCTAAGAATCACGACAGGTCGAGCCGTCGTATTCTCAGATGGTCCGGCCGAGCCCCAAAGGTGAACCAGTTCACCTTGGACTTCGGTCCAATCTTCCATGGCTTGACACAATGCCATTCAAAATTCAATATAAAATCGTATACATGTCCAAAAATTCTAAACTAGCTTTAAAAGAAAATAGACATGCAGATGTATCAACAATAATGAGTAATTAGAAAATAGACATAGTATGGACATGCTATGAATAGGTTACATCTCACTGACCTAAAATTATACACAGTGATAGTATTTGATTTAATTCGAAGAGGATACTTGATAAAAATTGGGGAAAATAGGATCATTCGAATCCTAACATCATGAAGCATGTATGATAAAATTTGAAAGGCACGAGTTTAAGTGTATGCATGGATTGAAGGTAAACATGTTGGTTCGGGTACAAGTTCATGACAGGAATTGGAGCATGAAATACTCCCAAATGGTACGATGTGGGGAAAATATGGAGCTTTGAAAGAGGGGATCATGGTCTACCTAGGAACGAACTTGATTGGTTTTTGCTTGAGAGATTGCCTACCTTTCACGCTGTGAAAATCCTAGGGCAGAAGGTTGAAGATGACGAATCCCCCTTGATCCTAGCCCTCTCCTCCTTGCTCTTCACGTCCAATAGCTCCCTTCCTTCGTCCTCCAAGCTCCAAAAGCGGTCTAGGGTTGGGTTGGTACGAATTAAGAGAGTATTTATATCTCTTAAGACTCCTACACCCTTAAAACTCTTCCCTCTCTACTAGCTATGAATTTTCATTATTATCTTCTCCTTTTCTAGCATTTATCCCTCTAATAGGATTGGGAAGAAGTCTAATTTCGTGGGCAAAGGGTTTGGGTAGGTCTAGGACTCTTTTAGAGATAATTATAAGCTAATATAATGATTATCTTAATCCTTTTCTATTTATTAATAATTAAGGTACGAATTTAGCATTAAATATCTCTAATCCAAGTTGGGCTCTTTCCTTTTAGGCCCATTAACTCATGTATGGACCATTAGTGTAACCCATTTTCTAATTTGACTTATTAGTTTTTAGTTTAATCCCATTCTATTCTAATTTATTCTCATTTTATTCTAATTTAATATTATTTATTCAAATTTTAAAATTCATAGTTGCTACAATACCACTCACCAACCACTACATGGTCATGACCTATGGGTGCTTCATAGGCATGAAGATACTCTCACGCGGCTCTTAACATAACATGTTCTTATTTAACTTAAACTTAATTACTGTTCTTATCTACTGTTCAAGTTTAACATAAGCTTAATTTCATGCCTACTTGACTTGTCATGCACATGAGACATCATGTCCCTATTGGTCATGCACATGCCCTTGTATGCAAATATCACACGTATCAATAATAACTTGGAAAACCTTAAAACTCCAATCATAAACACCATTCAGATTATAAATTACACCATAAAACTAAATTAGAACACAAACAATTGTCATAAGCTCCATTCAAGTTATAACTCACATAATAAAACTGAAGAAACCTGAATCTTACTAACTGAGATAAGATCTAGTTCAATAACAAGTTATCACACATAATTTAACATGTAAAACAGAATTGACCCTTAAGATAATCCAACGTAACTATACTTAAACCACATAGATAGAATTCCATGGAGAATAGTCTTAAATCCTTAACATCACTTAGATCACAGCTTACAAAATAGAACTTACAACAAAAACGTTCCAATATACTTAACTTACGTTAGCTAATAATCTGAACAAAAACTCCCTATACATATATGTTACATCGGGATGGCACTTTGAATGTCCTAGAGGGGGGGGGGGGTGAATAGGATTTTTACACTTTTAAATTTTATCTGAAAATAGATAACACTAAATAGTACTTAGTGTGGTGTGTGTGAAACAAGTGAGAACTTGGCGGAAACAATCACATAAGTGTATAAAGGATTATCATGGTTCGGACGTCCTATCAATCAGGAGTTCTACGTCCAGTCCCCAAGAACCCCTTGGGATTTCCACTAACTGCCAAAAACACTTGGCATTCTCTCAACCTTAGAGGTATTACAACCCACTTGCTCCCCAACAATTCTTCCCTTCACAGAGGGGTACTACAGGGAACAACCCCTTGCTGGTTTCTTACACAAAAATAAGCAAAAAGTGTGTCTACTCAAGACAATGAGCAAATATAGAAAATCAGAAAGAGATTACAAATAAGATGACTGCTCTAACTCTTTCTGACTCTAAGAGGGTGGACTGAGAAGATCTAGAACAAAGATGCCACCCAAGGACTTCTGAAAGCAAGAGAGCAGGAAGTCAAAGCTTGAACAGTTGGCTCTCTTGAGATCTTGTAAGCTTCTCTCTTTTCTTTCTAAGTGTTGAAAGTGGTCGTGTATTTTTGGTGTGTGTGTTGCTTGTTGTTTTCACTTTCAAACTTCAGCTTCATATATAGTCATCAGAAATTTCCCGTTTGAGAAGTGGCAGTTAGAAAGTAGTCGTTTGAATTTGAACGTTGGGTCTTGAGATTTGAAACAGCTGAGATATGATCATCACAAAGTAAGTCTTCTGTCTTTTGAGTCTCAACGGCTTCAAGCTATGCAGATAACGCATGGCTCTTCTTCAGATATCTTCTCCTGAATTTCTGCAAACAACATGCCAAGCCTTTTCCTTTTTCTTGGTGTTAGTTTGAGAGATATAAAATAATGTAAGGGTAAGGGACATGTAGTTGTTTAATAGATATCTATCAGTTCCAGAAAAATAGTCTGTCCTTTGAGCAGTACAGGGGTAGGTGAGCATTCAATAGGAATGGACACCTGCTTGGCACACAGTATAACTGCAAAGGGAACTTTTCTTGAAAATCTGGAAACTGAATATACTGAAGTATGCTAACATATGTCTTTGAGAGACATGTAGCATTATGAAAAGATAGATCATGAAATTGATATTTAGAAATGACATGAAGCATTAAACACAAGAATAGAGAAGTACACAGTTTATTTAACTATTATTATTATTCAAATAACACACAGAAAATAACATAATGCACATCATGTGTTCAATTAGTTCATTGAATAGTTTACAAGAATTAAAACATTAATCGTACTAAGAATACATTAACATTTCTGTAAAAGTAATAATAGATACTTAGAAAAACATCTAAGTGTAAAAGATCAAGGAAGTTGATGTTATACTTCGATTTTCAAGGAGTCGGAGTGCTACAAGTCTAACAGTCATACTTCGACTTTTGACGAGTCGGAGTAATTCCAGTAAACTGTATGAAAGACTTCGACTGTAACTTCGATTGTAGAGAAGTCAGAGTAAAATCAACCAAACAATATCAGACTTTGACTTATCAAGAGTCAGAGTGAGTCGGTTTGTTCAACAGTCAGTATCCGACTTCGACTTCTTGAGAGTCGGAGTGAGGCTATTGGACTTCAACTTTTTGAGAGTCAAGAGTAATTCCAGTTCAACAAACGATAGCTCGCTTTGACTTCTCAGGAGTCGCAGTGGTAATACATCGACTTCTTGAGAGTCGGAGTCAGTATGACATGTATGTATATGTGTGTACTTAGAATTTTTTTCTTAATGAAAGTTGACTATGTCGAAACTAAGGTTTAGTGTGTCGACACCAATAGACTGTAAAAATTATATGATATAATACATGTATGCCTTTGTTGAAACACATTAATTTTCATACAAAATAGAGTGTGGTATAATTCAATAAATTTGTTTAGGAGATTAAAAGATTTTGTCATAAGTAAAAACACAATGATCAAGCGTTTGTAAAGGATAAATGCACAACAGTTTCTCCCAAGCATTAATCAACCATTTGTAATCAATAGTTGCTCAACAATATATAAGAAGACCAAAAACTTATGCATATATATAAGAAGGTTCCATAAAAATTGGCATTAACGTTCACAACGAAGCTTATTACAAAAATATAAATCCTTATCTTAAGTTGCAGAGAAGAAGATTTCATATAAATTAATCTTAATATACTCAGAAAAACTTATTACAGAAGTATAGTTTCTGATCAGACGTTGAAAACAAGAAGTTTCCCTTAGAAAATAACTTTAAATCTATACTTAGAAAGTAATGGAAGCTTGAAGATAGATCAACCTACTTGACAAGTATCAACTCCCTCTAACCCTTCTTTACAGATCAAACCAACTTGTTTTTTCCACTCCTATTAGCTCTTCTATCAACTCCGATCAACACACTCCAGTTCTGGATCAGCCACCTCTTGCTCAGGTGCAAACGAGTCGAGCCGAGCCGAGTATTATGCTACTCAAGCTCTGTTCGTTAATTTTTAATCGAGTTCGAGTCGAGCTCGAGCTTTTTCGAGTATTGAAAATGGTTGTTCAAATTTGGTTCGTTTAAATACTCTCGAGTTCGAGCCTTAACGAGTATCTTAACAAGTCCAATTGAATTTGCGATATATATATACACACACACACCCACACACACACATATATATATATATATATATATATATATATATATATATATATATATATATATATATATGTATCTATATTATGTGTATATATAAGCTCATTCATTTACAATTACAAAAGTAAAAAATTTATTATTTTATAAGACCCAAATTTATCTTATTTCAAAGTCATACCTCAAAATCCTCCGTAAGTTACTTGTTTAATTATTTTAGTATAATGTTTAAAATATTTAACAACTATATTTATAATTTTTATAATTTAAAAATTAAATAAACTTGTTCACAAGCTGAGTAAGTATTTGCTCATACTCGGCTCGTTTATAAAACGAGTTTAAATTTTTGTTTGATATTTACTCATTTATCTTATTAAATGAGCCGAATTTGAGTAACATCCGAGTCGAATTCGAGCTACTTGTCGAGTGTATTAGTTCGTCTACAACCATTCCTGTCATAATTTGTGTATTTACACCCTCATATTAATCTTTTATATTTTAGTATTCATAAGTATTTCGTACCTTAACAAACAAATTTAAAATAAATAAATATTAATATTTTATATTTATATTTAGAATTAATATAATTCGAGTATATTAACGAGTAACTAATCGGTATTTTAACGAACATATTATCGAGTATCTTAACGAGCTGTTACGAACGTATTCGAGTCGAGCATATCTCTGTTCAAGTTCGACTCATTTATGAATCTCATATTTTTGTTCAAACTCGACTCGTTTATCTAATAAACGAGTCGAGTCGAGTTTTTATCGAACCGAGTTTCGAGTTACTTATCGAGTGTATTGGTTCATTTGCAACCCTATGCATAACAGAACCCTTTACCATCCACCCCCGTTGCCACAGCCACCACCGAAACCCTAGCTTTGAGACATATCTGACCAAATGACCCATAAGTCTTCCCTAAGCCCCTTTTTATAGGGATCCAACCCATCTAGATCCTTCCCTACATAGTTAGGATTGGTTATAGCAGTTGCTTAGATATTTTAAACCTTTTAGAGGCTTCCCTACATATCTGGACCCAATTAGACTGTTAGAGTAGTTCATATGGTTACAATGGTCAAACAAGTAGTTATAAAATATCCTACATGTTCTTATTAGTTACAGATCTGTAATATCCATATGTTAAAATTAATTTTAAATCCTAACTAATCTATATAACCACCCATACTAAAAAGTCAACAAACAATTAGCTAAAGTCAAAATCTCACATGTTAAAATTAGTTCTAGATCTTAATTGACCTATATAACCGCTCACACTAAAAAATCGACAATTTGTTATTTAAAGTCCACAGTCAATTAACAGAAGTCAACAATCTGAACCACCCAACAATGGTCAACAGTTGGTCACAAAAGGCAATAAATAATTACACTTAGCCAAAGCCTCATAATCTTAAATTAAATTTAGGAGAAATTAATTAGAAGTCTCTGACTGTAATGAGGAGGTCCTTAGTTCCTTACTGTAATATGATTTACATATACTGTAACAGAAAATAACACTTACTGTAATGAGTTACAGCTCTATCAAGAATTAGAAAATAAGTCAAATATCTACTAAAGACTTCTAATTAATTTATCCTTAAATTTAACTATAAATTTTGCAACCCATAACAGAATAAAGCTGACATATTCATAAGCTAATCTTACACTACGGATGCTACGTCATGAGCCCACGAAGCAAGAGGGCATTCTTCATTTCCGATTGTGAGAACGAGGATGCCATTTGATAATTATTCTAACAAAATCCGTTCAAAAAGAAGAAAATGATAATCTGTTTAATCTAAGAGACATAAAGAGGGGTTGCGTTCCAAATTCTTCTGAAAAATGGAAAATTATTAAAATTATCATTATACCCCTGAATTCTTGATATATAACCCCTATTCTCCTATATTCTTATCTAGTCTACTGTAATACCCTTGAAACCTATTAACTAAAGTTGTACTCCATATATATGTATATATATATTTATTACAGAGAGAGAAGTCATTTCCAATATAAGTTAAGTCCTTGACGGTTGAGGGTATCCGTTCGTTCCAGAGATATTAGAAGTAGAAAGATAAAGGTATACTGATTACTCTTGAAGTTTTCCCTTTGAAAAATAACATACTCCTTAGCATAAAATATCAAGGGAGGTACTTTTTTTTGTTTGAAGATACAACTATTACAGTTTATTAAACTTATTGTAACATATCCTCCTTTTAAATTTGGCTTTCATGGGGTTTGGACTTGGTCTTCCAGTGCGTAGTAAAAGATCTTAATCAATTGAGCCACTCATTACTTGCCTTTATGCCAACATCCGGTGCCATGTTGACCAAATAGCATGTAGAATGACTGAAGATTCGGGTAATTTTGACGTTTTGGCCCAATCCTTAAGGCTTAGTCATAAACTTAACTCATTAGGTGCAAGCCAAGTCACCAAGTTGGGTTCCCCACAAAGCGTTTACCGATATCTTATCTGCGTCCCAAGGCCAAGAGTAAGACCTCATAACTCCATATTGAAGTTAGGAGAAAAGCTCGAGGCACTGACAATTAGGGGTGTACACGGTTCGGTTCGGTTCAATTTCTTCTATTTTTGGAGGAAATCAAACCGAACCGAAATCATTCATTGAACCGAACCGAACCGAACCGGTTCGGTTCTGTTCAAATCGAAATCCCCACGGTCCTGGCATTTTTGGGGTATTTTTGACATTTTTTGGGATATTCTCTGACATTTTTGGGGGTTTTTCTGAAATTTTGGCAAAAAACATGGTTTTGGGGTTGGTCGCGAGTTTCGAACTCGCGACCACCCCGCGCGTGGTGCGCTATCCTTTTTTTGTTTAGTTTTATTAGTTATATAAATATATATGTATATTCGATTTATTTCGGTTTCTTGACCTAGAACCGAACCGAACCACTTGGCCCATGAAACCGAACCGAATCGGTCGATTCGGTTCGATTTTTCGGTTTGAACCGTATTATGAACAGCTCTACTGACAATGTCCTCAAGTTAACCTCTCGACGCGTGCTAGGAATATGTTAAGAAAAGAGAGCAAAAAAAGGATGAAAGCTCTAGCCACTTTGGTAAGTAGATTATCTATAAGTAAATAGGGGTAAATTTTGGATTAGTAGAACACTTGGATTTGGTCGAGGGATATTGGCTAATTTGGAATAATCAGATTTTCCCATTTTTTACTTTGGGTAACTTTATCCATCCTGAAAAGGTGGCACAGTTATCTTTGGGTAGGTAAATTTTTTATATATTTTTACACATTTCACTACCTTATACGTATTCCACTATCTATCTCATAAAATGTGTATTTTTTATTTTATATAAAAAAATTGAATTTGGAGAAGAGAGATTATGTATACAACTTTATTTTTATTTTCAAATTAAAATAAATTAAATTTTAAGTTAGCAAATACTTAATTAATCTATCGTAAATTACTTAACCATCAAACAAAGTGGCGACCGGGGAAGCAGGGAGAACAGCAGAAGGGCCACACGGCCTCCAGGGGTGGGGAACTGGGGCGTTCGCCTGCCCTGGGGGGCGGGGGGGAGGAGTGGTGTTTGAGTTCTGATCAGGAAATGGGAGTGGTGCGGAAGATCTAGGGTTAGTTCTCTTGGTTCTTGTTATTCCCTTCTCATAGTCCCAAGGCACATTACATTTTCCCCTGCTAAAGCTTCAGTGAAGATTTAAAGCCCAGAGGTACTTTCTCTCCCGAACTCTCCAAGCCTTGTGCTCGTTTTCCCTCAGAGGTTTGTAGAACCTTCTTCATCTGAATCACTGGATTGTAACGTTTTCATTTCACGGGATATCCCAAAAGTTAGAGATTTGAATCATTCCACAGGGTTGGGGAGTAGGGGGGAGGTGGACGGCGGGAGGGGGGAGGGAGTTGTGCGATCCAACCGAGAGGTTATGAGATTGAGTGCAAAATAGACATTTTCTAACTATGGCTAACCTCAACTCTAATTAAGAACCAGCTCCCTAATGGAAACAGATGACAGTGTTTGTTTTGGGAATGAATACATATTTCAGGAGTTTATTTGAAAATATTATGATTATAGGGTGTTCTTTGAAATATTGCAAGATTACAGTGGTTATATGTAAGAATTCTATTTTAAAGACATTAATGAGTAAAATTAACGCTATATCAAGTTCAATGTTTTAACCAAATAGGTATTAGATTTCATTTTAGTCATCTATCTTTTTTTGACTAGATTTCCATGATCATTGTCTCCAACTTTTGTTCTTAGTGTAGGCCAGTCAAAAGCATTAGTTATGTGAAATCTCTAGTTCAAGAATAATGTATAAATTCAGTCAGAAGTGATGTTTGATTTCACCTGCAGGAATACTGAGTGGGAAACCAAATGAGTACTGACCCCTTGCAGTTTAGGGTTCTTATGTTCTGACCTCTGATGCACCATGCCCAAAGCTCCTATGGTTGATAGCAGATACACCTATTGTCATGAAAATAAGAAACGATTTCATGAAGGAATTGATGTTCACGAAATTATCATCTCTAAGAGCAAAGGAAGGAGTCTCTTCTCATTCTTCTGTGCCCTTCTATTTGTGCTACATGTTACCCATATGTTACGGGTAAAGGTAAGTGGTACTTATTTTCAACTTTCCATTTTCCTCTAAGAAACAGTTACATTGGTACTTTCCTTCATAATAGTTGTTCAATCCCCTGTATTACATGAACAGTTTTAGGCTGTGATCCTCCATTACTAACTTACACTTCGCTGTTATTTGCTATATGGTGTTTTCTTAACTACCGTCTCACCCCATAACCATCTTTTCTTTCTCTCTTTGTATGCTTATGTAACAGGAAAAGTTAGGTGTCTTTATCTTTGTGACTCCACTCCTCTCTGTTTTCATTGCAAAGGTTTGGCTGCTTAATGCAGTTAAGAAAGGTGCACAACTGATCTTTTATATTTGTTCCTGTTTGGGTTATTCTATTTCTCTTATGTTGGAAAGCAGAGGTCTTTTTCGGTGGATGATCTTTCATGTTTGTTGTGCAATGTGTTATTGTTTCCCCTTAAGACATTACTTCTGAGGTTCCTTTTTAATTTCAGATCTGCATGCTGCCAGTTGAGTTGATGGTCTTTGTCTCTATTCAGTTTTTAGCTCTTTACAGAAGTCTGAACAAAGAACAAAATGCTAAAGCATAATACCTTTTGTTTATTTTGCATCATTGTGTTTCCCAGGACATACCAAATCAAAGATTGATCACATCTTTCTGTAGTTGAAAAACCAAAAGAAAACTAACTAGCAAATACAGTGCTTTCATGTTTATAAAGTCACATGCTTATGGCATTTGGATTTGTAACTTGGAGGCACCTTTTAGGACAATTGTCTGTAAGTGAGTTTGGTTGCCTTCCTCTTTCGTCTTAGACACTACCTTTGCATATTTTTTGGGGGTCTCTTTGACAATGGAATATATTATTCTGGATAAGTTGTACTGGGATTTTTTTTAAGTTTGAATTCTATGTTTTAATACTATCAAGAATAGAAGTAGTGTGGTGAAACATGAGAAATAAGAAAATTTTCAAAAAACCAGTCTATTCCAGAAGAAGCATTTTTTGAACTTTTTTGATTTTCTAGTTTATTCTTGGATAACTTATTCTCGCATGGAATAATGGGTCCATGTCACCAAATGAAAAACTGGGTTAAACTTGGTAATTCATGCTGTTATGGGCTTATCCATTATCAAAGCGGTTATAATATAGAATTGTGGATATGCCACACCTACTTTTGGAGAAAAAAGCTGGTAATTAATGTTTACTCGTGGTCTGGTTATCATGGTGTCTATGCAGAAGGCTGTAGCTTTCCGTTTGTTACCCTCTTTCCCTTGCATTCACCGCCTTCCCTAAAAGAGATGAGTTATTTGTCCAAAACAAAATATTTCTCCCACTCTGATTTTTGCAAATATTTTTAGTGAGATTGGTCATCCTCATATTGTAATTTGGTTTGTAAAATATGTATATCATTGTAATGTGAAATTTCTTTCTGGATCAAGTATATATGGATGATGCTCTAACATGCATACAATTTTTACATGTCATGCAGAGTCCATCATTGTTATGCCAGCATTCGGATTTCAGTTTGAAACACATTCCCGGAGGTAAAAATCATTTTGTTTGGAAAGAAAAAGTATCATTTGTGCATGCAATATATGTACATATTATTATTGTACTTGAGGAATGAGACTCATGAATCCAAATTAGGGCTGTCTGTATTTATTTATTATCTTCTACCCTCTAATTACATGCATTCTTCTATTCATTTTCATAAAGTGGGAGAGTTGTTAGACACTTTGTTTCCATCGGGAAGATCCTGAAACCTGTACTAAATGAAGTTGTAACCTCCGTGACCTGTTACTGGAGCTTGGCTCTGATACTACGTGGGGAAGACAAGCTAATGCTAGTTTTTCAGGTACAATATATGAAAGTATTCCACAGAAACAATTTTGATTATGAAAATTTTGTTCAAGATAGTGATCTTTATTGCAACAGATTAATGTTTTGCACAGGAATCACGGCCTCCAGTTAAAATTTTGGTTCCTATCTGGAGGGCATTATGTGTTGCGACAAGTGTTGAAGCTGACTCTGAAGTATCTGACGATGTTAGATCACAATCGTAGATTTCTCTGCAAACGGTAAAAAATTATAAGAGTGCTTTTAGTTCCAAAATATACTTTATCTTTTCCACTTAAAGATTCTGCCAGCACTCCTGATTGAAACTGCCATTGGCATCATCACCCTGGTCATCTTTTGCAACCAGTTGTCTGCCCAAGAAAATGAGCTCTCCATGGAAGCTGACACAATTTTGGATGCAGTGAGGCATTCAATAACCATACAAGTCTAATTGTCTGGAAGGAAAGCGACCTCTTAGTTATTCTTGAGCAACTATTTAACAACTCAGTGATGACCCTAGAGGTCGTAGAGTCATCATCATCATCAAAGTCTTATCCTATTATTTGGGGTCGGCTATATGAATCTTTTTCCGTCAAAGATTTCTTTCAAGTACTATAGTCGTGTTTAAACTCAAGAAGTCTAAGTCTTTCTTAATAACATCACACTATATCATTTTAGGCCTTTCTCTAGCTTTTTACTGGCATCCACTAAGATTTGGATCATTTGATCACATCTTTTAACCTAAGTTAGGGCGACGGTACACGTGTTCAAACCACCTAAGTCTATATTCTTTCATTTTTCTATTAATTAGAGCTATCCTCAAATCCTCACGGAAGCGCTCATTTTTAGTCTTATCTTTTTTAGTCTTACGACATATCTATCTCAGCATCCTTATCTCTACTACACATATTTTGTTAATGTATTTCTTTCGCACTGTCTAACACTTGGTACCATATAATAAAAGAATGGGTGCACTTGTATTGAAGAAATCGATTCTTTTCACGTTAGCTCAGGTACCCATGCAAAGTTCAGTTTGCTTGCTGCCTTGAAAATGCCCGACATTCTGTTGCTTGTTCTTATATCTTTCATACATTATTTTGTTTCAGTTCTTTTTCTAGTAAAACGGGAATGGTCCCCTGGTGTATGAACATCTAGACAATTGCATTTTAGGTGAACACTCCTCTGACATGAAGAACCCTGAAAAAGGGAATAAAATGTGGAAGTTTTGTTCCGTCACTGACTTAAATATAAAGGGGGGGGGGACTATGTATGATAAATCTAGAGATGGGTGAATTATTCATTTTCTTAAATGAGCTTGCAAATGTAAATTAGGAACTATACTTGATATCAGCTTGTGGCATACGTCTAGGAAAAAATGGCATAATATAGATGAGGAAAGGTAGTGAATCGTCATGAACCAGGTAACTCTGAAATATTATGAGTGATTTGGTATGAGCAACATTGTTGGATGCAGCTTTGTCAGCTCCCGCCCATATGTGAAATGGGATTCTGTACAAAGTTCTGACGATAGTGTTTCTTCCTCATCAAGAGTATGTTGTCTTGAGATGAGAAATTGTCTGAAAATTATTATCGTGCAAAGAAGATAGTCGATGACCTAGGGTTTGGATACATAAAAATTGATGTCTACACTAATCATTACAAAGATGATAAAGATAAGAGATCATATTTTATTTGTCAACATGACAGGTTAAAACCTAAGGGACGGGGCAATTGAAAGCAAGAAGATGTACTTTACAAGTCATTGCGATACTTTCCTCTAATGCCCAGACTATAATAGATGTATAGATCTCTAAAGACAGCTCAACATATGAGATGACATATAGAAAGAGTATATTGTGCAGATGATATAATTAATCATCTTGTCGATGGCGACGTTTGGACTCATTTTAACGGTACTCATCCTACTCATTTGAGGTATATGATCTTTATTTCTTATTTTTATTTTTTTTAACCCTTCTAATCAACTAGCTAGGCTCTGTGGATATGCATGTACAACTCGTAGTGAGACGTATATAACGATATTTGAAATAGATTTTTTTTTTAAAACTCGGATATCTATAGATTTAGAACTATACATCTCTCTAGCTATGATATTAATAAAATCTACTCAACCTTATAACTATTTCACTCGTATGGACAATTGTTTTTATCCGTTCAGGTTCTTATTCTGGTTCTAGACGTCTTATCCGAGGGAATAATTAAATTTCTTTCAGAAAAGTTCTCAGATATAAACACTCAGTATATTCAATTGCCTAAGTCATTTTCTTGTCTCCTGCACGCCGCATGCAGGAGATATATATGATCTGAAAGCAAGATAATCTCCACATTGAAAAAGTGGCCAAACACACCATGTCATTGGTGGGTTTTGCATTTATGCTAATACTGGTGTTCCAAAGCCGGGAGACTATCACAAAAGATAAAAAAAGGAATATATCAGTGCCCCATAATCTATCCCATGAATAATCTAGCCGCGGCCAAATCTTCCATTTAAATGTTTCGTCTTTCACTTTTAACATGGAAGTTGTACGATTTCTTTTGCTAAAAGAAGTGCTACAACTGATGAACACTTGGTTCTCACGCTATGTCGACAACTCAAGGAAAGCTTCAACCGCAAAACACTGGTTCTAAACTTGCATCTCTTTCTCGGAATGCGGTGGTGTCTTCTCAATTGTGACGATGCACCTAGTTTGAAAAGGACTGATCAAGGAGAACGGATGACGAGCCTCTAGAAAGAATGCAATATTATTCTACATAATGTAAAGCTTAGAGAACGACCTCCCTGAAGTGAGCTGTTATTCTCTCGATCGGGTAGAGAGAGAGGGTGTGTGTGTGTTTTCTAATTTTGGGGTGGGTAGAGAGAGAGAGAGAGAGTGTGTGTGTGTGTGCATGTGTGTGTGTGTTCCGGGGAATTCTATGTTTGTGAAGAGAGAAAGAGAAAGAGAGAATTCTTCGTGTGCTAGACGTGGATGCTTCTAAGGCATTGCTTTTGATTTGCTATAGATAACAATGTAATTCTCCAATCTTAGAATCACCAGATTCAACGTTGATCTAGCTAGTGTCCTTTTTCATTTTGAAATTAAAAGTATTTTGTTCACATGGAATTGAAACAGAATAAGTGTTTTTTTGTGAGTTTTTTTTGTTGTAATTTGTAAGTTTCTAGTATGTGCGAACAAGCTCTTGGAAAATAAAACAAAAGAGATCGGTACTCACTTGGACATGTACCAATATTGTCAATGTTTGCTCTGATAGCAGGGTAGATCCTACAACCATGTTTGCTCTCGAGCACCGTAATTAAGATCATCCACTGCTTATGATCCTTTAATTTTTCCCCTCCCTTTTCGTTACTTCTCTGTTTGTTTTTGGTGTTGTTTGCCTTGCTGTTTGGGGTGGTGTTTTTGTTGCATTCGGTCCTTTTCTGTTTGCATTCGGTGTTTTTGTCCCAATTAATAGACCTAACACATTTATCCTTTTGGGGCCCATTAAGAGCTATATATATATATATATACCTATTTTTATTTTTGGGCCATCTCATTGACAACTACACTAAATGACACAGCTCATAAAGGGACCATCAGTAAAAATTAGTATACCACTCGAAAAGCACCAATTGAAACTCTAAGCTCTTTGTCAACTCATGTAAGATAATAGTCACCAAACAGGGCGTTCTCTCAGTTCTTGTTATCAAGGAAACCTAGCCACATCCATCAAGGGTAAACAGCATTTACAGAATAAGACCATGTTTCGACGTTTCAATAATCTAGGTTAAGAGCTCCAATTTTGTCCACCTCTAACAGCAAAATATGCTTTAGACATCATGCACTACCAAAGCGACTCTGCCTAGGCCTTGGATTTGGTTACCTTCACTATCTTTTGAAATCATGAAAACGCATTCGTTCCCGTTCGTCAAATAATGTATAGTCTTAAATGGGAATAAATAACATCAAAGGAATCAGAAAAGGACCGAATGCAATCTAACATGTGATCCGCGAGCCATTGATGGGCCTGACTGGGCCGGGCCCAAGTGGGTGGCAGGGCCCTATGAGGAGGTATAACAACTCTCTTGTGGAAAAAAAAATTCACAAAAAGGTGTGCTGGCTGAGAGAAGGGCTATATAGGTGGTGTTGGATTTTCCACCATGGTCTTCAGAGAGTAGGCCACAAGGTGCTTTTACCATGCAAGTCTATTCACACAAGAGAAAAGTTTTATTACACTTACGATCTGCAATTGCACTTGCCGGTCTTCTTACTTTCTCATTGGCACAATATTCCAATCCGATGGAAATTAAGAAATATAAGTGTAAGTGTAAATATCAAGTGTATTAAATTTTTCTCTTCACACAAACTCCGACCCACCCACCCACTATGTTGTCACTTTGTCTCAACAATGTACGTAAACGCATCCATGCTTACTATTGGCTTCGCTTTCGGATACTTGTCGTCAATAAGATGCTGCCTTTTTCTCTTGGTACTAATTAATTGTCAATCTAATCACGATGAAACTGAGATCGAGTGGAACACACGTTCAAGACAAGAGAAAGGCTTAGTGTACTTTCATATTGCACTTAAAGTGCAATATGATTAGACACTCATCCCATTTGGCACTCAATCATTGGATTGTCATTTTATCACTCCCATGTGAGTGGTGCCACATAGAATGAGTGCCTAATCATATTACACTTAAGTGTAATAAAAAAATACACTAAGTCTTTCTCTCAAGACAAATATACATGCATGATAAAATTGATAACATTAAGTGCAAAGATATCGTGACGACCGATAATGCCATAATGGTATTTTGGCTGGCTTTCCTGTCACACATGTGCAGCCATCACCCCAGAAAGCTCGTTCTTATGGTACATAGAGGGAGAAAACTAACTAATGCGAGTTGCATATATTAAATATTAGTTCTTCATCCAATGTACTCCTTTCTCATGCATGCATGCTGATCTTGTTTTTTTGTTTTTCCTGTTCTCTGAGTCTGAAGCAGGATCTGTCCAAGTCTGTGTCAGTGACTCAGTGGTACAAATTTGAAAGCTGTTCTAAACATTTCGATCATTCATTTTTTTCACCGTCCACGGGCCGGCATTACCATGCAGGGAGCCGCTTTATTAATTAAGAACCCAGCTAGCTAGGGTTCGTCTGCTTTCCGATTAATTGATCTTACGATAGACAGCAAACAAGTACAGATCATGCAATAAATGAGCTCTAGGAACTTGGAAGCCCTTGTACTTTCAGGAAACTTCTGATCACAGATGTGTGTATAGTAATAGTAGTTCTACAGTGGGTAATATCCTCAGTTTAATTCCCATCTCTACTGACTGGCATCAAATGTCTTTCAAAAGTACGTCGCAGGGGAAAGCTCTAGTCTGGGTGCTCAGTGCCAGTTCGTGGAGAGTTGATGTGAGGCAAGCTGCAGTTACTGCCAGTACTGCAATTAATCTTGCCATCTCCATGGTGATTGAATCCACAGTTGAAGGCATCTGTGTGAGGAAAGGATTTGAATCTTTTGCCTCTCTGCGAGATCACTCAGCTTGCAGTGGAGAGAAACAAGTTGGTGGGACAACGCAAGACCTAAACCGGCGACTTATAATTTATAAATGCAAGCCTCCTCTGCAGGGTCCTCCTCGCTGAAAAGCAAAAGAGAAAACAGGCAGCTCTCTCTCTCTTTCTCTGTGCCACCTTGACGAGAGTCTACAGTACTGAAAAGCTGAAACCCGTAGTGCAGGGTGAGAGAGCTATATAGGACTCCTTTCTCTCTCTCTCTCTCTGGCTCTGCTGCCATCTTGACGAGTCCACAGTGAAAAGCTGAAATGCGAGAGAGAGCTACATAGGATTCGTCTGATGGAGTTCGAAAGCTAGAGAGAGAGAGAGAGAGAGAGAGAGAGGGGTGTCACTGCATGAGCGCTTGCACTCAGATCCAAACAGTGTTCTGATAGGAAGGACTTGCTTGATGTACCTTTTCCTGCAGTTGGCCAAGCAGTAAAGTTTTGTACTAGTCTGAGAAGTTCAGATGTGCAGACGTAAGAGCGGCTTTGCTACTGAAGAGGGGTGGGGGTGGGTGGGTGTGAAGACCTCGGATCTGCTTGGACGGTAACGTGGATGAACACGTCCAAGTTTGATACGCCGAGACCTGAAGGAAAAAGACACCGCATATCGCGGAGGTCTCCTTGGGACCATCCCCCTGCCGGGTCTCTGCCAGGTTTTGAATTTTGATTCTTAGATTTTAGTCCCTAGAGTCTTGTTCGTGTAAAAATATTATCCTCGGTGATAGATATATTTTGGAATTTACTCTTTCAATGGAGCATATATATGTTGAAAAAAACAATGAACATGGAATAAATAATACACAAGAAAAACATGATGGCATGATCGCATACATATCGTCCCACAGGTATAGGTAAGATCCTCCAATTCAAAAGGAAAACACATGCATGTGAATGCAACAAATTAAGAGAAATAATAAAGAGTTAGAAAACTTAGCCGAGCCGCCCGTAAAAGATCCCCTTAGAGAAGTTATCGCCCCTGTCATACCAATGTGGCGGAGTCTACGATCTTCCTCCAGGATAGAACGGCTACAGGGACACCCTCCGCACGAGACGATCCCTCATCGACGACAACCTCAGGAACACGTTCTCTTCGTCGATCAAACATAAATCGTGAAGTGGGATCAACTAAATAAACGAGAACGAGCAGAACACATCCGAGAGAAAGAGCACCCAGAGTGGAAAAACTCCACCATCGCCTCCAAAATGATGCCTGCACGTCGTTCTTTCCCGGATCAAGTCGCTGCGCTGTTTTCTCCTTTTCCAGAAAAAGCACGCTGCCCTTTTCTCCCCAAAAATGCCAAAGCCTGCCAGAACTGCCGTTTTCGTTTTTCACCGAGAAAGGGGAAAAACCCAAAAACCGTCAAAAAACGCAAAGCCCCTGCGTTTCGGGAAAGCTAGAGAAGGGCATCACGGGACTTTTTATAAAAAAGACCCATAAAATATTTGGGTTTAAATAAACCCTCATAAAATTCACAATTTCTAACATTCCCCACAAACCCAAAATGATTTTGTGGAAGAAAACATATACCGACGGAAGAAAAACATATCTTACTTTCAGTGAGGGTACTTTCAGGTTTGAACCATCACATGAGTTTCTAACTTCAACCCCCACAGAACCGAAGTGAACTAAGTCTTGAACTTGATTCTTTATATGCGAGTTCTATTAGGAACAACAAGATACAAGTTCTGGTTGAAATCTTCAGGGTTGGCGCATTATGGTCATGCGCCCTAAATCCTGATTCATGAGTGCTATTTAGGAAGAACCCACTTTCCTTAACTGCGGCCTCACAGTCACACTCACATAGGTGGGCTTCTCCAAGGATGCACTGCTAACATCCTGCCAAGATAGGGTTGAACCCATTCAGAGTTTCACAAAACTCTTCCTTTACTTGCAGTACATGCACTTTAAGCAGATTATAAGGGGAGAGACACACAGGTACATAAGTACCATATAATGTAAAGTGTCACTTAATCCTCCCTATGACTTGTTGTTACCACATTGAACCTACTTTGTGGGATCTCCACTCAGTTAGGTTGGGTTGCTGCCATAGAAGAATTCTTAATGGATTTTAGTCCCATCCCCAATCTGGATTTTTGAACTTGATTTCTATCAAGTCCCTTTGTCAGTGGATCTACTGTATTATCTTTGGTACCAACAAAATCAACAGCAATCACACCCTGAGACACAAGTGCCCTTACAGATTTCAATCTGACTTGGACATGTCTCCTTTGTTTTTGGTTATACTTTGAACTTCTGATCTTTGCAATTGTGGTCATGCTATCACAATGCACAGAGATCGCAGGAATGGGCTTTCCCATCAGAGAGAGTTCAGACAGAAGTCCTGATCCATTTAGCCTCTGTTCCAGTAGTGTCCAAAGCACACAGCTCAGCCTCAAAAGTAGACCGAGACAAGATGGTCTGTTTTGCAGACCTCCAGGCAACAGCGCCACCTCCTAGGGTAAAGACATACCCTGAAACATCATTACTCCCTGAGTTTTAGGCTATCCAACTTGCATCACTATACCCTTCTAACACAGCAGGGTATTTCCCATAATGCAAGCCTAAGGAAATAGTTCCCTTAAGGTACCTTAGTACCCTATCCAAGCCCTCCCAGTGAGTACGATTAGGACAGCTAGTGTATCCATTGAATCTAGTCACTGCATATGATATGTCAGGCCTAGTACAGTTGCAAGATACATTAAGCTTCCTATGATTGGGAATACCTGAGTTGAGACACAGGAACACCACTCTAGTTCTTGTAGTATGCTCTAGATGAATCATATGGAGTGCTTACAGATTTAAATTTTGATAGCCAAATTTCTCCAAGACTTTCTCAATATAATGAGACTGAGGAAAATACTATCCTTCAACTGAACGAATCAGTTTATGGCCCAAAATCACATTAGCAACTCCCATATCTTTCATTTCAAACATTCTACTCAAGAAGGACTTAGTCTCATTCACAATCCCAATTGAAGTTCCAAACAATAAAATATCATCTACATACAGGCATAGAATGATACAAGCATCACCATTAACCTTGGCATAGACACACTTATCAAATTCATTGACACTAAAGCCAAAAGACAAGATGCTCTTGTCAAAATTTTCATGCCATTGTTTTGGGGCTTGTTTCAGTCCATAAAGAGACTTAACAAGTTACAAACTTTCTCTTCATTACCAGATGCCACAAATCCTTCAGGCTGATCCATGTATATCTCTTCTTCAAGATCACCATTTAGAATGGCGGTCTTAACATCCATTTGATGAATAATAAGATCATACACAGAGACCAATGCTAAAAGTACTCTAATTGTGGTCATCCTAGTAACAGGAGAATAGGTATCAAAGAAATCTATTCCTTCCTTTTGTTTAAACCCCTTGGCAACAATCTAGCTTTATACTTATCAATACTTCCATCAGGTTTCAGTTTCTTCTTAAAAATCCATTTGCACCCAATAGTTGTAGAACCAGGAGGTAAGTCAACCAACTCCCATGTACCATTAGATAGAATGGAATCCATCTCACTCTTAATGGCATCCTTCCAATGCATTGCTTCTGGTGAAGCCATAGCATCTCGGAAAGTAGGAGGATCACCCTCAATCTGGTAAGTGATAAAATCACTTCCCAAATCCTTGGCAATTCTAGGTCTCTTACTCCTTCTTAGTTCCACCAATTCCTCTTGATCAGTAGAGTCAGGATGGGAACTAGAGGTCTCAACCCCCCACATTGGATATCCTCTCTATATGATCAGGAATAGACTCAGATGTGCAAGGAACTTCTTTAGAAGACACTTGATAAGGTACACTAGTTTTCATGGGAAACACATCCTCAAAGAATGTAGCATCACGAAACTCAACTATGGAGTTAACAGCTATTCCAGATATCTCAGATTTGATCACTAAGAATCTGAATGCATAATGTTAGCAGCATAGCCTATAAAGATCGCATCAACTGATTTCGGATCTAGCTTCTTTCTTTGTGTTTAGGGACCAACACTTTTGCAAGACAACCCCACACTTTAAGATACTTGAAGCTAGACTTCTACCTCTCCATAACTCTTCTGGACTAGTGTCCTTGTGTTTCAAGGGAACTTTATTCAGAATATGGCATGCCGTATTCAAAGCATCCCCCCACATGTAACTAGGTAATCCAGAGTTTTGGAGAAGAGAGTTGACCATGTAATAAAAATTCTATTCTTTCGTTCTGCAATCCCATTAGACTGAGGAGAATAAGAAGCAGTAACCTCGGAATTATGCCATGATTTTGACAAAATTCAGAAAAAGGTTAGATGTATATTCTCCACTCTATTGACCTTATCCTTTTAAGAACCTAGGAAGTTTGTGTTTCTGCTTCAGCCTTAAAGATTACAAACTTAGATAAAGCTTCATCTTTAGACTTAAGAAGATACACATAACAGTATCTACTCGCATCATCATAAAGGTGATAAAATATTTTTATGTTCCCACATTTGTACACCATTAAACTCACAGATATCAGTATGAACTAAATCTAAAATCTCAGAATCTCTAACAACAGAGTTAAATGGTTTTCTAGATTGTTTAGCTTGCACACAAATATCACATTTATGAGATTTATCAATAGCATACTCAGGGATCATATTCAAATTCATCATTCATTTCAAAGAATTGTAATTTACATGTCCTAAACGATTATGCCATAAAGAAGATGATTCCACAACATTCACAGAATAAGAAGTAGAACTAGATGAAATATCAACCACTTCATTATTCAAAATATTGTCCACATGAAGTTTAAATAAACCATCACATAAATAGCCTTTTCCAATAAAAGTCCCTAAATAAAGAAGAACCACTTATTACATTTGAATGTAATTCATAACCTTGTTCCACTAAAACAGAACCACTTAATATGTTTCTCCGGATCACTGGAACGTGGTGCACTCTGTGTAGAGAGAGAACACGTCCTGAAGTAAGTCTCAGGTCCACGTGTCCTATCCCCAATACCATAGAAGCAGTAGCATTCCCCATGGTCACAGATCTGCCATGAATGGCCTGGTAAGACACAAATATGGACTTGTCAGCACATACATGCACATTAGCCCCAGTGTCTACTATCAATTCATTTGGTTCATATAGAGTGAAAACTTGAGGGTTAACAGAAACATACAATCCGCTATTGGAGCTCGAAGCTTGCTCAGTCCCTTCAATCACAACATTGATCTGGGGACCAGAAGAATGCTTTTCAGCCTTCTTAGCTTTCTTTGCAGGACAGTCCTTGATGAAGTGGCCAACCTGTCCACACTCCCAGCATGGTTTCTTTTTGGACTTTTCTGAATCTTGCCTTTAATGTTGGTTTTGTTCTTCATGTAATCTATTTTCCCTTTACTTTTAGGATCTCTTGCCTTACCAACAGTCATCACATTTGCACTCGGTTCTACAGGCATCACAGGCTTCTAATTTCTATGCTCTTCCTCAATGGCTGTTGATACTAATAAATCATCCAGAGTAATAGACCCTTGCGATGCTTGAGAGACATCCCAAGATTTCGGAAACTTCTCAATTATAGACATCACCTGAAACTTTTCTGGTAATTTCATATCAACATCAGCCAACCATGAAGTAAGAGTAGGAATTCATGGGCCTGTTCAGACACAGATTTGCTCTCTACCATTTGAAACTTTAATAACTTGGCAACAGAATATTTTTCAAGACTTGAGTCTTCAGTGTTATATTTCTTGTCAAGTTCCTCCCACAGTCCCTTGGCAGTTTTCTCAGAAGAACTACTGTATACATCAATAATATGTTGGACAAAGCCAACAGTATGCAACCATGACATATACGGTCACGTTGCTTCCATCATCTACTACCTTTTGACTGTTGGGATCATTCTCAACTAGTTAGAACAATCCGACTCAATAACCGAGATAAACCCGATTGTGGTAAACTAGATCTTCATGCGATGTTGCCATCGCTTGAAGTGCTGTCCCGAGAACTTTTCAGGCATACCAGACATATCCACACGGGGTGCAACCAAAGATGACATAGACGACATGATAGATAACTTCTCTAAGATTGTTGGAAAAACAATGAACATGGAATAAATAATCACATGAACATAAGAAAAACATGATGGCATGATCACATACATATCGTCCCACAGGTATAGGTAAGATCCGATTCCAATCCAAAAAGAAAACACATGCATGTGAATGCAACAAATTAAGAGAAATAATAAAGAGTTAGAAAACTTAGCCGAGCTGCCCGTAAGGACTCCCCTTAGAGAAGTTATCGCCCCCGTCATACCAGTGCGGGGAGTCTACGATCTTCCCCCAGGATAGAACGGCTATAGGGACACGCCTCCGCACGAAGACGATCCCTCCTCGACGACAACCTCAGGAACACTTTTCTTCGTCGATCAAATAGAAAATGTGAAGGGGATCAACTAAATAAACGAGAACGAGCAGAACACATCCGAGAGAAAGAGCACCCAGCGTGGAAAAACTCCACCACCGCCTCCAAAACGATGCCTGCGCGTCGTTCTTTCCGGATCAAGTCGCTGCACTGTTCCCCTGCTTTTCCAGAAAAAGCCACGCTGCCCTTTTCCTCCCCAAAAAACACCAAAGCCTGCCAGAACTGCTGTTTCGTTTTTTCACCCAAGAAAGGGGAAAAACCCAAAAATCGTCAAAAAACGCAAAGCCCTTGCGTTTCTGGGAAAGCTAGAAGGGCATCACGTGACTTTTTATAAAAAAGACCCACAAAATATTGAGTTTAAATAAACCCTCATAAAATTCACAATTTTTCCAACAATATATACCTCATCATCTTAATACTTATTGTTGTAAGAAAACCGAAGCATGGATGTATGCAATAGACAGGTGATGCGATCATAGAGTTCAGAAAATGTTTATCTGGTTGAAGCGCCGGCGTGTCGACTGTCTTTAAAGAATATATTGCCGCCCTACGGTGTAGAGGTTCGCTGGCAAAATCCTCCCAAGATCCGACAACCACTCATGCCATCCGTAGGTGCATTCCAACACGGACGTCGCCCACGGAATCAACCTTAGATCGCCTCAGAAAAAGCCACAGGACATGCAACGGTGCAGCGGAACAGAGCGGGACGAAGTAGAAGTAGCAACGCACAAAGGAGCAGCAGTGCGCACAGAGGAACAGAAGCGTGCAGAGTCAAGCAGCGGCGCGCACAAGCCAGGGACGCCCTCAAGTTCGCACACAGACCGAGAACACCTTCGCACAGGCAGAGGCGAGAGGAGAGAGAGAAGAAAATGAAGGCGACACTTCGTTTTTTCCCCAAAAAGGCACGCCTCCTCACAAAAAAAATTGGTCCTAAAATCTCAGAAACAAAAAAGAAATAATAATAATAAAAAAGAAAGTGGCAAAACCAAGCCGGGCCCGCCAGCTGGGGATTTGCACCCCCCTGCGCATGATAATCACGTGCATCGCGCCCGATTAAAGGGTTTCTGGCTCAGGCCCCCCGGAACCATCTGGTTTGGGCTCGGCCCACACGTGCGTGTAAGTCCCCTTAACATATCTAAGTATGTAAAAAAGGATCTCATATTTAAGGCCTTCCAACTTTCTTAGATATTCAATATGGGACAAAACTTTACACACAACACAACCAAACAAGGAGAAATTCTTGAATTCAAAATAGAAATCCAACAATCCCCCACAAATTCAAATCATTCGGGCGAAACAAAACATGTCCTGAGGCTTGTTGTAATGAGCTTTTAGTGGAGATACCTTCCGGTTTGAATCTTCACCTAAGTACACCAATCTTATTCACACAGGTTTGAAGTGAACTAAGTCTTGAACTTAAACCTTTTATATGTGAAAATCAATTGGCAACAACTCGTCACAGGCGACGGTTGAATCCTTCTAGGTTGGTGCATTATGGCCATGCCATCGAATCTTGTTTCATACGTGATAAGGAGAGTTGCCTAAACCCCCCACACTGCGACCACACAGTTACACTTACATAGGTGAGTTCTCAAGGATGTACTGCAAGCTCCTGTCATTAATACCTTGAACTCATTAAGATCCCTAAGCTCATCCTTACTAACAGTCAAGCATCTATCCAGGGAAGAAACTATGATATTACATCTCAATTAATTTATGCTTATGGTTCACCCTTATAGCTTGTTTAAACCACATTGAACCTACTTCTTGGATCTCCAATCAGATAGGTTGGGTTTCTGCTATAGATGAAACCAGAATAGGCCTAAGTCCCATTCTCTTACTGGATCTCTTGATTTTCTCAGAATCAAGTCCTTTAGTGAGTGGATCAGAAACATTGTCCTTTGAACTTACAAAATCCAAGGACACCACTCCTGAGACACTAACTCACGAACAAACTTTAATCTTATTCGAACATGTCTCTTCTATTTCTGGTTTATATTGGAGCTTCTAATCTGAGCTATTGTTGTTTGATTATCACAGTTCACTGAAATAGGAGGAATTGGCTTCATAATCAAGGGAATTTCAGTAAGAAGACCTTTAGCCAATCAGCTTCAGTTACTGTGGTATCCAAAGCACACAATTCTGCCTCAGATGTAGAACAGGATATAATCGTCTGTTTAACAGACCTCCAAGCAACTGCACTGCCTCCAGTGTAAAAACATAACCAGTAACGCCTTTACACTCACCAGTGTCAGCAATCCAACTAGCATCACTATATCCCTCCAGGACTGCAGGAAACCTCCCATAGCACAAGCCAAGGATATAGTCCCTTTCAAATATTTGAGTACTCTATCTAAAGCATCTCAATGTGTTCTGTCCAGATAGCTGGTAACCTGCTTAATTTTGTTACTGTAAAAGAAATATCAGGTCTAGAACAATTTGCTAAATACATTAGGTTGCCAATATTTGTGAATATCGCAATGAGACACAGCCACGCCACTCTTATTCTTGTGGAGAATCTTTGAAGGATCATAGGGTGTGACAACAGATTTAACTTGGCTATAGCCATATTTCTCTATCACTTTCTCAACATAGTGTGTCTGAGAAATTGCTATTCCATCAGTTGAGTGAGTCAACTTTAGCCCCAAAATCACGTCAGCACAACCCATATCCTTCATATCAAACTTACCACTCAAGAGAGCCTTTGTCTCATTAATAATAGAAAGGTTAGTTCCAAAAAGTAGAATATCATCTACATATCAACACAATAATTCATTCATCACCTTTCATTTTAGCATACACACATTTATCAGAGTCATTAATTTCAAAGCCAAAAGATAGCATAGCTCTATCAAATTTTTCATGCCATTGCTTGGGGCTTGATTCAAACCATAAAGAGACTTGACTAACTTACAGACTTTATTCTCGCTTTCAGAAAGTACATATCCCTCTGTCTGATCCATATACATCTCCTCATCAAGATCTCCATTAAGAAATGCAGTCTTGACATCCATTGATGGACCTCGAGATGATATATGGATGCTAGTGCTATTGCACTCGGATTGTAGTGATTCTGGTAACAGGAGAAAAGTGTCAAAATAATCAATCCCCTCTTTCTGTTTGAATCCTTAGCAACTAGGCGGGCTTTGAACTTATCCACTGACCCATCGGGTTTTAATTTTCTCTTAAACACCCACTTACATCCTATGGTGGTGCAACCAGGAGGCAAATCTACCAACTCCCAAGTGGCATTAGAGATAATAGAGTCCATTTCACTCTTAATGGCCTCTTTCCAATGCTTAGCTTCAGGAGAAGCCATAGCATCTCTATATGTCACATGATCACCTTCTATATTGTAGGTGACAAAGTCTTGGCCTAAATCCTTAGACACACGTTGCCTCTTGCTCCTTCTCAATTCTGTACACTCACTTGATTCATCTAATCTAGAGTGACTTGAGGAAGGTGCATCCACCAAGGATAATGGGACCTCTACAGAAGTAGACTCATCTCTAGTTGAAGTGGAAACACTAGAGATAGACTGAGGTATTCTCGTCTTCATAGAAATATATCCTCAAAAAATGTAGCATCACGAAGTTCTACAATAGTATTTACATCTATTCCAAAAATTTCTGATTTAATAATAAGAAACCTATATGCAAAACTATTCTGAGCATAACCCAAGAAGGCACCATCCACAGTCTTTGGACCAAGTTTTTTCCTTTTGTGTTCAGGTACTAGTACCTTTGCAAGGCACCCCCACTTTAAGGTATTTCAAACTTGTCTTCCGACCCTTCCAAAGCTCATATGGGCTTTTATCCCTTGACTTCATTGGTACTCTATTTAACACATGACATACAGTGTATAGAGCCTCCCCCCACATGAAGTTGGGTAACCCAGAACTGCCTAACATGGAATTAATCATATCTTCAAGGGTTCAGTTCTTACGTTCTGCTACACCTTAGATTGAGGACTATATGGAGCAGTGACCTCATGAACGATACATGAATCTTGACAGAATTTTTGAAACAAATTCGAGGTAAACTCTCCACCCCTATCAGACCTTAATCTCTTAATGGATTTATTAGTTTGATTTTCAGCTTCAGATTTAAACACCACAAATTTATCTAAAGCTTCATCTTTAGTTTTCAGCAAATAAACATAACAATAACGAGAACAATCATCAATAAAAGTAATGAAATATCTTTTATGATCTCTCGTTATAATACCATTAAACTCACAACAATCAGTATGTATCAATTCTAAATATCAGAATTTCTATCTACTGATTTGAAAGGTTTACGTGGTTGTTTATATTGCACACATATTTCACATTTTTCTTTGAACTAATAGCATGCTTAGGAATCATGTCAAGATTCATCATCCTTTTCATAGTATTAAAATTAACATGTCCTAATTTATCATGCCACACATCACAAGATTCAACATTGTAGGAGCAACCAACATAAAAACTATCACTATATTTATTTAAAGAAACACATTCAACATTTAGTTTAAATAAACCTTCATGAAGATAACCCTTTCCAATAAAGGTTCCTAAATGTAACAGTACAACTTTATACATTTAAATGTCAACTCATAACCAGCACGAACTAACTTAGAACCGCTAATCAGATTTCGTCGGATCGCTGAAACATGATGCACCTCATGTAGTGACAAGACCTTTCCTGAGGTAAACCTCAGGTCAACACGTCTCATCCCAAACACCATGGCTGCAGAATGGTTCCCCATGGTCACAGAAGCACCTTCATTACCTGATAAGTAAGGAAGGCAGAGCGATCAGCACAACAATGCACATTAGCACCTGTATCAACTAACCATTCATTAGGTTGATAAACCAAATTTAGTTCGGGGTTAAAGGAAACAAACCATTGCTGGTGCCAGCACTAGCAGTCACAACATTGATTTGTGCCTTGGTGTTGGGCACATTGCCTTGGTTCTTCTTCTTGTCCTTTCGCTCAGGACAGAACTTGGCAAAATGTCCAACTTGTCCACAAGCCCAGCACGGCTTAGTTCCATCCTCTTTTGAATCTTCGGTTTGGGTTTCATTTTGTTCTTCATTTTATGATTTTTGAATTTCTTCTTGTCCGAAGAGGTTACCACCACATTCGCCTTGGAGTAAAATCCACTGGCATCCCCTTATCATCATCCTTGTTGTTGCTTTCGATGTTCTTCCTCGATATTTAGGACAATCATCAAATCTTCTAGAGAGATTTTACCTCTCCTATGTTCAAGTGTCATGCCAAAATCTTCCCAACTCGGAGGCAACTTCTCGATGATAGACAAGATCTGAAGTTTCTCGGGCAATGGCATATCTCCCTCAGCAAGACCATGAAGTAGAATCTGGAATTCATGGGTTTGCTCAATCACAGATTTTCCCTCAACCATCTTAAAGTTTAAGAACTTCCCCACAGTGTACTTCTCTAAACCAGAATCCTCAGAGTTATATTTTTTATCCAAAGATTTCCCTAACTCTTTGGCCGATGTTGTGGAGCAGTACACATCAAATAGTGTGTCTGAGAGGGCAGACAAGATTCTCCCATGGTAGAGATAATCCTTCTGTTTAAAAACTCTCTATGGCAGCACTACGGGCATGTTCCTCTTCATCAGTCGAAGGAGGATTTGATTCTATGACAGAGAAAAGCCCTAGCGTAGTAAGCCAAAACTTCATCCGTTGTTGCCAGCGTTTGAAGTTCTGCCCGAAAAAAACCTCTTAGGCTTGGCGCTAGCCTCATCAGACCCCGAAGCCTTACATTCATCATGTCTATTGAATGCAATATATTCTCTAAAATTGTAAGAAAACCGAAGCAGAGATGTATGCAATAGACAGATGATGCGATCACAGAGTTCAGAAAAGTTTGTCTGGTTGAAGCGCTAGCATGCCGACTGTCTTTAGAGAATATATTGCCGTCCTACGGTGCAGAGGCTCGCTGGTTAAAATCCTCCAAGATCCGACAACCACTCGCGCCGTCCGTAGGTGCACTCCAACACGGACATCGCCCACGGCTGGGGATTTGCACCCCCCTGCACGCGATAATCACGTGCGTCGCGCCCGGTTAAAGGGTTTCCGGCTCAGGCCCCCCGGAACCACCTAGTTTGGGCTCGGCCGCGCGTGCGTGTAAATCCCCTTAATATATCTAAGTATGTAAAAAAGGACCTCATATTTAAGGCCTTCCAACTTTCTTAGATATTCAATATGGGATAAAACTTTACACAACACACACAACCAAACAAGGAGAAATACTTGAATTCAAAATAGAAATCCAACAATGTTACATATATACCCCATCCTTAATCATGAGGGTAATCCTTGTTACACTTGGAGGAGAAGAAATATACTTACTTTTGTACCTATTTAGGTCGGGATTGGTCTATGTAGACGGCGAATGAGCCACACTATCTTTTCTTCATATATTTTCTCTATGTAAATATGTTTATCATCATGGTTTGTCACAAACGTGTAAAAAATATTTGGTATTAAAATAGATGAGATATCCTAATATCAAACATACTCGTAGTGTCGTGCCAAAATCAGTCTGAACACGCAGAAGTAGGGGGCCGGGATGGGGAGAGAGCAGGGAGGGGGCGGGATGGGCGAGTGGGTGGTTTTTTTTTATAACTAAAAGTTTTAACATATGTCAACGGCTCTTTATAGCCGTTGACAAATATTCTTGCTAGATAAATATATGCCAACAGTTACACGGAGAGCCGTTGACATAAAAAATATATGTCAACGACATTTCATAACCGTTGACAAATATTCTTAGTCTGGGCGGTTGGTGAACATATGTCAACGGCTACAAGTAGCCGCTGACATATGTTACTTATGTCAATGGATCCTTCTAACCGCTGATAAAACTTTGTTGACAAATCTCACTCCTCTTGTAGTGAGTGCAGCAAGTAGTACTCCTTCAACCATGTCTTCGACATTGCTTTGAAATATATAGTTTCAGCAATACCAGGATGCTACATTTTTCCCCTCTCACTTTATCGCACTCAACTCTACTCATTTGTCTAATTAGACGGCGATAGCTAGGTCGTCATTAAATCGAATATTGTAAGTTTAAATTTGATATCTTTATGCTTGCCATTTTTTTCTGACAAGAAAAAGGATTTCTATTATATTATTCAATCTCAGTTACAACGTACACGAGAGAAGAAAGATAACACATACTTAATGGATCGATACACTGAAAGGAAACACACAAGAGATATACTAGGAATAACCTAACATTAATTGGTAATAATCTCTACCTCTATGAAGAAGATGAGTATTAAAAATAGCTATCAACCGGAAAGAAGGCGTCCGACAAAGAAAAATGGTTAGTAATACCATTTGATAACACATTAAAGTAACACACCAATCAAAATATACCACAATCTCAATATTTATGAGATATTTTTAACTTTTTTATTTCAGTTGCTGATGTGGCACAGTTTTAATAATGATGTTACCAATTAATGTTACCAAATAGTGTTATAAAACTGTTCTCCAAATATACTTATAAATTATAAGATCGGAGAATAACCAACGAAATTAACTTGATTACAGATGAGGACAAATCATCGTTTAGCACAAAAAGTGGTGTACAGATTAATTGCCGAGTATATATCCATATTATTGTGCGGAGACCCCTTCGGATAGTTTCGGCTTCTTTCTTTATATCTGACATACCCAACAAAAAATAAAAACATAGATTAAGAAAAAGAAGAGAAGAACAATAAATATTAATTTACGTGATTTGGATCGACAATATATCAAATCTATATCTACGAAGTCTTTTTTTTGTTCTACCGCCTTTCAACTGGAATAATGTAATCTATATCCACGGAGTCTTTTTTGTTCTACCGCCTTCCAAATGGAATAATGTAAGTGCAGATTAGGATTCTCTATGTCATCCTAACATCTCTTTGTTGTATGTACAATGTGTAACATGGTCGAAACATGATAACAATCGAATTTAAATATGTATACGCAATGTCATATATAGAAAGCAAGTATACGAGAATAGTTCAGATAACAACAACCAAAATATATTATATATGAGATGAACGGAATGCATCAATGAATACACTATAAAGGAATATACGTAGTAGAAGCGCCTCAAGGAGACTCCCTTAGAGAAGATATCGCCCCCACAAAAACAGTGCGTCGGGTATGACGGTCTTCTCTCAGGATACGATTACTACCACTAGATTAGCATAGCATCTATGCTATATCGTAAAACTATGCAATTTGAAAACTTAATCCTCTTTTTTTCGAAAGAGATGGGGAAGAAAGCGTGCACCGAGCATCGGCGAGACACGTCTGGTGGTCGGACGCAGGCACAGCGAAGGCGGCCGGAGGCGTGCAACTGGCCGACGAGAGTGACGCAGGCCGAGGAACGAGAGCGGGAGCGAGCAGGCGGCGAACGGTTCCTCATAGAGTCAAGCAGGCACGTTTCTGAGAAGAACGAGTGTAACTGTGATTAGGAATCTATAATCGCGACCTTTAAATGCCACACGTACGCGCAAGCCAAAAACAATGGGCCCGGTTGGAGAACCGGCCCCAAACAGCTCCAAACCCTCCAATCCCTTATCTTTGTCTATAAGATATAGTCTCCTACACCTTTGGGGTATAAAGTCATCATACTCTTTAGCCTCAGTTTGGCAATAGGTTGGGGTTAGAGATAACTCTAACCCATGGCTAAAGTTATACAGGGTTAACTCATTTTTTAGTTTATTTCTTGTGTGTTAACCTAGTTTAACTACAGTGAGTTAACCCACTTTCTCTTGAATTGCTTTGGCAAGATAAAGTGAGTTAACCCACTTTCATATCAAAAAGTGACTTGAAAAAAAAGTAGCAATTAATGTTGTGTTGAGAAAAGAGAAAGTAACAATTGATGTTGTGTACCGTCAAGACAAAAAGATAGTTAACTCACTTGAGTTAACTCCAATTCAGAGGTGGGTTAAAAAATTATGAGTTAACTCACATCTGACCCACTTTTAATCTAACTCACTTGAGTTAACCTTTTTTTGTTACCAATTACATTTTGAATTAACTCTGAGTTAATTTTGAATTAACTTTAATTAACTCGTTACCAAACTGAAGAGTTTCCAATATGAGACTAAAGACCTCACACATAAGGAGACCAAGCTAGCACATTCTTTACTTCATCAACCTTGAATTTTTCCTTTCTATTATAGATTGCCTCCCAATCACCCAATATTCAACACTCTTAATCTTGAAAAAATCTTAAAATATTTTTACATACGAGAAATTATAATTACATCTAAAAAATTCAAAGATACCAATTGAATTCGAACCACATCATGATAGAACTTACCAAAACCGTTATTACTATACAAATATCCGGTGAATTTAGTCACATCTCAACACATATTATGAACGACATATTCTGTACATGACCGTTGTCCAAGTGAACCAGCAAGGTCGATGACATTGAGATTTTGGTGCAATTTTATTTTATCTTTCAATTTTCACATGGAGTCTCATCTGGTGTGTATATATATGCTTCTGAAGTTCAATTGACCATCATACGATTAAAGAACATTAACGAAAATCATATATCTATAATCTACATGCCAATAGTCATTTGGTCAATTGAGTATTGTGTATGAATGACATTTTTTTAAAAAAAATATTCGATCCCAGATTCTGAACGAATACCTTGGATTGGAATCCCACATGGAAATTTAAAATAAATATATAAATAATGAAGCAGGTATTACGCGACCATCCTCTTGACAGTGGGAGATTTTTGATCCCAACATGGTAACCGGCAAGGCCATAGTCGCAGGGGATAGGGGTGTTCAAACTTTAGTCCAAACCGAAAAATCGAACTGAATCGGTGGCCGGTTCGGTTCGATTCGATTTGGGGGACCACACAGTTCTCAGTTCGGTTCCTGGTTGAGAACCGAAATGAACCGAATGTGTATATATAATTAATTAATAATATATTTTTACAAAAAAATTATTGTAGTGCAGTGGTTGTTAGCACACTGCCGTTTGCACGACCTCCATCGAGAGGTTGAGAGATCGAATCTCGCTTTAAACATTCTATTTCTGCATATTTTTGTATTGAATATGTGTATATAATTATTGAATTATACATATATAATTAAAGGTGCTTGTAGCGCAGTGGTCGGCGCACCTTGGGCCTTTCTCCTGACGGAGGTCGCGAGATCCATTTTCGCGGCCGGCCGCGTAAACCCCATTTTTTTTTATATTTCGGTTCAAACCAAACCGAACCGGTTCGGTTCGGTTTGCTACAGTAATTCGGTTTGGTTCGGTTCCTTGAAAAATAAGGGGTGAACTGGACCGAACCGGACCGTGTTCACCCCTAGCAGGGGATCCAGCTGGCGATGCCAGCTCTTTGGCGGCCACAACGCCATCCCTGCTGTTCCTTGATGCTGATGGGCCACCTCCGGTGCTTGACACTGTTGCAGCTCATGACCCATCGCAGGGCCCATCTACGGAGACTCACGAGGTTGCTTTCTCATGTGAGGCAGTCAGTTATAGAATTGGGTTACAGGTTCAGGAAGGAGTGCAACGGGAGAATATATCTTCTAGTTTGGATGACGTTGCGGATCCTATTACTGTTCAAGTTAATACTCCTATGACTTTTTCTCAAGTGGTGCGTCAGTCCCCAGTTTCCCAGGAGAAGACTGTGTCCCCTTCCAGTGGGTCCTCTTCTGGTTGATGAATATCACGCCCATCTCGCAAAGGGGTGTTAGGATTTGCCTCTTGAGTACCCGAGAACGCTCTCCGAGCCCACTACGCCCGGCAGATGTTATTAATATGTCAGTTCACTCTCCATCTTTGGATATGCGGATGAAGGCTTTGGCCGTTGCTGACCTTGCTAAAGCGAAAAATATCTTCGTGCCTGGCTTTCGATTTGATCAAGAGTTATTTGAAATGGAATCGGATGAAGAAACTATGGAGCGCTGTTCGCGACGACCAGGTTTACGGCCCTGAGCAGTTCTTCGGCGAACTCACTCATGGGATAGATCTTCCATGGAATTTTAGATTGGTTTTTATTTTGTTGGTCTTCTGTACTCGATTTCCCTCTAGTTGTTATAATTTTCTTTTATAAATAAAATTCGGCCTTCCTCAGCCTTTTATATATAAAAAAAGGTATTACGCGACCAGATTTAGGGTAGAAGCGAGGATTTAAACGGTCAAAACAAGTAAATTGCGGTACTACTACTTATTCTATGGGAAATGCTTATATCCGACCGGCTGAGCTGATGCTATCTCGTTGGGCAGCGCCTTACTGCGCGAGGCCCGCAGCAGGGGTGCTGCCATTGGGCAGCGCCAGCTCGGTCGCCCAGGCAAATCGCGTGTTCGAGCGACCGAGCGCACATCATCTCTCTTATTCTATTGACACACTTAAGGTACTTTTGATAACACTTAATACGACGTGGTAAGACATTGTATTTTCAGACGGTTTGATAAAACGTCTAAAGTTATTTTTATTCTCTTAAAATTTCTCTTAAAAATAGTGAAAGATGTGCCCCTTTTTTTTTCCCCAAACATGTGAGGTTATAACTTTTATCGACGACATGTCACTGGCTGTCAGGCGTTGGCCCAGACGTCGATTGTCAGGCACCGACCATCAAGCATTGGCTATTAGCTGCTAAATGTTGACCGCCGGACACCGACTTTCGACAACTGACCACTACCGTTGACCATCGGATGCCACCGATCAAGTGTCAGGTGTCGGACATCGATTGTCGAGTATTGAGAGTTGCTACCTCTGGTGTTGCTGTTGAGCTCTGATGCTGTCGCCAAGCGTCAGACGCTTGTCATCGATCGTCACTGACTATCGACATTGTTGTCGATCATCGACTGTTAGGCGTCGGGGGGGGGGGGATAAAGATGTGATAATTTATGCCTCCCATGGAAGAGGGATAAAAATATCCATGAAGATAATTGATTAATTATTAATATTTTATTTAAAAAAATTATATATCTCTCTTTATACATAGATAAATAATATCAAATTAAATATAAAATAATGATAACTATATACACTCTGTCGTATCACATTAAAGATTATCCCATTTCATCACTATTTTTTCATTAATAATCTCAAATCAAAAAATCCCTAAATATGAAGAGTCTATCCATGGTTAATCTATCCTTGATCCCAATATGTTTGGTATATGAATAGAGTGAGAATAAAGTAGGGTTATTCTTAAAATTTTAAGTTATCTTCAAATTCTATCTCCACTCTATCTAAATACCAAACATAGAATTAAAACTTTGGTTAGGATCAAAGAGAATAATCGAAAACGGATAGGAGTAACATCATATGATTTGAGAAGAAACGATGGATCTGATCATATATGTTGGCGGGCTAAGTTTTGTTTGAAAAGTTGGAGACTGTTTCAGATCATTTTGGGGATTTCCCCACCCTTGTGGCCATCATCATGCCACCAGGACTGGACCTACTTCTTTGACAAAATTGTGAGAAAATTTATTGCATTACATCAGCAATATTTTGAAAACTGATCAATCAAGATTAGTCCACAATTTGTGCCGACATCAAAGGAAGTGCAAATCGATCAGGCAAGAGGATTTGACAGGATATATATATTGTCTCTAGCTTACGACTTGGCCACATAATTCAAATTGCTTTAGGCTATCATATGAAAAAAAAGTTTAATTGCAAATACCCAGTGTTTTCTATGCATTTACACAATACATGGTTTGTGGTAAGAATAGTACTCTTCCACTCGAGTGTTGTTCGCTTCGCCATGAGGTGATGTAATTTCTCATATTTAAATTCTCGATTTCAAAATTAGCGCACTTTCTCTGGCTCTGAAATCAATGGTATTTAATTTAGACAATTAAGTAAATAATATTTTATTAGTTTGTTGTAATTTTTTAAGTATTCTTTTAATCTAATATCAGTTTCCAATAAATAGAGAAAACAATGAAAATATTAGTGCCACGTGAATTAACATGCTTAATCTTCTATACCATTTTAGAGTGAAACAAACATTAATAAAAAATAATGTAAAATGAGATAACCACAAAGTTTTACCATATTTTACTATCTAACACTTTTGAATCATATATATCATGCATGTAGCTTACTTGTATTTGATGAAATCATGCATGAGTGTCCCACAGACATATATGGAGAAAGATCTTCTACCTGAAAGAAAAATTATGCTAAAATGATGCCACAAAGAAAGATGAAGCTTCTATCCATATTCTGTTTAATTGAAATTATCTTATAAAAATTTTGTTTCTCACTAGAAGAGTCAGAACACGTGTGAACAGCAATATTTCGGCGGGCAGTAAACGTGGTCGAGCATGACGACCTCCTTCAAGACATGGCACCACCGGTCTGACCAGTTTGAATTTTGCGTCGGTGGGACGTGGCAAAGTTTGACACAATCGTTGACCTTTTTCTCACGATTTTCACACGTCGATTTCCACGTTCGCACCCCTCCGACAGCAAAGAAGTCAAAGATACCGTGAGAAATTTGTACAAAGGTGACGTGTACATCCCGTTGGCGGGGCCCCTCTTAGGAGCGTGAAGGAAATTAGCTCAAGACAAAAGTAAAAAATAATGACAAAATAATCGTGTAGAAATTGTTTTAAAAAAGAATGATAATTCGTGTGGAAATTGTTTGAAAAATCTATCATACATTTATATCTTGATATATATAATTGGGAAAACTGATTTATAAACACCAAATCTTGATATTAAGTTGACACTAACAAATAAAAATATGTCACATCATCGTTTGATAATAAATATGAAGTTACTAATTCATAAAAAGAAATTACGACATATATAGTATAAAATTTGGTGTTAAAAATCATGTATATGGGAGTACATGAAGCCATTTACAATATTCTTTCTCGAGGGATGGTCAAATTTCGTGTAACACCTACAAATTAAATTGACACGTACAAATGCTCATGTGGAAACTCCATCCTTCTACATGGAAGGCCCCATATGTCTCGTTACTAGGGCTGCAAACGAGTTGGGTTCGGAAACAGAAACATAGATTTCGATTCCGATAATCGAAATATGATTTCGATTCTGATTTCGATAAAATCGGAATGGTTAATTCCGATTCCGTTCTGATTTCGATAACATTATCGGAACCAAAACTCTGATAAGCTAAGGTGTTTACCATAATTTTACCTTTTGAGTTTATGATAATTATCAGAATAACCGATATCGATTCCGATAACTTATCGGAATATCCGATATCGATTCCGATAAACTATCGGTATCATTTTTCGATTCTGAAACTGATATTTTTTATCAAAATCGGATCAGAATATCAGAATATCGGGTTCCGTTTACACCCCTACTCGTTATTCAACGACTACCTCTCTATATCCCAGGTTAGCGTCACCTTTGGGTTAGTTTAATTGATCTTTTAAAATCGGTTAGCGACAAACTCAACTGCTACCTCTCTCTATTCGGCCGCATAACCCCTATCAAAGAAAGTCTAAATAAAATTATAAATTTGGTGCACACATCAAAACTGACTCAATCTAGAAAACATGTAGAGTGTTAACAGCTTGAGAACGTGGACATTTCAAGTCATGACATGGTTTGCTAATGGGGTCAATCGACGCAGGCATCCCCAACATCAAATGGCCATCCAAGAAGAACCCAACAGATGCGGACAAGTCAGCAGTCACATCCAGTCCAACCCATGCCAACATTCTGCATAAATGTGGCTCACCAACTCTCTCCTCTTCCTGTCCTCTCCTGTTTACACACACACACACAATCTCGCTCTCTCTCTCTCCACAGGAACAGCATCACCTAAGCCATCCAAACATTGCGGCAAATTGTGGTGGGTTATATATGTATGTCTTTTTAGGCTTGTCATGCGTTAGGCAGCCTCATATGGTGGGGAGTCACTTCACCTGTGTGGGCTCTTGCCAACTACCCAAGTCCACAGAGGATCCATTTAAAAAATGTTGGGGACTTTAAAACTGATGAGCGACCAAGTGATTTGAAAATGTGATCTAAGGAAATTAATAAGAGAAATATTTATTGTCGGACACATCTTGTAATAATTTTGATACGGGTTGTTTAGAAAATAATTTTATTAGTTAAGAGAAAGAAAAGCTTTGTCAAGTTCTTAGCCAATAAGATCACTTTCTAAATAGTCCACGTCAATTTTATTACAAGACAAGTATTTTTCAACTAATAATAGTCATCTGTGAGGTCTCTTGTCCACTGTCAAAGTCTTCAAAATATATGTCCATTTTAAAAGAAATGTTTGAGGAGAGGATTGTTCCTTGTAAGGGCCTGAATTGGATCGCGGTTATTTAAAAATGCCTAAGGAAGTTATTAATAATCTCATGGGCAACTAATTAGCAGGGAGGGGGAGCATGGTTTTCATCAACAAGAGGGTGCTTGATTTCAGGACTGTGATTGGGCAGTGTACCCTCTCCAAAGATAAGACATGAGGAAGGTGTCAAGCAAGTAAGATTTAAAAGGTGGGAGTCACATGCATATGACAGTGCTGTACTAACATTGGGACCTAATTGATACTTTCCCAAAAGCATGACCTTTTCTGAACTTTTTGTTGTTTCTACCTAGCATGCATTGATCTTCGGTTCAGAGTAACCTTCACAATTAAGACACTCATGTGAAGTGCCACAATGCCTTCAGTTGAATTACTTTGTTTCAGATATTAATGAAGCTTCCAATGCCTTGGTCATATAGATATATATATTACTAGTCTCATAAATTTGATCCTTGAGTACTTGTATGAGAACAATAATTATGAGAAGAGATAACAAAAAGAGTGGCACCTATTAGTGTTTCTTTACATATTAATATGTGTCTTAAGTCAATAAAAAACAATGTCACATCCCTAGCTAGATCTCCATTCCATTCTTGCATAGATTTTAGTCAAGTTACATTCTCTCACTATAATTCTCCATTCTTTCTTGGAGAGGTCAGCATGCCCCCAAAGGGCCTCAAAAGTCCAGCCAAACACTACTAGAAAAAGCGGTTTTATCGACGGATATTTTCGACGAAAATTTTCCGTCGAAAATACCAATTTTCGACGGATTTTCGACCGATTTCCGAAGCAATTATCGAAAATTCTGACCGATTTCTGACGGAATTCTTTTCCGTCGGTAATATTCTGACCAACTATTTCCGACGGGCCATTTCCGACGACTTTCTTACAGAAGCTGTCATAAAATCTATTTTTCGACGGATTTCCGACGGAAAGAGGCCGTCGAAATTACCGCATTTTCTTGTGGTGAAATGTATGCAAAAAGGGGGGTGATCAGTGATGTCTCCATCCCTGCAGCAACCTGTGACCTGGCTGGCAAAACACATTTTTTCCCCCTTAATGACACAAACAGAGACCTCACACAAGTGCATGGTGGGGTTTGTCCCCTGCCTCCAAATTGGGTTGGAAGGCTTACCACCCTTCCCCATTTGGGCATCCCCCATTTCCTAATAGTAAAGGAAAGGGTCCATCTTCTGAAAGGTGAGAGAAGAAGATTGCTGTTGAGCACATTCTCTTGTTTTCCACAGTGGCCCTAGGTACTGGATTTGGAGTATATAACACTAGCATATACGTTAGGTGTACTTTGTAGAGATTATAATACTATTGGTACAGGGCATAGCTTAAGAAGATACCCATCTCTTTTTTTTTTTAATCTTGGGTTCTCTTTTTGGCTTAGGGTTTTGTGTGGGTTTTGTGTACTAGTCCACGAGGGAGAGGAAGGGGGATACATCCGTTCTGGTCAGGCTGAGGAGAAGAGAACAAATGATGATGGGTTTTGGGTTTTGGAGCCCCCCCCCCCAATGGACAACAGAAGGAATAGGGGTGGGTAGGGCAACTAGGATTTAGTGCTCACCTCCCACTATGAAACATTTAATAATAGAGAAAGATTGAGCCTTAAGATATATCCATCTCCATAAATTTGTACATATATTTATATATATAAATATAAATATATATGAATATGCACTCTTTGCGTGAAGAATGCGTAGGAACGTCCTTCAAGTTATAAGGAATCATGTTAAAGATACCGACCTTTGATCACAACTGCATGAAGAGTGATATTTCTATCATTTACAAATATGGATAGCTAAGAAGAGATATACTTGATGTTGGGCATTCCTAAGGAAAGATACATAGTTATGGGTTATGTACTTATGTTAGCCGTACATTTTGAATCTCTCCATGCACATAACAAACTTACATGTACAATAATAATATATCCATTGGAAGGGTATCTTTAATTTGGAATTTTAATCCTTTTCCTCCCATTCTCGCCGCACTTGCTAGTACGGCTTGAGGGAGGGTAGTAATAGCACCTCGCTCCCCATTCATGCATGGCAGAGAAGGGGATGCCACCCCCTTCGATCGGGAAGGGGTTGGTACTTGGTAATGTGGTCTGGGTGGCAGATTTCTTTACATATGTACCCTTAAAAACTGCCCCGGCTTTTTACATGACATCTCTTATTTTTCTCATTTATCAAAAATACCCTACATATCCATGCTATGTCGAAATAACGAGTGTCTCACAAGGTAGCCCTAATGAGAACGCAACAAGATCACATCCTCATTGTATTCTTTTTAGAATAGAAATTAGATATATGTAAGAGAGAATTAATAATTATTTCTTGATAGGGAATTGACATTATTTTTTTCAGTCCCTATTAGATTTCTCAACACCGTATGATTCTTATTTTTTGCAAGATTTATTTTTAAGTCCCTCCCTATTAACTATGTAAATATGTACATGTAAGTATGTAAGTTTTGTAAGTACGTAAGTTATGTAATTATAATATAGTAACTTGTACTTCACTAACTATGTGAGTTACATAATTATGTAAATTTGTAAGTATGTAATTAGTGAAGTACAAGTTACATATTTAAATACTTACATAATTACAAATTATATATTACATACTTACATTACTACATATATATAGTTACATATTTATATAGTTATGGAGGGAGAGACTTAAAAATAAATCTCACAAAAATAAAGATTATACGGTGCTGAAAAATTTGATAAAAATTTAAAAATAACATTAATCTTCTATTAGGGAGTAATTGTTAATTATATATATATATAATATGGGTATTTTGATAACTCATAACATAAAGGATATATCATACAAAAATTAAAGAGAAAGGCTTTGTGCACTTTTCCATTGCACTTTCCCATGCATTTTGGTCTTCCTATGGCCAATACACTAGAGGCACATTATGCCAACCCAATGAAAAGCAAGAAGTGCATGAGAAAGTGCAATCGGAAAGTGCACAAAACCTTTCTCAAAATTAAATATCCAGGAATAGAGGAGAGGCCAAGAGTGCATTGGGGTTTGGAACAGCCCCATCCCATCTTATAGAATTCTGCAGCCTGGACACATCAAAATGTTTGCCATGTGGGGGTGGGGGGGGGGGGGGGTGTGGTTCTGGTTTGAAGCAAAACGCTTTGGGAGGAGGTACGTTTGACCGGGGTGGGGGGGGGGGGGGGGGGGGGGCAGCGAAACCACTGAACCCCCTTCCTTCCATTCCCTCTCAAATAATCGCCAAAAACTCGGCGAGGAGTTCGGGGAGAACTCGCAGGTTGCAACAATTTGGGGGAGCGTTCCCTATACAGAGCCACTGGCCCATTTGTGTGGTTTTTTGTCAAATTAATTAGGAGGTCTTATCCATTGTTTAATTATTTTTTAATTTCTGATTATATAAATGAAATCTGATATTTTGATATTCAGATCTGATTCTGATAAAAATTATTAATTTTAAAATTAAAAAATGATACAGATAATTATCGAAATTAATATCAAATATTTCAATAAATTATCAAAATTAGAATTGAAAAATAAGAATTGAAATCGATATTAGTTATTCTAATAAATTATCTATAAAATTAAAAGGTAAAATCAAGATAATCACTTAACTTATCAAAATTTCGATTCAGACAATGTTATCGAATCGAAATTAGAATTAATTAGTTCAAATTTATCAAAATCGAAATCGAAATTATATTCCAGTTATCAAAATCGGAATCGAAATTAGTATTTTCGATTCGACCCAATTACAGTTCTAATTTTAACTCATTATAATAAATATTATTTTCTATTATAATATATGTTAAATAATGTTATAATAAAGACTTCTTTGTTACAATCAAAAACTCCTAATTAATTTACCCTATTTTTATTTCAAGACCCACCTTTCTCTCTTTTTCTTAAAAAAAGTATTTAGGTAGTTGTCTTCGCTAATATGTTATAACCACCTACTCACCCTTGTCAAAGGAAAAATAATAACCAGCTAGTTCTAGCAAGATAATTGATAATTGTTTTATTATATTCTAGTAAAAAGTTATGCGTAAAGAGTATTTATTTGATGATTGATATATATGTGTGTGTATGTATGTGGTAAAAATCCATTTTACTTTGGGGAAACTTACTGGTGGCGTGCCCTCATAAAAATTTCTCCTAGTACCTTAAAAGAAAAGAGTGGAAATACTGTGGAAATTTCTTTTTACATGCTGCTCAACTTTTTTTCTCATACTTTAAAATAAGGGGCAAATTAATGAGGAGCCCCTGTTAAATATTTGCTTTATTTTTTAGTCCTTGATAGAGTTATAACTCATTACAGTAAATATTATCTCTTATTACAGCTTATGTTAAATTATGTTACAGTAAGACCTTCTAATTAAAATCAAAGACTCTTAATTAATTTACCATAAAATAAGAAAGTCCCCACCAACGCCTCACAAAGACGGCATCCATGCAGCCATCAACATCCAGAGATGGGGATGGGCACCGGCAGGTAGTGAATATTGGGTCCACCCATGGTACATGAATGCCTTGGTTCTTCACATCACAAAATTGCTCCTACCCATGTCCAAACTTTATGAAGCTCTGGCTTCTACTAGCTGGTTCATTAGTTTTGTGCTTCTCCAATTCATAACCTGCTGATAGCAAAATATCCTTCCCCATCAACACATTCATAAGGTTATATTTCCTTTGCAAAAGACCCCCATTTATTTAGCTGAGACACAATCATGATCCATCATAGTCCCCTCTCCCTCATGCCATGAACTTGGGAGGGGATAAGTTCAAACACAAAACCCTCCAAGAAAAACATGACACTGATGTCAAAATAAGGAGGCAATTAAATAATATCACTAAATGAGGAAGGACTAGGAACTGGTAGGAAGTTCCAGTTTGAAAATCTTAACAATGTGGGGGGGGGGGTGTGGCGGCCATGATGCTTTGTCTTAACAAAGATTTGAAAACATCCTGGAATGTCATGATGGGTCATTGGATAAGACAAACCCAAGTTACTTGTTTGAGTGTTTTCTTTGCTCTCCTCTTCTTTTGTCCTCTTTGGACTCCCTTTGGATGCCGTGTGATTGATGGAACTCTGAACCTCAGCAGAGTACATCCCTTGATGCTGCTTCAAGCTCATCAGAACATTGGAGCTTCCACCCAATGATGACCTGTTTTTTTCTCGTCTTGTCCTTGACTAGTCTCTGATTTTTCTGAAGCCATTTTTGGCTACTTTAAAAAATATGGAACTATATTTCTCTTTCCAGTGAAAAAAAAAAAACTTGAAATGGGGTTTTGGGGCGGGGGGGGGGGGGGGGGAGTAGCTAGCTGCGCACTGCAGAGGAGTTGAAATAATCGGCAGGGAGGCCAGAACATCGCCCGCGACGCCGCTGTTCTCGGTGTCGCGAAGACTGGGCTTTCCCCACATAAATGCCTGAGGGAGTTTGAGATTTTTCTTGACCAGTTTGGTTCCCAGCATCTCTCTGTCTCTCTCCCCAGCTCTGAAGCTCTCGACCTGTCCGTCTGTCTAATCTATGGAGTATGAGAGGATCCACAAAGTGCAGGTAACGCACCCCTCTCTCTCTCTCTCTCTCCGTATGTGCGGCAGAATGGGAGACGAAACGAAACCCATTTCACTGCCTCGACGCCAAGGCGGGATCACCAAGCTTCATATGCCCAGTCCTACCACTCTTTTGAGCTACGGGGATGGTGTTTGAAATAGGTCGTGTTTTCTAGCACTTCCGGATTTAGGAAAGAACGGATTTTTAATCAAATGCATCGGTCAGAGGAGAATGCTCTGCTAGTGTCTGTGGGCTCCTTTGTGGTGCTTGCTTATGGTTCTCCTCCTTGCAGACCGTTTTCCCTTCGTCATACACACCACGTGTTTTCACTATCTGACGCAGTATTCTTCTTGGGGCCTTCGATTTGGCAGGGACCCTCTTCGGCCTCATTCATGCAATCTTTTGAATGTTTGTGGCTCATCCTGAATCCTTATGTTGTTGTTTTGGATGATGTTGTGTAGTTTCCCTTGTTTTTCCTCCTGAAGATGACATTTTTCTTTCCTACTGTTGTCCATTGTTTAACAGGAATAGAATGGCTTGTTGCAAATGGCTGCTCATCTGTTTTCAGAAAACAGTTTAATGTTCATAAATATGCTCATTTCATGCTTTAAATTCTAATTATGAACAAAAGGCAAAAGGTGTCAAATTTTCTCTTGCTTGTCAAATGATGTCTACCCCCATGGCATGGCAGGTGTATTTGTGAGTTCTCTTCAGATCCGTGGGATAAGATATGCAGCTCATAATACAAGTTCTGATCATGGGCAAGGCTTATGGTTTCAGGAGCCTGTGCTTTTAATTGCAGACTGTCGTTCGCTTTTTTGACTGGTCTATTGATATGTGGAACTTACTAACCTTGGATGACCTTGAATAAATCAATTGCTTGTTATCTCTAAATTCCCTTTCTAAGGGTAACAACGACCTGCACGGATGTATGATTTTTGTGATGCATAGAAAGTGCCTTTGTTTCACACCAGATGGTTGTCCTTAGCGGATGTTGCAATGGGCTTTGGTTCTTCAGCGTGGACGTGGCTCAGGTTATGTTCTGGCTTCAGCTTTCTTATGCTGTGTTGGATTTTGGGTGCAGATGGGGGTAATCTCTCCTAGTAAGCTGCGAATGAAACTTCTCGGAGTTCAAAATCACAGGAGAAAGGAAAGTGCAAATAACTCTTCCAGGACATCCCCTTCAAGGCTCGAGGACCTAGAGTATGCAAAGGATAGCTTGCTGGCACATGAAGAAGATGGTAAATGACTGGAACCATTAAACACTATACAGTTCTCCCATTGCTTTATGCTCTGAATGTGTTTGAATATCAGACAATTGCACAGCTTCTTTATCCCCGTTTTTGTCATCTTTGTTACAATTGTAATCCATATCTTCTATTTGTCCTCTTTCCTTGAAAACTCGCTGCAGAGAGCTTGAAAGATTCTGGAGATGACTCTGGACGTGCCACTACTGTTGCAAATGTGGAACCACAAGTGATTAACTTGCCCAAAAAAGAATCTGACCAAAATGGCATAATTCAAAGGAAAAGAATGATGTTGCAGATATTAGAACTGAGAATACTTCGGTGGGTGTTCTGAGCCGCATTCATTCAGGCAATTCAAGAACTGTCCATCCTGTTAGATCTTTAGCAGAAGAAAGCAATGGCTATGATAGTGGACATGACAATGGGAGTGCTTCCAGCTTTGAGTTTCATAGAGGAGAGAGAGTTTTACCAAGTCCAGTTATGGGTCCTTTCTCTAGGCCGGTCCCATCAAAGTGGAATGATGCAGAGAAATGGATCATAAACAGGCAGTCTGTGTATCCGCATACAAATGTTTTAAAAAAGACTCTTATGCAGCAACGCCAAGTGAACCAGAAAACAATTTCAAATTTGGGGAAAGTTGCACCCGAATCTGTAACTGCGGACCAAGGAGGTTCCAGTGTCCAGGCAGCTGATACTAAGAAGATTGATTCATATCACCCGCAAGCAGTAGGGTTGAGGTTCCCATTTGCTTCATTCAGCTCTCATCCTACTTCAGAACCTGAACAGGGGATAAGTGGACCAATTGATTTCTCTCCAAACATTGTGAACACTGTTGTTCTGTTCAGAACTCATAAGGAATTGAACCAGAAGGAGATACGCGTAGTGGAGAATTCTGGTCCTCATGCACCAGGTAAAATATTTTTTCAATTTTCATTCGTTTTCCTGGTCTTTTACAGGAAAAATAATTCCCCTGCAAAATGTTGAATAACTGGTGGAGAATTTTAAGCAACGGTTGATGCTGAATTATACCTTGTTAGACATGAAAAAGTAAGAAATAGTATTGCATATATGACTTCACTTCCCTTTCAGCTGTCTGTAGCTGTCATTGGTATTTTAGTTGGCTCACGTCCAGGCATTGTGTACAAAAGTTTTCAGGACTTTCTCTGGGAGCAGGTGGTAGTTATGTTTTTGTGTTGTCATTTGAAACTTCCTTGCCCTTTACAGACCATGAAAAGCTAACTCGTTGATATTTTTCCTTTTTGAGTTAATTCCATGCAACTAATATTGCTTCTCTACATGAGTCTGCCTTAATGATTTGATCTTTACACTTGCAGTTCCTTCTGTGAAATCTGTCTGCATGAGAGATATGGGAACTGAGATGACGCCTGTTGCAAGCCAGGAACCTTCAAGGACTGGAACACCAAATGGGGCGATGACGCCAATCCTTAGTCCTCTTTCTTCCAGATCCTCATCTCCAAGAAGAGGTGCACCGGCACCATCTCCCTTTGAGTGCACGGCAGATGTTAAACCAGACCACCATGAAAACAGCAATAAAACAGAGGTATCTGAGAACGAGCGTAGGCTGAAGACTAGAAAAGAAATTCTTGCCCTTGGTTTGCAACTTGGTAAGACAAATATTGCTGCCTGGGCGAGCAAAGGGGACATAGAAGATCAGCCAACCTCTCATAAAGTTGATATGGATCAACTTAAGAAGGTGGAGTTTGAGGCACGCGCAGCTGCTTGGGAGGAAGCTGAGAAAACTAAACATATGGCCAGGTCTTTGCATTCTTTTTCTAGTGCATGTGGAAATTCCTTTCTTTGGAAAAACAAAGGATGCTGTTTGTCTTCCAGCCAGGAGCAAACACAAATTATACGTTTATTAGGAAATCAAGAATCATTAGCCTTTCTTCCACAATGGATCTTTTTTTAAGGGTACTTTATCTTTTAAATATCAGACTATGGGTTAAGTTCATACGTAGCTTATTCCAGAAACATTGGCCTCAATCATCCAGTGGTCCTGTTTAATGTCATCCAAGAGAGCCTTGATGTTGTTACCTGTTTTCAGGCTTAAGCGTGAGGAAATAAAGATTCAAGTGTGGGAGAGTCATCAGAAAGCAAAATTTGAAGCCCAAATGAGAGAAGTCGAGGTAAATTTTCATTTCATGTGGATTTTGCACATTAGGACTTTGAAAACCCTGATCGTGGATCCTGTCGATTGAAAGAAGCTTGAGGATCAGCTATTTTGCTTGGGAAACAATTTCAAATTCCTGGATACTGTTGAAAGTTCTTCTATTGGATGTGCGCAAGCTGGCGAATTGGATTGTTAAGTGGTAAAGAATTTGTAAAAAAATAAATCAGACCATATATTTCAAAATCCACTGCTGGATCCAACACGTATTCTTGACAAAAGTGGAAGTCAAAAATAGCTTCCAAATAAGAGCTTCTCTAAACAAAACTTTAAAACTTACTCCTTGCAGCTTTAAGGTTCAATTGGAGTGTAGAACGGTAGGAACTACTCACTCCAGGCTTTAATTATGTTTGAGTTCATCTTGTTTTTACCTTAAGAAATTATTACTACCACCCTAGGCGCAACCAGATGAAGTGGGTGGGCATTACTGACCCGGGCAGCAAGTCCCATCTCTTTTACCTTACATGAAGATTGAATCTGATGCTTCCACTGTTAAAAACTGAGTCTGAAAGTTGTGATAAACTGTTCAGGCACAAGCAGAGATGATGAAAGCCCGGGCGCAAGAGAAAATGGTGAAGCAGCTTTCCCTAGTCAAGCAGCACTCACAGGATAAACTCGCCGCCGCCGAGGCCCGCAAGAGCCGAGACGCCGCTAGAACAACACAGCAAGTAGAACACATCCGCCGGACGGGGCGTGCCCCTCCTTCCCACCACTTCTGCTGTCCATGGCTTTCATAAACAAACTTCTCTTTTGTCCCTTTTTCCTTTACAGACATCTTCAATGCAATACCTAGGTTGATGTGTGCTACCATGTTAGTCTAGAGCTGAGGAGATTGGTTCTTCAGTTCATCCACATGGATCCTTTGTGTGCCATTCCTCTTGGAAAGAGATGTCACTCTACTCTTTGTACTCCCACAAAGTGTAAATTGGAAAGTAAGAATATAGTGTTAATTATTACAGTGCCACTGACAATGTTTTCGAGACCTGAGCTTATGTTTCCCATCATGAACATCTGAACTTATCTTGCGGTGAAGAGAACACTATTTTATGCCTTACTTTTGAGTTCATGTGCAGGTGAATATTATAATTGCTAGGGGATGCAAATGAAGTTAGCTTTCAGCTTTTTCCTAATCTCCTTGGAAGATGTGAAATGGGTCACTAGCTCATTTTGCACCCCCCTTCCTCCCAAATCCATAGTGGGGCCTCCTCAGAGACAACACTAGTGGGTGTGTCTATAAAGACCACTTTATTGTTTTAGTTCTGTCAGTTAACCCATAATTGAAGGCTCTGTTATCTAAAGAGGTCAGATCAAATCCGGCTAAGACTCAGATAAAACAATGAAGTAAGATGACAAGTAATTAGAAGCTATGACCAAATCTTTAGATCTAAGTTCCAAAAGTGAAGTAGGCACTTAAGAGGTCACTTCTTTTGGTCCCAATAACAAAAAAGACCATATCTTTTATGGGCCTTAGTAAGCCCTCTGTTCAGCTGATGTGTTCAACTTGTGGAAATGGGCCCAATAATGGATCTGAGCCCACTAAAAATTTTCAGTCACCTTCCCATACTCACTGCAGTGGCCCATTATTCGTCTTGTTTCACAAGATGAAGCAGGGATCTACATGGTTAGCTTAGGTATCTGGCTGGACAGTGACGGATGGCAGGAGATAGTAACTTAAACTTTCTTAGCTGTGAATCTCAAAAGCTTACAATTAGATGATCAAGCTGAGAATGGCAAAAAGTAGGGTGTAAAGAGTGGCACTGTAACAACCCGGATTTTAAATGTATAAATAAATAGGGGGAAAATTTAAAGTAAAAAACATAAATCATCAAAGAAATTTGTTAGGAAAATTAAACAGAAATTCTCAAGACAAATTGGGCTAAAGAAAGACTTAGTGTGTCTAAAGGAGAAAATAAATCCCCAAATTCATAATGCTCAAAGACCCATTATTAAGTTGGGTTAAAAGATTTAAACATAAGCTTGATGGGCCATAATTAGAAGCTAAACCCTAAACCATTAAAAGAAGGTTGTTTCCCTATCAAACCCTAGCCAAAATAGGGCAAGAAGGCGCCCAATTCAAGAAGGAAGGTGAGAAAATCTCAATTAACTAGGTCGATAAATAAGACCTTAAACCCTTCTCACTAGGCCCTTGGATGATCCTAGAGGCTGTTGGAGGCATGCAACGAGGAGAGGAAGAAGTTCTTGGAGAGTTCCTCTTGTTCTTCACATTCGATATTATTTTCTTCTCTAAAACAAGCAAAAGGTAGGTGATCTCTCCGGCTAAACTTAATCAAATATTCCTATAGGGCTATTGGCATGTGTGTTTAAGTTTCATGCATGTTTCCTTCTTCTAGATCACCCATACATTTAGTATTTTGAATTTTGGATCATGAAACACCGTAAATTTGGGCATTCTTGTTTCTACATCTTAAATGCGTCAGTATCTCATATTGTCTCTCTAGTCATGCCATCCCAATATTACATGATTAAAAAAGCAATCAAATGATAGACCGTGTTTAGATCTCTTGATACTCCTTGTACCCGACCATGTTCGAGAATGGCGTCGGCTACCCTAGCACGAATCGACTATCTCTTTAAAACCTTTTCTATTTTTTTTAAACAACACTTTTAACTGAAGGGTCTTATTATTAAGTTTATGTTCTCTGCCCTAATCATGTCGTACAAAGATCTAAATATGTGTTACACCTCTTAAAATGCACATGATAAAATAGGATATCATCTTTTAAGTCATGTGATACTTGATCTTATCATGAGCCCATCATTTTGATTCTTTCATGTCTGAAAAGATCTTTTAAACTATTCCTTCATGATGATGAGACCTAATCCCATGTTTTAGATTTTACTATCTGATACGGGGATATCCCAGTAGGTCGGCTTTGTCCTCAGTTTTAGCCGACCTCATTGAAGGCATAGGCCGACGACCTTTATCACTCACAGAGCATTAGCTAACCGACGTGTAAGGTCAGAACAATGAATGCACTTTGAACCTCGGGCCCTGTAGCAGCTCGGCCATAGATGACCTCTCTGCTTGGACAAAGCCGACCTGGTGTCCTGCGTACTCGCGCGTGCCCCGAAGCAATCCTCACGTGACCAACAGGCGAATAAGGTAAGGGCCGAAATCACGAAACCGACAACTACGGCTTTTAAGACCATGGTCACGATGACCTAGTATGGTGGTGGCAACTTCCAATCCGGCGTTAATCACGGAAACCCCCAGCGAGATTGACGGGGTCGTCCAGTTGTTACACAAGTATCCTAGCACTATATAAGAGGAAGACACTCCACAGGGCGCATGTACGCTGTTCTACCCCTGGCTAGGCCATTCTGCTCGGCTAGCGACTGACAAGAGCGTCAGAGTGTCTCCCCGCTGAGGCCTCTCGGCGGGCTTTGCAGGTCAGTTTGGGAGCTCGGAACCAGCGTCACACGTCGGCCAAGCGCGCCTCAGACGGGATTCATCGGCTTGGTCGTCTCGGCTCACTCTTCGGCGAGAAGCACCTCAGAGGTCACCTCGGCCTGAGCCGACCTATGTTACACTTATAGTAACATTGGCGCCGTCTGTGGGAATACGCTACTAAAGGTCAGTGCGGCTTTCCCCACACCTCGTTAGATGAACTCAACTAAGTACGGGCATTAATAAGCCCCTGAGACATTATCTATGAACGGCAAGGGGGCCGACTAGAGGTGTATAAGGTCACCCCGATAAGAATTTTCAGAGAACAGTCAAAAAGAGGAAATGACGAGTCGCTTAGAGCATTGTCTTCTTTTATTATGTAATAGCGCTTATGCGTACACTAAATCGAAAACCCATGTTGTGCGATAAAAGACCTCAAGTGTGAGGCCGTCATTATGGTCGGCAGGTCGGATGTGCCAGGAACCTGCTCTATTTGTTGTGATTTATCAATGAAGTTATATTTCTTTTGAATGTACATGATTTGACTGTGATTGAAAAGTCAAAACTCGGCCAATTGCATTATGGCATCGTGATTTGTTATCCTGTGGACACTCGGTTGATCCCGACAACAAGAGAACAGGACAAAAGACGTGGACGTCGTAGTTCGCTGAACGAGGTCGCTTAGGCACTCTTTAGGAACTGAGAGACGATGTCCAACGTGAATTGAAGGCATGGTCGCTTCGGCACACGTGAGACATGGACATTGTAGTTTGCTGGACGAGGTCGCTTCGGCACTCTTCAGGAACTGAGAGACGACGTCCGACGTGAATTGAAGGCGTGGTCGCTTCGGCACACGCAAGACATGGACGTCGTAGTTCGCTAGACGAGGTCGCTTCGACACTCTCCTGGAACTGAGAGATGACGTCCGATGTGAATTGAAGGCGTGGTCGCTTTGGCACACGCAAGACGCGGACGTCGTAGTTCGCTGGACGAGGTCGCTTCAGCACTCGTCAGAAACTGAGACGACGTACGACATGAGCTAAATCCATAGTCAGTTAGACGCAATGAACGTTGACGAACAATTTCTCTCATTCCACAACACTTTGAAAAGATCTGACCCGACCTCAAAAGTTGTTTTAGTGGACATGGGCATACTAAGTTGACCAAGGGCCATAATTTGGTTGGATGCAAACCAACGTTCACGACAAGGTCGCTTCGGCACTCGTTAAGATGGAATTTCGAAATACTGAAAGGCTAAGCTTGTCATAGAAGCAATGGCTGACGTGAATCGGAGGACAAGCTCTCGGATAATCCGACGACAAAAGGTTCACAAATTTCTATTGATAAAAAGAGAGGGTACAGTGTTCGGCGAGGCGCCATATACAAATATGAGGAAATCAGTCCACGACGACGTCGTCGATGCCGACCTGAGGCTCGTTGCCAGGCACAGTGGGCTCGTTGGCTATGACGACCTCGGCGGCTGTCTCCAAAGCACTTTCGACAGCATTGGCCAGAACGTCATCGACGACAGCGGTGAGCCCCTCGTCCCTGTCGTCGACGTCTGTTTCCTCGTCCTCCTCCGCATCAAACGTGACCTCAGAAAGGTCGATGTTCGAAAAGTGTTTCCCAACACGCTTGAGGCAAAAGTCGTACCCTTGCTTGAAGAGCTTGACGACCTCGACTTTAAGCTCGTCAGACTCCCGATAGTCGGCTATGGCGTCATCGATTGCGTTCTTTCGCTCCTCGGCCACCAGTCGCGTGGTCTCGGCTTTTGTCTTCTCATGGGCCTCTTGCTCCGCCTTGAGGGCCTTCTTCTCGTCCTAGAGCAGCCTATCCGCCCTCTCGGCCTCCTCGGCCCTCAGCTTTTTCTCGGCCTCGAGCTTGGCCTCGACCTCGGCTATGCGCGCTTCGACGGATGCTTTGGTGGACTCAACCCGGAGCAAAAGCATCCCAAACGATGACAACTGCTCTTGAGTAGCCCTGTTAGAAGTCCTCGATGACCTCGTTGATTTTCAGGCCAATGAAAGGGGCTTGACTCCAACTGGTACACTTGTCGGCCCCACTCTGTGATGCTGAGTTCTCTCGACCAACTAGGTGACGTCGGGAGAGAGGAGCCTGTGGCAATGACCTTGGTCGATGCTGGAGCAGGCCGAGGACGTTTGGATGCCCCCTTCTCTAAGGAATGAGGGGCCGGGTGCGACGAGGCAGCAGCTGGGATGACGGTCTCGGCCGGTCGGCCGCGCTTCGCGCCTCGGCTGTCACTTTTTTTGCCTCTTGACAGAAGCTCGGGCATGGCCATCTCGGAAAGTGGAACGTTTCTCCTCGCCTTCGCTGGTAGCGCTGACTTACCCTTGTCAGCCATCGCTGAAAGGGAAGATCAGTCAGTTAAGTAGAAAGAATTAGACGACTAGAGAAAGAATGTCGGAATTTAAAACAGACCACGGATAGCCTCAGCTATGAGCTTGAACAGCTTCTCGGAAGGCTCGAACAGGTCGGGAGGCTCCACCGCCTGTAGAGACTCAAACTCCGAGAGCTTGGAGACAACAAGATTTGGTGGGCGAAGATTTTATCATGGAGGTTTACGGCCGACCAGGTGGTCAGGAAGGGTCACTCGGTACGGAGAATGAATAAAAATGAAGCTCCTCTTCCAGTTGTGGACAGAGGAGGGCACTCGGCCAAGAATTTTCCGACCTGACCGGGTTGCGAAGTACAGCCAATCTCCGAAGGCTTTTACGGAGAAGCAGTGAAAAAAAGGCACGAGGTCGGAGGGACCTCGGCCATGGCACAGACAGCCAGGAAGCCGACACCGACCTCCAAGGTTTGAGGTCAGCTGTGATGGAGCGACTCCCAGCTTGACGAGAAGAAGAATAATGAAGAGATGAGGAGGGCAGACGGAAGGGGAAAGCCTACTCGGATGCCTCGGAGTAGATACAAACTCCCTCGGCATGGAATAGTGGGCACGGAGCTGATTGGAAGAGTACATGGTAAAGTTCCTCGGGGAAGACGAGACCTGGATGACTTTCTCATCCATTGTAAGGTCTCTTCATCGACCTCGCATGAGCGTCAACTACCGTGTCGCTTGCCGACGAGATCCCGAGGTGTGAGAAGAAGGCTGTCTGGGAACATAGTCACCAGGACCAACCTCCAAGTCGGAAGATTCCTCAACGTGATCAGACACCTGAGCGTCGGGCCGAGCACCCTTCAATGTACACCCTCCTCCGACCGCACACACACATATACATATCACCATATCACATATTTCTGATCGGAAGAGGGGTACACTAACAAACTCATCATGGGCTGACAAATCGTGTAGTGCCCAAGACTAGCAACTATCCATAAAGGCATCTTTGGACATTTTTACCTCAACAAAGTAACTTAGTATTAACATCATATTTACATAAAGCCAAACTTCCTTTCTCTAGACCTTTAATAGTACAACAAAATATCTAAAGAGACACAAAAACTATGCTCTTCTACTTCTTCTTCTTCATCATCAGTAGGTTGTGGATAATCTATAGCTGAGATTGCACTCTCCTTCAATCTGACGGGGTGGAGGAAGCAAAGGCATGAGTCAGAGGGACTCAGTAGGTGAAAGTAAGCGTAAAGGTAGGAGTTTCAATTGCAGAGTTAAGTGAGTATTCAGAAAGTGCATATATGGATCAAACATATTTGCTCATGAACTTCATACTTAACATAAACATATAGCCCAAGTTGGTTTCATAACGGGCTCAAACGAATCTTAGAACAAAAGTCATATTTGTCTTTAAAAATTCAGATCATAACTTGATTTCAGAACAAATTTAACAGGCATCACTGCTCTCAAGAGGTTACTAAATAGACTAAAAGGTACAGGACAACTCCATCCCAGACCCCTTCACTTGTTCGCTGGCTCACACCTCCGTCTGGAAGACTTAAACTCAACATTGATGGTGCGTTCAAGCCAGCCTCCGGGGAAGCCGAAGGTGGGGGCATTGTGCGTGACCACGAGGGCACTATCCAGTGCGCCTTTGCTATGCGTACTATGGATTAAACTCCAGCTTGGCCGCTGAGGCCTTAGCTCTGAGGGATGGCATCTACATATGCCGAAGGTATAACATTTCTGAGGTCATGATTGAAACTGACTCCCTCACCCTCCAGCAGATCGTGACTGACCAGCAATCTTGCCCGTGGGACATCGCTTGCATCCTGCAAAACATCACTGCCATGACTCAATTATGCAGGCTGAAATCATGCATATTCACCGTGAAGCCAACAGGTTGCAGACAGCCTGGCCAGCTTCGCCCTCTCTTGTCCTTCTTTGACTAGTGGGAACGGTTGGGATGATCTACCCTCTGATGTCAAGGAGCTCTACCACCAAGATAAGGTGGGGACTCCCTCTATTAGGCTGTAGGCCTCTTTTGTATCACTTTTTATATATAAAAAGCAACCCCTAGCCGCTTGGGGGTAGTGGCCCTCTCACTAATGTGAGGCTGCCCCTACCTTCCTCTTGGCCTGGCTATATTAAAAAAAAAATAGACGTAAATACATCCTTAGTGCCTAGACGATTCCAGCACCTTGGATCTTGTTCATTGCGTAAGAACGGGGTTATTACCCACCACCATCGTCAGTCCATTGACTTGGATTTACCTACAAACTGTCGCCCTCAGTTGATCACAAGTGGCTGGTGCTACTACAAGCGATCCTAAACCCTCTTTTGAAGAGAGCACTATCTTCATATCATAAATTTCTTTTCATGAGCATAACAGAAATTGGAAATCCAAAGGTAGTTTTGATTGAGAATTAATATAGATATCTTAGTGACAAAGTTGCTCGAAGTTTATAATGTAAAAAGACAATTGGTTGAGACAGGGTTATGACTCAAAGCCAATAACTTCGGAAGATTGAAATCACATAAGAACCCAAGAATATGAAGATCCACAATTGTCATCACAAATTATTCACATCTCATAAGGTGTTCAAGCATATGAACTCTCAGGACATCAGGTTATATGAACTTAGTTACCGAATACAGGAGAATAGACTCAATCGGAGTACTACTCGTAATTGACAATGTTAAGAATAATTCAAGGGAGGTTAAGGTACATAATGTGGGTAAACTTTGCTGTAATATGACATTAAATACCAATGTAAATAAGTGGGTAACTTGCTAGGCTTTTAGGATGAACTTTTAGCAAGGATTCATACATGAAAGATTGCTGAAATTCGGATCAGGACTGTAGCTGTCGATAGCTAGGAAGGGGCTGTCGACAGATAGCAGCAGACAGAGCACATTTTGCTGGTTCTGTGTCTATCTGTCGACAGCTACAAGATGGCTGTCGACAGCTAGCCATAGTCCCAGTTATTTTGAAGTTCTGGAAGACTGGCCTGTCGACAGCTATGATTGTCTGTTGACACCACCAGTTCTTCTCTCATAAGTGACTTTGTATTCACTCTAAAAACTCTAACCATGGAACTTATGAATCAAGGCATGATTATATCAAATTTAGAAGATTCTAATTGTAATCTCACAGTGGTAGGGGTGTAAACAGAACCCGATATTTCGACCCGATTTCGATAAAAATTATCGATTTCGGAATCGAAAATTGATACCGATAGCTTATCGGAATCGATATCGGATATTCCGATAAGCTATCGGAATTGAAAAATAATCAAAATCAGAATCGGTATCGATTATTCCGATAAATTATCATAAACTCAAAAGGTAAAACTATGGTGAACACCTTAGCTTATCAGAATTTCAGTTCCGATAATGTTATCGAAATCGGAACGGAATCGGAATTAACCATTCTGATTTTATTGGAATCGGAACTATATTTCGGTTATCGGAATGGAATCTGTGTTTTCGGTTCCGAACCCGACCCGTTTGCAGCCTTACACAGTGGTTTATAAGCTAAACAAGTGAGGATGAAACAGGAGGTTTGCAATTCAAACTTGTCTAGCTAGAAACAAGCATGACATAGTATTGGAAATATGACCCTTATTACAATGATTAGATGGAAATATTCCACAAGATAAACTCTCAAACTCAAAGTATTTAATGCTCCAAAATCAAGGTTTGAGGTACAAACATCCAAATGGAAAGTAATCACACTGTTCTAAAGATATCGAAACTTTTAGCAAATCTCTATAACATAAACATGGATCAAGGGTGGAAGAAGAATAACAAATCTGATCTCATAGTGAAACAAGATCTTCTTCTCCCTAACATAAATGTGTTTATCACAACTCACAAGATGTTCAAGCATATGAACTCTTAGGTCATGAAATAAACAAGAAACATGATTTCTGAAATTGAAGGAGCTATGAGCATGTACATAGGAGACTGAGAAGGATTTGAGGTATGACACCTACAGACATACATACTAACACACGATTGCAAGGAATGGATACCGTTCATAGAGGATTTACAAGTTTAAGACAAGCATATAGGAATCATGAACTCTTTAACGAAAGTTGGAGACAAGGATTTAGAAAAGAAAGAGAACCCTACTAGTACATAAGTCTACACCTAAAGACATGAGTGTCAATTTAGAGACATGGACCCCAAGGAAAAGAAGTAATCAAAAGGGCTTACCGAACCTTATGACAACGCAAGATCAAAGTGGATGCTTGAACTCCAAGTCTTTTAAAGAAGGAGAAGCAAGAGAGGAAGACAAGAAGAAGAGTGAATCCTACACAACACTTGATGCACACAAGCTTCTAGAGGTACTTACAAAATCAGACAAGAGCTTGAAAACTTGAACACCTAAACAATGTTTTATAGTATGTTCAGGGGTAAGAGTAAGAGAGGAAGGAAAAGAATCCTACCTAGCTTGGAGAAGATGAAGAAATGCCCACAAGTAGAGGAATAAGCAATTGTAGTTGGCTGTTGCTTAGCACAACACTCCTAGCACTGCTATTCTGGCTTCCCAGCTACTCCTAGCACAGCTCTAGCAAGAGTTCCAGCAATAGCTCGAATAGGAACAAGGTGCGAGAAAGAGAACATTAACTCCTCTTGGTGAAAGTAGCTCCCCAGCAAGAAACACTACATGAATAAGGGTGGGTGCAATAACAAATGGAAAGGTGAGTACGACGCCCTTTGGGGTGCCTTTATAGCCTCCTACACATGCCTTACAAGATGACACGCCAAACCCCTACGTGTTGCTGTAAAAACCTTTTGGTTTTTATAGCTTACACGTTTACCATGCAGCCTTATAGCCTACACATAAGGTGATATCATGTTAACCTCTCCCCTCATGAGCGCTGGCCTTTCCCAGCTTCACACATAGGCAACCCAAAATTCCCAGAAAATCCCCACTGTAATTGGACCATAAATTAGCTGGCCCATTGAACCTTATGTAAACATATTCAAATGATATCCATTTGTGTTGAAATTTCAACCATAGGCTAATGAAAAGGTTTTTCAAATTATGGTGATTTTAGTTTGATTTTTAGAATTTATTTTTCACTGGGTGGAAAATCACCCCGAAAATAGTTACGTCGGCTTAATCTCAAAATCCGTACGTCAAAATTCTGGATATTTACATATTTGGTATCACCACATTTTTCTAAGAATTATGGTGCTCTCAGATTTTATTTTTGTTACAGAATTCCGGTGTCACCCTGTCGGAGCGCGCACCTCTAGGTACGTTACTAGAATATCATTTACTGATGTAAATAAATCCTAAATTAGAGTTAATCACATCTCATGATAGTGGTTATATTTAACAATCTAATTATTCATAGTTTTCTAGTAAATAGAATTTTCGGGGTGTTACATCCAAAGCCGTCCTTTTCATAGGATGGGGAGAGTCCGCTCCGGAAGGATCCGAAGCAGTGAAGCTCTCGAAAGGAGAACCTCCAAACAAGGAAGGAGAGGGACTATATGAGGTAGAGCTCATGGCTTACCTCTGAAGGGAAGAATCAAAGAAACGAGCACTCGAACTGCAGCTCGGAGGTCGTCGGGATCGTCGGCTCGTCGGTTGGTCGTTTGAGAGGTGCTCGCGCACAAAAAGCAAGGGTAGTTTTTCGGAAGCAGACCCCCACTATTTATAGTGCCTAGGTATGAATCGAATCCAACGGTGGACATCTATCTTCAAAAGCAACAATTGAGATTTGAGCACGTGGCGTAGCTGGATTGGCTGAGGAACGTCTCCTCGGATCCAGACAGGTGGTGGCGTCGTTCCTTTCCGACTCGTGCTTTGCCACTAGCTGTGGCTCGTGAGTTTGTGACTCGTAGTCGAGGTTTGACCTGTTCGAGGTGTGCCCTGGTGTTGACACAGTTGTGACTGCGGTTGTGGCTTGTGATGTGCCCGAGTGGTGGCACAGTTTTGGGTATGGTTGGTGAGTGTTGACTCACCAAATGTGATTTAGCTCGCTATGGTGTGCCCTGTTACGGCACTGGTTTACTTGCGGTTTCCGTGCTGGTACCTTGTGGTAGTAGGTATCTGTACCCTGTGTGGGTATGATTTGTGGTGGTACGTCGTATACCAGTCTGTTCTGGTGTTGATATGGAACTGTGTTTTGTGGAGGTCGTGTGGTGTGACTTCCACTCAATGTGCTTTACCTTTCCTCGAGTAAGCTTCCGTATATGTTTTTCCGTGTGAGGATTGTCCCGCTGTAGCCGATCATGTTACTTGGTGTGTGTACTTTTGATATATTGTGGTTTGGGGTATAAAGGCCCAGCTTTTGGTTAGCAGTCCTGTTACCCACATACTTGAGACTCGCTATGAAGCTTATAGTCTAGACTGTGGTTTGCCTGTGAGGCCTGAGGCCTAGGCGTTACTGTTGTTGAGCGGACTAGTGTATGGAGCTAGTCTTGTTGTTTTCTCTTTTACTTTCTGAAGTTGTGAATAGTTAATGTGTTCATATTTAATTGCAATTTAAATTTAATTGTTGTGAGCATGAAATGGTTTGACTATTGGTGCTGTCAATGAGACCCTTTGGGGTTGAGGTGTCCGTGGTTACGGTGTTGTTTTAGGTAGCCCCTACTGAGCCTGTGACTTGTTGAGGCTCACTCCCCTACAGTTCTTTTCAGGGCTTGCCGTTTGTGTGGCGTGTGGAGAGGTTGTGGCAGACTTGTACCACCAGCAGTAGTGTAGTAGTTAGTTTGTGTGAGCTTGTGCTCCCTCGGGGTATGCCCCAGGTAGTTGTACTTTTTAATTGGACATGTAAAATAGCAATTTATCTAGCGTGTGAAAGATCAACATGCCTACCAATCACTAGCGTGAAATGTTCAAACCACAGACACGATGATTTAAGGTGGTTCGGAGTACACAACTTGTGTATCCTACGTCCACCGTCCACACACAAACGCAGAAGGACTGCTTATCAGCAAGTTCACTCGCTACAACACACACACACTCACGTCCTCTGATGTAAACCACAATCAGAACAACATGACAAACTTGAATCAAGCACAAGGACGCTTGACTCAACAACACACACACACCAGATATGAAAAACAGAGATAGAGAAGAGTTCAGAGTTGAGATTTCAAATCCTGATGTGGACTCTTCAGATGATCGTCCTGATGTGCTTCAAGCTTCGTCTTGACAGGTATCAGTTGATGGAGAAGCTTGAGAGATGGACAATCTGGCTTCAATCCCGTTCGAAAGATTTCTCTTTGGTCGCCTGGACGAATGGTTGAAGCAGAGCAGCAGAAAGATCTTCTCTCTTGAGACTTTGCTTAGGGTTTTGTGTTGTGGCTGCTTCTGTACGAAAATAACTCCAAAGAGTTCCTTTATATGGGTGTTCAAGTATGGAGAGTCGTGGGAAAAGGAAACACCCAAGTCGGAAACATATGGAGATCTCGTATTGAGATTTTCTCTTCATCTGTCGACAGTAAGAATTGCATCTGTCGACAGATGTAGACAGACTTGCAAAAGGCAGAAGACTGGGCTTTCCGGGAGGCAGTTCCCTGTGTGGATCTGTCGACAGGCGACTTGAGTCTGTCGACCGGCACACCTTGCTAGGAGCCTGTTTGTTCTGTCTATACAGATCTGTCGACAGCATCAGAGGGGCTGTCGACAGGAACATCTTGCCAGTACCCTATAATCTGTCTGTGCAGGGCTGTCGACATGCATCTTTGGGGCTGTCGACAGGTACTTGTCTTTAGTGCTTTTCTTGACCTTTTTGCTCTTGTTTTGGTACATTGTCTTGCATGCAATCTCACCTACATTTAAGAGCATTGTTAGTAAAATAATGTGAACATTTAGATGATCAATTTAAACATGTGTTTCTTGAATAACATTTGCTTGACTTGTCATTTTTATCATGTTTCACACATACATATCACATTAAATTGTATTGTTCATGAAATGCTCATTGATTGCTCACCATAAAAAATAAACATCTGAAATATAAATCCATGTAAACCCAACAGGTTATACTTGGCCTTGCCAATTGTCATCGAATCTCCGAGCTTCATCAATCGAGCACTCCTGGAACGCTTTCGCAACCACCATAACTGCTCCCTTTGCACCATTATTCACACCTACCGCAAGCATGTAACTCCTCATAATGGAAGCCAACAGTGTAACTCCCCACGATCCAGACAATTTCAATGCCATGATCTCCTCAACGTCTCTCTATTATGACCTTAACTGTTCATTACAGTCAGTCAGTGTATGAATTACCTTGGCCTTGGTTATATAAAGGGATTAAAGCCCCCAATGTCAATGTATGCAAACCTATCGCCCCAGAACTCCTAAGACGTTCAATCAAACTCTTCACTAACTTAAGCATCGGAGGGTTCTCCCCTGGTTCTTCAAATTGAGACCCTTTGATGCTTCTTCTTCTTTGCAGGTCCATCACGTCCACTGCTTTTGATTGAGTTCCCTCTCCCTTCTCAAGGTGTAGTAGAGAACGAGTCATTCCCAACCACTTTCTAACCGCTACACATGATATAATACCCACAAGGTCAAGCAATATATATTAACCATTCATTTACGAGTGGATTGTTATAGATCAATCTAGCACACATGTGTTGGTGCAATGCCACACTATAGTTAATCAACTCCTATGGGTACAAGTACTTTTGGGCACTCATCTCAGGATTAGACCCAACCCTATAAATACCAGGCATTGGGGTCATGGATCTTATGTATTATCTAGATAATCATTTTTTAATGGCCACGCGAATTTCTAAGAAACCAACTTTTAGTAATGCAAAGTGTTGATTACATGATATTCAAGGATTTTCCAAAGATTTCATGATAGGGAATAAAATTCTGATGTGATAGAGGCAGTGTCAATTGATTCTGGTATGAAAAAAAAAACTAGGTAGAAGGTGTTTATACAGTCTAGACATACAACCGACAAAGGCAGGTTAAACATGCAAAGAATAGCTAGCATGTTTAAAGAAGCGGTCATGAATCTAGACACATTTAGAAACTGAAATACGGTCATCAAGATAGACGCATTAAGACAAACTAGATAGAATTCACTCTAAGGCTGGTAGAAACATATCTTACTAGTTTGACATTGTTCTAGATATGTGTTCTAGATTTTTTTAGTACAACCTGCTCGACAATCATGTGAGAATCTACAATCAATAGAGTCTTATGGAGGTCTTCGCTAAGAAGTTTAATCCTACATGAGGAATATCCAGTGAAAAGTCCTAACTTCACCAAGGGATGTTCATAGTAACAAAACAGTTGAATCATGTTGCCGTCAGGGTGGCATGATTCCAATGAAACACCAACACACTATCTTCAATCATCATAAACCATATAAATCAAGAGCAATAAAACAAGGCTATCATGGGTAGTAAAATCTAGGACATGGGATTACATCTCATCATCATCAAGGGGCAGTTTAAAAGATCTTTTTAGATGTGAAAGAATCAATATGATAGGCTCGTGATAAGATCAAGGATAACATGACTTAAAAAGATGAATTCCTATTTTATCATATGCATGTTAAGAGGTGTAACATATTTTTGGATCTTTGTACGACATGATTAGGGTAAAGAACATGAACTTAATAACAAGATAGTTAAAAGTGTTGTTAAAAAAAAAAAGAAAAGTTTTAAAGAGACGATTGAGTCACACTGGGAGGATAGTCGACGCATTCTTGAACACAGTCGGGGTACAAGGCGCATCAAGAAAGTTAAATGTGATCTATCATTTGAACATGTTCTTAGTTGCGCAATATCGTGATAGGACATCTATAGACATAGTCTAGGCTATTGGCGCATTTAAGATGCAAAATGAAAACGCCTAGTTTTATGGTGTTTCACAATCCAAAACTTAAAATACATAATGATCAGGGAATCTAGAAGAGGGAATCATGCATGAAACTCAAAGACATACCAATATCCCTATTGGAATGTTTAATTAGGTTTAGTCTGAGAGATCATCTATCTTTTACTTGTTTTAGAGAAGAAAATGATGTAGAATGCAAAGAATAAGAGGAACTCTCCAACTTCCTTTCCTCATTGCACACCTCCAACCTTGGTCCAGCAACCTCTAGGAATGTCTAAGGGTCTGGCTAGAAGAGCTTAAGGTCTTTTATAGACCTAGGGCTCTCAAGAGTCTAATTTAGACTCTTACTCTAAGAGAGAGAGTTAATTGCAATTTTCACTTTCCTACTTGAATGGGTGCCTTCTCGCCCTATTTTGGCTATGGTTTCATAGGGAAATGACCCTCTCTTAATGGTTCAGGGTTTAGCTTCTAATTATGGCCCATCGAACTTTTGTTTAAGGCTTTTAATTGGGTCTTTGAGTGTTAACAATTTGGAATTTATTTTCTCCTTTAGGCCACTAAGTCTTTCTTTAGCCCAATTTACCTTGATAATTTCCATTTAATTTTCATAATGAATTTCTTTTAATAATTTATATATTTTAAATTTATTTATTTATATATTTAAAATCCGGTGGTTGCTACACCCCCATTTGAAAGAATTTGATCCTCCAAATTCACATAATGCACTAACTGACTCTAAGGAGGGTTCACGAGCTAACCTGACAACAATTCTGGGTATTTTGTCTTTATGGCATCTTTTAATTTCCAAGAAGCTTTTTCTAATCCTTATCTACTCTATTGGACCTTCACCATTGATATTGCTTTATTCCTTAACTAATGTAATTTCTGATCTAATATCTTGGTTGGTTTTTGTAGCAACTCAGATTATTTAATAATAAATAAATAGATAATTTAAAAGAGTAAATGGAGAACAAACAAATAAAGATTATTAAAAAGATTAAATAGAAATTTATAAAGTGTTAATGGGCCAAGAGAAGACATAAACAAGAGTAAAGAGAGGAAAATGCTATTAAATTCGGAATGTTCAATTATCCATAACTAGATTGGGCTAAATAAGCTTAAACCTAAAGATTAATAGACCAAAATGTATAGTGTCTAAACTCTAACCCAATAAGGAAAGCTTGTTTCCTATCGTAACCCTAATCTAATTAGGGCTGGGTGAATCTAATTTGAATACATAATAGCTAAAAATTGCAACCTTAGATGTTTGAGTCATAATTGAACTCCTAAAGCCCTAACGCCTTTGAATAAACATTTAATCCCTCCACGTCTGACCCTTACTGCTACTAGGGAGTTCCTGGACGTTGGAAAGGCGGCTAGAAGGAGGGAATCATAGAGGAACCCTAGAGATCTTGGTGTTTTTTGTTAGTTCTTGCCCTAACTACTTAATCCAACCTAAGGGTAGGTGTTCTCTTAGGTCTAACTTAATTAATCTTTACTATAGGTTCTCATGCGAGACTAGATATCCCAAATATCATTTTCCCCAATTTTTACTGCCTATCTTGCATATATTTTGTGGATTAGATAATTGTTTTTCTTATTCATACGAGCCTTACGTGATCCCTCTTTACCTAGTTAAAACATTAGTTTGATCTTTATTAGACATCCTTGTAAGTTTAGAAACATGTTTCCATGTGTTTTAAATGATTTTTTCCTCTTTGATCCGTTATACATCAAGTTTTGGAGTTCTAGATTGAAAACCATCGAAAATCGGGTCACTGCAATAAAACACGATGGCTTTCTTGACCATGTTCATGAATGAACCTGTCACGACCAGCACATTCTCTAATCCTGAACGCACCACAGGTCCAAAGCATTTTTTTAACATGCCTACCAACTCGTCGCTTCAGACTATTAGTTTTAAGATTTCATTTTTATTGAAAATAGTGTCATGTAATCAAAAATATATTCAACCCTAACAATACTATACAATAAAAATGTATGTAAATTAAAGATGATTAAAGCCCTTTAATCATGTATGTTTGATTCTATCATGTACATAAACCCTTGATTATCTCATGTGTACTCGTTCCATGTTCATGAACTCATTATTTCAGTTAATTCCTCTTACTATATCATCATGCTAGTCTCCCTAATCTTTAAATTTTGATATTTGCCTTTTCATGATAAATCTTAAAAAACTAATTATTGCATGTTAATCGTATTGTGATTTATCTCTATTTTATCGAACCATGTTGCATCGTATGACATGCTTCTACCTCTACGTTTCATCAAACACCCCTCAGTGAAGATAGGACCCTATATCAGAAATTCCTCTAGTCAGACTGGAATTGATTTAGTGAGACCTTCTAACTCTTCTCTAGCCTAGATTCACATATGATCATTGAGCAAGTTGTGTTCTAAACACCTAGTAACCCTTCTTGAAACTTTGTTGGACCATTACAATATGTTTCAACTAGCCTTTCTATGAAAACTAGTGCCTACCTGCACAATTGCATTCAGAAGGAACCTGCTATGATAGTTGTGTCTTCATTCTAAATGCTCCTGGGACCCTGACCACATTCTTGTTGAGGTTATGGTCTTGACCAAGTTAAAGCCTATACTGGCAATAGCCTGTGTATACTGTGCATATGACATTTCTCGTGTGTTTTACATATTATTTTATGAACAATCCTTCTGCAAAGTCTTTAGGAAGTCAGAAGCTTTCTTTTCTCTAGAATCCGATATAATCTTATTTCTTCTTCCTTACTTACTTAGCTTATTCCTTGGATATCATTGGCCATTACATAATTTCTAGATAATACATGGGATCTTGTATCCATGACCCAATGTCTAACATTAATAGGGCCCAGTCTAGTCCTAGAGAAGTACCAAAAGTACTTGTGTCTGAGGAAGTTGATTGATCACAATGTTGGCATTGCACAAAAGTGGATGAATTGCTTGTTTGATCTATGACAATCATCTCGTGAATAATTGCTTGACATGTTAATTTCTTGACTTGTACTCGTAGTCTTATCAATGTTATGTCATGTTATGGACAAACCCTACTTAATTTAATGTCGTACCTATATTTCACAATATATGCTCATCTACTCTTGAGAATGCTCTTACTTGTTAGTTCATCATCTTCATATAGCCTCTTGTCATCTTGATCTTGATCATCAGCTCTTATATAAATTGCTTTCATGATGTTAAAATGTGTAGCTTTCTAACATGTTAATCACTTTAAGCTAGTCTGGTAAAGAGATATAAATCCTACTAAGCATCTCACTCATCCAAATATTTCATATGTATTTCAAGTGAATCAGTTGATAATATGCATGACGAAAGGGATGGGAAAGAGTGATGAGTGTCCCTGAATTTTCATAGAAGAGTTATCTAGAGTTTTAGTGGAGTATTATTAGTGCATTAGAAGAACGTCAGTAGAGTTTCTTATTTTATATATACAACTCATTGTAATGATCTTGATGGACTCTATGTATTGGCTCTAAATTAGTAAATGTAATAGACATTGGTGATTGATATCAATAGAAGTATGAATGAATTATTTTGCTTTATTCTTGAATATTGTCTCATTGGTATAATGTTAATTATCCTTAGTTCATCACTTTAATCGACACAAGTGATTATATAATTGTATGATCTGATATCCCACATCAAGGCATGACAATTTTTCTTCATATGATAAGTCTTTATGTAGTACCAGGTCATCATATCGAATCACATGGGCATCATCATAGACATATCCTATTAGCATGGACACGTGGAAGACTCTCTTTACCCCTGCCAATTGCGGAGGTAATGCCAACCTATAAGCCACTTCTCTGACTCTTACAAGAATCTCAAAAGAGGTGATGAATCTTGGACTTAGCTTCCCTTTGCTACAAATCTTTAGATTCTTCGAGTAGGGGATACCTTCAAGAAGACGTGATCTCCAACTTAGAATTCCAAGTCTCTTTATCTTTTGTTAACATAACTCTTCTGCTGAGTTTGAGCAATCTTTAATCAATTTTGAATGATCTAAATACACTTAGTAGTATTTTGAACCAAATCAGGCCTAACCATTGCCTTTCTCCTATCTCTTCCAACATATAGGTGATTTGCAACTTCTTCCACACAATGTCTTGAACAAAGCCATTTGGATGCTTGATTGACAGCTATTGTCAGATGAAAATTCGATTAGGGGTAGGTGCTCATTCCAATAACCTCCAAAGTTGATCACACATGCCTTGAGCATATCTTTCACAATTTTATTTGTCCTCTTGTCTAACCATTTTTCTAAGGATGAAAAGTCGTGCTAAAATTTAGTCTAGTTCCTAGGGATGATTGCATTTTTTTTTCTCCAAAAATGAGATTAAATTTGAGATCTCCATCAAAGACTATAGATGAAGGGATACTATGCTGCCCTACCACTACCTTGATGTACAATGCCACTAAAACATCAATCATCTACTTATTCTTGATGGATAGAAAAAGCAGTATTGGTCAACTTGTCTACTATTGCCCAGATTATATTAGGTCCTCCTCAAGTCTTAGGTAAACCCATAATGAAACCCATGTCAATACTCTCCCACTTCCACTTTAGTATTTCCAAGGGCTTTAGTACGCCAGTAGGTCTAAGAAGTTTTGCCTTAACTTGTTGACAAGTCAAGCAGTGGCCCACAAACTCTATGACCTCTCTTTTCATGTTTGGCCACCAATAACTTCTCTTCAGATCTTGGTACATTTTGATAGCTCTTAAATGGATAGTATACTTGGATCTGTGCACTTATTCCATAAGCTTTTTCTATATGTCTACATGATCATGTACACAAGTCCTTCCTTAAAATAGCATTCCATCATCAACCATACAAAAATTAGGCCTACTATAACGACCCGACCTCTCGGACGCGCAGGACCCCAAAGGTCACGCCGCCACCCACGGATCCGAAGACCCGGAAGGGTTAGAATTTAGTCCAATGAGATAAGCAATGAATTCAAATAACTATAACAAGAAAGTTCGTACATTAATAAAGAAATTATGTACAACATGTCCCAAATAAAAGTACAGGTACAGAAAGAAAGGTTGCAGTCCTTAAGGGGCATATCCCGAGGACCTGCAAAAAGGCCACTATCAACTCACACTGAACAAGAGCACTAACACTCAACTCACACTGCTGGCAACGCGCGACAGAACGAACCGCCACCACAACCGTCTGGCAAGAACTCCTGCAACAACAAGTCCCTACCTGAAGAGAGTAGGGGGTGAGCCTCGAACAAGGCTCAGTAGGGATAACCAGCCCTTACCAGCCAGAGCAGCAGGAACTCCAACAAGCGGAAGCAAAACTACTTTAAAAGTAGTATAAAGCGAGAACGCCTACCACAGAGTACTACAAGCAGCGGAAATAGAGAAACGCCTCGACCACAACCCGGGTCAGGCCAAACACGACTTCCACAGAACCAGCGGAAGTCAACACAATGCGGAAACAACCCTCGGCACACACCGCCGAGACAAAGAAGCTCACAGAAAACTGGAGCAACCACGTGAGACCAGAGTCTCACGACACAAGCACCAACATCCCGGACCTCCACAAGGTCGAGATAGAACAACTAGGGTCACCACGAGAGACACCGAGCAACCACGTGAGAAACAACGCCTCACCACAGGCATAGCTACCTCAGACCTCCACAAGGTCGAGGGCTCACAAGCAGAACCACCCTGCACCTCGGACACGCCACGAGGTCAGGGAACTACACACTCCGGTGCCACCACAGACGGCACCAAGGAACGGGTTACCGAAACAGTAGTTGGGTGCCTGCACCAGGCACCTCGAGAGAACCCGCAGAGCGAAAACCACTAAACACAGCCCACGAGGCCAAACCAACCAAACCCACGGAACTAGACACGGCTAGGCTACAACCACGGTGTAAACTAGGACGACGAGAAACCCAATCTTGGAAACAGTGTGAGAAACACCGTCACAACAAGAGCAACCAAGCCACCGCCACAGGCAGCTAAGAGAGGAACACACAGTCCACCCCTCTCGCACGTCGGCCGCCAACTCTTGCCTACAACCTCCCGGTAAAGTGAGGCTAGCGAGCCACAGCCAAGAACACAACCACAAACACCGCGTCCGCGCTGAAATACGACCCCATGCCTGACCTCCCTACTGGTTCCGGAACCAACGCAGAGCGAGGCAGTGAGACGAACTAGCTGGTCCACACCGAACGAGCACCTGAACCACCTCGGAGACCCAGACCATCTAGAGAGTTCTACAAACGACTCATGCCGCTGTCCCCACCGTTTTCCCCTTCTGTTCTAAGTCCATGACTTTGAGCACGCCCGCCGCCTGGAGCACCACCCTCTGACACAGACACTGGGGGCTGGGTGTCCCAGGTAACGTAAACAACCTGTCTCACGGACAGCCCTCAAGTGCCGAGCACCGGGCAAAAGAGAACTGGTGTGGCAACCACCAACAGAAATAGCATAGCTGTCTTGTAACCGAGACAAGCCCAGCAGGCACAGGCACGCACAGCACCCCTTCTGGAAACCCCTAGAAAGGGTCGTCGGCCAACGTCGATACAACACGGCACGGCCCAAGAAACCGGAACACCAGATAGAACAGAAACCAACGCTCTTCTAATATCGATTGACCGATAAACAATCGATTATTAGACAGACGCGAGCCTCCTAGCGATACTGCTAGGACACAGCCATGAAGGTGTCACCTTCGGTCACTGAACGCAGTGAGCCAAACTGCCGCATTCCCACCAGAAGGTCCTAAGGGCAACCCTGCCCTGGGGCACACGTCGACATGCAACCGAGGCCACGGAAACACCCGAGGCAAACCAGATCTTGTCGCAACCTCCTAGCCCGTCGTTATCTCATCACGACAGGTAGGGTAATCGCGATAAGCGGGTCGCGTCGGGGAAGCACGTCGCGACAACCAAGCTATTGTTTATGTGAATGACGTGTGGTGCACCTGGCTGGTGTATTATACACGTGGTGTCTACGTGGTTTGAATGCGTGCATGTGGTTTGTGTGTGCATGGCACATCCTACGTTATTGTGTTTATTGATCTTAATTATTGTGTTAGTCCGTGGTGTTGTGGCGGTGAGGTTCACGTTTGAACCTAGCCTCGATCCTTTAGAATCTTTTATAGATTATCCTAGATGGATAATTAGTAAAGTGTAAGTATGATTATTACATAATATTGTTGTACTGTGTTTAGTGTGGCAGTGGAGTCACAAGGTGACCGATGACAGGCTGTGGTGTATTATTAATATGGTTTATATGTGTTATGGTGAGGTTAGCTGTGAGTCACGAGTGACCAGGACAAGCTATTCCTCACATATGTACCATGGTTTGTATAAATATGGAACATGTGAGTGTCGTGTTTGTGTATTGCTAGTGTGTGTGGTACGGCGCCTATTCCGGAGTGCCTCTCAGTCGGTTACCCAGGTTCTTTGTGAGCCATGGCACGTGTGTTTGTTGTGCGGGGTTTGTCCGGTACATTGTGGTACCGTCGAGGTCTGTGTCGTCTTCATGGACACCCTCACTCCTGTTTTGAGTGTCCGTCAGCTGAGGGAAAGACGACAGTAGGCAGCGGCTTGTGTTTGTGGCTGTGCAGTCGCTTGTAGCGCGCTCGGGTTGGGGGTATGGACACCATAGACGTACTGGCCCCAGCTAGTCAGTTCCAGTCCTCACTTTAGGGAGCTCGGGCCTGGTCCCTAAAGGTGCCAGGCATGGGCCTGCAGGTGTGAGACTACAGGTAGTGGTGGTGTTTGTTAGTCTCCACAGTTAGTTTCTTGACTTGTGAGTTGTGGGCCGTAGCTGGACTGAGGGTTGTGGTACGAGACTGAGAATTGTTCTTCTGTTGTGTTGTCGGGTTGGATATTGGCCTGATCATCCAGTAGTCCGTTCCCGTGTGGTGGCGTCGTTCCTTTCTGATCGTGCTTTGCCATTGGCTGTGGCTCGTGAGTTTGTGACTCGTAGTCGAGGTTTGACCCGTCGAGGTGTGCCCTGGGTGTTGGCACAGTTGTGACTGCGGTAGTAGCTTGTGGTGTGCCCAAGTAGTGGCACAGTTTTGGTTATGGATGGTGAGTGTTGACTCACCACAAATGTGGTTTAGCTCGCTATGGTGTGCCTTGTTACAGCACTGGTTACTTGCAGTTTCCGTGCTGGTACTTGTGGTAATAGGTACCTGTACCCCGTGTGGGTATAATGATTTATGGTGGTACGCCATATACCAATTTTTTTGGTGTTGACGTGGAACTGTGTTTTGTGGAGGTCGTGTGGTGTGACCTTCCACTCAATGTGCTTTTACCTTACCTTCCTCGAGTAAGCTTCCGTATATGGTTTTCGTGTGTGATGG
>CM024758.1:144186053-144339822 GCA_014218235.1 Colocasia esculenta | reverse complement strand
GACGAGAAGGAGGTCTAACCACACTCCAGCACTGCTGCTGAGAAGACATCGGCCTATCCAGTCGCGACATGCTTCTTATCGCGACGTGATCCTTGGTCGCGGCAACAGTAAGTGTCCTTCTCTCTTCCTTTTCCTAGTAAGTTAGCCTTATATTTTCATTTGCATCTTAGGCAACATGCTAGGTGGCGATCACACCCATTTTTATCATCATATAATGATACTTTCTTATGTGTTTTGAGGGTCACATCATCGTAATTACACCTTTTGACGATCACGGTGGGACTTCTAGTGCCCATCACGTTGTTGGTTGTGCCTCCATGCTTGGTGTGTGTCTGTACTTTTTTAGTTTTCTATTTTCCCTTGATTTTTTATTTAATTTTTTGTTGTTTTGGGCTCTCGGCATAGACGCGGTACTTCAGGAGGATATGCTTCAGGTACGTCATACCGAGTTGGTTTCATTCGAGTTTTCCAATATTTTTCATGCTCCATGATTCTGACATGCCTATCTCTTTGTAGAATTTGATATTTAGAGTTGTTTTTTCATCTTTGTTTTGTTAGTTTCTAGGCTAGAATTTGCATGCATTGCGGTGCACCTAGGTTCATGCATACTCTTCATGTGTAGATAGGACTCCTCCTTGGTAGTGGAGACCCTCTCACCTGCGAATGCTTGTGGGCTAACCAAGGCTTGCTATCGAGGGCCTTCGTAAGTCCCCGTTGCCATATGCATGTTGTGGCCACCAGGTTGGTTGTACTTGATGCCCCCTAGCATAGGATCGTCCTTGTGAGTTGTATCATACCCCAAGTCACACGGAAGTACTGGAGTCCACACCCAATAAGAATTCCTCTTGCCGAGTGAACTCTAAAAATTTCATTCATTAAACGGCCAAGAGAAATCCTAAAAGCAACGTGCATCATGTTAAATTGTGTGGCTTCTTGAAACTTCCCTCCTTATCTCCTCACTTCTTATGTGGTTAGGACTTTTGTTATGCTCTATTTGTATTTTATTAGGTCTTTTTATCCTCTCATGGCACCTTACCATTTCACTTATCCACCTACCTCCTCATCTCGCGAGGACTCCTTCTCTTGTGGGACTCGTCAAAATCCAGCTCGACTCAGGGCCCATCAGGCCGAGGAGTGCACCCTTTCTTGCCCTGCTTTATTACCCTTCTCTTATTGTTAGGTTGTCCAATCAGAACGCCTCCCCTCCAAAATGGGCCCCAACCAGGCCCATAAGCTGCCATTTGTCTGTGATCCACAGTCATCTCCTATGTCGAGCTCAATAGGCCCACATCACTCTGCGCGATCTATTCCCTCTTGTGCCACCACTCCTGGATCGAGCTATCTTTCTGTTCAGCCCACCTCATTGCAACCGGCCCATTACCCTCAATCTGAGCTAAAACTTGATTCTCGAATCCATTCTCATGCCCAAGTTGGATCTCGCACTTTCCAATCTATCTTGACTCCAGACTTTCAGTCAAGTTCGAGTTCATGAGCTGGGAGCTCAGTCATATGCTGAGGCAGTTGAATCCTAAACCCTCCTTGGATGATACCCTACTTAATTTCCATGGTCTCTGGATCCCTCCACTCTCTCAACTACATGTTTATCACAAATATAGTGGAGCTAGAGATCCTTTCATTCATCTAAATGACTTCCTCTATGAGTCGGTCTCATACCAACACGATCGTCATTTATTGGCTTATCTTTTTAGATGGTCATTGGATGGGCCCGCTTTGAAGTGGTTCTACTCACTGCCTCTTAATGAAGTCGAAGATTTTGAAGTCGTCAAGGCTAGATTCATGCAACAATACCAAGATTGGGTCGGGCCCGAGTATTCAATGGTCGATCTAGTGGCTGAGCATATGAAGCATGATGAAGAGTTTGAGACTTATGCCAACCGGTGACGTCAGATATCCATGTGTGTCCAGATGCATATCCTAGAGGAAGAGAAGATCAAGCTCACCATTGCCAATACAATGCCCATGTATCACCACATTTTGGCTATAAACAACATCATTTCCATGCAACAACTATACAATCGAGCTCGCTTTGTTAAAACCCAACTCATTGACTCCCCCATGCCATCCTTGTTTGAGGCCCAACAACCCAATTGCACATTTCAAGGGCCCACCTATGAGGGAGTCCAAACCCATGCCCAAGTTGATGCCATCCACCACCCTACGCCTACCCACTCCTAACCACTATACACCTCCACCTCCATATAGCCAACATCGCTTCACTTCCACAAGAACAGCCAACTCGCTTCACTTCCACAAGAACAACCACCTCACCCATGCTGCCGCACCACGCCATCCAGTACCTATCCATCACAATATCCACTTGGCCCAAAATGAGCCCACTATCATCCGTTGCCAGAATCCCTTTCTGATATCTTCATAGCCCTGTTGTCTGTCAATGCATTGCAACTTTCTCTAGAAAAGCAGAACTGGGACATGACTATGGACCGATCAGAATACTGCATATATCATCGCCATCCAGGGCATACAGTCACAAACTACTGTGAATTCTGGGATGTGGTCTATCATCTAGAGCACAAGATAGATTGGGTTGAAATGCACAGGCTCATCCTACACTATCAAGAAAATAGAAGAACACAAAGCCAGGGCCAACATCCCTCTCCATCACAGGTAGTAGAACAACCACCCTCTCCATCACTGGCAGCAGAACAACCGCCAAAGCAGAACAACTAAGACAGCAAGCACCATTGGGATAGTCGTCTCCATCAGTTCAAGGCCAGAGACATGTCTTTATGTACCCCCTAAGTGCACTACATGTTGGGTTTACATGGATTTATATTTGAGATGTTTGTTTTTGATGATGAGCTATCGATGAGCATTTTATGAACAATACAATTTCATGTGATATGAATGTGTGAAACATGATAAGAATGGCAAGTCAAGCAAATGTTAATCAAGAAACACATGTTTAATTTGATCATTTAAATGTTAACATTATCTCACTAACAATGCTCTTAAATGTAGGTGAGATTGCATGCAAGATAATGTACCAAAACAAGAGCAAAAAGATCAAGAAAAGCACAAAAAATAAGTACCTGTCGACAGCCCCACTGATGCCTGTCGATAGCCCTGCACAGACAGATCTAATAGGGTACTGGCAAAGATGTACCTGTCGACAGCCCCACTGATGCCTGTCGACAGATCAGCACAGACAGAACCAAAAGGCTCCTGGCAAAGGTGTGCCTATCGATAGACTCAAGTCGCCTGTCGACAGATCCACACAAGGAACTGTCTCCCGGAAAGCCCAGCCTTCTGCCTTTTGCAAGTCTGTCTACATCTGTCGACAGATGCATTTCTTACTATCGACAGACGAAGAGAAAATCTCATACGAGATCTCCATACGTTTCCGAATTGGGTTTTCCAATTGTCATGACTCTCCATACTTAAACACCCATATAAAAGGAACTCTTTGGAGTTATTTTCGTACAGAAGCAGCCACCACATAAAACCCTAGCAAAATCTCAAGAGAGAAGATCTTTCTGCTGCTCTGCTTCAACCGTCCGTCCAGGCAACCAAGAGACATCCTCTGAACGGGATTGAAGCCAGATTGTCCATCTCTCAAGCTTCTCCATCAACTGATACCTGTCAAGATGAAGCTTGAAGCACATCGGGACGATCATCTGAAGAGTTCCCATCAGGATTTGAAATCTCACTCTGAACTCTTCTTTATATTTGTTTTTCATATCTCGTGTGTGTGTTGTTGTTGAGTCAAGCGTCCTTGTGCTTGATTCACATTTGTCATGTTGTTCTGATCGTGGTTTACATCAGACGACGTGAGTGTGTGTGTGTTGTAGCGAGTGAACTTCTGATAAGCAATTTTCTGCGTGTGTGTGTGGACGTGGACGTAGGATACACAAGTTGTGTACTCTGAACCACCTTAAATCATCGTGCCTGTGGTTTGAACGTTTCACGCGCTAGATGTTTGGTAGCACGTTGATCTTTCACATGCTAGATAAATTGCTACTCTATCTAATTACAATTAAAACACATCTTAGTTTGATTTAAACTCTATTTGAAATATAAAAGTCTGTGTTTCCATCGAAAAGAAGGACATAGTATATTAATTGATAGTAATCTATTCAACCCCCCTTCTAGATTACCATATTGGATAATTCCGCACATCTTTCAATTGGTATCAGAGAGAGGTTTCTACGATTTACTGTCTTAATTGGTTGATCTCAAGATCAGGAGATTCTCGATCTCATGGAATCTAAAGGGGTATATGGCCGAGGGACATTCAGTGACCAGGCTGTAGACGCGAGATTGGCCCATCTTCGCAAGGCTCTTTTGCCCATTAAGCCTCGTTTGACCATTTATTGACCCCTCGGATGCCATGTAGACGGCCACATCGATGGCCGCCGACTACTGGTTGGCGGCAAGCCCCCTTGACGCTGACCCAGACAGACGTCCACATCCTGACGTCTGCATGCTGTTGGCGGCATGGTCGCTGGACGTCAATCTCGTTTACCTGGTCTGCGCAATAGCTCGAGAATATAGCCCACTAGCGCCTTTCTCTCGCCCATGCACGCATGGACATTCCTAACGGGCTTATGGGCCACCTTGGCACCCTTGACCCAGTAAAAATCCTATGTGGCCTCTACCCATTGCTTGGAGCCTTTAGACTTGGATTGCCATGTGTACAAGTGTGTTTCTTCACACTTGAGCATCCAAGGCCTCTGAACTCCGACCCCACTGTCTATATAACAGTCCCTAGGGTTCTCTAAGCAAGAGGAGGGAGGCTGGACGTCCACATGCTGAAGCTTTGAGAGAAGAGAGAGAAAATCTTACCCAACCTTCCACCACTCATCCTCTTCACTCTCTCCACACTTGGGACGTCCAGGAGGGTTGCCTTGGAGCTGGAGGAGCCCTTGCAAGGAGCTACAACATCAACAACGAGGATCTACACCTCCTTCCCTCTCTCTTCTCTTACCTACTCTTTAGTTCATTTACATGTTGCACACACCTTCCCACTCACTCTAGGCTCGTAGGTCCTCACCCTACACACCTAGAAAGGGGTTTCCCAACCAAAAATGGAGGGAAGAAGGGTGGTCATAGCATTTGGCCACCCCTCTTCTCAAGTCCGCACGGGTACGGACTCTCCGTTTGGGTTATTTTCCCACATTTTTGAGCTTTCACTACTCTTCATTAGTCTTATAGAGTTTTGTTTTGTGGCAGGAACAATCCACAGAAGACTACGGAGCTCTTCTCTTTTGGCCGGCCGAAGGAGAAGAAACAGAATCCCGTCTCAATCCGCTGCGCGAGGCGGCCACTTCAACGCGACCACATCACTCCTTGGGCACAGGTAGGCCCTGGCGATCACCAACTCCCTTCATTTCGCTTGTTTTCCTCGTTCTCCTTCTAGTCAACTCAGTCAACCAGAGGGTCAACGTGGTCAACCGGCGACCCCTTCATCGCCAACGAGAGTCTGGCGGCGTCCGTGAGCACCCGAGAGATCCGGTGACGGCGCGGAAACGAACCGTCTACAGCTCTTTTCTGGCGATCATGGTGGGACAGCTTCTGCCACTGTGGTCTTACTGCGGCCAGGTAGACGGCGAAGATCTTACCGCCTATCCAGGTAAACGTCTAGCGTTCTTTCGTTTATTTACTTTTAGCGTCCATCCTCTTGTCGTCTATTGTCTGTCAGCATCCGTCGATCATGCCGTTTATTCTTTGATCATGAACTGGGCGTCCACCTGCTTGACGTTTAGTTTCACAGAGGCATGCTTTTCCCTGTTTTTCTGATTGTTTTGTTGTGATTTTTTTGGTTTCTGTTTGCTACTAACAGTCCGCAGTCACTGGGGGGTCACTTTTCTCACCTCTTCTAGCCTCCCCTCACTTTTTAGGATCACCCTTCCTTGGTTTACAACCTTTTACTCGGGGATTCCCTCTCGGGTAAATCGGGTTGGCTCCAAGGAAAACTCTGTAAGTCCCTAAATTCCGTGGATTCCCTCACGGTACGGGGCAGGAGGACCTTTTCCCTCCCTGTCTAGCTCACCTACTCACCGAGATTCAAGTGAGACTTGAGAGAACGGCCTTTTTGATCAAGTCAAGTTAAACACACAACTTTGATCTTTAAAAATCTTGGGGACATTGTTTGATAACGTTGTTTGGTAGAAATCAACATTTCTTACTTAAAACAGTGTAATCACTTCAACTTAAACCATTTCAAAAAAAGTAGTTTGTGTGCTAATGGACACTTGGTTGGATCCTGTTAATATGGCTAATGAACCAGCATTTGAGTATGATGATAATGTCAATGAGATTGTCGGTATGATAAACACGGCATTCAGCCGAGGAATCAGTCCAATCATCCTCCCAGGCCGACAATGAGGAAGTCATCTTGAGAGTCAACCCCACTCATGCCCAAAATGCTCAAGAGGACCCGAGTTTTCTAAACTCATGTCTCGCTATTCGCCCGATGAAATTATTTCAATGCTTTCCAAGCATACCATCCGGGCAGCGGCGTCTCCTTCCACTCCATCCCCATCCCCTTTCAATGCCTCTACATCTAGGCCCACTCCTAGGCCGGTCACCTCACCCCAGTGCCCGTCTCTACCTTCACTCCTTCCCCTACCCCCACTCCGTTCCCTACTCCTATTCTCACTCCTCCTCCTGCCCAGTCGCCACCTGTTCAAATCATCACACCCCCCGTTCAACCGAATCTGTCCCCCGTTCGGAGGTGGAGGGACTCGTGAGGAAGCTTCTTGCTGAATCACTATCCCTCTCAAACCTCATTCCCTCCAAATTACTGCAAGCTCCTAATGCTTACTTCCCTCCGGGTTTCAAGGCCCGAAGTACCGCAAGTACGACGGGACCTCTGACCCCCAGTACCATCTAGCGGATTCACCATGGATTCCCACCGATGGCTGTACGACCGGGTTCTTTTAGTTCACCTCTTCCAACAATCGTTAGAAGGGGAAGCTTTGAGGTGGTTCACCTCTTTACCCACGTCGGACCTGGTTAATTTCGACATAGTCTCCGAGCGATTCATCTCTCACTTCTCATACATGGCCACCCAAGTCCCTACACTTCCTGACTTGGTGGCAGAGAAGATGAAGCCGGACGAAGACTTCGTCACTTACGCCAATCGGTGGAGATCCATGGCGTCTAGGGCAGATATTCCTATCCCGGAGTCCCAGGCCATAACTATGTTGGTTACCAACACCACCCCCGCTCTCCGTTCCATCTTGATGTTGAGTGAGTTCCCCTCATTCGCACATCTATACAACCGAGCTAGGGTGGTCCAGACCCAAATCAAGGACTCCTCTCTGCCCCACTTTTTCGAAGGGAAGCCCAAGGGACGTAAGGCTCCCGCGGCACCTACCACCGAGGGGGTGACCGTCAACGAGTCCGTCAACGCTTGCAGTCAGCCGTTGAGGCCTCCGAACAAATCCTCCAATCCTCCATCCACTTCTTCCAACCCTCACCAATTCCCATCTCATCCCTCCAAGTCTTACTCTGCAGTTCCCCCTCCTGCTGGCTACACCCGACCTGGCCCCAAAAGGTCGCATTACCCTCCTCTTCCTGAGACTCTCGAGGACGTATTCTTCGCCCATGTCCTGCGATGCAATTCAACTCCCCCACAAAGGAGAACATCAATCCAAGGGTGGACACCTCCAAGTACTGTCCATATCATAGGGCCCATGGTCATTTCATCAACAATTGCTTTACCTTCCGTGACTGGGTCTATGACATGAATGACCAAGGTAGAATCAACTGGGATGACGTCAAGGTGGCCATAGCAAAGTCTAGGTACACCAAAAAGACCTTGGCATTTTCAGTAACCCTCTCCCCAACCACCAAACAACAATCCCTCCTCCTCTAAAACCCAAGAGAGTGTGCATACCATAATATACTCAGGACCCCGGGTTGTGAGGAGAGAGCAACAGTGGGGGTAGAAGGTTTCGAAGAATGGTACCCGTGTCCCACTGTAGAGTCTCAGGAGCCTCCACGTCGGTAGATGTCATTCTTGAGGAGAGACCTTAGTGCTCATTCGACCTTCCAAGATGCCTACCCTACCATCCTCACTCCCCCTGCCTGTGAGCATCACCAGACCCCTCCAGCTCATCCGCCCTCAGTCCCAGGAGGCCGTGCATGTCACCCTCAGAAACGAATTGTTCCTCCACCTCCGCGGCCATCCCAAGATGAGGAAGATAATGGTCCTCACCCCCGCCGGCACCGAATATGATATTCTCCAACATCTTGATAAGACCCCGCGAGGGTGTCCATTTTAGAATTGATTCGGAGGTCGCCATCACATCAATCCACTCTCCTCCAGTTTCTCCAAAAGGTCATGGTCAATGATGACCTCCCTCCTAGTGGGGTCACCAACGCCATTCTATCTCTCACCCAAGGACCCTCGATATCTTTTCGGACAAGGATCTTGCCCCCCCCGAGTGTCGTTCACTTCCTCTGTCTCACCATCACCTCAATGGGTTTCGGTGGACTCCACTCTTATCGACACCGGGGCATCTATTAATGTCTGTCCGATGAAGACCCTTAAGCAGTTGGGTTTAGGGGAAGAAATCTGGAGAAGAGTTGCTCCACCATCGCTGCCTATGACAACTCCAAAAGGGTTGCCAAAGGCAAAATTGCTCTCAAGCTGGAAGTCGGACCTGTCACCATGTCCCTGAGTTCCTAGTTCTTGACGTCGATCCGGCCTACAAGGCCATCCTCGGTCGTCCTTGGCTGGAACAGACTCTAGGGGTCCCTTCCACCGCCCACCAGTGCTTCAAATTCCCTTTCAATGGGCGGGTGATCAAGATTAAGAGCATTCCCATCTTGGAGACCCTCAATGCGGTCACCACAGAGCAGATGCCACACCTCTTCATTCCTGATAAGGGGAAGAAACCAGTTATGTCAATCTTTGACTTCCCCTTACCCTGTGACCTTAGCCAACCTCCCCAGCCTGCTGAAGAACCCATGTCCCTGTCCTCCCGGAAAAGGTTGGGAAGTGATGGCCAATATCGGCTATGCTCATGGCCGCGGGTTAGGCGCGGACGAACAAGGAGAGGTCCAGAGTGTCCAGGCTATTAGAAGGTTGTTAGCCAAGGCCGGTCTAGGTTTCCGCCCAGACCCTGTCCATCCGAACCCGTTTATACCCTATCAACCTCTTACCTGGACTTTAAAGGAACATTTTGTCCAGGGGCAACCCAGTTGGGGACCAGGGAGCCCTTAATAGATGAAATACCTTGCTCTGAGAGCGAGGATGAAGAAGAAGAGGATGAGGTGATAGAAATAGAGGACATTTCTGACGATTTTGGCCTCCTCTCACTCTTTGGGTCTGATCTCCCCTCTTCCCCATCTTCACCACCATCATCTCCACCTCCCTCTACTTCTGTGTGCCCGCCACGCAATTCAGTTCCTTCATCCACCTCTAATCCTTCTTTCTCCCCCTGTCTTTTCTCCATCCCTCATCTCGCCAGTCGAGGCTACCTTGAGTCAACAACTCATGGTTCTTGGCCTTGACTCCCAAAAAAAATGCCAATTTTGAAAATTGGAAATCCGAAGTCTCCATCGAGCACCCATCCTCTCTGGAGTCTCTTCCGCTCGGCCAGGGGCCGACGCTTTCCGGCCTAATTCCTCTTCCTCTTGCCCCTCTAGGGGCACTTCCCCTGTACATAGTTTTGTACATAGCAGTCCTGTAAATATGGGTCTAGATTCTAGCTTAGAGTCGAGTCTAGGTTTAGAGAGTCTGGTTCCTCTCAGCCATGTGTGCGCAAGGAGAAGGGTAGGCAAGTCCCTGTCCGTTTTGTCATGGCCTTGGCTGAGAGATGTGCTAAGTTAAGTCAGTCCCGAGTTTCTTGAGGATCCTGCTCTCGTCGAGTCTGACTTTGAGGAAGGTGACTCAGTAGATGACGGTTTAGGAGTTTATTTGTTAGATTTTGATGAGGAGGGTGAGTTGGGAGATCTTGGGTCGGGAGAAGAGGACCCAGTGAGCTTCTTATGTGGATGGCACAAAAAGGTTCGACGAGCCAACCATGGCTGCAGACGAGCCTACTAAAGAAGTCAACCTTGGCACTGAAGAATCCCCGAAGACAGTTTTGATTAGTGCCAACTTGAGTGTTGAAGAAGAAGAAGCCTTGGTAGCCATTCTTAAAGAATTCTCCGACGGATTTGCTTGGTCTTATGAGGACATGCCGGGACTCGATACCTCTTTGGTCGAGCACCGGTTGGTCCTAAAAGCCGACGCGAAGGCCGTCAAGCAAAAGTTGAGAAGGCTACATCCTAAGCTTGCACTCAAGATCAAGGAGGAGTTGACAAGTTGCACAAAGCCAAATTTATTAGGGTGTGCTATATCCACAGTGGGTAGCTAATATCGTCCCTGTAATGAAGAAGGACGGTAAGGTTAGGATCTGTATAGATTTCCGTGACCTTAATCGTGCTTGCCCAAAGGACGATTTCCCTCTCCCACACTAGATGTCCTAGTGGACAATACTGCCGGTTTCAAATTGTTGTCATTTATGGATGGTTTCTCTGGGTACAACCAGATTCGCTTGGCGGAGGAGGACCAGGAGAAAACTTCGTTTACAACGCCCTGGGGAACTTACTGTTATGTCGTCATGCCCTTCGGATTAAAGAATGCGGGAGCAACCTATCAAAGGGCTATGATGGCAATTTTTCATGACATGATGCATATGCACATGGAGGTCTATGTGGACGATGTCTTAGTAAAATCAAAGACTCGACATGGCCATGCTGAGGTCCTCCGGGCAGTTCTCCAAAGGTCTAGAGAGCACAATCTTAAGATGAACCCCAAGAACTGCGTCTTTGGTGTCTCTTCGGGGAATTGCTTGGGTTCATCGTTAGCAAGCGGGGAATTGAAATTGATCCTAACAAGGCCAAAGCAATAATCGACATGCCTCCTCCTAGGAATATCAGAGAAGTCAGAGGGCTAATTGGCAGACTCCAGTTTATTAGGAGATTCATCTCCCAGCATTCAATCCGTTGTAAGCCCTTCTACGAGATGCTTAGAGGAGAGACAAGTTGTTATTGGGACGATAAATGTCAGAAGGCCTTTGATGAATTAAAGAGCTATCTTTTTAATCCCCTGTTCTCGCTCCTCCGGTCCCGGGTCGGCCTTTACTGCTCTACGTGTCAGCCACTGAGGACTCAACTGGAGCGGTTTTGGCCCATATGACGACGAGAAGAAGGAGAGAGCAATTCACTTCGCAGGAGCTTCGCGACATGTGTGGTAAATATGGCATTAATTTGCATCATTCATCCCCATATTATCCACAAGGTAATGGACAAGCGGAAGCTACCAATAAAACTCTCATTAAAATCATAAAGAAAACATGCAGATCTCATAACAATGCTGACTGGCCAGATCGCTTGTTTGAAGCTCTTTGGGCTTATCGCACCTCGGTCCGAACCCCCACGGGGCAAACTCTCTATGCCTTGACGTACGGATCGGATGCGATACTCCCATACGAGATCTTTGTCCCTTCACTTAGAGTTCAATTGGATTCCGAACTTGACCCTGATCAACGTCGGGAAGCCTTGTTGGCACAACTTGAACTCTTAGATGAAAGGCGGATGATAGCGGCTGACCACGCTCAAGTCTATCGTCAGAGAATTGCACGTTTTTATGCTAAAAGAGTTCTTGAGAGAAAATTCAAAGTGAGCGAGTTGGTCCTAAAGCGCAAAATCATAGGCACCAGGTCCCAGGAGCAAATTGCAAAAAAATTTGGAGGGTCCGTTCGTTGTCAAAGAAGTATACTCAGGGAATGCTTATAGGTTAGTGGATGTCGAGGGAGTTGAGCTAACGCACCTTGGAATGCAGTCTACCTCAAGAAATTTTACCTTAGTCAGTCAGTCAGTCCGTCAAGTCGGTCATTCATCACTTGTTAAAGTGTGGGTCTACTTTTCCTATTTTTCCAATTGGTCATTAGTAAGGAAGGGTTTATTCACACACCACACGATGTTGGAGTACTACCCCTAACTGGAAAATCACAAGTACAATCAGGCGGTCTCATCCGGTCAATGTGTTTCCCATTCTTTTCCCTTCGTCGTGTCTGTCGGTATACGAGTACTAGGGGACCACCCACTCTCATTTAAAAGGACAAGGTCACCATAAAACACGGGCAACTAATAAAAAAGCAAGGGGCAAAATGTCAAATCAAGCCTCAAAGGGGGAAAAGAAAAACCAAAAGGTCAAAAAAGGGTAGCAAAAAGTACGTACCCGGAAAAAGGTTGACCAACTCAAGGAGGTAGCAAAAAGTACGTGCCTCCACCCCAGAAATCAGAAATGAAATGAAAAATGAAAAATCCCCCTGAATACGATGGTTGACCAAGTCTGTTTAATATGAGATGTCGGTTCGGAAACAAAAAGTAGTTTGAACTAATACCCTACATGATTTTCTATACTTTTTTTCCCATTTCCCCCTCTAGGGGCAATTTGATTGTATAAGACCTCCCGTGGTGGAAAACATCAAGAAGGCTAGGGGCAATGCCCAACATTAAATTTCATGCACGCCCCTCCTTACTCTTGGCCTCTGTGGTTAAGTAGATCGTGTAGACCCTATACCACAACATGTGATGAATATGTGTCTTAGAGTCCAAAAATCCAATATATATATATATATATATATATATATACAAAAATACAAAAAAAACAACAAAAGAGAGTCTTTTGATGTAATATTTCACGTTGTACATATTTTCTCCCGAATTTTCAAAAAAAAAAAAAAAAAAATTTAAAAATAAAAAAAAAAATCCAAAAATTTTAGTAGTAACATGTATATATACTAACATTCTCCTTATTTTCTTATCAAAAACAAAAAAAAAAACAACAAAAAAAAATCAAGAAAATAAAAAAACAAAAAAAATACATGTGCATATTTCCTTTTAGTTATTTTATTACGTTCATATCTTTGATTAGACATTAGCCCCTTGACCAGATCTCAAGAAAGGTACATCGTAGGCAAGGGGCTAAAAACAGATCTATACTAACCTGTTCTCTTTAAGTGTTGTGAATGCAGGAATCAAAGAACAGAAGCAAAAACGCTCAAGTGCACAAAAGCTGATGAAAATTCCACTATGATGATCAGGTCCATGTACATATCATGACAGGGCATACCCCTGGAAGTACAACCGGAGCCCCGCTCCTCACTCCTCTCTCCGCTCCCCCTCCTAGGCCTCTGCCTACGTGAGCTGCTCACCTCCTCCTCCTCCCTCTCCCGACGCCGGTCTGGGAGAGGAGGCCTCGACGCGTCGACGCCGTCGACGCCTCGGGCCGCTGCAACCCTCCTCGTACCACAGAGGGGTCCCCCAGGGACACGATGTCGTCGAGGGAGGCGAACGCTGATCCGGTCCTCGCGGGCATCGCCTGCTGGGCCTGCCGCTGCTGCTCCCGGCGCTTCTTCAGCACCCGGTTCTTTAGTATCTCGTAATCAGCGGCGATCCGCGCCCAAGCTGTCTCAGCCTCTCTCTCTCTCTCCCTGGCCTCGAGCAGGCGTCCCCTCATGGTAGCCCGGTCATCCCTCAGCTCCTCCATGGCAGCCGCCATGGTCCGCCGCTGCACGTCAAATGCAAAGGGTGTTAGTTATGTACGCATGCCAGAAGGGAGGAAATTTGGTGCCTTACCTCTGTCTCCATCTCCAACCGCAGAGCCTCCATCTGCGCCTGGAGAATCACCACTCCGCTCCCCTCCCGCTGCACATAAAGAGCAAGTCATGTCAAGATCAAGTCAGGTCAAAATCATAATTGAAAGCATAATCACCCTACTGTCTTACCTCTGCCTCGAGCTCCTGCACTCGCGCCTGCGCCCGATCCAGGGCCTCCTGCAGGAGAACTGCCAGGTCTCCTCTCGCCGGCTGGCGGCCACATCGGTGGACGTTAACATAGTTACTGGCGGCCATCGATGTGGACGTTTACTCCCCGGAAAATTTTAAATGTCCTATTTTTCATAATGGCCGTTATCCTTTATCTTGTGCTTCAAGTTGTTTTGCAGATATCTTAAGCACAAGCTGCGCTTCAAAAAATTCGGAACGCTCATGCGACCTTGAGCGTTACAGGTATGTCTAACATAGGACCCCACCAGAGGCGAATAACTTGGCGACCGTGAACCCTGAGTTCCCCTTCACCAAAACCATGATGGGTTTGCGATCTCTCAGTTATTCGTATGGCCTTTAGAATTTCCTCTCGGTGCTAACTTGCATTTTAGATAGGCAACCCACACCAGCATGCATCTTCACTGCTAACATTCTCTTACTAACACTCAAAAAAAATGGTGATTTTCCTCGATCATATGATTGCTCCATGGCTCCCCCAGCTCAGGTAGCCTACCGGGTCCGCCCTTCATGACTATCCAAGTTGATATCGGGTCTTTGTTGCCCCCCTTCTCCACTTGTCCCACCGTGTCTTTCACAAATAGTCAACCAGCCTTATTGAGTTCATTTGAGCCTTCGCCAGTCGCGAGCTTAATTCCGGACTTCAGGCTTTCCAAGCATGTGATTCCAGTTAGAATCTTTTGATAATCCTTTGAGAGATCAACCAACTCCTTGTCTCCATGACCTCCTAAATTCGGGACCGACGTCCTGATTAGGCCAGCGAGCCCACGAGCTCCGGTTATGAGACACTCCTGATTCAACCGTCATATTACAACTCCTTTGACTCAGACACGCCGAAAACTAGTCAAAGTCTGACACGGCCATGCCAGGGACCCTGCCATTGGGTCGCAGTTGTAGTTACACGGGTAGATCACCCTCTTCTTACCCTTATTTGTCTCTCAGATGATACGTCATCTGTTTCTAGCCTGACTCTTTCGTTTGGTTCGCTAGAATTCCTATCCTCGGAGATGGCCCTTCAATTAAATCTCCGCGTCCTTTGTTTACCGAGACACCAACCTTTCAGTCCGCTCTGCTCCCCTACAAGACCGGATGTCCTGGAGGGGCATTTGTAGACGCGAGATTTGGCCCATTAAGCCTCGTTTGACCATTTGTTGACCAGCCTCGAATGCCATGTAGACGCCACATCGATGGCCGCCGACTACTGGTTGGCGGCAAGCCCCTTGACGCTGACCCAGACAGACGTCCACATCCCTGGATGTCTGCATGCTATTGGCGGCATGGTCGCTGGACGTCAATCTCGTTTACCTGGTCTGCGCAACAGCCCCGAGAATATAGCCCACTAGCGCCTTTCTCTCGCCCATGCACCGCGGGACCGTTCCCAACGGGCATATGGGCCACCTTGGCACCCCCTTGACCCAGTAAAAATCCTATGTGGCCTCTACCCATTGCTTGGAGCCTTTAGACTTGGATTGCCATGTGTACAAGTGTGTTTCTTCACACTTGAGCATCCAAGGCCTCTGAACTCCGACCCCACTGTCTATATAACAGTCCCTAGGGTTCTCTAAGCAGAGGAGGGAGGCTGGACGTCCACATGCTGAGCTTTGAGAGAGAGAGAGAAAATCTACCCACCTTCCACCACTCATCCTCTTCACTCTCTCCACACTTGGGACGTCCAGGAGGGTTGCCTTGGAGCTGGAGGAGCCCTTGCAGGAGCTACAACATCAACAACGAGGATCTACACCTCCTTCCCTCTCTCTTCTCTTACCTACTCTTTAGTTCATTTACATGTTGCACACCCCTCCCACTCACTCTAGGCTCGTAGGTCCTCACCCTACACACCTAGAAAGGGGTTTCCCAACCAAAATGGAGGGAAGAAGGGTGGTCATAGCATTTGGCCACCCCTCTTCTCAGTCCGCAACGGGTACGAGACTCTCCTTTTGGGTTATTTTCCCACGTTTTTGAGCTTTCACTACTCTTCATTAGTCTTATAGAGTTTTGTTTTGTGGCAGGAACAATCCGCAGAAGACTACGGAGCTCTTCTCTTTTGGCCGGCCGAAGGAGAAGAAGACGAGATCCCGTCTCAATCCGCTGCGCGAGGCGGCCACTTCAACGTGACCACATCACTCCTTGGGCACAGGTAAGGCCCTGGCGATCACCAACTCCCCTTCATTTCGCTTGTTTTCCTCATTCTCCTTCTAGTCAACTCAGTCAACCGGAGGGTCAACGTGGTCACCGGCGACCCCTTCATCGCCAACGAGAGTCCGCGGCGTCCGTGAGCACTCGAGAGATCCGGTGACGCGCGGAAACGAACCGTCTACACAGCCACCATTCTTTGATGGCACTGATTATCCTTCCTGGAAAATCGTATGCAGGTGTTTCTGAGAGCTCAAAATTTTGAGCTATGGAAGATTGTCAGCAAAGGAGCCTACACCCTTCCCGAGAACGAAGATACCTGGACAAAGGACCATATTGCGAAGAGAACTCTCAACTGGAGCGCCCTGAACATGATGCAGTGCGCAGTGCATCCCAAGGAGTATTCAGAGTCTCCACATGCACCTCAGCGAAGGAGATGTGGGACAAGCTTGACTCATATATGAAGGTACGTCCGAGGTATGGAAACCAAAGCAACATGCTAGTTTCTGAGTATGAAATGTTTAAGATGAATAATGATGAAACTATCTCAGATATGTTTGCTAGATTCATGTTAATAATAAATTGATTGAAAGGTCTTAAGAAAGAATACTCAGAAAGTGACTTAGTGAGGAAGATACTTCGGTCTCTTCCATCCTCATGGAACACTAAGGCCACTGTCATTGAGGATTCAAAAGATCTCTCAAAGATGAAATTGGATGAACTAATTGGCTCCCTGATGACATATGAATAAATGTGAAAAGGAAAGAATTGAAGAAAACCCAAAAAGGTCAATTGCCTTAAAAGCTTCAAGCAAAAGTTCCTCTAGATCCAAAAGGATGTTCAACAGGGAAGTGATGAACCTGAAACGTCTAGTGATAGTGAAAATGATGAAATGGCCATGCTCACTAGACAATTCAAGAAATTCCTCAAATTCAAAAGGAAAGGCTCAGGTAATTCTAAATCCTTCCAAAAGAAAGATTTTTCAAATAATTTGAGTCTAACAAAATCTGACATTGTATGCTATGAGTGCAAGAAACAAGGCATATGAGAGGAGAATGCCCCGAACTCAAGAAAAAGTTGAAGAAAGAGAAATCACCGTCAAGAAAGCCAAGGCAATGTTGGCAACTTGGAGTGATGAAGATGAAGATGAGGACGCACAAGAAGCCTCTGGAGATGAAGAAATTCAGTGTCTAATGGCTAGAAGCGACGACTCCAATGAGGTAAACTCTTCCTTTGAAACTTATACTGTTGATGAATGGAAGAATATACACTGTCCTGTTTGGAAAATTCTGTGAATTCAAATCTGAAAACAAGGCATTGAAAAAGAAAATCAATTCTTTTGTTCATAACACACACAATGATGAACAAGTTGTTGCCTTAACTAAAGAAATGAAATGATGAAAATTGATGAGGAAGCTCACTGTGAGGAAATGGATTGCTTGAAAATAAAATTACAAGAAAGTCAAAAAGAAAGGAAGTCTAACCAACTCTCTTGAACGTCTTCAAATGAACATCAAGAAACTAAGAAAAAGTTGGAACAGGCTGGAAAGATCTAAAAAAAAATCTGAAGATCTTAAAGGTTCGTTAAGGGAAAACAGAATCTTGATGCAATTTTAGGGTCAAACATCTTTGCTGCAAAACATGGAATTGGATATCAACCAGTAAAACAAAAGAAAATGGGAGAGACTTTGATAACTTCTTTTGTTGATTCTAGCCCAAGCACAAGCTATCAAGTCCCTTCCAAGAATAAGAAAGGTCAAGCCAAGGGTAAGAAACGGAACCCAAGAAAATCAGTTCAACTGTTAACACAACTAGAAGTCTGTCACAGCCCCAAAGAGGGTTGTCGACAGGTCTGGAAACATGCTTCCAAAGAAAGCTAACCAGGCAACAGAAGGGTAAATGCCCATGCATGTTCCTCAGAATAACAAACCCACTGTTTTTGAAAAATCTTCATCATGCAATGTCTGTAAGAAAGTTGGGCACAATGCAAAAATGCTGGAATAATCCAAATAAACTGAAAATCAAACAAGTTTGGATTCCGAAGCATTTACTTTTGGCATGAATGATACATTGGGACCCAAAGTAATTTGGGTACCAAAACCTCTTGTCTGATCCACATATGCAGGAATGCCTAGCAGCCCAAAATCAAAACAAATGGTACCTGGATAGTGGCTGCTCGAGGCACATGACGGGCGACAAAGACAAATTCTGTTTACTGGTGGAAAAAGACGGAGGTCAAGTTGTTTTTGGAGGTAACAATAAAGGCCAGATCATTGGTTCAGGCAAGGTTGGTAAGTATGCCTCCAACTCAATAGACAATGTACTGTTAGTTGATGGTCTTCACCATAACTTGCTTAGAATAAGCCAACTGTGCGATAACGGTCATAAAGTTGTCTTTGAATCAAATTCATATCAATTGTTTATAAGGAAACATGAAGTCTTAAATTTTCTGGAAAAGAGTTAACAACATTTATTTGGTTGATCTAGATGATCCAGAAAATGAAAATTTGTGTCTTGTTGCAAGTAAACAGATGAGCTTACCTTGTGGCATCGTAGGCTTGGGCATGCAAGCTACAATGTCTTGCACAAGATCATGAGGCTGAAACTGGTAAATGGACTTCCTGAAATTTTCTTCAATAAGAATGAAAATTTTTGTGATGCATGTGCACAGGAAAACAACCCGAAATCCTTCAAGTCAAAAGCACCGGTAAGTACCTCTAAACCTTATGAATTGTTGCACATGGACCTTTTTGGACCTACTAGAACACTGATCTCAATGGCAAACGATTTGGTTTTGTCATTGTAGATGATTTTTCTAGGTTCACTTGGGTAAAATTTCTGGCTCGCAAAAATGAAGCACTGAAAATCTTTGAAGAATTCTTTAATAAGATTGAGCATGGAAATGTTAATAAGATATGCTCAATCCGCACTGATCACGGGGGAGAGTTTGATAACAACTCATTTTCTATTTTTGCAGGCACCAAGGAATAGAACACCTGTTTTCCTCTCCAAGGACTCCGGAGCAAAATGGTGTAGTGGAGAGAAAGAACAGAACCCTGGTGGAAATGGCTCGTACTCTTCTGGTCGAAAGTCAACTCCCAAGGAGTTTTTGGGCAGAAGCGGTAAGCACCTCGTGCTACATTCTCAACAGAGCCATGGTAAGACCCGTGATAAAGAAAACCCCTATGAACTGCTAAAAGGTAAGAAACCCAGTATTGGGTATTTCAAAGTTTTTGGCTCAAAAGTGTTTATTCATAACAATGATAAAGTTGATTTAGACAAATTTGAAGCCAAAAGTGATCAAGGTATTTTTCTTGGATACTCAGAACACTCTAGAGCATATAGGGTGTTTAACGTTAAGAATAAAACTGTGGAAGAAACTCCACATGTTGTTTTTGATGAGTATCATGCAAAAACTAACACTGAAAACCTTCACAGGACTCAAGATGGAGATGCAGAAGCAACACTTGAGGAACTACAAGTAAAAGCAAAAGGAAATTCTAAAGCAGTTTCTAAAAATAAAAGTGGATATCTTCGCAGGTACAACGATGAAGATGACGAAAATCTGTTCAGAAAACAAGATGTTGATACTGAAGAAGATCCACAAGAGGAAGAGCCTCAAGATGAAACTCCTCAAGCACACCCTCCTCCAGAACAACCTCCACAAGATCAACTTCCACAAGTCCAAGATCAACCCGTCCTTCAACAATCACCAATGTGAGGTATTCCAAAGATCACCAATTGAGAATGTGTTAGGGAATATAAATGATAAAGTTCAAACTAGGTCTCAGGTTAGACAAATAGTTGAACAAGATCATTAGCTTTTGTCTCTCAAGTGGAACCAAAAAATGTTGAAGATGCCCTAAAAGAAAATTCATGGATTGATGCTATGCATGAGGAACTTGGTCATTTTAAAGAAACAATGTCTGGAGTTTAGTTCCCAAACCCTTGAGATTTCTGTCATAGGAACAAGATGGGTCTTTAGGAATAAACTAAATGAAGAGGGTAAGTGGTGAGAAATAAGGCTAGACTGGTAGCAAAATGATACAATCAAGATTTTGTGTGGACTTTGAAGAATCCTTTGCCCCTGTAGCTAGACTTGAAGCAGTGAGAATCTTATTGGCATATGCAAGCTCACATAAGTTTAAACTTTTTCAAATGGACGTTAAAACTGCTTTCTTGAATGGCTACATCAAAGAAGAGTCTATGTCTCTCAACCACTCAGTTTTGTAAATTCTGAAATGCCTAACCATGTTTATAACTGCACAAAACTCTCTATGGTTTGAAACAGCACCCGAGCTTGGTACGACAGACTGAGCAACTTTTTGGTGAGTAAAACTACTCAAGAGGTAAAGTGGACCAAACTCTATTTACTAAGAAAGTTTGCAATCACATAATTGTTGTTCAGTTTATGTGGACGACATTATATTTCGTTCCACTAACCCATCACTGTGTGAGGTTTTTCCAAACATATGCACAGCGAATTTGAGATGAGTCTAATGGGGGAGCTTCAATTCTTTCTTGGTTTGCAGGTGAAGCAACATGAAGATGGCTTCTTCATTAATCAGAAAATATGTAAAGGAGCTCTTGAAACGTTTTCAGTTTGAGCAAGCCAAACCTGCTTCAACACCATGAGCACAAGCATAAAATTGGAAAATGATGAGAAAGGTAAACCGGTAGATGCAAAGCAATTCCGAGGTATGATTGGCTCACTCCTTTATCTTACTGCAAGTAGACCCGATATACAATTCAGTGTTTGCCTTTGCGCTAGATATCAATCTAGTCCAAAGGAAAGCCATTTGGTTGCAGTTAAGAGAATATTCAGATATCTCTCAGGTACGTATGATTTGGGTCTTTGGTATCCAGCAGGAATGTTTTGACTTGATATCATATTCTGATGCTGATTATGCTGGATGTAGAATAGACAGGAAATACTAGTGGGTACTGCCAATTACTTGGTGGTTGCATGGTTTCGTGGGCATCCAAGAAATCACCTCGGTTGCACTCTCCACTGCAGAGGCAGAGTATGTTGCTGCGGGAGTTTGCGGCTCAAGTGTTGTGGATAAAAAGTCAACTGTCTGACTACATATTGACATTGGTTGCACACCTATCTTATGTGACAACACTAGTGCCATCAATCTTTTAAAGAACCCATTCCAACACTTAGGACAAAACACATTGAGATTAGACATCATTTCTTGAGAGATGAAGTAGCCAACAAATCCTTGGAGCTCAGCTTCATACCCAATGATAAGCAATTAGCTGATATTTTCACAAAACCATGGCTAAGGATAGATTCACAACATTGAGAAGAGAATTAGTATTGTGCAAAATGCAATGAAGCCCATACCAAACTTTGAAGTATATGTTCTTTGTGTGCACCGACTACGAGGTATATCAATGGTGATATATGGAAGAACAAGTTATGCTTGTTTGGAAACTATCATTATGCGTGAGAAACTATTCTCCGCCACGTATCCATAGTCAAGTTGCAAATAAGGGTCATCTACTTTGAATTAGGTATGTGGATTCTTTTCAATTTGCCCTTCACTTTTGCAAACAAATGATTTTTTTTGTGATGGTCTGTCCTATTCATGAACTTGTGTGCAATTGCTTGCTCAACTTGTGCAAATGTGTCTTGAATTGCTTGCTTGTTGAGTCTTCACATGCACACACTATGGGGGAGATAGGTTAAGGTAGATGAGTGATTTTTAGGGAAACTATCCATTTTTCATTACTTCACTTCCTTGGCATGGAACTCAAATGATATCTCTCATATCTACTTTCAAAACCCTTCTCATAGCTCCTGTCGACAACCCCACTCCTTGTTGTCGATAGCCCCTAGCAGGATTCCTCATCCCGAACTCACAATCCTTCAGTCTGTTCACATCTGTCGACAGACCACTCTGTATCTGTCGACAGACGCAACCCACCTGAGCTCAGATAATTCAATACTGTTAGACTCTGTCAACAAGCTTCCACTGGCTATCGACAAATGCACCTTTTTCTGAGTTTTGCCTGTCCTGTCTCACATACTTTATGAGCATGTTTCACTAATGTATCTAAGGTGTAAATTGGTGACTTATTTATGTTATAATCTTTCATATCCACATAATATCAATGACATTGTCCAAATCACAATGATTTTGACATACCATTCTCTTGTGAGTCTAGGTTGCATCATTTTGAGTACATTTAACAAATACATGAGTCAACCTAACTCACTTGAATACTCCCTTGTAGAATATCATGTTTTTTAAGTAATGTGCTAAGTCCAAAGGTTATTGAATGTTATGTCTTGCATTGGCTGTTATGCCTTATCTAACTCTTGACCTTGATTTTCAAAACACACAATCAAATAGGAGAAAGATACCTATTTCACAAATAAATATAATAATAAAATAAAAAAATCAAAGTGTATCAAATTCAGTAAGGGAATAAAGTCAGAGCAATGTTGAGTATTACTGAGTAACCGGGGATATGGGCATCACAAATGTCTGTCTTCTCGTCAAAAGGCCTACTCCTTATCTCTATATAATGGTCTGATGGCCACTTCCATGAGTAACTGGGGATACCGGCATTACCCATGTCTATCTTCACGTCAAAAGGTCATAGTGATCCTAATTACCACTTTCTCTCTTACTGTTGTTCAGAAACAACTCACAACAGAAAAATAGAGTGTAGCCTCCTCATTTTTTTCTTTTCAAGGCAAGCTGTTGTTAATGAAAAATTGCCCATGTAGACATCCTTTTCATACACCTTTTGACTGTCACATACTAAGATATATGTTCTTTTGCAATGGTTTTATTCAAGCGGTCTATTTTTCTCCTATGCTTTTTTGTTCAGTGTACTCCTATGCTGCAACTTGACAGTCGGGGAATATTATTTCACAACCATTGTCGATAATTGACATGTCCTAATTATTAGTGGGTATGACATTTTATAATGTGTATTTACCTATTTTCCATCTTATAACACATTGGACGCTCATTGCCTTGAAATTCCTGTCAAAATACATCACTGGCACACTTTCTGCAAGTGCCTGTCGACAGGGCAATGTTCACCTGTCGACAGCCGGCGTTAGGACTTGTTTTGGAAGCCCACGGGCGGCGATCTAGGGCGGATTTCGTGGGCCCCGTCCTTTCAAATCCCTTCCCACTTTCTTTAAAAGGACCCCACGACCCTTTCCTCCCTCCCTCCACTTCCAAAAAATCCCTCCTCCTTGCCTCTTCACCAAACCCTCCTTCTCCAGGGCGTAGAGCAGAGTCTGCCTCTTCGGTGTCTCCTCCTTCTCGTATCTCCTTCCTCCTTTCACATCCTCTCTACTCTGAATCCTTCTTTCTGATGGCTCCCAAGAGCAAGAAGCTTGTCTCCCGTCGCCGTCCTCATTCTCCCCAAGCCGGCGAGGGTTCCAGGGCTCACACCGAGCGCCGAACGAAGTATCGGGGATCTCTGCCAGAGATCCTTATTCCTCCAAATCTGCAACTTCTCAATGTTCATGACACCTTTACCAAGTTCGTGCAGCCCATATACGTTTTTCGTGTCTCTAGAAGCCATGTTTCCCAGGTTTGGCACTTTTTGACAGCCAGAGCTGGTCTCCGTTCTGCTATTCTCACAAGTGGTAACAACCTCTGGGAAACCGCTCACGGTGATCTTTATACCAGGTGAAAAGCACCCGTTTCTGATCACTCCTAATCTTTTCTCCGTTGCGCTTCAAATTCCAAATACTGGCATTGATATCATGCAACATCACCCATTGACATCTGAGTACTAACACACCATCACTCGACAACCATACGATTCATCTAAGATCGTGTGCAAATGAATGCCAACTCCTTCTCTCCTCTTCATTGTCTCATCCACCATATCTTTACCACAATCATAGTCCCCAAGATGGTAGTCGGGAACTTGTGACTGCCATTCACAAATCCCTTTTTCACGCATTTCTTAACTATGAACAAGTCAACCTATCACTCCTTTTACTCTCCCACATCTGGATATGCCTTCGCAATTCCAATCGGTCTATGCCTTATGCATGTCCAATCACTTCTCTTCTTTTGTTCATCGGCATCCAAATCTCCCAAGAAAGATGACAGACCTCAAGTCTCGTAGCTCCTTTGATCTCACTGCTGCTGACAGGATGGGCTACAAATTGGTTGATGGGGTTGTGTCACGAGAACTCAAGGGTAAGGGATCGGCAATTGCTGAGGCAGATGATGAAGAGACGTTGATGAAGATGATGCTGGTGATGACTCCCCGTCCGAGCCAATAGATGCTCTGGGAGCTGAAGATGAATATGTTTGTGATGAATAAGCGCCTGCTGAGCTCTCTCTTCGATATTTCTCACTGCTCAATGGCACAAATGCAGCTTCAAATGACCACAGGCTTTGAGCACCTAATGAATGATTGGACACTGTTGATACGAGCATTGAAGCACTAGCTGATACTCAGTCCAGCTTCAGCTCAGTCTTACTAGACTCTCCAAGAGATTCATGACATTCGCGGCCTCTGCACCGCCTGGCAATGATGCTGCTTAGAAGTTTAGGTGTCCACTGTGTCATGGTCATGGTCATGGTCTTGTTCTTGTGTACTATTTAATTTCTTGGTCATGTTATTCTCTTCCTTGCAATTCCTTTTGTCATGTTGTCACTCCATTTTGTAACTGTGTGTATGCTTGCCACTTCAATGAAAATCACAGTTATTTGCTCTATTCATGCGTGCATGACGTGTCTTTTGGATGTTTCAAAAGGGGGAGAAAAAATCAATTGTACATTAATTGAAATTTTGTCATCATCAAAGGGGGAGAATGTTGGGTTTACATGGATTTATATTTGAGATGTTTGTTTTTTATGATGAGCAATCGATGAGTATTTCTGAACAATACAATTTCATGTGATATGAATGTGTGAAACATGAAAGAATGACAAGTCAAGCAAATGTTAATCAAGAAACACATGTTTAATTTGATCATTTAATGTTCACATTATCTCACTAACAATGCTCTTAAATGTAGGTGAGATTGCATGCAAGACAATGTACCAAAACAGAGCAAAAAGATCAAGAAAAGCACAAAAATAAGTACCTGTCGACAACCCCACTGATGCCTGTCGACAGCCCTGCACAGATAGATCTAATAAGGTACTGGAAAAGATGTACTTGTCGACAGCCCCACTGATGCTTGTCGACAATCAACACAGACAGAACCAACAGGCTCCTGGCAAGTGTGCCTGTTGACAGACTCAGTCTCCTATCGATAGATCCACACAGGGAACTGTCTCCCGGAAAGCCCAGCCTTCTACCTTTTGCAAGTCTGTCTACATCTGTCGACATATGCATTTCTTGCTGTCGACAGACGAAGAGAAAATCTCAATACGAGATCTCCATACTTGTTTCTGAATTGGGTGTTTCCAATTGTCACACTCTCCATACTTAAACACCCATTAAAAGGAACTCTTTGAGTTATTTTTGTACAGAAGCAGCCGCCACACAAAACCCTAGCAAAATCTCAAGAGAGAAGATCTTCTGCTGCTTCTGTTTCAACAACCGCCGTCCAGGCACCAAGAGACATCCTCTGAACGGGATTAAGCCAGATTGTCCATCTCTAAGCTTCTCCATCAACTGATACCTGTCAAGACAAGCTTGAAGCACATTGGGACGATCATCTGAAGAGTTCCACATCAGGATTTGAAATCTCAACTCTGAACTCTTCTTTATCTCTATTTTTCATATCTCGTATGTGTGTGTTGTTGAGTCAAGTGTCCTTGTGCTTGATTCATGTTTGTCATGTTGTTCTGATCGTGGTTTACATCAGACGATGTGAGTGTGTGTGTGTTGTAGCGAGTGAACTTGCTGATAAGCCGTTTTCTGCGTGTGTGTGTGGACGGTGGACGTAGGATACACAAGTTGTGTACTCCGAACCTCCTTAATCATCGTGTCTGTGGTTTTGAACGCTTCACGCTAGATGTTTGGTAGGCACGTTGATCTTTCAACGCTAGATAAATTGCTACTCTATCTAATTACAATTAACACACATCTTAGTTTGATTTTAACTCTGTTTGAAAATCAAAAGTCTGTGTTTCCATCGAAAATAAGGACATAGTATATTTAATTGATAGTAATCTATTCATGCGACGACCCTCTTTATACTGGTACAATTTATACCATCTACGTCGATTTAGTGAGCATCACCACAGTGGGACATTTACCAAAGCACTAACACACATGATTGAGATGCACACAAATATAGATACAGAGTAGCGGAAGTAAAAGAACTAATGTCTTTTTCATTTCATCATCCACATTAAACATACATGATCCATATAGCAATTTAAGGAACTAAGTCCACATAATGAAATACTAACTTCAAATTTCATTGTTCGTCAACAATTACATAAGCTTCAATTCCATAAGTCTCAATACATACTATGAAAGTAAGGTACAACATGGTGATTCCACACACTCTATTCTCCTCACTCGGATTCGCTCTCATGGTCTCCTCCAAGGAAGTGGGTCCCTGCTAAACCTGTAAGCCGAAGCAAGAGTAAGTCTAAAAGACTCAGCAAGTAAACTCCATACACATCATACATGCATACATCACATGTAAGCCTTACTTCAATTGCATTAACTCAAAATAGGTAGCATGGTTGAACAATGTTAAGAAAATAACCTATCATGATATTTCTACCAATTTCGTAACACAAGATACATGGTTTATGTCATTCCAAAATAAATACCTACCGCATGCTTTCTACTCATTCATTCACATGAGAGCTACACTTACATTTAACTACAACATGATAGCAAATTTAGCATGGAATTTTCACACATAAGAAGGAAATACCCCTAACATGGATTCTAACAACACTTTTGCACATATAAAACCCATTATAAACACATTAAGGTTGCTGTTTTGACATGAATCAACATTATCATAACATAAATCACAGTTCGCATCTTAACACATTGGTTTCACATGTTTACACATTTACACGTTCGCATTGTTCACATTTACACATTACACTTCACATGTTCGCACTACACAATTTGCACATATACACATTCACATTTTCACATTTAAATGCCATGACACATAGTTCAAACCACCACTAGAAGGACACATTCACATCACATAACCACATAACATAACACCATAACACATAACACATAGACGTCACCTAGGCAACACAGTGAGGCTCTTGGTACTGCGCAGACCGGAGAAGTAATCTCCACCCTAACTAGTGTACTTGTCCACCTCCAGGATTTTATCCTAATGCCCTTAGGATTTTAACTCATTGAACCTTCCGTGGGGACGTTCCACGTACAGTTCCACAGCCCTCTATGGAAGCAGTGTCACACACGGCACATTTTACACATTCCAATTTTTAACACACACATTTCATATGGTTTACACATGGCTTTATTTTTCCCAAACTTGATACTACTGTTGAAAAATTTAACACTCAGCAACTTACTCTAATCATGCTGAAAACACATATCTAACCATAAGCATGTTAAGCACGCATTAATATCTCATTTTCACATGGAAATTCCACAATATACTCTGTTGTTGCCCAAATCATATGAGATTTTAACCACAGGCTATTTGCAGGTTTCAGACTACTCATGCAAATTTTCATATTTTTCTGAACTATATTAAATTTACAGAAAATAAAACATTCAACCACATGCATTCATAAATCAGTTATCATGGAAGCATAATATCAAGTCTGTTTTGACAGTGCACTAACCTACATCTGTCATTCATATTACCACAGAAGTTTTCCCCGAATTTATTTCACATCATACAATTTACTGTGATTTTACAAGAACCTACACATGTTTTCTATTTTTAGTACAGAAATTGTAATAATCACATGATCATGGGAAAATTCCCAAATTTTCGGGACAGAGACTGATATACATACGCATGATTTAGAAAAATTATGGCATTCAAATTCTTCACGAATCAGGTGAACAACAACTATCATATCCAAGATCTTTATCTAACATGCATGTCAAATAATGTAACCATTCATACTATTTACGAGATTCACCACACTTCCACAACACATTCTATTATCTTATTAGATAACATACAACATTTACATTATATCCTCATGCGAAGGAAATCCAGAAATTAATCATATATCAGGAGAACAGCTCACAGTTCTATCCTGAAGAACTAAACGGCAAAGGCTGGCGTTTATAGGGATTAACGGCAGCATCGTCTGCCGCCAACTGGAAATCTTAACGGCAAGGGACCTTGCCGTTAAGTTTCTGTCTGTGCAAATACACAGACCGAGCTCCAAATATAGGGAAAATGTGGGTCCAGAACACGAATAAAATCCCATAAAATACCTAAGACCTACTGGACATGTACATGCACCATGGGGATGGGTTACTTGCCTTTAGAAAAACCTCCAAAGGGATCAAAATGGTTGTTGAAGCTCTCCTTGGGCAGTGCTAAGAAGCCTCCACAAACTCCTTCCTCCGGATTTTAGGATGAAATAGCTTTCAGTTCAGCATTGGGGAAGCCTTCCCCTATGTCCAATCTTCTTCCCCGTTGAAATAGCTCGCCGAAGAAGCCTCAAATCGCCGATCTGAGCTCTCAAAGTTCTGGTTTTCTCTTGTTCTCTCACAGCTAGGGTTTCCCTCTTGCAAAGAGCCAGAGAGCTCTTTCAGGTCACAAGGGTGTGTTTTATATAGCTGGGCCTTGGGGTTTCACACACTAGTGATGGAAGAGGCGTTGGAGACATCTCCCCAATCGGTGAGCAAGCCCAACCCAGAATTTCGGGGTCTGCTGCGCACAGAAAATTAGAGAAGTAGACGTCCACATCCATGGCCATTTACCTAATAGTTGGCGTCCATCGACATGGACGTTTACTCATCATAAACGTCCATTGATGTTGCCGCCAATTTGCTCTTCGGCCAGAGCTTAAACCATGCAGAAAAACCATATATACGCTATATATATATACATGCAATATGTGTAGTATGATGTACACACTACTACACCATGCAAACAAACAATAGTTACAACTAACACACACGTGCATACGTAAGTACACCTAGCTAATATGTACATAGATATCTACATATGCATACATAATATTTACACACAAGCATGAATCTATACACACAACAAAATAAAAGGACAAAATTTGAGGGCCTTACAATTCAACCCCCCCTTGTAGATTACCATATTGGATAATTCCGCACATCTTTCACTACCCACTCTGTCACCACCTCAACAACTTCCTCCACCAACCCTTGCTTAGGTCAGCACCACCATACCTACCCCTGATGCCGCACCGCACCATGATGACAACCTGTCAGCTCGACGTATTGTGTCGGTGCGCCGTCGATCATCTCCACCAACGCCATGACCCACTGATCCCTCACCTCCTCCAAACCCTCCATCCTTACCCATTGCCATCATCTCTATGCCACCATTACCTGTGCCTGAGCAAGCCACCACCAGAATGCCAAGGTTCGAGCAGGCTCCACTCACCTCTGACCTAAAGCCAGAGCTTCTTACTTTCGAGATTAAGGCTGACTCACTTGTCTCCGAACTGGAAGAGGAGCTCTCTTCGCCCAAGCCTGTCCTTGCCATCACCCAATCACCTCACGCTAAACCCGAAAAACCCTCCTCCACCATAAAATACATCACCACCCAATGGAGTCAGTGTGAACCACCAGGGGCATGCCTCGAGTCTACTTCCCGTAAGCAAGACAGTATGAGCAAAGATAGCCTAGTTCCAGTCATGCATTTTGACCCTCACAACTACATTAGCCGCATGCTGATCTATGTCCTTGTCTCAAGCACATTTGGGGAAGTTAAGCCTTTATGCCCTCATAAAATGACTGTCAAAAAGAGTTCCCAAACACTAGCGCCAATAAAATCCAAAGCGGGGACCGTAGCTATTACACTACTCATTAGAGATGCTACCATGGATGCCCTCAGGGTTCTCTACAAATGTTGTCCTATCTCACACTGCTGCCAAGACTATCATGATGACAGTGCTTAAAGGTCAATCATGGTGACCTTTGGTCGAAGCTCTCGACACTATAACCGCCACATCTTTACTAGAGCTTCCACTTAAGGGGCACGTGTCTGCATTGCTAAGCCCATTTGAGGACTTTTCTGAGTTGATTCTGCCATGCAAGGGGCAACAGACTATGCCACTAGTTCTGTCCAAAGCTGCATTCAAGGGGCAAGAAATCAAGCTACCAAGAGCTTCTAAGTCTATTCCCAAAGCTCTCCATGCTCCACTTCAGCCCAACTAGGGGCAAGTTTCTATGCCACCAACAACACTCAAGGTTTTGCCAAGAATCCTTTGCAATTTGCCTCAACCTATTAGTCGGTTTGTCCATGCTAGTGCCACTCACCATACTCCCAAAAGTCTCCCATTTTCAACTGTCAAGGGAGTTGGTCTTCATGCCAAACTATTAGGTAAAAATGCCAAATCTCAAGCTTATGGTGTCGCACATCAAATTCCCATGGATCTATATTGTCCACTTGTCAAGGGAAACCCTCTCAGTAAAGGAGCCTATTTATGGCATTCCCCCATGGGTATCTATAGAGGTTGGGCATGCAAATGATAACCAAAGGACAAGTGCACATGTGGTAGTCATGAAATAGATGAGAGATCCATGCGGCTACAGAGGAGAGTGAGGCCATCTGCTGCTTGGGCTCGTTATTTGAGGAGAAATGCCAAGAAGAAGCAATCACATCTATTTGTGAGAACAAGGCAATTGCGGCATGCAAGGGCATCTTCCAAGAAGCAAAGAAGTTTGAGATCAAGATCGAAGCTCTATAAGAAAATGTCGATCTCAATATCTTCGCAACTTCTGACCTTGATCTTTCAATGCTACTCATCCTGGTCAATCTTGCTCCAAGAGGATATGCTCGATCTCACAATCATGGTCTTGCCACATCCTTCTCCTTCCACTCCTCCAGGGTCTTTGGACCCTCACTTATCTCCTCCACCTGAGCCGCCCGATCATCCTCTCTGTACTCATGATATATTTTCATCCTCTCTACCTAAGCCTCCCAATCATCTTCTGGGTACTCAGAACCCCTTTCTAACTCTTCGACCTGAGCCACCAAATCATTCTCCAGGTTCTCAAGATCTCTTTCCACCCCTTCATCCATCTGCGTCACCTGGTCTTCTTCCTGGTGCTCAGGATTCCCCTCTTCCTCTTCCTCCTGAGCCACCCGATCACCCTCTGGGTTCTCAGGGTTTCTTTCCACATCCACCTGAGTCACCTGACCATCTTCCTTATGCTCAAGATGCCATTCTAACTCTTCCACTTGAGCCACCTAATTGTAGGTTGGATTTACATCCTCTAGGGACGTCTGATCTTGGTCCCGATTCCCCTCCTTCCACTTTTCATTCTAATCCTCTAGATCCTCCACCCTCTATTTTGTAGTTCCTTCCTCTAACCCCTCCTGATCCCGGGATTGACGTGATTCCTCCTTCACTACCTGCTCAGGGTCCTGACCCTTTCTCTCACTACTTCTAAGGTTTCAGTCCTCACTAGCACTTTCTTCACTTCCTTGTAAATCCTTTCTTGTTTGAGGGTTCTTAGCCCACACTTTGATGTAGAGTCTTGTCTCCCTCTTGGGTTTATGTTGAACTGACTCAATTTTTTGTCACCACTTTTCACTTTCTCCTGCAAGTGAGCCATCAACTAAAGTCAAAGTTGAAAGACTAATGCAGGTAGTTCTTTCAATAAAGTGTTCGCATTATGCACCAAATAACCATGCAAATATTTGTTTGAACACAAAGAAAACATTAAAGAGAGTCATCTCAGTTCACAACAAGAGTGGTCGAGTCAGGTTTATTTTGCTTCTGTAGCATTCAGGCTAATGATTAGTCCACGCTAGGAGTCCTACATTCCTTCCCCTATCGTTAAAGGTTACTCTAAGCAGGGATCACATCATCACATACTCACATGACAACCTTAGTCGGTTCCTCTAGCAAGCACCGTTGCTACTTAGGCCATACTTAGGAGGTGCAAAAGCTATTCTCTTCTTTACTCGGTCAAAGTGTAGGGGCAAAAAAGGGCTATCTGGGCAAGGAGACCAACCTAAACACATCTCGATGAGAGAAAATCTCAAATAGGGACAGTCAATCAAGCCTACAAAAGAAAAACAAAATAAAAAGAGAAGAAGAACAAATGAAAGAAAATTGAGGAATAGGGGCACGACAAAGAGTGGCAGTACAGTTCCCCGCGGGACGCACTTGAGCCCAGTCGTACGCATGCCCCAAGCAAGAAACATGTAAGAAAAAAAAATGAAATGACCGAAAGTCCTTGCACAACAGACTGAATCTTTAAGGGGTGTGCCGTGGAAGGAAGCTAAACCTGATTTTCCCTTTAAAACTTGCACTAGACTTATCCTCAAACTTTCTTCTCTTTCTCCCTATAAGGCTGGGACCATCTCCTGGGTATGGCCTTTATAGCAGCACCACAAGGTAGGGGTAGCCATCTTTAGGTGCCAACTTCTCATGCAATCTGACCTTAGTGCGGTCTTTAGTGAAAGGGGAACGAATGGGGACCCCTGGCCAGAGTTTGATCTTACTTTAGGTGTAGTAGCAAGGTGAGTACCTTCGTCTAGAGCTGCCAAGGCCTCGCGAATTCCGTTTAGACCGACCTGTTTTCGCCTTTTTTATAGGATGCAGAACTCCGAAAAGAACTTTCCGATAGCTTAGCGGAAGCGGAAATGGATATCTGAATTCTTATAGGATGCGGAAGCAGAAACACCCAATTCCGCATCCGCTTTTCCGTTTCCGTTCCGTTTCCGATAACTTTTATATATATTATATAATATTTTTATAATAAAAATATCCTCAAATTTTGGCTCTTAAATTTTTAACTCATTGTCTCTCACCTCCCATCTATATGTAAATGTCATCTATTCTAGTCCCAATTATTGGCAGCTTTTTTCTCTAATGATATTTATATCTACATATATTGATTATCTATTATTCAACCATTATATATCACTAATGATTTTACCATACTGATTTGATCTTGTTATACTTCATTTAGTAAGGGTCATTATAATGTACATGATGAAGAAGATATGGTAGAAATTATTAAATTTACATTTGAAACTATTCATAAATTTAATATTAATATATTTATAATTTATAAATTAATTATAATTGTATAAATATTGTTACATCTGAAGTTTCCGTTTTGTTTCCGTTTCTGTTTCCGATTTTCCGATAGAAAGCGGAAATGGATGCGGAGCGGAAACACCCTTTCCGTTTCCGTTTCCGACCCGCAATTTCTTATAGGAAGCGGAAGCGGAAACACCGATTTCCGATTCCGACTCCGACTTCGACCCGTTGGCACCCTACTTCCGTCTCACGTATTTTTTTAGGAAGAGCTAACGTCGGCTTTAGGCTTGTTCATAATCCAAAAAATAGATATTTTCAACAATTTCAAAATAGATATTGTCTAAAAAATTCAAAAAAAAAAAGATATTGCAAAAAATAAAAAATCAAATATTGTCAAAAATACAAAAAATCTAAATAATTTCAAACTCAAAAACTCGATGTTTTCAACTAAATAATAAAAATGAGTAGATCTGATCAACCACTCACAGTGTGAAAGTACTTTGGCTCTTCACATTATTCACTCAAATCTCACAGTTTCTTCATTATTTTTGTCTGAGTCTTACTCACATCATCCTTATGATCTGTCTCTCCTCCTCAGTCCCACCCATGATATGAATTTCAAACTTATTATCTCACCAAGTCCTTCCCAAGTCCCATACGTATTCTCCCTCATCTCAATGACTTAATGAGAAGACTCTCTATGTGTGAACTTGGCAGTTCTTCAGTACTTTGTTTCAACTATGTGAGTGACTGAGTTGTGTATGCTTGTTGTTGTTAACTTGTTTAGTTTTCTTTCGTGCTTTGTTTATTTCTTTAATTACACAAAAAGACCAAAAAAATCAGAAAAGCAAAACCCAAAAAAACACTAAGCTCTGCACTTCACAGGTAAGTTTAGGTAAGTATCTCTAACTCTACCCATGCATCTTACTATATGGTACCAACATTACTATATCATCTCAAGGACCAACTGGTTCTCAATGTGTTCTAGGATCTAAGTTCTCCTTCAACAAAAATAGTGATGATCTAGGTGCACATTACTAATCGCTAGATAGTTTGTTGGGTTAAATAAGTTTGGGGACGATAGATTCAGGCCTGCGCTGCAGTTGCAGGTAGCTCCTTGGCCCATTCTTATTCGGATTAATATATTATCCTTGAGTATTTTCTATTTTCTCCTTTCTTTGCATATTAATTTGATGATTTCTTTTTATTTTAGCCCAGTATACATCATGTAGGACTTTGACCTTCATGCCTCATGATTTGTCAAGGTTGTTTCCCTAGTGATGGCTAATCATGCTTAAGTTTATTGAACAAGAAATCCTATTCCACTTACAATTTGAAGGTCTTCTTTGAGTTAGTCCCTTGGTCCAGTTGGCTAATATGGCTTATGTCCGGAACTTTCTCCCTCCATTCATCCAAATCAGCTTAAATATTCTCCTTGATTTGTCTTGGTTGCGAACCGCTCCCAGACCTTGAGTAATCGTGACCCACCTGGCACGCACATGCCCTCCCAAGTCAAAACCTGTAGGCTAATCGGCTAGAGTACCTCTTAATCAAGAGGTTGATCGTCCTTCTTTTACTTTCCTTTTTTTTGTCATTTCAGATAGGAGCCGTCTGTGCTCGCTCTTCCTTGTGGTAAGTTTAGAGTCTTCCAAAGAATTTTTATCACTTATTGGTTGTGACGGGTGTCTCTTTACCTTAATGCCACTTTTCAGTCCACTCCGCTTCATCATCGCTCCATTCCATTTCATTACACTCTGCTCTCCTTTTACTTCGCTCCTCTGCAAAGTGGGCATCAAGGAGGGGCAATCTGTAGACACCCATTTTTGGCCTATAAGTTGAGCATATTTCTTGTCTATATTGTTGATGTCCCAAATTGGTCATCACTGTAGAGTCCTTCTTTGGCTCATCATGAGCCCATTCACCCTTAATTTCAAGCCCAATCTCATGCCTATGGCCAAGATCCACCCGAAACATCAAAACTGTGCAATCTGCCCTATCCTCTAAACATGCCTTCACTTTGAGAGCTCATAACTTCCTTATTTATAATCTAAATCGAGCATATCATACCATCATTGTGTAGCCCTCTGAGTCTAGAATCCAACACAATAAACAACTTATCAATCCAATGTCTGTGGAGAGAGCTACGACCCATTTCATGGACCCTGCATGCATTGCCCTGTTGTCGCGACTGGGTGCATGGTCACGACAATAATGCGACCCCACGACTCATCACGACAGCGCCATGCACATAAACATGTTTTTACGTAATTTTTGGCATCTCCTTCCATCCTAGAGCCTATCCCAAGTCCCTTTGAGTTGGATTATGACCCAAACCTCCTATCCTTATCCCTAGGGAGCCCCCAAGTCCATCAAAACTCAAGATAGACTCTACATCTCTTCTCATGCATAGACTTTCTCTCTAACTCGGGATTGGACTCTCTCTTCTCTTCCGCTCTCTCTCTCTCCTCTCATCTCTCTCTCTCTCTCCTCTCCTCTCTTCTCTCCTCTCTCTCTCTCTCTCATCTCTATCTATCTTAAACACATCCTAGGACTCTATAGGAAAGAGGAGAAGGCTACCACCACGTGGAGAGACCCCTGGAGGCTCTGCTCACCAAGCTTCATCGCCCCAAACAAAGAGCAAGGTTGTTCTTCCCATTTCCTATCTTCTCTCTCCTCTCTCTCTCTCTCTCTCTCATATCTCCTCTAGGATCAGTAGGGCTTGCACGACTTGTGGAGATTTAAACATGCCAGATCTGCTCAAGAGGCCTTAATCAAAGTTGTTCTACTCTTCTTCAGATTCGTCTTCAAAGTAGAATCACCTCGATTGGTGGTATGTGCCCAAAGTTACAGTAGATTATTCTTCACCTTCTCTCTCATATCCTCCTAGACCAGCGAGATTATCATGCCTTCCACAACCCAAACGAGGGCATATCACTTCAAGGATTCTTCATGAAAGTTGTTCCCCACGACTTCCTCTACGATCTACAATTAGAATCACATAAAATGAAGGTTTGTGCTTAAAGATACAATGGATTATTCTTAACATTCTTTCTCATATTGTGATCCAGACCAGCATTGAGTGCAGCCTCTCTACAGCCTGAACAAGGGCAGTCCAATCTTTAGGCTCTTCCTCAAAGTTGTTCCCAACTTCCTCCTCTAACCACATGAATAGGGAGCACCTCAATCCGATCTTTGTTATTTGAGTTATCAAGTTTTCTTTCTTTTCCCATGTTTCTGCATGCATGGCACATCCGTGCGCCCTCTCTCTCATCTCATTGCTTTAAACACATTCATAAATAACACATATACCTAATATTAGCCCAACAGGGGTTTACAAACCCTTCCTGGTGAGGTCTATCCCCATATTCACGTTCATTCTTTAAAGGGGACTAGTTTCTACACTTCTCTAGTTCTAATAGGGTTTTCTTTCTTTGTTTGTACATCTCCTTTCATTTTGTAGGCACAAACAATGAGGAATGTGAGACCTTTCATTTTTGACCAGCCGAGGAAGGAGGAAGAAGCTTCTCACATCTCCCATATATTTGAGCTTCCACGTGATCACGATCCAGGAGTAAAGGGGGAAATCGAACGAGTTTCTATCTGTTCTATTGTTCTTCAAGTTCAAACTGGTTCTGTACTTAAACTTCATCTCATTCATTGCGTGCTGTGAGAATTGAGCAATCCTTGTGCTCAATTTCATGTGTGTGTGTGTGTTTTGATATGAGATCTTGATCATCTCAAATTGTGTGTGTGTGCTTCATACTTGCTAGATAAACAAATTGTGTGTGTGTGGACGGTTGGATGTAGGATACACAAGTTGTGTAGTCCGAACCACCTTAAATCCTTGTGTTATTGTGGTTTGAATTCTTTCTACGCTAGATGATTGATAGGCACGCTTGTTAATCAATTCTACTATCATCTAGTTATCTTTAAATTCTTATTTCACACAGTATATTTGTCTTAATTCGGATCTGTGCACACTTCAGAATTCCATAATTCCTATAGATCTTAAATCTGCTAAGTGTTTGGTCTAATATGGTAGAAGTCTATTCAACCCCCCCCCCCCCCCCCCTTCTAAATTTCTTCATAGCTATTTCCGCAATCTTTCAAATCTTTTCGTGGAGTAATGAAAAATATTATATTCATGAGATAAAAATGTTATTAAGTATATTAAGGATTTTATGATAAGCATGAATTTTGTCACCACCAATAGTAAAAGGTTAATACTTAGAATGGTCTAGTAGGAGCTCCCTTTCGTTCTCCAATCTATATGACCATTGTTCAGTAATTGATTGGCCTCCAATCAAAGTTTCTTTGATCTCTAATCAATATTTTCCTTGTCCTCTAATCGAATCAGAGTTAAGTATAATCTCTTAAGTGTTTGTGTTTTGTCAGACTAGTGGAAATGGTCGTCATCATTTGACCCCTTTGGCCTGTCAACTTTCTGGCATAGACCCTTATGCCTATCGAAACAACTCATACCTTTTCCAGAGATCACGTTGTTGGCCTGTGAAAAATCTTCCACTCATCATCCCATCAGTCATCTCTACTGGATTAGTATCTTCCTTAGCCCTACATGTTGGTCATATGTCTGGATCCTCTTGTTAGTATCGCCCCACTTTGAACTTTAACCCCTTTATAGCCTTGGTGACCATCCTCTCAGCCAACCTTCTGACTATTGCTGCTGGGAAAATTTTAAGGTTAGAGCTTGGAGCCGTTGTAGCTTTCTGGCAGTGTTGGCCTACCAGTTTTCAAGAGGAGCTTTGGTTGGATTTTCTTCCCCACATTAAGGTAGGCATAACCAGATGTTCCCTGTCATCCTGATTTCCTCGTTGCTACATGAACTTATGCATTCTACGTTATGGCCTCATTGGAAAGCTCTTATGACTCTCTCCCTGGGATGGTTATTTAGGACAATCTCATTGTTGGCATCATACATGAGTTGTCAGCCATGACGACGGTTCATCCCACAAGTTAAAACGTGGGTGTTTAGGCTCAGTTTGCTACGCATCATTTAGTTATGTATATGTACATGTTTACTTCTTGTTTCAACATGAGATTAGCTATATGTTAAACCTCCCAGGAGAGATTTGATGATGCCTTGATTTGTTTAGGTTCTAAAACTTTTTATTATTGCATGCATGATATCTATCTTGTGCAATTACTATTCTTCATGTCTACTCTATAGCTTATGTTTGGTTCTGTCTACTGAGTTTCTTTAGAACTCATGCCTTTGGTTGAACCCATTTCAGATTCTTCATCCTGATGTGGTGCCCTCATCAAGCCAACCTCCTTTACTATATATGTACTTCAGGCTGGATGATCTGAAGGATAAACTATGATTATGTTGTAGCGATGGCATCTTTTGTACTTCAGGCATGTAACTAATGAATAAACTATGGTATTGTATCTATGTTTGTGTGCACTGGTTTGGTGTAGTGATCTACACTTAATGTTTTTACCATGTACTGCTCTTATGATTGGTCTACATAAGTATTTCATGCAGCATAGAAGACCTCCCGATAACAGTGTGTGTAAGATCTTCCATTTTGTGTATATGAGCGTCACCTCTTAAGCAGCCGAGAGGGGTGTCACGTCACTACAAAAAATGGTTAGGGGTAGCACATTTTTTTATTGCTTAAGTGTAATTGTGGTTTGGGGATAGGACACTCTATGAACTGTTATGTGTGCTTGATCCCCAACTAGTCCCATTTTTTCTTACATGCCTTACTCTGCTAGGTTCTAGAGCCGTGTAGGGGTGAGCATGTGATGAGATTGTGGCTATCCATAGCCATGGCTTTGTCAGCTCAATGTTGAGTCCTCATATGCCTAACTCCAGGAGCAAGAGGTGGTTTGGCATGGGGCAATAATCGGGTGGTAAGACACCAGTGGGCACTCTGATTGTGAGATTAATAGTCACATTTTTTACCACCATAGCTAGAGCCTGTGTGTTTGGACTAAAACCAATGACCACGAGTCGGCTACTCGGGTTCAACTATGCAGCACTATGTCTTCTGATCCTTGGGTGAGTGAGTGGACTATGCTATTAAAGAATGCATAAAGGTTTCCCTTAATAGTACAACTATCTTCTATTAGTCTTGAGCACCCTACTACTGGTTCCTAGTCTACCCACCCATGTTGTGTTACTATTAACATAGTGTTGCTTGTTGTGTATGGTTGTTTCTTCTTAGTTAAGACTAGAGTTGGCTATGATTTTTCCCTCATGATAGTTTATTTTCCTTTAAAATTATGCAATATTTTCACCACACCATTATTGTTATTAGTCTATGTCATTTTTAGAACTTGTTGCCTTATTTTTTATTGAGTGGAAAGATTGGGGACCCCTACTAAGCCTATGACTTCATGAGCTCATCCCTTACTTTGTAGGTAAGGGATAATAACAAGCATGTACTTTGGACTGAGTAGTGAAGATCAATGTCTTCCTTCTTGTACTACTAGTTAGTTTAGTAGCACTTTCTCTAGATATATGTCCCTTAAGGATTTGTACTTTACTTTTGTACTTGTACCATAAATTGAGACATTGTATCATATAAATGATGAAATATCTCTATAGTTATAGTTACTTTAGTTTTTTCTTCACTTGTCTAGACTGCAAAACAATCTTTTCGAGTATCCTGGCTTGTGGGTGACAGAGTAGAATCAAATCCTTATTGGGTCTCGAATCTTGAGTTGCTATAGCCTCTGCACCATAGGTTAGGTGGAAAGGGGAATCCCTGGTCACTGCTCGATCCATGGTCTAGAGCATCCAAAGCAAACTAATGGCCGCTTCAATCTATGACTTGTTGATCTCTTGTAGACGAGCCTTGATCTTGTGGAGAAGTATTCAATTGGCATTTTCTTCTAATCCATTGGCTTAAGGATGGTCGACTGAAGTATAGTGTTCCAGATGCCTAGCTCGGTGCGTTGCACGTGGAAATTGGTGTTGTCGAACTGCCTTCTGTTATTTATGGTGAGTACTTGGAATACCAAAGTGGTAGATGGTTCTTCTCTATGCAAACTTCCTTGTAGTTATCTTAATGATATAAGGCAGAGCCTTTGGTTTGACCCACTTGGTGAAGTAGTTGATGAGGAAGTTTTTTTCCACCTATGTTTTGGGAAAAGATCCAAGAAGATCTAAACCCCACCGGGTAAAGAGAAGTGGCTTCATGAGTGAGTGCAGGATGGTCGTCGAATGATGATGCAAGGGCTGGAACTTTTGACATTGATCACACCAGCGAGCAAAGTCGATGTAGTTTTGCTGAAGGGATGGCCACTATTACCCTCACAGAAGAAGACTACACGGAAGGGTTCTTTCTCCAATGTAGCTATCACATAAACCTTTGTAAACCTGCATCATTGCCTATCTAGCCTTGGTCAAATGTAAACACTCGAGGAGAGGTGTTGTGAGTGAGTAGTGATAAAGTCGCCCATCCACAATCATGAAGTGGGCAGCCCAAACTCTAACTTGCCGAGCTTCTACATGGTCATTATGAAGGTGCAGATGTTGCAGAAAGTCCAGGATGGGATCCATCTAAGAGGGCTTGCTATCGATGGCATTGACTTGAGGGTCAAGATCTTTGATGCTCAACTGTTAGAGCTCTTTAACAAAGATAGACTAGGAGGTCGTCGCTACCAGGGAGGATGCTGGGCAATAAAGGGTGTCCACTCAGGAGTCTTTGCTCTAGGGGTGTGACATACCTCAAACTAGAGTGGGCCATTGATGATTCCTAGGTCTTTGAACTCTCCTTAGACCTAACTAGGAGAGAATCCTTGTAGGCTTGAAAGCGGTTGGCTCCCAAGTGCTTCACCATATGGATGCTTGAGATGAGGGCTTCATACTTGGTGACATTGTTGGAGGCCTAGAAGTTGAAATGGAGAGTGTGGTGTACCTCGATCCCTTCAAGTGAGGAGAGGAACAGACTTGTGCCATTACCACTAGATTGAGAAGATCCATCAATATAGAGCTCCCAAGTAGGTCCGATGGTTGGATCTTCATCCTCCTCCAAGAAAGTGCACTCCACTATGAAGTCGTCCAAGGTTTGGGCCTTGATGGATGTCCTCAATGAGAAGTCAAATTCTTCTAGCTTGATCGCCCACTTGACCAAGTGCCCCTAGGTGTTAGGGCATTGCAAGGCCTAGTGCAGGGACTAGTCGGTAGGAATGATGACTGAGTGGGTGAGGAAGTAGGGCCAAAGCTTTCTCACATCCATGGCCAGGCAAAGGCAAATTTCATGTCCCATGAGTGTCAGGCTTTGGCTCCATGGAGGATTTTTCTGATGTAGTAGACTGGGTGCATTCCTCCTCTTGAGTGTGTACAACACTCAGGGTACCTGGCTTCACGACTAGGTATAGGAACAACTGCTTGCAAGGCAAGGTTCAAGGGTTTTAAAAGGATGAGGTGAGGAACTTTCCCTTGAGATCTGAAAATGTGATCTCGCATTCCTCAGTCCAGTAAATCTATCCACCTTGGCCCTATGACTGATTTGCATGTCAGAGCAATTTGAAGAAGGGCAAGTATTAGTCAGTGGCCCTTCACAGAAAGTGGCTTAGTGCAACAATTCATCCTACTAAGCATTGGATATCATGGGCCTTTCTAGGTCAACTTATGTCTAGCTCTACCTAGATTTGGTCGGGGTTGGCTTCTATCCGCTGGTGAGTGACAAGAAATCTAGGGAACTTTCTAGATCACACTCTAAAGGCACACTTGCTTGGATTTAGATTCATGTTGAACCTTTGAGGGGTGGCCAAGGTCTACTGGAGGTCGGCCTGGTGGTTGGAGACATGAAGGCTTTTGACGAGCATGTCATTGATGTAGACCGCCATGTTCTGGCTGATTTGTGACTCGAACATGTAGTTGACCAGTTGCTAGTAGGTGGCGCCCTATTTTTAAACCAAGGGGCATCCTTGTATAGCAGTAGAACCCTAGGTCAGTGATGAATGTGCTCTTATTAATCTTATGGTAGCTACAGTACACATCTTGGAGGCTTAGCACCTCATGCCCACACATTGCATCAACCAACTAGTAAATCTACAACATGGGAAAGCTATCTTTAGGGATGACCTTGTTGAGGTTGATGTGATTGATGCACACATTCCACTTGCCATTCCTTGTAGGAACCAAGACCATGTAGGCAACCCACTAAAGGTATTGTGTTGGCTGGAGCAATCTGGTGTGTAACTTGCCACACCCACCTATTCCTAAATGACTACTTGTGGCTCAGGGTTGCATTGGTGTCTCTGCCGTTAACTGGGCGGCATTGGGGATGCATGGTGAGGTAGTGGGTGTTCACCTCTGGAGGGATGCGTGGAGGTCGTCCTCTGACCAAACAGACACATCCTATTTAGATTTAAGGATGTGTTGGTAGGTTACTTTTTCCTCTTCAGAGAGGAGGAAAATGATTCACAAGATGTGCTCTCGGTTGTACCCACATGGATGAGGTATAGGTCCTCCATTAGGGCTCCATTATGTAGTCCATCCTTGGCCTTTTTTCTACTAGGGCTATCTCTGACATCTTCTCCAAGGTGGAAATCAGGTAATAATGTCGAGATTCCTACTAGTCTCATCGAGATTTTCCTAGTCCATAAGGGGTGAGAAACTTCAAGTTCTTATGGAGCGATGACGAGACCCCCTAAACTGCCTAAGGATGCCATGCCCAATGATGGCATTATAGTCGAGCATTCCATTGATGATTTGAAGTCTGCCATTCTAGTGACATGATCATGGGGCACGGTCTTTAGGGTAATCGAGAGGATGATCCATCCCTCAGGGATAACTCTGGAGCCAAAGAACCTATAAAGGGGAGTCCGGAGGTGCTGAAGTTGTGATACATCCACACCCATCAAAAGGAGATGGTTGTACGAAATAATGTACATCCAACTTATATTATCCACAAGAATTTGACACACAATATAGTGATTTATAGTGTCTGACATCACTGCGACATCAATGTAAGGAGTGGCAAAGCCTGCAAGGACATTGTTAGAGAAGACAATGGGCTCGGGTTCCATTGGTAGGCCATAGCATTGTGTGGAGCTCCGCTTGACTTGACTTACACACCTCTTGTATGAATGATGTCAGCCATTGCTATCACCCTTGAAAGAAAGCCCATAAGAGATCATCATTATCTCTTTTTCTCGCAGATAGTTGTTGATGGGCGAGGACATGTTGGCCTTCTATGGTAATCACTTCCCTGGCTTGGCCATGAGCTTATCGAGGAGGCCATGTTGGATGAGGTCCTCAATGGCATCCTAGAGTTGGACACACTCCTTGGTGTCATGACCATAGTCATGATGGAAGCAACAATACTTCTTGGATTTCCTCTTCCTAGGGTTGCTCCTCAACTTCATTGGCCATGGTCGGAAGAGGAGTTCATTGCATATCTCCATGAGGATCTACTTCGATGGAGCTAAAAGAGGAGTGTATTGCTTGTAGGCTGGGCTACCTCAATTGTGGTTGCAGTCATAGTCATAGTGCTCCTTCTTGCCTCAGTCATGTCTAGGGTGCTCGACAAATCTCTTCTTCTCTCTAAGATCACTTCTCGATGCTCGACTGAGGGTGGGTATGCTCTTCTCATAGATGGCATGCCTTTAAGCAAGTGCCAAGAGCTCTGGGAGAGTTGAGGGTGTTTGCACTCCCAAGGTTTAATATTGGAGGATGATGTCATACGTGCCCTGTGCCATTGCAATAGTGGCAATTCCCATGTTGAGGGAAGGAATGTTAAGGGTTCTTTCTTGAAGTGAGCAATGAATTCTCAGAGGGGATTGTTGCTACCCTGCCTGAGGGAAAGTAGGCAGGCAATAATCTTGGCCTCCTTCCTATTGTTAAGGAAGTTTTCCTTGAACATGTGCTTCATTTGCTTTAAGGAGGCAATGGATCCAGTGGGAAAAGACACAAACCATGCATAGGCATTCTCTTGAAAGGTGATTGTGAAGGCTAGACACTTTACAACATCCAAAGCCTGGTGGAAGATTAGGTAGGATTCAAAGTTGTTGAGGTGCTCAATCAGGTTGGTGGAGCCATCATATGTCGAGATCGTAGGAAATTGGAGCTTTAGAGGAATTGGCACCTGTAAGGTCTATCATGAATGAGGCCTGGAAATCAATATCACTTTCCACCAGCTCATGACTCGAGCTGCTCGACTGATGTCATCTAAGTAGCAAGCCTTCCCCTCGAGCTTTCACTCGGGGTCACCACTGTGCTGAAGCCGCCATGCCATGCCAGAGTTGGGAGTACTATATGGGATCCCCCTAGTATGCGTCTAGAGAGGTAGTGTACAAGGTTTGTTTATGCTATATGCTGGGGCTAGACATCGCCTAACTTTTGAAAGAGGGGATCTAGCTATGCGCTTTTGTGTAGTCTGTCAATCAAGGAGGCCATGATAGGTCTCTGCTAGTGCATGGAGCTGGTTCCACATGGCTGCCAACTCTTCTATCATAATTATGGTGGGGGCTTACAGTCAGGGTCCTCGCTAGTCACTAGCTTTCCTATTGCATAATGCTACCCAAGAAGCGGCTCCACGACCATGGTGGTTGTGTAACAATAAAATTTAATGTTGGCTTTCTCAGAAATTATAAACTCCTTTAAATGTAGTGTACATGCTTAGGGAAAACTTAGGTATTGATCCCAAAGGACTATGTGACAAACCCTGTCACATGCCGGTATCATTCCGATCACGCGTACCCCAATCGAGTGTCAACGGACTTCGGTAACAGGATTGAATTTGAAACCACTATAATTATCAAAAAATATACTGATTCCAAAAATATGAGTTTGAGAACTCTTGGGTTACGGATATCAAGATTAACTCGATTTATTGATTTTTAGGGTAATTTTCACTTGAAGAAATTTTATTTTAAAAAATTAAACTAAAATCATGAAAAAATGTATCACCTTCCAATTAGCTTATGTTAGATATTTCATCTTGATTAGACATCATTTGAATGCTAAATTGAAAGACCAAATAGGCCAATAGGAATTAAAACCTATTTACATAACTATTACGCCTTATGTAATCAGGGGTTACGTAAGCTACTTAACCCCCAAGTAAACCTGCTATAGGTGTTGGAATATGTGGTAAGAGCTAGGAGAAACCCCTCCTGTCGTGGCTAAAGCATTGAGTTGGGGGAAATGAGAAGGTTTTTTCATCATACGTGTGTCACTCTACGTGTTTTGCATGCATGAAACTTAAACACTATATAAACTCCCTTTCGTCGCTCTGGGATATGCTTTGGCCACCTATGTCTCCTTTTCCTATTGCTGCTACTGTTGCTCCTGGTGCTAACGAAGGCTGTGTTTGGGAAAGGAGAAGAAGAGATGGTGAATTCTTTGGTTCACTCATTTGTACTCTCTACTCTCTCTTTCCATTACCTCAGTCATCTCCTTAATGTCTAAGCATGTTAGCCTATTTAGAAATCTTCTTGCACATGTCGAATAATGAATCTTAAGTGCAAGACCACACTTGGGATCAATAACTCTCGTTTCGAACCTCAACAAGAAGAGAAACCAACCAAAATGGGTCTGTGTCGCCGAAATCGATCGATCGACCGACCAAATAATTCCTAGGCGATGGCTACACTGATAGAACCGGTTGGCCGATGTTCCCAGATCAGTCGACAGATTTCATCAGTTTGGTTGACCATTCCCCATGCTCACATCTTGTTGATTACCTGTGACATTCAATCGACCAAAACACAGAGTTCGGTCAACCGATATCCTCTGATTGGTTGACCAATTTCATTATTCTAGTCGATTGATTTTGTTCTCATTTTTGGGGATGAAGCTCTATGAGGTTCGGTCGACAAAAACACAAAGTTTGGTTGGCCGATCCCCTAATTGGTCGACCGACTCTGCTCGAATCTTGAAACACAAAGTCTTCAACATACCCTACCCTCAAATCCACCTAACCTTTTCTTTAGGACAATCTAACTTGTTAACTAGGCTTTCTTGGAACAACTCTTGCAACAACATTGATACATTAAGTTCCTTGCTCTCCTATAATACTCAAAGAATTACTTACACTGTTGAGTTGACCTTTGAGATCTTCAAGAACCAACTATGCAAATTTCAAACATATAATTCTTGTCTTGTGTTATATTCCTTGAAATTCCACTTCAAAGTGACTCATTCTCTATGAAACCCCATCATTAGTAATTGTTGCCCAAGAACCATATTTGAATATTAGACAAAGATTGGAAATGGGATGACACATTATTAGGTCTTCGGACTCTCTTGGACTAATGTCTATGCAAATAGGGTCGATCTAGTTTCGGGAAGAGCACCTAAATTCATTTACTGACCGTGCGGAGCGATAATAGATCTACTAGGTCTGTGGCATGACACCATTATATGCTAGATTGGTCAACATATTCATGAATTACTACATGATTTGAATAAGTTACTACTTGCTTGACATGGTGTAGGGCAACTCTTTTTAAGTACTTTATTTGATTCGGTTATCTTCTATAGATATTGAACATGGTCCTTTTGCTCTTGATGCACCTGATACAATTTTTTGACATATTATCGGCACTACTATTCTGTAAATTTCTTGCAACCGTCAATTCCTTTCTTTCCTTGAAAGTAGAGGGTTAATCCTACTGGGTACGACTACTCATTCAATCCCACCCCTTTCAGGTGATTAGGAAGGGACAAGCTCAAGAGGGAAAACATGCATTGAGTGCCATCACAACAATTAGAGCTGATAGTTTCTCCTTTTTTTTTTGACAAGTCAGTTATGTTTAGTTGTAACATTAGTCGACTATTAGTACGACAGTCTATATGTAGTTTCTGCTGCTGTTATGTAAATACACATATAAATAGGGATTTGTTTTTCAAATTTGAATATATGTCACTTTTCGATAAATCCCAATTTATTGGGACTTGACAGGCTACCTATGTAGTGACCCTGAATATTTATGTCGAAATAGGCTCCATATCCAGACCCACCTCTAATGAACAGACTAACATCTTGCAAGGGATATCACATACACGTGTCAAGTAAGAATGAAAACGACAACCACACTGTATCAAAATACATGATAAAGGACATGATCTCATACACATTTACAAAATTACATTGTCTCAATATATTATTACATGTTCAAAAGAAAAGGTACAACAACCTGGGGTATACCCCAAGGTGCACAACAAGAGCAATAGCTCACTTAACTGCTGGTGGTAGAAGTCAGCCCTCGAGAACCACACTCACTACTAAACACATGAAAAGAGCCTATAGGGGTGTAAGCCTCACGAGTCATTGTCTTAGTAGGGAAACCCCCAAAAATAACTCACAAAACTTAGGAGTAACCACAAAAAGTAGGTACAACTCATAACCACACTCGTCAGCTCAACTATAACAATTTAAAGAAATAACAGGAGTAACAAGAAATTAACATAACTAACAGAAATAATCTCATGAACCCAACTAGAACAAAGAACCACAATTAAAGATAGCTAAATGGTAACACTAACTAATGAAGTACCATGAACCACCATTATTAAATCAACTAAGCAGTTAAACGAAGAAGTTCAACACCAAACATATTCTCAAAACACCACATAGCCCTAACCATAAGCTCACTAGGCTAAAACATCTATCACATAATATAAACATAATCCATTATAAATTGATGACCACTAGCATGATGTACAAAACTAACCACTACTACTACAAAAGTAAGACCCAGCCCTCTCGGGCCCTTAGCCCCGTCCTCATGGTCGCGACGGACCCCCAGAGGAGCGGTCGCAACATGCTTTTGGTCACGGCACACCTAGCCGTCACGTTCTAGTCGCGATGGGGGTAGGCGTCGCGTTCTTGTCGTGGCATTTGAAGGTGACACAACTTTGCTCTGACCGTTCTGACTGCCTGCCCTTTGTGTCAGAACGGCCTTGTCGGGTGTCAAGTGAGTGCAGCATTGACACGACCTGGAAGTCCGTCGTGTTAATATTTTCCCGGTCTTCAAGATTTGACCGCTTTTGGTGTCGGGATGGGGTAGGCAGTCGCGACAAGGTTGTTGTCGCACCGGCCCAACCCGTCGCATCTCTGGGCCCGTCGGTTGAAAACCGAGGCAGGCACCCATTTCCCCCTCTCTCCTTCCTTTTCTTCCTTTCTTCTTCTTCTTCTTTTTTCTTCCTCTCCCAAGCTCTCTTGGGTCCTTTGGCTCGTTCGTGGTGCTCGTGGCAAGGAGGTGACATCTCCTTGGTGTAGGCAACGTCCGTGTGGTGCTAGGAGCGAGGAGGAGGTGGCCATTTCGACGTGAAGGCCCCAACAGGTTGGCTCTACTCTTTGAGGTAGGGACCCCTCTTTCCCTCTCGTTCTAGCATGCTCCCCTTCCCCTTGAGGTTCTCGTTTTCCCATTATATTTGGGGTCATGGGAGTGAGATCCATGCTCGTGAATGGAGAGGTTTCCTTTGAGTGTAGATCTCCATGTTTATTCCATGATCCGTGGGGTTGTGAGGGTGGTTTGCCTATTTCTATGCTTTCCTAGTGTTTCCCATGCTCCCCTCCCCCTATTGGTATGGTTTGTACCGATTTTGGGGTGGTCCTTGGGAGGACTATACCGGGACCCCTTTCGGCTAAGATCGTGACTGGCCTATGGGTCGTGATGATGTCGCGATGCATGTGCCGACCGTGACAACTTTGGCTGTCGCGGCAGGCATGGGCGCCGCGACATCATCACGGCGGCCAAGGGCATCACGACAGTATCAAATACAGGTAAGTTCTTGTGGAGTTCCGTTTCCCGTGGAGTCTTCGCCATTTTCGGTTCTTACTGTACCCGTGGCACCAGTGCTAGTTCTTAGTACGGTCCTACACTAGTTGTTCGCCTGGTGCTTGGCACCTGAAGGATTGTCCCGTGAGAGAGGTTGTTACCGTTTACCTGGGACTCCCATTGTCGTGCACCTTAGAGGGAGCGTTCGGGGCGACGGGCGTGCTCGAGTCACGTGCTCTGGAGCAGAGGGAAAAATGGTGGTAAGGACAACGGCGTCAAGTCATTTGTAGAGCTCTTTGGGTTGGTCTGGGACGCCGAGGCCGGTTGGAGTTCTTCCTAGCGCAGACCAGTCAGTTCTTATTCTCACTACCTCGTTCTTTGTGGCCCCGGAACCACCTAGAGAGGCCAGGCGTGGGACCGAATGTGGGGTTCTCATGTTGAGAAGATTGAGCTCACATTCTAATTAATCAATACAACATGTTTTTGATGATGAACATTGATGAACATTGATGTGCAATGATGTACAATGCAAACAAGTGATAAACAATGTGAATTGAGTTTTATATGCATGAGATCTTCAAACAATAACTTGTCATAACAACTTGGTACAATGCTTGATTTTATGCTCATAATATCTCACTAATTATGTTTACTTTTGTAGGAGATATACCATGCAATACATGTGCCAAAAATAAGCTTGAAAGATCAAGTAAAAGTCAAAAGACAAGGTACCTGTCGACAGCAAGCAAGGACCTGTCGACAGATACAACCAGTCAGAAAGCAACCAGTTCTGCCAAGGCATTGCCTGTCGACAGTAGGAGTGCCCCTGTCGACAGATGCAACCAGTCCGAAGATCAAAAGCTCTGGAAGGCCTGCGCCTGTCGACAGCAGCAGACCACCTGTCGACAGATGCACACAGACAAAGCCTTCAGTCTTCTGGTTCTTCACAAGTTATCTGCGCCTGTCGACAGCAGGTGCAAGACCTGTCGACAGACAAACCGAAAATAATTACGGGAAGTTTTGCAAGTTGCCAAACTTAGTGTTTCTATGGAGTACGACTCTCCATATGTTAACACTCATATATAAGCAACATTTTGCAACAAATCTCGTACACAAGCAGCCTCCAAGCAAAAACCCTAAAGAGTTCTCACAAGAAGCCTTGTTCTGCTGCTCTGCTTCAACCTACGCCCAGAACCAAGAACGGAAGACTTTTGCAGTGGAAGGTGAAGTCGGACGTCTTGGATTCAAGAATCTACATCAATATCTGATCTCAAAGTCGAAGCTTGGACTCCAGGAGGACGTTCAGAGGAAGAGTTTGCTAATTGGATCTGTTCTTCAACTCTCAAACCCTTCCCTGTTCTTTCTATTCCATACTTGTGTGTGTGTGTGGTGTTTCAAGCGGTTGTTGTGCTTGATACATGTGTGTGTGTGTTAATCTGATCGTGGGTTCACATCATATAAACACTGTGTGTGAGTTGTAGTTCGTGAACTAGCTCATAAACAGGTGATTCTGCGTGTGTGTGTGGCCTGTGGATGTAGGATACACGAGTTGTGTACTCCGAACCACGTAAATCTACTTGTCTCGTGGTTTGCACGAATTTGAGTTAGATGTTAGTAGGCACGACACATTTATACACGTTTGAGTACTTGCTGATTCGTTTGTCAATCACTCACACACATCCACACATAGTCCGATTATTGCTAACACTTTAATTGTCTGTGCTATTGCAAAAGAGGGCGTTAAGCTTTTAAATTTTCCGTAATCTATTCAACCCCCCTTCTAGATTACCATTTAGGGAATTCTGCATCTCTTTAATTAGTATCAGAGCCGAGTTTCTCCGATTTACTGCTTTATCTGGTTGATCCTACGATCAGGAGATTCACGGTCAAATGGAATCTAACAAGGGGTATATGGCCGAGGGACACTCAGTGACCAGGCCACCCTTCTTTGATGGCACTGACTATCCGTATTGGAAAAATCGAATGCAGGTTTTCTACGAGCACAAAATTTCGAACTTTAGAAAATAGTCAAAAAGGAGCATATGAATTGCCTCAGGACGAGGATACCTGGACTAAGGACCAGATCGCCAAGGGGACACTCAACTGGAGCGCCCTCAATATGATGCAATGCGCCGTCCACCCAAAGGAGTACTCAAGAGTCTCCACATGCACCTCAGCTAAGGAGATGTGGGACAAGCTTGAGCTCATCTATGAAGGTACGTTCGAGGTAAGAGAATCAAAGGTAAGCATGCTGGTTTCAGAATATGAAATGTTCAAAATGAATAATGATGAAACCATTTCAGACATGTTGCTAGATTCATGATAATCATAAATGGATTGAAAGTCTCAAAAAGGAATACTCGGAGAGTGACTTGGTGAGGAAGATACTTCGGTCTCTTCCATCCTCTTGGAACACCAAAGCCACTGTCATTGAAGATTCCAAAGACCTCTCAAAAATGAAAGTGGATGAATTAATTGGCTCCTTGATGACTTATGAGTTGAATGTTAAAAGAAAAGAAACTGAAGAAAATCCTAGGAAGCCACTTGCCTTGAAGGCTTCCAGGAGGACTTCTTCAGTTTCCAAAAAGGAATTAATTCAGGAAAGTGAAGTCAGTGAATCGTCTAGTGAGAGTGACAATGATGAATGGCTATGCTCACTAGACAATTCAAAAAATTTCTGAAGTTCAAGAGGAGAGGTATAGGTAACTCTAAACCTTTCCAAAAGAAAGATTTTCTAACAAGTTTGATTCTAACAAAAAGTCTGAATTGTTTGCTATGAGTGCAAGAAGAAAGGGCATATGAGAGGAGAATGCCCCGAGCTCAAAAGAAGCTTAAGAAGGACAAATTCACCTTCAAGAAGGCCAAGGCAATGGTGGCCACTTGGAGTGATGAGGATGACGATCAGAACAGCCAAGCTACCTCGGAGATGATGAAGTCCACTGTCTCATGGCGAGAAGTGATGACTCGAATGAGGTAAATTCTTCATTTGAAACATACTCTATTATTCAATGGGAAGAAGCTTACACTGTTCTATTTGAAAAATACTGTGAATTTAAGTCTGAAAATAAAGCACTCAAAAAAATTCAATTCCCTTGTTCATGAGTCAAACAACCATGATGAAATTGAATCCTTGAATAAGGTAATTGAAATGATGAAACTTGATGAACAAACACACAGTGATGAATGGACAACATGAAACTTAAATTTCAAGAAGTTCAAAAGAAAAGAGATGATTTAATGAACTCTCTTGAAAGCCTTAATAGTGAGCATGAAAAGCTAAAGGAGAAATTGGAAAAAGCTGAAAATGACTTAAAAGGTAAGTCAAAAGATTTATCTATTTTTGTCAAAAGTAAGCAAAATTGGATGCTATTTTAGGTTCAAATGTTTATGTTGCTAGACATGGGATTGTGTTTCAAAAAGCAAGCCAAAGGAAATTGGCAAAATCTGTTAACAAACTTCATTGATACCAGCCCAAGTTCAAGCAAACGAACCCCTTCAAAGAATAGGAAAAATCCTTCCAAGGGAAAGAAACAAGAATCTAAAATGGTCAAGTTTGTTCCTGGCCAATCTAAGGAATTGCAACAAGCTCAAGACAGAACAAACAGCAAACTCCTAAAGCTAAATTTATAAGGTAACAAAAAGGAAAAATGCCAATGCATGCTCCCACAAGGTAAGCTCAATGGTGTTCAAAAACCACCATCATGCAACATTTGTAAAAAGGTTGGGCACACTGAAAAACAGTGCTGGAATAACCCAAATCAAATGAAAATCAAACAAGTTTGGATTCCTAAGCATTTGTTATTTGGCATGAATGATACAATGGGACCCAAAGTAATTGGGTACCAAAACCTCTCGTCTGATCCACATGTGCAGGAATGCCTAGCAGCCCACAATCAAAACAAATGGTACCTGGACAGTGGCTGCTCGAGGTATATGACGGGTGACAAAGCCAAATTCAGTTTGCTCGTGAAAAAGACGGAGGTCAAGTGATCTTTGGAGGTAACAACAAAGGCCAGATCATCGGCTCAGGTAAAGTGGTAAGTTTGCCTCTAACTCTATAGACAATGTGCTACTAGTTGATGGCCTTCATCACAATTTGCTTAGCATAAGTCAATTGTGTGATAAAGGTCATAAAATTGTCTTTGAATCCAATTCATGTCAAATTCTTGATAAGGAAACAGGAAGCCTAAAATTTCTGGAAAAAGAATGAATAACATCTACATGGTTGACTTAGATGATCCAGAAAAAAAAAATTTGTGTCTTGTAGCAAACAAACAGGACGAGCTTACATTGTGGCATCGTAGGCTCGGTCATGCTAGTTACAATGTATTGCACAAGATCATGAGGCTTAAGTTGGTAAGTGGTCTTCCTGAATCTCCTTTAACAAGAATGAAAATTTTTGTGATGCATGTGCACAGGGAAAACAAACCTGGAAATCCTTCAAATCAAAGGCACCGGTAAGTACTTCCAAAGCTTATGAACTCTTGCACATGGACCTATTTGGACCTACGAGAACACTCAGTTTCAATGGCAAGCGTTATGATTTTGTCATTGTGGATGACTTCTCTAGGTTCACTTGGGTAAAATTCCTGGCTCACAAGAATGAAGCATTAAGTGTTTTTGAAGAATTCTTCAACAAAATTGAGCATGGGAATGTCAATAAAATCTGCTCCATCCGCACTGATCACGGGGGAGAATTTGACAATAATTCTTTCTCCGAATTTTGCCGGAACCAAGGTATAGACCACCTATTTTCCTCCCCGAGAACTCCCGAGCAAAATGGAGTTGTGGAGAGGAAGAATAGAACCTTGGTGGAGATGGCTCGTATGCTTCTGGTCGAGAACCAATTAGCACGAATCTTTTGGGCAGAAGCGGTAAAACATCTTGCTACATCCTTAACCGAGCCATGGTAAGACCCGTATTCAAGAAAACTCCTTACGAACTTCTGAAAGGTAAGAAACCCACCATTGGGTACTTTAAGTTTTTGGTTCAAAGGTGTTTATACATAACAATGATAAAAATGAATTGGACAAGTTTGAAGCCAAAAGCGATCAAGGTATTTTTCTTGGATACTCTGAACATTCTAGAGCATATAGGGTGTTCAATCTGAAAACTAGAACTGTGGAAGAAACTCCACATGTCATTTTTGATGAATCTCAATCAAGCCTAACATTGTAAATTCCTACAAGTTTGATGACATGGAAGGGACAACACTTGAGGAACTTCAAAGAAAATAAAAAGGAAAAACTCAAGAAGTTTCAAAAGGAAAGAGTGGATTTCTTCGCAGGTACGATGATGAAGATGACAATTGTTTGATTAGAGATCAAGATGAAGCTGAGGAAGATGCTGAAGATGAAGATGACTCCACACTGAGTCGTTTGATGCTCCGGGAGATGTCACTGTTGGTGCTACTGAGCCGTCCATCCGTAAACTGCTAGCTCAGTTGCAACTTCAGATGACCACTGGTTTTGAAAGCCTCAATGCAAGATGGATACTATGGAATCTAGCATTGCAGCTCTAGATTCACGCCTGGACCACGTTGCTCCTGAGCGTCATGCTGATCAACCGGCTCCTTCACAGCCCGCTGATGAAGATGCTTAGATAGCTTAGTTGTCTAGGATTGGGTCTAGTCCTGTAGTCTAAGTTTCATTTTATTCATGTCATGTTTAATGTACTTTTGCTTTTTCTATGGTCATCATGCCATGACTTTCCCTTTACTTCTTATTTCCTTTCATTAGCACCCAATGTCATGTGTATGCACTCATGAAAATCAATGAAAATCTTTGCTCTGTGCATTCTACTTGTGTCTATGGTGTGCTTTTGGATGTTGTCAAAAGGGGGAGAAAAACTCAATTATGCATTAATTGATTAATTTTGTCATCATCAAAAAGGGGGAGAATGTTGGGTTCTCATGTTGAGAAGATTGAGCTCACATTCTAATTAATCAATACAACATGTTTTGATGATGAACATTGATGTGCAATGATGTACAATGCCAACTAGTGATAAACAATGTGAATTGAGTTTTATATGCATGAGATCTTCAAACAATAACTTGTCATAACAACTTGGTACAATGCTTGATTTATGCTCATAATATCCACTAAATGTTTACTTTTGTAGGAGATATACCATGCAAGACATGTGCCAAAAACAAGCTTGAAAGATCAAGTAAAAGTCAAAAGACAAGTACCTGTCGACAGCAAGCAAGGACCTGTCGACAGATACAACCAGTCAGAAAGCAACCAGTTCTGCCAAGGCATTGCCTGTCGACAGCAGGAGTGACCTGTCGACAGATGCAACCAGTCCGAAGATCAAAAGCTCTGGAAGGCCTGCGCCTGTCGACAGCAGCAGACCACCTGTCGACAGATGCACACAGTCAGAGCCTTCAGCCTTCTGGTTCTTCACAAGTTCTTCGCCTGTCGACAGCAGGTGCAAGACCTGTCGACAGACAAACCGAAAATAAATTACGGGAAGTTTTGCAAGTTGCCAAACTTAGTGTTTCTATGGAGTACGACTCTCCATATGTTAACACTCATATATAAGCAACCTTTTGCAACAAATCTCGTACACAAGCAGCCTCCAAGCAAAACCCTAAAGAGTTCTCACAAGAAGCCTTGTTCTGCTGCTCTGCTTCAACCTACCGCCCAGAACCAAGAACGGAAGACTTTTGCAGCGGAAGGTGAAGTCCGAACGTCTTGGATTCAAGCATCTACATCAATATCTGATCTCAAAGTCGAAGCTTGGACTCCAGGAGGACGTTCAGAGGAAGAGTTTGCTTATTGGATTGTTCTTCAACTCTCAAACCCTTCCCTGTTCTTTCTATTCCATACTTGTGTGTGTGTGGTGTTTCAAGCGGTTGTTGTGCTTGATACACGTGTGTGTGTGTTAATCTGATCGTGGGTTCACATCAGATAAACACGTGTGTGAGTTGTAGTTCGTGAACTAGCTCATAAGCAGGTGATTCTGCGTGTGTGTGTGGCCCGTGGATGTAGGATACACGAGTTGTGTACTCCGAACCACGTAAAATCTACGTGTCTCGTGGTTTGCACGAATTTGCATTAGATGTTTGGTAGGCACGACACATTTATACACGTTTGAGTACTTGCTTATCATTTGTCAATCACTCACACACATCCACACATAGTCCGATTATTGCTAACACTTTAATTGTCTGTGCTATTGCAAAAAGATGGCGTTAAGCTTTTAAATTGTCCGTAATCTATTCAACCCCCCTTCTAGATTACCATTTAGGGAATTCCGCATCTCTTCACCGTAGTCCGGCAAGACTACGGCAGTTACTGTTGTGGTTACTTGTGTTCCTACCCCCACTCTGATGAAACGTGGAGGTCTGGACCTGGGTCGAGGGTAAGACGTCGGTGGACGCTCCTGACCGGTTGACTAGTGGAAGTGGTTTCTGTATCTAGTGTCTTTTGTCCAGGCAGAGTTCCTCTGTCTGTGTTGCCAGCCATGTGGTGGTCACGACGTGCAGGTCATACGAAGTTTCTGACCGTGGTGTCTTTCCGTGCCGTTGCTAGTTAGTTACTTTCCTTCTGCACTTTCTTGTGTAGTTTAGAATATATATAGAACTGCTATCATTACTTTGATTTATATTTCTTTCCCACCTGTTAGAGCCAGTAGGAGATTGGTAGTCCCTACTGAGCTTCTGTTGTGAAGCTCATCCCTTCTTTTTTCCAGGTGAGACTTTTCAGCAGTGGCCAGGTACGCGTCGGGCGGAGGAGATGGGGCAGTAGTCGTCGTCCCCGTAGCTAGCAGTGGTACCCCCTTTCAGTTGTACTTCACCCTCGGGGTACGCCCCTAAGGGCTCTGTTCTTCCCTTCTTTACTTGTACTTGCTGTGTGTGTTGGGATTGTACTTAGAGCGTTACGTAGCGGTCTCGCTCTTCCTTCTACTTTCGGGTGTGTGCTCCTAGTTCAGTAGTTGACATTTATTTCCTTTACATATTCTGTTAGACTTGTGTTATAGCCCTTCCGGGTCCCTGGATCCGTGGGCAGCGACCGTGAAAATTGGGTCCTCGGCTTGGGCCGAGGGTCGGGTTCTCGGGGTCGTTACAGTGCAACTCATAGCCACACTCGTCAGCTCAACTATAACAATTTAAAGAAATAACAGGAGTAACAAGAAATTAACGTAACTAACAGAAATAATCTCATGAACCCAACTAGAACAAGAAGAACCATAATTAAAGATAGCTAAACGGTAACACTAACTAATGAAGTACCATGAACCACCATTATTAAATCAACTAAGCAGTTAAACGGAAGAAGTTCAACACCAAACCATATTCTCAAAACACCACATAGCCCTAACCATAAGCTCACTAGGCTAAAACATCTATCACATAATATAAACATAATCCATTATAAATTGATGACCACTAGCATGACGTATAGAACTAACCACTACTACTACAAAAAAGCTCGAGTCGAAAACTACGATGCTACCACTTGGACATGGTACCTGGGTAGCTAGTCCAGAACCTGCTCTAGACAAGAAATCATAAGAAAGTTCTCCCAGTCTCACAACCACAGACGAACGGTCCAACTGCGGCTCCACAACAACACTACGTAAGTCAAAGAACTGTGGAGACCAACCAACACCACCTATAGTGAGACATACTGCAGACCCATGTCTACCACACCTCTACGAATTTTGAGCCCGCAAAGTGAGGCAAGTGGAAACAATGGACTAGCTAGGGACCAGTATATCTATTGGTGTCCATCCCCTAACTACGAGCACACTACAAGTGATCAGACTAAAAGACAACCACACCACAAGTTGTTGCAAGGTCGCATTCAGAATGTGGTCGACCAACAGATTGCATTCAGAATGCGACAACATGATGAGAACGCGTCGAGGTTGGAGGCTACATTCAGATTGCGTCCCCTCGACCCGTCGTGTTCTCAAACAGAACGCAAACCTTTTCCTGCTCAACCAGAAATCACACCAAAGCACCATTCTACATTGATTCAAACCCGTATAACACATCTTGCTCGACTAAAAGTCACATACACACAACAATCCATGCTTTTCATGCTTCAAATAACATAAAAACACTAGAAAATGAAAGAAGTTCCCTACCAACTCCAAGAATGTGAAGAATGATGTAGATCTGGTGACTCCATGCTCCGAACAACCTCCTCGCTTGAAAATCACACCGAAACAGCAATTGCGAAGCCGAATAACCAAGAAACCTCTTCAGAAAACCCCTTATTGGATAAACAGAGCTTCCTCCTCTGTTTGGCCGACCAACCTCACTGAAAAGCTTCGGAAATGAAAATGCGCCATAGGGGACCATCGCATTCTTCCCAGAGGCCATGTTCTCAAACACACTGCCATGCGTCAACCCAATGCGTGCCACGCATCAACCTGGCACATGCCACGAGAGAAGGCCACCTTAAGAACGCAACGTCCACACCCCGTCGCGTTCTCAATCAAAGAACCAATGAGCTCTGTGGGCCCAAATCTCTGGCCCACAACACCCACACCACACCAAAGTCCCAAACAAGGCTCAACGACCATACGTTGGCCCAAAACACCACATTAAACCTATTAAACTTGAATTTGATTGTTCTCAATGTTGCAACCTATGTTTTAGTAGTTCCCTTGTGGTGCCATGACTTCTCATAGCATCTCTCACAAGCAGCGCCAGATAGTGTAGAGGTTGAAAATGGTCAATGAGCTTCGACTGTCTGATTTCCACAAGCTCTTGAATTTGTTTGATGGATGTTATACTGAGTTGCACCTACGACTAAGAAAAACGGTTAGGGACAGGGGGTTAGAGTGGTCCCAGGAGAGAACCCTCTAATACTCAAGTGAGGGAACTAATTGAAGCATAGGAAAGCCGAGGGAGAAGGAGAGAGTTAGAGCAAACTAGCCTACTTGCCTCTTTCTCGAGTGCTTTTTACCATTGTTGGCAAGTCTTCTTTAAGCATGTGTTGAGGGTCCTATTGGCTCACAGCTCCTTTTTGGCCGTGAAGATGATGCGTACAAAATGGTCATGCATGTAATGTCTAGGAGTTGCCTTTAGAATGGGCCAGTGAGAAGTGTGTGCACTTTTCTTGCAGCATGGATGGGATGTGAAAATGTTTTTGATTCTATGGAATATAGAGGGGTGTGTTAGGTAGGAAGGGAAGCCTGTAACGGCACGATCGTTCGGATCCGGTTTGACGGGTTGTGTGTGTGGTGCTCATGACCAATGTTGGGTCGTAGAGCCTTGTTCGTGGCCTTTGTGCCTTACGTGGGCATTGTGGGCCTTAGTTCGTAGCCCATTAAGCCCGCAGGTTTTCTGGTGAAGAAGGCGACGAGGTGTGTCGTCGCGTTTTGAACGCGACGGCTTCCTATGTTGCGATTCACCAACTGCATTTTGTGGCGCGGCGCGATTGGCGACGGCCAGGTCTGTTGCATTTAAGGTGTTATGAATGAGACGTCTGCCTCCGTCGTGATTTTGGCCGAGTGTTTAATTGCTCTGTTCCAGCCAGACAGAGCAGAGGAGCTCTGTCCAGCATGAGGGGGAGCTACTGCGGAGCTCCTCAGTAATTTTCCGGCGTCTGGTGGTTCATTAAGCACGGGGTCCATGCGAGGAAGGAGTCTGGAGCGCGTGGGTGCACCGACGATGTGGTGGTTTCGTGTTCTACGGGTTCTTCGAGTTGTAGGGAGACTTCCTCTTTTATTTGTGTGTATTAATTAGCTTAAAACTTTTAAAGCATAAAATAAATGGCATGTGGTAGTTTAGCTTCCGTTTTTATGAGCTTATGTATGAATGGTAGGTGTGTGGAATGGGTTTCTGGAGGAAGAAGGAGGGTTCAGCCACCTGCCTGAGAAGGCGACGGACTTAACCGTCATTTTGGTTTGGAACGTGACGCCTTGGGCCGTCGCGTTCATATGCTCCAATTGGGTTGGACTGTAACGACCCGACCTTCTGGACCCCCGCCAGGGACACCGAAGGTTGCGCCGCCACCCACGGATCCGAAGACCCGGAAGGGTTAGAATTTAGTCCAGTGAGATAAGCAATGAATTCAAATAACTATAGCAAGAAAGTTCGTACATTAATAAGGAAATTATGTGCAATATATCCCAAATAAAAGTACAGGTATAGAAGAAGGTGCAGTCCTTAAGGAGCATACCTCGAGGACTTGCAAAAAGGCCACTCTCAACTCACGGTACAAGTGCTCACGCTCACAACTCACACTGCTGGCAACGCACAGCGCAACAAACCGCCACCACAACCGTCCGGCAACGAACTCCTATGACAACGAGTCCCTACCTGGAAAGAGTAGGGGGGTGAGCCTCACGAACAAGGCTCAGTAGGGATTACCAGTCCCTTACCAGCCAGAGCAGCAGGAACTCCAACAAAGCGGAAGCAAAACTACTCTACAAAGCAGTAAAGCGAGAAACACCTATGCAGAGTACTACATAGCAGCGGAAACAGAGAAACACCTCAACCACAACCCGGGTCAGGCCAAACACGACTCTCTCAGAACCAGCAGAGTCAAACACAATGCGGAAACAAACACCTCGGCACACACCTGCCGAGACAAGGAAGCTCACGGAACACCAGAGCAACCACGAGAGACCAGAGTCTCAGGACACAAGCATCAACATCCCGGACCTCCACGAGGTCGGGAAGGAGCAACCAAGTGTCACCACGAGAGACACCGAGCAACCACGTGAGAAGCACCGTCTCACCACAGGCACGGCCACCTCACACCTCCACAAGGTTAAGGGCCCACAAGTAGAACCACCCTAGACCTCGGACACGCCACAAGGTCAGGGAACTACACCTGCCGGTGCCACCACGAAGGCACCAATGAACGGGTTACAAAAACTGCAGTTGGGTGCCTGCATAAAGAACCCGAGAGAACCCATAGAGCAGAAACCACTAAACATGGTCCACGAGGCCAAAACCAACCAAACCCACAGAACTAGACACGGGGACTAGGCTACAACCCACGTGCAGGCTAGGGCGACGAGAAACCCAATCTCAAAAACAGCGTGAAACACCGTCACAGCAAGAGCAACCAAGCCACCGCCACAGGCAGCTAAGAGAGGGACACACAGTCACCCTCGCGCTCGCCAGCTGCTGACTCCTACCTACGACCTCCCTGTAGAGTGAGGCTAGCGAGTCACAACAAAGAACAACCACAACCATCGCAGCCCGTCGAGCTGCGGCCCCACACCTGACTTCCCTATGTGGCTCTGGAACCAACGCAGAGCGACGGCAGTGAGAAGGACTAGCTGGTCCACACCGGAGAGCGCCGAAACCACCTCAGAGACCCAAACCAACTAAGAGATCCTAACAACGGCTCACGGCGCTGCCCCCACCGTTTCCCCTCTGCTCCAAGTCCGTGACTTGAGCACGCCCGCCGCCCGGAGCAACTCCCTCTGACATAGACGCGCGGGGCTGGGGGGTTCCAGAAAACGGTAACATGTCTCGCAGACAAGCCCTCAAGTTCCTAGCACCGGGCAAACAAGAACACTGGCGGGGCAACCACCACAGAAACGGCACCGCTGGCTCGTAACCAAGACAAGGCCAGCAGGCATAGGCACACACGGCACCCCTTTTAGAAACCCCCAGAAGGGCCGTTGGCCAACGCCGGCACACACGGCATGGCCCGAGAAATCGAAACACCACCACGCAGCACAGAAACCAACGCTCTTATAATAATCGATTGGCAGCCAAACCATCGATTATTAGACAGACGCGAGCCTCCTAGTGACACTGCTAGGACACAGCCACGAAGGTGTCACCTTCGGTCAGTGAACACATAGAGGCAACCTGCACGTTCCCACCAGAAGGTCCTAAGGGCACACCCTGCCCTGGGGCACACATCGATACGCCAACCAAGGCCATGGAAACACCCGAGGCGCGCCAAGTCTTGTCACGCCCTCCTCATCCGTCGCGATGGGAAGGGCAACCGCAACAAGCGGGTCACACTGGGGAAACACGTCGCAACAACCAGGTTGTCGTGACAAGGCAATACGCCACGACAAGCTTGTCGTGACAGGGCTGTGCGTCGCGACAACAACTTGTCGCGACGGGCAACGGGTCGCGACACAACCTTTATCGCGACGGCCACCTTCACTGCGATAAGGTCGCGTCCGACCGGGGCGATGCCTCCTCTGATGTCGCGACGCGCTCGATGATCGCGACATCAGCTGGAAGGCAGACCGCCAGGATGTTACATCCTAGGGTCCCCCACACAACTACAATCACACAAACACGGGGAGGGGATCATGGAGAAAGCTGTAAACACAAGCATTCCACGAAGTGGACTCCCAATCCACACCAACAAGAAAGGGCACAAGAATCCCTATAGGAGAACGAAGAACCAACCCACAAAGGGGCCTTCACGACACCACGGCCGCCTCCTCCTCACTCCACGACGACGCGTCACCGCTTCGCACGAGCCATCGCCGCTCCGCTAAGCTCCAACCACCGGAGAGGAAAGGGGGAAACCTTCCCCTCCTCATAGAAGAGGGAAGGGAGAAAGGCCAAAGAAGGGAAGAGAGAAGCCGACCAAGGATTTTAACCTTCGGCCCTCAGAACGCGACGGGGCGGCGGTGGCGCGGTTACCACCTTAATGCGACAGCTACCCAGACAACGACCAGAACGCGCCCATCCAGGGTGCTGCGACAGCCTGACAGGTCGCTCTGACCCGCCTGCCACCTTGACAGGTGGCAGACGCCTGTCAGAAGACCAAACGCGGAACCTGTTGTGAACGCTAACCTGTTGTGAACCGCTAACCGAGCGCGATAGGAATGCGACGCACCTAGCAGTCGCAACAGGGATGACTGTCGCGACAGGAACCTCCGTCGTGACATGGCCAGTCATCCCACACACAAACAGAAAGCCGGAAAGCCCGAGATGTTACATGGACCGACTAGTCTGGATGTGACCACTTGAATTATCGAATTCTGTTGAACGCGTCGATGTGGTCTGTCGCGATTTTGTGTACGGTTTACTGTTGTCTTTGTCGCGAGGTATCGTTCTGTCGCGATTTGCGCTTTGACTGTCGGGTTTGATCATTTGGCCTGAAGGCGATGTATCGGGCCATCGCGATATAGTCGCGACACTGGGCCCTGTTGCGTTAGGCTTTGAATCGCGTCGGGGTGGGTCGTTGCGTTCTTAAAGGCGACGTCTGTGTCCGTCACAATTTGACTTCCGAGGTGTGTTTGTGATGGTTAGGCTGTGATGGTCCTGTGTGGACTTAGCCTTGGCCATTTAAAGTTGATTTAAGTTATTCTAAGTTGGTTAATGTTAGTAAAGCATGTTATAGGCCTAATGGTTTGGATCATGCTTAATTAGTGAATTAAGTTAATTATGTTACTATGCCAATTATGTGGTTAATGTGCATTGTGGTTTAGTGTTGCTATGGAGGTCATGAGATGACCAATGACATGCAAAGTTATTATGTGTTTATGTGGTTCATGTGTGTATAAGTGTATAAGTGTATTGGTGCTTGGAGGTCACATGGTGACCAGTGACGAGCTAATTATTGTATATGCATCGTGATATAAGTTTTATGATTATGTTAAGTGTATTGTGGTTTGTGTGTTTGACAAGTTTGGTGGTCCGACGCCTATTCCAGAATGCCCCTCCAGTCGGGTACCCCAGGTTCTTTGTGAGCCAGGCACGTTGTGTTTGTTGTGCTCGGGACGTGTCCCGGTACGGTGTGTAGCTTAGAGGTCTGTGTCATCTTCCTGGACACCCTCACTTCTGTGTTTGAGTTGTACGTCCGGCGGAGGGAAAGACGACAGTGGACAGTGACTCGTGTTTGTGGGTGTGCAGTCGCTTGTAGCACGCTCTTGGTTGGGGGTACATACACCAGTAGATGTACTGGGCCCCAGCTAGTCCTGTGTTTCCAGTGCCGCACTTTAGGGAGCTTGGGTCGGAGTCCTAGAGATGCCAAGCATGGGCCTACAGCTGTGTGGTCTGTAGGTGTGGTGTTGGTTGGTCTCCACTATTCTTTGGTTTACTGTGTGGTTGTGGAGCAGCAGTTGGACTTTTCGTCCTTGACTGCGAGACTGAGAGATAGTTCTTGTGCTGTGTTGTCCGGGTTGGATACTGGCATCATGAACCAGTAGTCCGTTCTCGTGTGGTGGCGTCGTTCTTTCCAACTCGTGCTATGCTAGTTGTTTGGCTTGTGAGTGGTGACTCACTGGTTGTGGTTTGACACGCTGTGGTGTGCCTTGTCAGCGGCACAGTTGTGTTGAGGTTTGTGGTGGTACCTCATGGTAGTAGGTACATGTACCCGTCGTGGGTAACTGTTTGTTGTGGTACGCTATGTACTAGTCTTTTAATGTGTGGAGGTGGTGTTGTGCTCCGTGGAGGTCGTGTATTAGGACCTTCCACTTATCGTGTTATATCCTTTTGAGGGTAGCCTTTCAGAGTGTTGTGGTTTTAGGGTATAGTGGACTAGCTCCTTGTTGGCAGTCCTGTACCTCGTGTTTGAGGTTTGCCTGTGAGGCTTGTGGCCTAGGCATTGCTGTTGTTGTTATGGTCTAGTGTTTCTGCACCAGTCTTCTTGGTTCTTTAGTTTATGCAGACTGTGTTAGATAGTGAGTTTTATTTAATGGCAGGTTCACTATGTTTAATGCTATTATGATGTGGTTTGGCTATCGGTGTGGCGGTGAGACCCTTTATGGTTGAGGTCTCTTCAGTTTTCAGTTGTTGTTTTTGGAAGGTCTCTGCTGAGCCAGTGACTTGTTGAGGCTTACTCCCTTACAGTCCTTTTCAGGGTTGCCGTGTGTTTGGCTTGCAGCGGCATTTGTGGCAGACTTGTACCACATGCAATTGAGTCGTAGTTAGTGTAATGTAAGCTTGTGCTCCCTCGGGGTATGCCCCAGGTAGTTGTACTTTTCTCTTGGATATGCAATAATGTATTGAGACAATGTAATTTGTTGTTTATAGGTATGGGAACATGTACTTTATTATGGCTTATACTCTTGTGGTTGTCTTTTATATTCTTACTTGACACTGGTGTGAGTTATTCCCGGCGAGACTTCGGTCTGTTCGCGGGAGGCGGGTCTAGATATAGAGCTTTATTGGGCATAAATATCTAGGGTCGCTACAAAACCTCTCTTGCAGTTGTAGACATGTGTCATGCAATTGGCCGGCAGTGCCCTGGCATGACAAGAATGGGTCAGACAGTGGGAGTGGGAAGCCTTGTGCTCGGAAGAGGGGGGCCTCCATGTGGCGTAGGAGGGCCGAGGAGTCCTCCCTAGCAGATGTTAAATTGTTCAAAGATGATGGGCCATGGGATCGAGAAGTTAGAGCTTCAGTGGGCTAGACCCATACCCATTTGCCTCTATGGGCTGTCGCTAGAGAGTGGAGTGATGACTGGACTTGGCCCTATCCTCCTACATTGGTGGGCACTGCGAATGGGCCCTAGTAGTCCAGGCTAGTTTTACCCCATCTCACGTTTCTTGGGTAATTAACCTTTTACACCAGTTTTGCACCATGTTTAATGGACAAGTGTAGTACATAGTTTTCCCAGCTTTCTGTAAAGGACATCAAATATGCCAATGTTCTCTAACCAAAATGTGCTTGAGATCCCCAAGTGCCATTCAATGATGCTCACTATGTAGTTTTTGCCAATTTTGTATCTTCCCATGCGGAGGGCAAAGGGCAGAGAAACAAGAAATTATCTAATCAACATACATGGGTGTGAGTGTGTCGTCATTCAGCCAGAGGACACTAGCTATAGTTTGTACATAGCCCCCCAACGGAAGCACTTCCTCGTATGTTCGGTTACATCTCTCGTCGGCACAACACCCCCAGACCTTGTTCCTCTCCTCCCCCCAGCCACCTGTCCCCCCATCTGTGGGGGTGGCTTTGGAGCCTCGTGGCCTTTTGCATGGGTGGACCACTGATGGTGGTGGAGCCACCCCACACATCGCACTCCCTAGGCCATTGTGAAGGGTCTAAAGCTTAGAATTGCACAGAATGAGAAGGTGGTGGTGGGGCAAAAGGGGGGGGACAGTAGCCCTTTAGGAGGGGTACTTGACAGTTCTCCCTCCCAAATTCAAAGTGCAGTTGGCCCTTGGCTGCATCCATGCAACTCCCTTGTAGGTTGGGATGCATGGAACTTGATGTGGCTATGGATATGAAGAGGATGGGGGGGGGGGGGGAAGCAATAATGGAGAGGTACCCATGATCTCTCTCTCCCCCTCCAATTTGTCATGGAGCCCTTGTGGCTGCTCCTCCCCACTTGGAGATGGGGGTGCCAATCTCCCCCCTTTATCCACACAGTAGAGAGAATAGGATTCTTCTCCAAATGTACACCCTTGAACTTTTCTTATAGTACAAAACTAATTGTAAAACATTCCATGAAGTAAGAACTAAGATAAAAGAAGCCAAAAACTAAAAAGTTGTAATCTTTCATTAATTACTCAGGAAATGTACTCTTCTTCCAGGAATCTGGGGAAGGATGTCAAGAGGTGGGTGAACTATTTCAGAGCTAATAACTTGAATGACCCAAATGCCCTCTGTAGGAGATCATTCGTTCTACTTTGTTCATTGTATTCTCAGAAGAGAAAGACTTACTGCACTTTAGAAAAGTGCAGTAAGTGTAATCCACCTAGGATAGCAGCCCATGTGGCGCCACATGAGCTGTCATGTGGTTTTTCTTCTTCTTTTTTTTTGAAATCTAGCTTTTTTTTTTTAGTCTAACCCATCTATTTTGAAGTCCAACTCATCTATTTTGGAGCCCAACTTTTTATTTTGGAGTCCAAGTTACCTTTTGTTTTGGAGCCAAACTATTTTTTAGGCTCCAAAATAAAAAGTTAAGCTCCAAAATAAGTGAGTTGGGCTCCAAAATAGATGGGTTAGGCTAAAAAAAAAAAACTAGATTTCAAAAAAAAAAATTTTATATGACAGTCCATGTGGCGCCACATGGGCTGTCATCCTAGGTGGATTGCACTTACTGTATTTTTCTAAAGTGCAACAAATCTTTCTCTTCTCAGAAATATATTTTGATGGGCAAAAGAATGGTTAATTATATAAGAAGGTGAATGACCTTTAGACAATGTATCTTTGGATACTGCAGTGTTCTCATGAGAGGAAGATATAAAATACACACATACGCAAGATGTTGTGTGACAACTCATCATCCACTACCTGAGAAAGAGAAAGGGATGAGGGCACAAGGTTCACATTGTAGTAAGGCAAAAGACTGAAATCCAGGAGATTAATGGATCGAGGAGGCGTCGTCCATCAGTCTATTAAGGATTCGTTGGGTTACTTGTAAATAAATGTATAGGGAAAAAAGTTTTCAAAGATTAATTTTTACAGAAAAATAAAAAATATAATTATCTATTTAGTACCTACGTAAATATATTTTTTGAAATATTTTCTGATGTTTATTTACCAATAAAATATTTCTTAAAAGTAATTTATTAAAAATAAATAAAGTCTAAAAAAATAAAAAATATGTTTCATATGTCGACCACCCGATCGCTCGACGCTAGTTGCTCGACGCCAGACGCTGGTTGCTCGACGCTAGATGTCGGGTGCACTGGGTGTCGGGTGCCGGGCGCTGGCCTTCGGACGTCGAATGTCAGGCGTCGGATGCATAGGTATCAGACACAGGGCAGCGGACGCCAGACGTTCGGGCGCCGTCCGCCGGGAGCTGGCCGCCAGACATCGGTCGTCGGGAGCCGGATGTCGGGCTCCGGCCGCCACACGCCAGCAGCCGGACGCCAGCCGCCGGACACCAAACGATCGGACATCGAGCGCCGACTACTGGACACCGAATTACCAGCCGCCGGCCGGAGTTTCAAACATCGGATATTGAGAATTATAATGTAGATTGTAGTCACCCATGAAAATCTTATATGAAATAGAAATCTATGAAAAAAAAATTACGGAGTCTTATTAAAGATGTCAAAATTCATAATTTTAGGTAAAAAAAATTCATAGATTAACTTTTCAATGATACCAAATATATTATTATATGAATTTTTTCCGAAAACTTTTGCCGATATGAATTTTTTGTTGAAACGAACGGATCCTAAATTTGAGAGGCAGATGATCGCACGAGGAAGGTTAGAAGTGAGGAGAGAAGAGGAAACTTAGACAAGTCTTCATCACAATGAGTAGTGAGGAGAACTTGGATGGCGTAGAATTCCATGCATGAGTGGATGCCGCTATTATTGAAATAGACGACCAACACCTCCTCCACATCACGGTCCAATATTCATATGAGTTCACACGTGCATGATTAACATGTCCACACTGGAAGGTTGATGGCAAAAGAAAGATATCAAATTGGTTTTTGGATGGATGGCTGGACAAAAGGGGGAACAGTATATCGAATCATCTTGCTACTTTCGGTGCCTTGGTTTCAATTAGTGGGCAATTAATTTGGATCCAAAAATAATGTGGCTTATGATTATTCGACTTCTGACGTTATTTTTATGATGAAGAATTTAGTGCACTGATACGGTAGAGTGTGAGAACTTTGAAATAATATTACAAATATAAGAGGTCTAAATTGGTTATTTTTAAAATAGAATTGTGTGAGATGGTATGATATTTTATACCATTTTATGTTGAGATGAATTTGCTATCAATATAAAGAACGGGTCCCACAGTGTATTAATTAAAGTGAGGCTAACTCTTTTGTATCTGAAATAGATAAGAAGGCGAGTGAAATAACGAGCAACAAAACTCTCTTTCATGTTAGGTCTAATGGCCTCATAACAAGCTTAATATAAAAATTAATAGAAAGAATATGCCTGCTACAAGAAAAATATATGTTCAGCTAGAGATGCCACAAAAGAATAATAATTGTTGCATACCATGCTTAAATTTTAGGTACTTTTCTTCTTAATACATTGATCTGGTTGGTGTAAGAAGGCAATTGAGATCAGACTGTTGTCAACCCGAAGCGAGTTCTTCACAAAAAAGAACGAAATCAAGGGAGTTGTCTCCATGCATGAGCTCACAAGCAACATAGTTTTGAGCTCATGATCTTTGCCATAAATAAACACCTATGTATTGTTTGCGTAAATATAAGTAAACAACTACACATGATAAAGTCATATGAATCTGGACACCCCACATATTAACATCTTTTTTTGTTTGGCATCGAAAACACAAAAAAAGAGGGTGGGGACGTGGATCTATGAATCTTGGAACCACCAGACGGGGACCTTTGGGAAGGGAGCATGCCCTGTCATTCTCTTGGGAATTTCAGATAGATCTCTCTTCACAACCCCAAAATCTTTCTATTTGTCTTCTTGCCCTTTTGTTGTGGCTGTGTAGTGACCACGGAATGGCCTTGGAAACATGGGCCCTATTAAAATATATGGGGGGAGAGCAATGTGGTACACATCCTACCCTTGCTCAACTTCACATACATGGGAATGAGCTCCTCATCAAGTCCATAGCATAATAACTTAAAACCATATTGGAGTAAAAACTTGGGCGTTTTCCACACGCTCACCCTCTTGTTAATAGTTATCCTCCATTGGAAGTAGTGTTCTTGCACACCTGGTCGTGTGACATCAAAAGATAGCTAGGGTTTGCAACCTAGGTTGGGTGTGGGTCTGAATCTGTTTTATTAAGAGAAGATGGCAAGTCAAAACTCATCTTGCATTCTAATTTAACACTTCTTTTAATCTAAGCTATCTTAATCCAAATTAGAGCTTAAGGTTGTATCGTTAAAGTTTTCCTTTCTCTACTCTTATTCAAAGTCATAGGAGTGACTTAATTGGTAAGACCTCTCTCCTCCATCTATATTAAAATGAAAGATGTAACATTCAATTTTGATAAAATTGGGTTCTTAATATATTTAAAAGAAGATAGTCAAATAGGTTACTTTTCATGGAGTTGGAATAAATCTTATTGCGACTTATGCCCAGCCCTATCTTAAGATATACATATTCCCAAACAAAAAAAAGATGGAACTTTACCCTAGTCCTAACCCTAACTACTTTCAAAGGAATATCTTGGATTTCATTAGGGATTCGATTGGCTCTAGAGATCAACCTAACTCAATTTGAAGTAAATCTGTCCAACTTGAGCCTAACTGAACAAAATCTTCCCTGGGCCCAAGACAATCTGATGGTCTATTATTGTCCAAATCTTACCTTGCAGCTAATGTAAACAATGATGCTACTGATGTCTGCCTTAGAATTAATTGTGCATTTATAGTGTGTGATTCCTTCTTTCGGCAATGGTCATCTTTTCAAAAGAATATCTTTCCCAAACCCAACAAATAAAGACCATAAGTTTCTCTTCCGTAGAGAACACCCCACGTCAGTTGTTGTTTTGAAGGGAAATATTTTGCAGTGCTAGAACAGGGGTATTCCTAAAGATAAGCTTCACAGAATGAGAAAATTGTAATTTTTTTTGACCTCAACAGGGGTCATGACTCCCTCAAAGGTCTTGCTTCCAAACAAAGTTTAGATTCTCGGGTCAAGGATTAAACAGTCAAATTATGAAGGCTAAAATTCTAGTTTCAAAAAATTATAGAGTAAAACCTAAAATATGTTTTAAAATAATGAGACTTCCGTCGCGATGCGGTTGGTCACCAGATTGATAAGCTGTGAGGCGACGCCGTCCGTACCATCCACCAACCCGAAGACATGGATGGTCGGGCCATTCACTGAAGGCCCCTCCAAATAATCGACGATTAATCGACTTTCGGGTAGGGGTGTACAACGGTTCGGTTTTTCCAATTATTGAGAAAATCGAACCGAACTAAACCTCTTTGGTGAACCGAACCGAAATCGGTTCGGTTTCGGTTCAAACTGAAATCAGGTAAAAGTGGCATTTTTTTGGCAAAAAATGATGTTTTTCTAGAAAAAATTGGCAAAAAGTGGTGTTTTCCCGGTGGAAGCGAGTTTCGAACTCGCAACCACCGCGCATGGAGGGCGCGCCGCACGCACGGACTCCTCCTTCCACTGTGCTACTGGCACTTTTCTGTATCATTGTATTATATATATATATATTATATTCGGTTCATTTCAGTTTCTCAGCCTGAAACCGAACTGAACAACGAGGCCTATGAAACCGAATCGAATCGAATCGAACCGCCCGGTTCGGTTCGGTTTGGACCATATAATGAACACCCCTACTTTCGGGTGATCGGATGTGGTAGTTGCGTAAGGGCCGACACACAAGTGGTCAACGGTTTCTACCTTAATTTGTTAGCTTCGTGTTAAACGCTTTTAAGAATGTTGCTCGGCTGAGCTTATGAGACTAATGGAGATGTGGTTCACAAATTTGCAGTATGCTGTGCAAAAAATATTACAGATTTATTAGAAGAAAATTTCATGTTCCAAAAGAATATTCCATAGAGTAAGCAGTTATCTATGTAAACAAAATGATGCAAGACAATTAGATAGGGTCATGGGTCTTATTGGATCCAACATTTCACCTACATCAGAAGGTTAACCAGGTGATGTGCTCTATGGCCGACCTGACCAACATCCTTTCTCGAGTTGAGCCCTTTGGTGCCACATTGATCCACTTCTGGTGACATCTACAACGCCTCTTCCATGAAGGCCATGTTCACACTCGGAGTGGAAAGTTTGTGATGAACCCCTGAGGTTGGCCCATCTCGACTTGACTCGGGCTTAGCCATGGAAACCGAGGCAAATTGGATAATCAATCAAGTCCCAACTAATCAATTAAGTCCAAACTAATTGATATCAACTGATTGATTAAGTCCTAGTTTATCAATTAAGTTCTGACTAATTGATTAAGTCATGACTAATTGATACGAACTGATCGATTAAGTGTTATTGGTAATCAAACATTAGTCGATTGTCCCAACTAATCGTGTTCTTTGTAGTAGGATCCCCTCATACCGTTGTAGTTTTTGATTGGCTTTATCATTGGCACCGTCCGTGAGAAATGAGGCATTCACTATGGTTCCAACTATAAGCAAATGGATCATTCGATCGGAGGACCACGACCACTAGGAAATCGAGATAACCATTGGGGGTCAGAACTCCCACCCTTTGGTCTCACTCCCTGAGTTGGTGGAGAGACCATCAGGGGGTTAGTGGCCCTCCCTGAGTTGGTGACCCTCACCTGCAACTAGCATCCTTGCCCTAAGTGGGAGGTGCCCCTAAGGTCACCCTAGACCCGCCTCCAACAGTAGTACCAACACATCCACCTCCTTCTCTAGGTGTATTGGATGCCAAAGTAGGGGATCAAGAAACAATTCCCCTTCTCCTTGAGCCAACCCAATGCGCACGGCCTTAGCTGCCTTGCTCACTGCTCCAACAGTGGTGGCCCCTTCTTTTGAGGGGAGTTGGAGAAACAGCTAGAGGAGATGCGGATCCAGCACCTATTCAGGTATGTCTCTAGCTCAGATTCTCCTAAGGTGGCCCATCTGAAATGCCTTTTCACTGAGAAGATCCTAGCAGCTACACATCTCAGGCATCTAGAGATGTCCAACATGTGGTCCTACAATGGGACTACCGACCCATCAGACCAACTCAACTGCTTCAACACACTCCTTTTCTTCCAAGAGCCATTGAACGAGGTCAAACACTTGGCATTCTAAACTCTCCTTGAGGGAGGGGATGCCTTCTAGTTCATGACGCTATCCCCTGGCTCCATTTCCACGTTCCAGGGACTCAAAGTGAAGTTCCTAGAACACCTCACTAGATATGCCCGTCTAGCCAAGAGCTTGGCTTTTCTCCTCCCTATCTACTAGAGACCAAGGGAGTCACTCTAGGAGTACGTGGCAAGGTTCCACGCTGAAGCCCTACAGATCTTGGGGATTGACATCGCAACGAGTATTTCGGCTCTCATTGGTGGCACGACCGACCTTGACCTTCGAGACTCGTTGGTAAAAAAGCCTCTCATGATATTCGTCGACTTCATGAGCAAAGCTAACCAATACTCAAATTGAGAGGCTATCATGAAGGCTCGTGCCCCTCTTGCCTGAACTTAGAAGAAAAGAAAGTCAGACGATTATTATCCTCAAGATAAGAAGAAGTTGAGGAGGGATGATTGACATGATCATCCTCGCCAAGGGAGACCACCAATGCCAACCTCTGTGGTCCCACCCTCCCAACTCATGATGGAGATTTGAGACAAGGCATACCTCTTCTGGCTAAAGAAGATGAAGAGCAACCTAGATGTTGAACCACTCTTATATTTATCTCTTGTTTTGGTGATGATTAAAACTCATGAATATCATAAATATATTTATTTTTAATGATAATCGTACTCATACATACCCATATAATAATATCTATTTATAATCAAAAGTATTCTCATAAAATTATTTTTCTGATGTCTTGTCGGTAGATAACATTCATGTGTCGACAGAGATGGATATATGTCGACACAAGATGTCCATATGTCGAGACCTATGCTTTTCTAGTCATAATTCTTTATCTATCTTTATTTCCTTTCTATATGTTTTTCATGAATATATCAAATATATTTTCTTTCTTGAATCTCATAAATATATTTAACAATATTTTTCTCTCTCATAATTATCATGAAAATATCTATTGTTATATAGATTTGATCTTCAACTGGTCACAAGTCGAAGTTAGACTTCGATTGGTGAATTGGTTATTAGCTCTAGGTTAAGTGGACGTGTTTCCTGTGTTTTTCGATTACTGAAGAAAGTACCTAATGATTGGTGACCAAGTTTCCTTTCGATTGATGTCTAGTCGTTGTGATTGGTGAACAAAAGCTCAATCTCCTTCTGATTAGTGAACAAACGACTATTTCTTCCGATTGGTGACCAAGCTTCCTTCTGATTGATGTCTAGTCGTGGCGATTGGTAAACAAAAGTTCAATCTTCTTCCAATTAGTGAAGAAACGATTATTTCTTCCGATTGCTGACCAAATATTGTTTCAATTAGTGTTATAAATATTATACCTTCCGATTAGTGAACAATTGATTTCAAATATATCGATTAGTGTTATTTTCCTTCCGATTGGTGAACAATTGATTTCAAATATATCGATTAGTGTTATTTTCCATCCGATTGGTAAACAATTGACTTATTTGCATTCTGATTAATTTTAAACTACATCGATTGATATTATAAGTCCTCAATACTTATATTGTATATGATGACTTACTCTTGTCTGCATTGATTAATGAACAAATGTCTTTGGTACCCAATGAAAGTTCAAAGATTCTTCAAATCTTTAAGTTATTCATGTTGTGTGCTTTCTATCTTATCAAGGTTGATAAGAAGAGTGTCAGCAGAAAATTTGGACTCAAAGAACTACTTCTTTCCTGCAAGAAAGAAAGACACCTACCTACTGCAATATGCTATCAGCTGAAAATATGGACAAATGCAAAAGAGGTATATATGATTGACTAACATGTTATGTATCTCTCTTTCAGTATCCTCTTCTATTACATTTAATGCTTGCAGACACATGATACCTACGACCTTGAAAACAAGCACAAACCTATGAAGACTCTCTTCTACTCCAAAGGAACAGTTAGACATAAAGAGAGCAGAAGCAGAAGCAAAAGAAGAAGAAGAAGAAGATCCAATGGTCCTACTTCAAAGGTCATCTCCTTCTGTTGGGTGTATAAGAAGTTGATGGCCATCGAACTGAAAAGATGCTCACAACTCACACTCACAAGCAACAAGCCTTCAACTCAAGCATCCAAGCTCAAAGCCTTCTTCTTTTCTCTCTCTATACGCCTGTATAAATTTGCAAGAACCTGAGAGGGTGTACCCATTTCAGATATTAGTATCCCTTAGGTTCTTAAAGAGTTTAGATCTTGATCTCGATTTGTTATTCTTTTTTTTTCTTAAGAAAGACTTATGTTCGGCTGTGGGACTGGACATAGTGTTCCTCTTCCTCTGAAGAGAAGATCCAGTGGGTAGCTGGGTGGGTAACCAACTAAGTTTTGTTCCAGCAGAACTGCACTGGAATTTGTACCAGGAGATTTGCATCTTGGCCTATAAAAGAAGTGAGCTTTCTTCCTACCTAGAAAGAGAAGATGACCAAAAGGGGCTGGGTGTTGTAATTGTCCATTCAGGGGGACCCTTAGTGAAATCTCAAGAAGTTATTTGGGGACTAGACGTAGGTCTTCCATTGGGGAAGTACCGAATCGGGATAAATTTCTTATTCATTATGTGTAATTGATTTCGCTCATTTATATTTCATTGCCCATGATTTATCTCACTAAACAAAGTTTCAAAGTTTTGTTTTCACAATTCATTGCTCTTTATTCACCCCCCCCCCCCACCCTCTAGGTTTGTATAGCTTGTGGCCCGAAGGCAACAAGTGGTATTAGAGCCAAATCTCTTACAAGAACAACAATTCCATCAAGTCCCAAGTACAAGATCTAACAATCTCAAGAAAAGAGCAATGATAGTCCAAGGCTACTCTGAAGGCCAATTTGTCACCAGACCTCCTTTGTTCGATGGGGAAGACTATCCATACTGGAAGATACACATGGAATGTTTCATCAGAGGCACACACCTTGATTTATGCTAAGTTATGAAGAAGGTGATAAAATCCCTCTTACTTCAACCTCATCTGAAATGTCTCTAGTTGACAAAAGAAACTTCTCATTAAATTATACGGCTAAAAACTACCTATGTTGTAATTTATCTAAAAATGAATTCAATAGAGTTTTTGTATGTAAATTAGCTAAAGAAATATGGGATACATTAAGAATAACTTATAAAGGAACCGATAAAGTTAAAGAAACTAGGATAGATATTCTTGTAGCTAAATATGAACAATTTAAGATGCTAAGTGATGAAGGTATAACTCAAATATACTCAAGATTTACAAACATAACAAATGGCTTAGCATCATTAGGAAAAACATTTTCTCAAGGGGATTTAGTTAGGAAAATATTGAGATATCTTTCAAATCAATAAACTCTTAAACTACCACTATTAAAGAAGCAAATGAATTAACAACCATGTCAATAGAAAAGCTTATAGGATCATTAATGACACATGAGATCAATATGGAAAGATTATCTGAAAGCTCTTCCAAGAAAATGATTACTAATGCTTTTAAAGTTATAGATGTTCCTTCCACTTCTTCCTCTTCTAGTTCAGAAAATGCAGGTTCTGAAGATAATGATGTAGATGAAGTTCTGTCAAAGCTTCAGAAGATTCTTAAGAAGAAGAAGAATGGATCAAGAAGGATCTAAAAGAAAGAGAAAAAGAAGAAGGAACCAGTCTATTATGAATGTAAGAAGCCTGGACATCTGAGACCAAATTGCCCAAAGCTCAAGAACAATGCTCAACAAGAAAAATCAAAGAAGAAGCTGAGAAAAGATCAGAAGCACAAGAAATTCAAGAAAAAAGCTATGGCATTTGTATGGGACAATGAAGAAGTCTTATCTATAAACCCATCAAGCTTAGATTTTCGAAGAAGAGCAAGTGAATCTAACCCTCATGGTAAGACTAGATAAGGTACAATCTGACTCATTCATCAACTCTTGCACTGATTCAGATTCAGAATCAGAAAAGTTAGATGATATTTTTAATAAACTTTATCAAAAACACAAAGTAGTTGTAAAGAATTAAAGACTCTGAAAATTATTTTGTTTGCTTAAAGAATACTAATTCTGATCTTAAATCAAAATAGAATAATTAAAAACTCAGATAAAAGAAAGTAAGGACAATAATGATCTTTTGTGTGAAGATTTAAAGAACAAGAATAATAAAATCTCAAAATTGGGAAATGATCATGAGTTAGAAGGAAAACTAAAAGCTCTGACTAAAGAAAATATATCCTTAAAAGAATCTGTGAAAAGGTTAACTGAAGGAAATACATCTCTTGCCTAATGCTTACAAGGTTCTAAAACTGGCAACAATAAACAAGGTCTTAGATATAAACCTTCTTAAAAGGAAAAACAAGTTAAGTATCCAAGTAAATACCCAATGCCAAAATTGTGAAAGAAACAAAAATAAACGTCTCAGAAAAAGGAAGTTTCTAAAAAACATGTTTTAAACAAACATCACAGAAACATTCGAGTCCATAAAATAAATTATATTCATTGTTGCTCTCACTGTTAAACAAACATTACAAATACATTCAAGTCTATAAAATAAATTATATTCATTGTTGCTCTCACTGCAATAAATTAGGACACATAGTAAACTCCTGCACTACTAGGCACTTAATGTGAATTCTTAAAGGTTATTTTTATGCATCTAATCATCAATGACCCAAAAGAATTTGGTACCTATTTCTGAGTAATTTATTTACAAGATAGCCTTAGAGCATCATAAACAAGGATGTTCAAGGCATTGATGACTACTGACTCTTCTCCCCATTAAAATCTGAAGAGGGAATAGTCACAGATTAAGTACAATCCTTAATTCTATTTTGTGCTACTAATAAATTCTTGCAAGATTTGTGTTCTTTTGTAAGACCAATGTTGGAAATTTTCTTGAAGATCTGTCAAAACAACAAGAGGTTGATTTGACAAGAAAACAACAAGATCAAGCACCAACAAGAAGGTGTTGACAGATTCAAGGCTAGCTGTTGACAGATGAAGCCATGCTCCATGAAGAAGCTTTCTGGAAAAACATTTGGAACAGTTTAGGACACACAAAGTTCCCAAGTCGACACTCTTGAAGGAGATGTCGACAAATGGAGTCAAATTGACCGACAGACAAGAAGAACTTGTGAAGATTTGCTAAAGCATCAACTCAGGGGGAGCCTTACATTAAAGGAGAGCCTCACACTAAGGAGGAGCCTTACACTCAGGGGGAGCCAGCCAATCAAATCTCAAGCTTCAAAAAGAGAAGTTCATACCTTCATTGTTGAACCACTCAATGGTAAGAAATTTCCTTTCTAAAAAGGAGAGAGAATGATAATGGCAAGAAATTTCCTTTTGGTTATTGACAAAAAAGGGGAGAATGACATCTCTGAATTTTTTGTTCAATGACTTGTATTGAATATTATATTTCAGAAAATTTTCATGAGTTTTATCATCACCAAAAAAGGAGAGATGTTGAACCACTCTTATATTTATCCCTTGTTTTGGCAATAACTAAAATTCATAGATATCATCAATATATTTGTTTTAATGATAATTGTACCCATGCATGTCCATATAATAATATCTATACAAATAATCATCAACAACATTCTCATAAAATTATTTTTTTGATGTCTTGTCGACATATAACATTTATGTGTCGACAAACATGGATGTATGTCGACACAGGATGTCCATGTGTCAACTTGTGTGTTGACACATGATGATCATGTGTCAACCTATGCTTTTTTGGTCATAATTCTTTATCTATCGTTATTTCCTTTTATATATTTTCATGAATATATCAAATATAATTTTCTCTCTCATAATATCATGAAAATATCTATTGTTACATAGATTTGATCTTCAATTGGTCACAAGTCAAAGTTAGACTTCGAATAATGAATGTTTGGTTATTAGAGTTAGGTTAAGTGGACGTGTTTTTTGTCTGTTCCAATTACTAAAGAAAGCACCTAACTATTGGTAACCAAGTTTCCCTTCGATTCATGTCTAGTCATTGTGATTGGTGAACAAAAGTTCAATCTCCTTCCAATTAGTGAACAAACGACTATTCTTCTGATTGGTGACCAAGTTTCCTTCTGATTGATGTCTAGTCGTTGCGATTGGTGAACAAAAGTTCTATCTTCTTCCGATTAGTGAAGAACGGCTATTTCGTTCTATTGGTGACAAAATATTGTTTCGATTAGTGTTATAAATACTATATCTTCCAATTGGTAAACAATTGATTCAAATGTATGATTAGTGTTATTTTCTTTCGATTGGTGAACAATTGACTTATTTACATTCTGATAATTTTAAAATACATCGATTGATGTTATAAATATTAAATACTTATATTTTACACCGATTATTGATGACTTACTCTTATCTGCATTGATTAATGAATAAATGTCTTTGGCGCCCAATGAAAATTCAAAGATTCTTCAAATCTTTAAGTTATTCATGTTGTGTGCTTTCTATCTTATCAAGATAGGTAAGAAGAGTGTTAGCAGAAAATATGGACTCAAAGAACTCCTTCTTTTCTACAAGAAAGAAAGGCACCTACCTATGTAGTATGTCACCAGCTAAAAATATGCATAAAGGCAAAAGATGTATATATGATTTGACTAACATGTTATGTATCTCTCTCTCTCTCTCACTATCCTCTTCTTGCATTTAATGCTTACAGACACCTACTACCTATGACCTTGAAAATAAGCACAAGCCTATGAAGACTCTCTTTTGCTCCAAAGGAACAATAGACATAAAGAGAGAAGAAGAAGAAGAAGATGAAGAAGAAGAAGCTCCAATGGTCCTGTTTTAACAGCCATCTCCTTCTGCTAGGTGTATAAGAAGTTGAAGGCCATCGAACTGAAAAGATAGAGCTCACACTCAAGCAACAAGCCTTCAACTCAAGCATTCCAAGCTCAAAGCCTTCTTCTTTCCTCTCTTTGTACGCCTGTGTAAATCTGCAAAAGAGACTCAACCTGGGAGGGTGTACCCATTTCAGATCTTTATATCCCTTGATTTTTTGTCGAGTTTAGATCTTAATATCGATTTGTTGTTTTTTTTTTTCTTAAGAAAGACTCGTGTCCGACTGTGGGACTGTACATAGTGTTCCTCTTCCTCTGAAGAGAAGACCAGTGGGTAGTTGGGTGGGTAATCAGCTGAGTTTGTTCCAACAAAACCACAATGAGGTTTTTACCAGGAGGTTTGCACCTTGGCCTATAAAGAAGTGGGTTTTCTTCCTATATGGAAAGAGAAGAAGACTAGTAATTGTCCGTTAAGGGGGACTATACCCTTAGTTAGTGAAATCTAAAGAAGTTGCTTGGGGACTGGACATATGTCTTCCATTGGAGAAATATCGAACCATGATAAATTTCTTATGTTTATTGTGTGTGATTGATTCTGCTCATATATCTTTCATTGCCCACGATTTATCTCACTAACCAAAGTTTCAAGTAGCTAGTTTTGTTTTCAGAAATCCCTTGCTACCTATTCACTCCCCCCCCCCTATAGGTCTATATAGTCTACTGCCCAAGGGCCAACATCAGATTGGTGGGAAAGATGAAGTATTGGAGTCCCAACAAGACCACATACACACCACTGATGAGTGTTGGCAACTTCACTAAGAGATCCAGGCCCTCATCAAGAGGGGTACATAGACAAGAGTTTTGAAGGCTAGCTCTGCCGAGGTGGGGAGAGAAGGTGGGAGCCTAGCCTAATCAGGAGGACAACCAACCCATTAAGTAAGTTGTCATGGTGATCATGGGCAGATTGTCAGCACATAGAGAAAGCTCTAGCAATAGGAAGAACCTCTTTGATGCGTACCAAGTAGAGGAGAAGAAGCCTTGGGCTGAGGACGAGCAGACCATATCCTTCTCATTCGAGGATCTCAAAGATGCCAAGATGCCTAATGTAAATTCTTTGGTCATGTCGGCCACTGTAAGTCAATTTGATGTTAGTAAATTCTAGTTGATAATGGAGGTGTCCCGAACGTCTTGTTCTATGACTGCTTCCAAAAGCTAGAGATCCCTTTAAGTTAGGTGAAGTCCATTAAGATGCACATCTATGGTTTCAATGGAGCACCAACTGAAGTGGAAGGGTTTGTCACCCTTACAATTTCACTTGGCAGCAAGCCACAACGCATCACTTCAAAGGCTGACTTCATGGTCATCCACATCACCTTGGTGTAAAAAGTCATTATCAGTCAAGGAATCCTAGCACAAATTGGCGTGGTCCCATCAACAGTCCACTAGAAGCTCAAACTTCCAACCTCGACCAGGGTTCGGGAGGTTCGGGAGGACCAGGCCAAATTTAGGAAATGCTACAACAAGGTGCTTTGAGCTCAAAACCCAAGACAATGGCAATAGCCAAGAAGCCAGAGATTGGGTTGCTCCTCAGATCGAACCTACCGTCGACATCGCCAACATCCATGTGAAAGGGGCTCAGACTGTGCCATGAAGAAAGGGGTAGCATAAACAAACTATATGGCATTTCTAACTTTTTGGATCTTGATTGGTGGGTTTTGGAGTTGGTTTGGCCTTCGGAAGGTCAAGTGTTCATCACTGTGAGCATTTCCTTGAGTTTCCAAACATGTTCAGCCTTTCTTATTAACGCGACTTCCCTAGTAGTCTGTTTTGAATGCGATGGGGTAGGCTGCCATACTCGTAGTTTCACTTTTTATAGGTTCTGGTTGACTTTCACGTGTCCCTGGTCGACCACTGATGAATGCAGTATGGGTGGTTGTCATGTTATGAATGTGACCACTCGAGCAGTTGTGTTCTTAGTGGCAATTAGTGAGTATTTGAACCCCCTCAAACAGATGTTCCCTCATTCCTTGCCATTTTCTTCCATGTTTGAACTCTCCCTCTCCCTCTTCCTCTCCTCCAGTGGTCAGTTGCGGAAGTTGGACACGGCAGCGACAGCATAGCACTCAACATCGATTTGATGGTGACGACGTGAGGTGGAGATCATGAAGAGGTGGTGGCAACCTATAGGAAGGCCCCAAAAGATTGTTTTCATCTTTTTGGAGGTAGGATGATGATCCCACTTCCCTTTAATTGTGATTTCTCACAAGTTTTCCACATAAATGCATGTTTAGGAGAGAGACTATGCAATTTATTGCATTTATAGGGAAGAAGCTTCATGTGAAGGGTGTGTGAGGTGTTCTTGGTGTTCTTTTTCAATTAAATTTTGATTAAGGAGGTCTCTATAGTGTTGAGATTCAAGGAATGTTTTCCTCTTCTTCCTCTCTGTGTTTTGATTCTTCTTTGGGTGATTTTTGGTCCAAAATGGCCATTTCGACATGGGTCTATGTCACGTCTCAATGAGAAATATCAGAGCATGCAATTGTAATTCGTCGTGTCCATTAGAGCAAGTGCTAAGGAATATAACAACATTCCATTAGGCAATACTTATAATAAATACCAAATATTCAACTTATAATTTTATTGATGTTAAAACTTTGAGTTCTATTATGTTACTAATTCAAGACCATATATAGGCCCATAATGTTACATTGACTTGTTGGAAATATCAAAATCTACTATTGATCTTCTATACTCTTCCATTTTTGTTTTTTAATAAGGCTCATACCTGATTGGGTGGACATGAGGGCAGCAGCCTCAATGCCACACACCCACCAGAGAATTTTATAATATAGGAGAAAGTAAAAGTTACATCATAACCAGGTTGGAATGAGGGGCACCCCATCATATGGATAGGGGCCATATACAATAGTGAAAGCATAGCCCAAAAACATCAAATGAAAGAGACAAGAAGGCGAAAGCACGATCACGTATCAACCAGCAATTCAATCCCAATCCCGAGAAGAACTCTTGGAGTTGGATCTTCATAGAGAGCTTATGGTTTGGACACCCTTAGATCTTGTAGATGGCCTAGTGCGCTCCTTGCCATGAACACCAACCCAATTTGAATGGACCTTGTTGAAATCAATGGGGGCAGACGGTTCAAGAGCTGGGATTGTAAGCACTTGATAGATAACGGGGAGGTTCACCATACCATCAGTAGAAGAGGAGGAAGATTCATCAGCATAAGATCCCTTCATAGATGTAGAAGTGATGGCCGCAGGAGGGGGCACATAGGTGTTGGTAACACCACAGTCCGTAGGTTTAATAGCTGGTGCACTGCTTGTGCAAAAGACAACCGAGGGGCAACATGTGCAGTAGTAGAAAAGGACTGAAGTTGTTGGCATGTGTCGTCAACAACAAGAGAAACAACAACCTCTGAATTAGTGGTAGGAACAACCACATCAACGATACAGGGGCTTAAACTGACGGAGGGCGGAGCAACAGGAGACCATGTAGGAGCAACAGCGTTTAACGTGCATGCTTTAGAAACTTGATCTATATCATGAGGTGACTATCCTTGGACAACAACCACATCAGTGGCAGGGGTGGCAGCAAGCAAAACAAATCCCTACACATCAAGAGCAGGAAGAACACATGTAGCAAGAGGAGACAAATGTGATGAGCATTTTCATCGAGCACCTCAGGAGTAGGAAGAACATATGTAGATGGAGTCTCAACCTTCGGTCCAATGGCCGCTTGTTGATGAGGACTTTCATCGAGCACATCCAGAGCACCAATTGTAACAGTAGCAGTATCAAGTGGACTAGAGCTCTGACTAGGTAGATGCTCATGAGAAGCAGTGCCCTTATCGACAACATGAACGGGACACCAATCACGCTTCTCTGCTAGCCCCTTATTAGGACCACCAAACCTCTTATTCAGATCACCAGCAGTAGCCTTCTTGCACTTGGATGCAACGTGGCCCAGACGCTTGCACGCAGAACAGAACATAGTGGGGTCGAGGTAGAGCAACGACTGCCAATACCCATCTAAACCAATGCCAGCCTAGATTCTCTCAGGTAATTTATTCAATACGTTGAGCTAAACATTAACATGAGCAGCATGTGTGTGTTTCAAGCATAGCATGTTTCTGTCCACTTTGAGGATAGGACCAATGCTCCCAGTAATGGACTGAATCATAGCATTGTTGTAAAAGTTTGTCAGAAGGCCTAGAAGCTCCAGCCACACAGGAATGATTGAACATCCATATCAGGCGAGAATTCAAGTGTCCACTTGAAGAACTAGAACAACATGCCACAAACATATAGAGGTTCTTTCAGCAAGACCTACAAGTTGTCTACCTTGTTCTGAAACCTAAGGAGCAGATGACGACCATCCATGGTGCTAATGACGAAGTCTTGTTTAAACTTAAGCGCTACACCAGGTGGGATCTAATGTCCTGAAAGGGTGGCCGACCCTGTGGTGTCCTAGCGATGATAGCATGCTCCAAGGGCTTGTAGGACACCTTGATCTCTTCCATAGAGAAGAAGGCGGCTGGATCTTGCGAATCAGTGGATGAAAGTCTATGGGCAGCCAGCAGCAACGTCGATGGCGAGATGGATTGCAAGACAATCTAGGCAAAAGAGAGAGGTGCAGAAGCACTTGACATGATTATGATAAAACAACAAGTATCACCATCACGAATCATTTTGTTAAATCAATTATACGAGGCTATCATGTGGCTAAAAATAAAAAACATGTAGATGAACATGGATTATCATGACAAGACAAATATGACAATGATTTCTATTATGTCATAATTCCAATGTAAGAATATTGTAGAAACAAGTGCAACATGATTAAAGAAGATGCTCTCTTATTTTTATCTCACGTATTAAAATGATTTAACATCTATTTATGTTTATGTATGTCATGGTCAGGTATAATCACACACTTGGTCTACAGTTATATGGTTAACAATACTACTTAAAGAAGAAGAAAGACATTTGCAGAAGATAGTTTAGTCGTGCGAAGGTCACTGGCACGACCTAGAACTCTCTTAGGATGTCTGGTGCAATAGTCTAGTCTCTATTGTACCCTATGTTTGCAGTGCGACTCTAGTTGTGCCATATTGCTTAGGGGTGATTGTAGTTGTGGTGACTGTTGCACGCATGACAGTGACCCAGAAGCAAGAACATCAGGTTTCTCTGATAAACACGTTAAAATATCAAAATACTCGATATATAGAGACATAAAAAGAGGTAAAAACACTTGGAACTCATGATTATATGTTTATACAACCTAGAGGGCATCCATTTAGGTTCAAACAAAGAGATTAAGCCTTCATGTATGCATCAAATGAAAATTCATGATTGACATACCTTTGCTAAATACATGCGATATTGTTATACTTTATAGATTTTGATGATCACAAAACACTAATTATTGTTCTTGTTTGATATGATCACAAAATATTAATTAATGTCCATGTTAATGACCCAAACATTTGATTATTTATATTTAAATTGAGGGTCTATTTTATGTGTTAAGTATGCAGGAAAATAGGTCAAGATAGGCTGAGGTTTGGTTCTGAAAAATCGACTGAAGGTTGACAGTCGATTGACCAAACTCTGAGTTTTGGTTGATCGAATGTCCCAGTAAGCTATCCAAAGTTTTAGAGCCAAACGATTGATCGAACTCTATGTTTTGGTTGACCGATCCTTCCAGGGAACTGCATCTAAGGTCAAGACCAAGAATAGTTGACCAAACTATGTGTTTCGGTCGACCAAACCGTCCAATGGGTTCAGATTCTAAGACCTAAGGAGAACGATCAAATGAACTCCAATAATCAATCAACCATTGTCCAGAACTGATTTCGACTACAAGACCTTTTGAAGAATGGTAGACCGAACCCTTGAAATAAGCTAACCAATTCTGACAACGACATTTCATAATTGAGTAGGACTCTTTCCCTCATCAGAGCTCTTGCCAAAGTTGTAGTCTTTTTGTGTTGCACTATATATACCAACATGTCTCCATGATAGAGGAGAGTTCTCCATGCCCCCAGTAGTGCATCTTGTGCCATAGAGTTCAAGAGAGGGGTTGTGCTGCCCTGGAGAGGATCTACAGAAGTCTTGAACTTGCAGAAGCTTGGAGAACGAGTTTTCATCATCTATAAGCCTTTCTGTAACATTCCGAGTTTTGGCTTCCTTGGTGGTGTTCTTGGGATCGCGACGGATAGGGCTGTCGCATTCTGAACGCGACGTTTTCATGTCGCCTTCTGGTTGAGAAGGCGACGGCCCTCTTGTCACGTTCCTGTTGTCTGTTGGCTGGTGTGCCACGTGTCCACAGCGTGTGGGTGAAGGCGATGTGCCAGTTGTTGCATTCACTTGAGACGTCTGCGTGTGTGACACGTGGTCTGGAGGATGTCTGCCTCGCACAAGACCTGTCAGAACTTTTGAGAAGGCGACGAGTTAGGCGTTGCGTTCTGGTTGAGAATGCGACAGGCATCTTGTCGCGACCTCAGTTCCGAGGCCTTAAGCCTGGCAAGCGCCTCTTTCTTCTCTTTTCTCTCCTTTCTCCCTTCCCTCCTCTCCTCCAAGGTGGGGAAGCTTTCCCTCTTCCCTCTCAGGCATCTTGGAGCGTGGAGGCACCAGCGAGCTCGTGGTGGAGCAGTGGAGCGGCATCGTGGAGCGAGGAGGAGGTGGCCGAGCCTTCGTGAAGGCCCTTTTTGGGTTCGGTTTGTCATTTCCGGTAGGGATTTCTTGCTCTCTTCCTTGTTAGAGTAAATGGAGCTTAGTTTTAGGTGATCCCAAGGGCCCTGCCTTCAGATGAGGAATGCGATAGTTCGATACGTCGCGTTCTGAATCTGAAGGTGACATCTTGTGTGTCGCTTTCTGGTTGCGACAGGATCCATGTTGCATTCTACCTTTGGGTCACGACTGGGTGCTCGTCGCCTTCTGGCTTTGGTGTTGTTGGTTGGGTCTACTGACCTGCTTGGGGGTTCAACCTTTTGATGCTGATCGCAACAGTCGGCGTGTTGTGTTCAGATCAGAAGGCGACACCCTTTTTGTCACAACCTGGTGGCCACAGGTTGGTTGTCACCTTCTTGTTCAGAAGGCGACGTACCTGTGGTCGCATTCTGGTTTCTTAGTTTCTAGCTGTGGTTTGTGCCTTGGTTGTCCGACGGCCCTCCTAGGAGTTTCCGGGAGGGGTGCCGTGCGTGCCTGTGCCAGCTGGTTTGTCGTGGTTACAACCAGCTGTGCCATTTGCTTGTGGTGGTTGCCCCGCCTGTTCTCTTTTCTCCTGGTGCTTGGCACTTGAGGGCTTGTCCCGTTCAGAGTTGTCTTCATTTTCCTAGGACCCCCATCCTCAGGAGCCTGTTGAGGGAGTTCTCCGGGCTACAAGTGTGCTCGAGTTGGTAGCCGTGTTGGCGGACTCCAGAGCTGAGGGGAAAACGGTGGTGGGCAATGGTGTAGAGTCGCTTGTGGCTCCCTTAGCTGAGTCTGTGTCACCGAGGTGGTTGAGGCATTCTTTCCGGTGCGGATCAGCTAGTCCTTTCTCACTGCCTCTCTCGGCGTTGGTTCCGGAGTCATGTCGTGGTGTCAGGCATGAGGCCGCAGCTCAGTCGGGCTGTAGTGGTGCATGTGTTGTGTGTTCTCTGCGGTGGCTCACTTGCCTCACTCTACTGGGGAGGTTGTAGGCAGAAGTCAGCGGGTGGCGAGCTGGAGGTGTGGATGATGTGTCCTCCTCGTAGCTTCCAGTGGCGGTGGCTTGGTTGCTCTTGTTGTGTCGGCGTTTCTCGTGTTGTTTCCAAGTGTGCCTTGTTGCCCAAGCCTGCACGGTGATTGTAGCCTAGCCGTGTCTAGTGCCGTGGGCTTGATTGGTTTGGCCTTGTGGGCCGTGTTTAGTGGTTTCCGCTTAGCGTGTTCTCTCGGGGTGCCTGGCACAGGCACCCAACTGCTGTTTCTATAACCCGTTCCTTGGTGCCATCCGTGGTGGCACCGGAGTGCATAGTTCCCTAACCTCGTGGCGTGTCCGAGGTCCAGGTGTTTCTGCTTGTGGGCCTCGACCTTGTGGAGGTCTGAGGTGGCTGTGTTTGTGGTGAGATGTCCTTCTCACGTGGCTGCTTGGTGTTGTTCGTGGCAACACCTGTCTGCGTGCCTTCCTTACCTCATGGAGGTCTGGGATGGCGATGCTTGTGTCGTGAGACTCTGGTTTCATGTGGTTGCTCCGGTGTTCCGTGAGCTTCTTGTCTCGGCGGGTGCATGTCAAGGGTTGCTTCCGCATTGTGTTTGACTCTGCTGGTTCTGCTGGAGTCGTGTCTGGCCCGACCCTAGTTGTGGGTCATGGCGTTACTCTGTTCTGCTACTTTGTAGTACTCTGCAGTAGGTGTTTCTTGCTTTACTGCTTTCTAGAGTAGTTTGCTTCCACTTTTCCTTGGAGTTCCTGCTGCTCTGGCTGGTAATGGACTGGCTATCCCTACTGAGCCTTGTTCGCGAGGCTCACCCCCCTACTTTCTACAGGTAGGGACTAGCTGTCGCAGGAGTTCGTTGTCGGACGGTTGTGGTGGCGGTTTGTTGTGCCGTGCGTTGCCAGCAGTGTGAGTTGTGAGTGTGAGCACTTGTTCAGGAGTGAGTCGAGAGTTGCCTTTTTGCAAGTCCTCGAGGTATGCCCCTTAAGGACTGCACCTTTTTTCTGTACGTGTACTTTTATTTGTGACATATTGTACATAATTTCTTATTAATGTACGAACTTTCTTGTTATAGTTATTTGAATTCATTGCTTATCTCACTGAACTAAATTCTAACCCTTCCGGGTCTTCGGATCCGTGGGTGGTGGCGTGACCTTCGGGGTCCCTGGCAGGGGATCCGGGAGGTGGTCGGTACACTTTCAAACCTTCCAAGAGTTACTGTTGATCTAAAAGATATGGACTTTGTGCTCCAACCAGAGGATCTTCACCATGGAGCCTTCTACATCGGCATATCCTTCAATTTGACATCGTTTAGTAGAGACGATCATAAAGTCGACTTCTTAACAGGGTGAATCTTTACTTGCCATTCAATTAATGTTCTCCTTGTCTGATTTTCCATTTTATACTTCAATCTGAATATTATGTGTGTTTGTATGCTTGATTTGTGAGCACATAGTTGGTTTGGATTCTTGTACCCATCAAACAAGGATCGTGATAGGGTTGGTGTTGTCCCTGAGAAACAATCATCTGGTGAGGGGTTTGTAACTTGTACCCAACTAAACAAGTTAGTGAAAAATCCTTACGGAGTGTGAGTCAATAGATGTAGATGCACATGGTGTGTAGCCGAACCACTCTAAAAATTTTGTGTTCTTGTGGTTTGATACATCTTTTCTACCTCCATTCTACGCATGCTAGGATAGCTAGTTACGTTGGTTTTGCCTAAAGTTTTGGTTACATTCCACCATGCTACTCAAGTTGTTTATTCTATTTAATTCAGATTGAGTTTGCAATAGTCAAAAAAAAATTTAATATGTCATCAACCAATTCACCACTCCTCTCTTGGTTGTGTATTGTACACGTTTACCTCAATACAAATGTTAGAAATTGGGGGAAAACAAGATTTTATAATGTAGACATGGATGGGATTCACAGTGATGTTTAATTGGATTTGTGCTAAGAGATCACCTACCTTTAGTCATTTTAATGGAAAAAGATGAAAATACTGAGAACACCAAAGAACCTTTGAAGAACTCTTGGATCTTTGTGTTTCTCCTCCTCCAATCTGCCTAGACACACTCAACAACTCCAAAAGAGCTTGGATCGACCATGAAAGGCTGATAAGGTGTATTTAAAGACCTAGGGTTTGAAAATGTCCATATTTGACTATTTTCTAAAGAGGAAATTGCAAATCCAATTTGGATGCAACCCATTGCCAATTGCCTCCGTTTAAATCTGAATTTGATGTGGTATATGACAACAAATTTATAATCACTTTTTGGGCTAGGTTTTGGCTTATATCATGGCCCATCTAGCTTATGTTTAAATATTAATTTATCATTTTTGGCCTTTCTTTGATCCGTTACACCCTTGTAAACTCTTTATTTGTTTGATGATAATTTTCTCACATGAAAATTTTGAGTTATCAATATTTCAAGATTTTGGGTTGCTACAATCTAATTGGACCAAATGCACTATGTGTGAATGCGATATACATTCTTAACGTGACCGTGTGATCCGTCATGTTCTAGGTGTGAACGTGGTCGAGGAGACCACCATATTATGAATGCAGTAGAGATTAGCAGCACGCTTTGGTTTTTGGTGCCAATTGTCTTGGTCACCATGTTCTGAATGTCGTGTTGTTGGATGTTGTGTTCTCAGTCAGAGGCCTATTTTGCCACTAGTAGTGTGGTTTGTCTGCCATTCGGGTTTCTTTGCGGATCTAAGGTCTAATCGTGAGTGTTGAACTCACTAACTTGTTGGTGTGTATGTGACTAGATGTAGTTTTTCTCCATTTTACTTGCCAATTTAGTTGGGGTTTGGTGGATAATTGCACCCTCGATGTTGGGTTGAGGTGTTCTTGACATGGAGTAGGTGTATCGTCCTTGGCATGTTGTTTAAGATTTTAACCACTGATGCATGGCTTTTGTTTGTTGTGCAAGGCAACTCTAGTGTAACGACCCCGAGAACCGACCCTCGGCTCAAGCCGAGGACCCGATTTTCGCGGTCGCCGCCCATGGATTCGGGGACCCGGAAGGGCTATAATATAAGTCTAACAAAATATGTAAAGAAAATAAACATCAATACTAACTAGAAGCACACACGCAAACAAGTAGAAAGAAGGAGCGAGACCGCTGCATATCGCTCTAGGTACAGTCCCAACACCAGACTAGTACAAGTAAAGACAGGGGAAGAACAGTCCCTTAGGGGCATACCGAGGGGGACGTACAACTAAGAGTGGGAACCAATGCTAGCTACGGGGACCACGACTACAGCCCGTCTCCTCCGCCCGGCGCGCGCCCTGCCTCTACTGAGAAGTCTTACCTAGAAAAAGGAAGGGTGGCTTCATAACAGAAGCTCAGTAGGGACTACCAATCTCCTACTGGCTCTAACAGGAAGTCAAAACTATGTACTTAATTAAATGACAGTAGTTATATCTCCTACCCTACGAACGGAAGTGCGGAAGCAAAGCTACTAACGAGCAACAATACGGAGGACACCACAGTCGGAAACTCCGTAGAACTGCACGTTATGACCACCACACGGCTAACTATGCTGACAGAGAGAACCCCGCCTGGACAAGTGACACTAGCTACGGAAATACTACACTAGTCAACTGGTCAGGTGCGTCCACTGACGTCTTATTCTCGACCCAGATCAAACCTCCACTCTCGTCAGAGTGAGGTAGGAACACAAAGTAGCACAACGTAACCTCCATAGTTTGGCTGGACTATGGTCCCACGCCTGGTCTCTCTAGGCGGTTCTGGGGTCGTAAAGAGCAAGGCAGTGAGGAGAAGGACTAGCTGGTCTGCATCATGGGTAGAACTCTTGGCCGTCCTCGGTGTCCCAGACCAACCAAAGAGATCTGCAAATGACTCGATTGCCACTGCCTAACCACGTTTTTCCCCTCAACTCCAAGAGTCTAAGACTCGAGTACGCTTGTTGCCCCGAACGCTCCCCCTAAGGCACATGAGGACGGGGGTCCCAGGCAACAGTAACAACCTCTCTCCTAGAGACAAGCCCTCAAGTGTCGAGCACCGGGCGAACGACTAGTGTAGGACCGTACTAGGAAACTAGCACTGGTGCCACGAGTACATAAGAAATAGAAAACGGAGAAGACTCCACAAAAAATAGAATTTGTAAGACCTTGCATGTCTCTTCTGTAATCGCGATGCATGAGGCCGTCGCGACCTTGTCGCGACGCCCAGACCTACTGCGACACTATCGCGGTGGCCCAAGCCGTTGCGACCTTGTTGCGACACCCAAGAGCATCTCAACAATGTCATGGCGGCCATGCCGATCGCAACACCATCGTGACCTCTATACAGGTCGTGTTCTCAGCCGAGAGGGGTTCCGGACGATCCTCCCGGAGACCACCCCAATCCGGTACAAAACACATCCACCGGGGAGGGGAGCATGCTTAACGTGTAGGAAAGCTTTTAAATCATGCAAAACCACCTCAAACCCCACAAAACATGGGTTACAAAAAACAATCTACACTCAATGGAATCCTTACTCACACTAGCATGATTCTCACACTCCCACAACCCCAAACCATGAGAACCACAATCTCAAGGGGAAGGACCATGCAAGGGCAAGAGGAGTCATGGGTCCCTACCTCAAGAGTAGGCCCACCCGTTGGGGCCTTCACGTCGAAATAGCCACCTCCCTCCTCTCTCCAAACTCCACGATCATGCCGCTTGCACGAACGGGGCATCACCTCCTACCACGAGCACCTCAAACACACCGAGAAACCAACGAAGAGGGGAGAACTCGGAGGAGGAAGAAGAAGAGGGAAGAAGAGGAGGGAAAGGGGGAGAGGGGAAATGGGGCGCCGGCCTCGGTTTTATCGATGGACCCCAAGATGCGACGGGTCGGCCCGACACAACAACAAGCATGTCGCGACGCCCCTAGGCGTCGTGATCATGTCGCGATGGCCACCCACGGAGTGACACCAAAAGCGATTAAACCTCGAAGACTGGGAAATAAGAACGCAACGGCTGACCAAGTCGCGTCAATGTTGTACGCACCTGACACCCGACAAGGCCGTTCTGACAGATAGACAGCGGTCAAGTCGGTCAGAAAAGTAGTTGCGACACCGCCAGACGCCGCGACAAGAACGCGACGCTCACCCCCATCGCGACCATGTCGCGACGGCCAGGTGCGCCGCGTTCCGAAGCTGTCGCGATGGGCTCCCTTGGCACGACTAGGGTGCTTGTCACAACTTTGAGGAAGGGGCCAAGGGCCCAAGAGAGTCGGGTCTTACACTGAGGTTGGGTGCCGAGGAAGGGACACAGTTGTGGTCTTGGCATATCAAGGATGCGTTGATGTTAAGGACTGTACTTGTGGTGATTGCGGTTCTTGTGGTCACCATGTTCGACGACAATGTGTTGTGGATAGACTTTCTTGTGGCTTCTCATGTATTGTGAGTTTGATGACTATTGGTGCCATTGTTATGACATCTATCAGTCATTATCCCATACTATGTGCACTCCATGCTATAGTGTGATGTTGGGGTTTGTTCTTTATGTTGTTGCACTAAAAAGGTCTATTGTCATCATAGACCCCACCCCCCTTAGTTAAGCCTATGTTCGAGCAGAGGAAAAGATGGCTAGGGCAGCATGTTGTCATCTGCTTGAATGCACTTGTGGCTAGTTCGATGGACTCCTTGCAAGTTTTGTTCTATGCTTGGTCCCTAGATAGTCCCATTATTTCTTGCATATTTCACCCTATGAGGTTTTAGAGCCGAGTAGGGGCTGGAGGCACGAGGGACATGGCATGGCCAGCTACGATTTGCCAAGTGTGTGGCATAGCTTCACTAGCCTCACATAAGAGTAGGGCTGTTAGGCGTGGAGTGGTAGTCAAGAGTTGAGATGCCAGTGGATTTTTAGATTATGAGACTAGTGGTTTTCCATTTATCACTATTGCTAGTGTACTATGTCTAGGAGCAAAAGTCGCTTGCATAGGTTGACTTAATCGGGTTCGTATGTGTGTGCCACTGAGTCATCTGTCTCTCATAGTTTTGACTTGTACGGTACTTGTGTATGTGGTTGTGTCCATGTTGGTAGCTGATAGCAGGATATGAGTCGTGTTTCCCACTTCTGGTTTTGTAATAGATAGAGTGGTTTATTAGTTGTTAGTGACACATCTATTTTCTAGTACATTCTTCGCTACTATGTGTATCAGCATCAACTGTGTTTCTTCAGCTTTCATTGTGGTAGTTTATTATGCTTTAATGTTTATATATTATTCTTGTTTGGTTTAGTTGAGCGTGGGATCGAGAGATCCCTACTAAGATGATGACTTCACGAGACTCAGCCCCTACCTTTTTAGGTATGAGCTCGTGGAGGTAATGTTGACCTTAACCCTAATCATCGGGCGTGTGGTTGTTCAATGTATGAACAACTAGCTTTTTTTTCTTTATACTACCTCAGGACATGCCCCTTAAGGTGATCGACTTTATTTCTGTACCTATATTGTAAATTGGGAAATTGTAGCATTAATAGTGAAACTCATTTTCCTTGTTATAGTTGTTTCTACTACTTGTTTATCTCTTTAGACCACATGTGTACCCTTCTGAGTCTTCAAGCTCGTAGGTGGGATGCTAATTTTAGGTCCCTTTTGGGGTACAAATTTCAGGGTCGTCACAAAAGAAACCCCCGCTATCTCCTATAGGCCTTCTTGGAAGAGCATGCTGAATTCTTTGCATGGTCAGAAGAGAAGCTCTGAGGAATCGACTCTAAGGTGATCACACATAGACTCAACGTCGGCCCCACTGCTCATCTAGTCAAGCTGAAGAAATGGGTCCACGAGGTCGAGCACTAGGAGGTAGTTCGAGAACAGTTTGGCATCAAGAGACAAACCCATATATTTTAAGAAGTCTAATATCCGACCTAGATTGCCAATGTGGTCTTGGCCAAAAAGGCATCAGGCAAATGACACATATGTGTGGACTTCACCAACTTCAACAAGGTGTGTCTGAAGGACAACTATCCTTGCCCCGAGTCGATCAACTAGTGGGTGCTACCTCGGGTATGAGTTGCTAAGCTTCCTAGATGCCTACTTAGGGTATCATCAGATCCAAATACATCTGGTTGACATGGAGAAAAGGACGTTCATCACCAAACTCGGCATCCATTGCTACACCCAAATGCCTTTTGGGTTGAAGAATGCTGGTGCCACAAACCAACGGTTAGTGAACTGCATGTTAGAGCCAGAACTTGGGTAAAGTATGGAGGTGTACATTGACGATATGCTGGTGGAGAATCAACTTGCCACAAACCACCTAATGACTGCCGCCAAGCCTTCTCGGTGCTTTAGAAGTACAAGATGAACCTCACCCCCAAGAAGTGTGCCTTCATGGTGATATCGGGAAGTTCATTGGCTTCCTCACCAGCCAATGAGGAATCGATGCCAACCCCAACAAGGTGCAAATAGTCTTTGACATGCAGCTTCCATGGAGTGTCGAAGAGTCCAGCAACACAACGGTCAATTCCTATGCATAATAGATTCCTCTCCAAGGCAGTCAAGCATTGTCTCCATACTTCATCACCTTGAAGATAGACTGAGCATTCAAATGGATGAGGGAATATTACATGACATTCGACGAGCTAAAGGCTTACCTAGATCGATACCTACACTTTCTAAACCTTCGTCTGATAAATGCTCTTTCTGTATTTAGCCATCATGCCTTTGACCATTAGTTCAGTGCTAGTAAGAGAGGAAGGCCGAGTGCAAAAACCTTGTACTTTGTTAGCAGGGTACTATAGGGACTGGAGCTCGATTACTCTCAGGTCAATAAGGTGGTCTTGGCCCTCATCACAGTAGCTCACAAGTTGAGGCCCTACTTTCACACTTATTTCATCATAGTTCTCACCATCTCTCACTCAAGCAAATCCTCTAGAGGCCCAATGTCTCGAGTCGGCAGCTGAAGTGGGCCGTAGAACTAGGGGAGTTCAACATCAACGTCTCTCCAAGGATGACCATTAAGGGGCAGTTGTGTAATGTTCTAGCATGTCGAATCTAGTTTAATAGATTGATGGTTGTCACGGCCTAAAGGGTTTGACGCACCAATAAGGTGTTCCAATGGCTAACACGATAGGTGCTGTCAATTTTTGCATGTACGAGACACGTGCCAATGTTCTGGTAGATGTGGTCACTGACTTCGACATGTTACTAAGTATCTCATGATTTGATGCGTTCACTATTCCAATCAAATTTTAATCCTCTTCCCTTGGTAGAACAGGGTTTACCCTATTCTAGCCAGAAGAAGCTTCAGTGGGCAGCTCCACGCCCTAAGGGGATTTCAACAATTGAAACTTGTTTTCTAGGTGGTCTTAGCGAGGAGGAGGTAGCCAGCGAGAATGCCCCAATGGGTTACTCTTGCATTCTGGTCGGGAGTCACCTTTCTCTCAATTCCTTCATTTATCTCTATGTTTTACAACTTGATTATGATGGTTTTATGATGATCGTATGCTTTGGGATGGCTAGAGTTCATGTATAGTGTCGTTTTCAAGTTAAAAGTGGTTTAAAGTGTATTTACCATGTAATTTTGAGAAAAGGGATTCATGTGAAGTATTTAAGGTTTGGAAACGTTGTTTAATCGATGAGGAAACATGTATCTCAAGAGTTTTATGTTTTATTCTGGTTACAATGGTTGATTTGGGCATGTGTGACCGAGGTTTAGGGTTCTTTATGTGAGACCCAGGAGAAGGGCATTCTATCTAGTATTGTGTCAAGTCTATGGGACACCTCATTAAGGCATCCTATCTGCCAAACGTGTTAGCTCTTGCTAACACAGTGCCCTGGGTCGACACCTTGGATCATGGTAGTTGACTTTGATGTGTTACTATTTGATGTTGCATCCGTATGATGGGACACCTTCTCAGGTTCTGCCGAGGTGTTCTTATATGAACAATTGTATGGTTTTACTTGTAGTATTATTTTAAAGATAGTTTACTTTATTGAGTCCTCAATAATTGAGCTTTAAGTTTGACTAATAATGGTTCTACTATAGAGTAGTAAATAGAAATAATATGTACCTAATAGTCTTGTAATGGACTTGTTGGTAATCATGATTTCATTGATTTTATCTAGTTTTCCTTATAAGTGAGTTAACAATTCTATAACAAGTTTGGAGTAAATAGATGCCGGAATAGTTGTAAGTGGATATGATAGAAAGTTGTAAATATGAATTTCTGAGTTAAATAACTATGACGCTTGTTCCTGGAAACCTCTCCAGTTAGGTACCCTAGGTTCTCTATGAGCCAAACACGTTAATGCTTAGGGTTAGTCCTAGTATAATGGTACCGTCAAGGTTGTGTCATCTACTTGGACTTCCCATATTCCTTAGTTGAGTTGTACGTTCGGTTAGGGGAAAGATGACATTGAGACAGTGATTGACATGTGTTGTGGTTGGTTTTGCTTTCAGGCGTTTGGAGTGCACTCATGGTCGGGGGAGCGAACACCAGTAGACATGCTAGGCTCCAATTAGTCCTTTGTTTCCACTTGTCTTAACCCTACGCACCCTGAAACTTGTGGAGGTGTGTCAGGTGTGGGGTTGTAGTCTGGCCAGGTTGCAGTAGTGGTGTTGGTTGTTCTCTATATTCTTTGATCTTGTGAGTGTTGAGGTGGAACTATAGTTGGACCTTTTGTTATGGGCTGCGAGATTAAGAGGTGTTTCTTGTATGGTTGTTTAGGTCAAAGTCTAGCATTATGACCAGCCTTGTGACCTGAGTAGTAGCATCACACTTTCTAAATCAGGCTATGATAGTTAATGTATAAACAATGAATTAAAATAATTATTCTTGTGCATTGCATCTCGTGTTTGACAAAAGTAGGTTTCCTTTTATATTTGAATAGTTCTAGTGTCAATATCTTAGTTCTTAATGTCTATTTAGTTGGTGTGCCTTTAGAGCTTTCGTTAGAGCTAGTGACTCGTAAGGCTCATCTTCGTTGTTATCCATTGTTCTAGTTACCCATTGGGGCGAGTTAGAGTTATAGTGAGTGAAGTCAGGTCACATGTCTATTTCACTTGGTTTGTCCAATGACATAAGATATCAAGTTGTGAACTACATTGTATAAAGGTTTACTGTTTAAATCGTTAAATAGTAACGATATTAGTTTACATTAATAGTTCAATTGTTCTTAGAAAATGCTATGTAAATTGTCTTCTTTTTGCACTTGTGTTTTATAGAGTTTCTACTCAGCCTATGACTGCTAGTGAGCCTTTCAGGTTACTGATGGAGTAGAATTGTTGTTATGTGAGAATGAGTGACGATCTGTGTGGTGCCTTTCGCCTACCAACAATTGACTTTAGGGTTTCTTTTTGGGTTCTACCCTTGCAGGTGCATACTTGAGTTATTGGGAGTACTTTATTAAATTATTGTCAATTGTTATCTATTTTAATTACTATAGTAGCTTGTTTACCTCTCTAGACCGACTATTATCCCTTCTAAATTTCGAATTCATGGGAGGCAGATCTAGATACGAAGCCTTGTTGGGTATAAGTATCCAATACTGCTACACAGGACTTGCCAACTTCGTCGCCGAGATGACCTCTCCTGAAGAGCTCATGGGATACATTCAACCTCGGCCGAGGAGGTGCCACATCGATCAAGTGTTGGAATCTAGTTGTGGACAGTTGTCATGCTCGGTAGGAATAGAGTTGGCTTCATCCTCACCCCACCTAAGGGGAAGCCTCTAGAATATGCCATGTGGTTCGCTTTCCTTGTATCAAACAATGTTGTCAGGTACGAGTCCCTAATATTAGGCTTGACTATGGCACTCCACCTTAGGGCAGAGAAGGTATGCACCTCTAGTGACTCCCAACTCATGATTAACTAGATTACAAGAATCTATGAGGGAATGGACCCAGCCATGGCGAAGTATCTCACTGTCAAATCATCATCTGCATGTTGAGGTCAGAAAACTCCAAGGCCGAAGCTCTCACTTAGCTAACATCATCCTCAGAGCTTGGCCTGTAAGACCCGGCTTCTCCGCTTTCTGTCTGGTGTCTGGGATGACTGGCCACTAACGCATCCGGGCTAGGCGACGTGTTAATGTCGTGTCGTGGGTGTCCAACGTGATAGTCATCCTTGTCGCGACGAGCTTGTGCATCGCGTTCTTGTCACACCTTGCTTCCGTCGCGTCTTCGCGTCGTGCCCGGTCAATGGGTCGCGACAGTGTTCCACCGTTTCAGTCGTCTGACATCTGTTGGGGTGGCAGGTGTGTCAGTATGACCTGTCGGGTTGTCGCGGCATCCCTAGAGGACGTGCTCTTGTCACGATGCACTGACCTGTCGCGTTAAGGTCCTTAACGCGGCGCGTCGCCCCGTCGCATCTTGGGTGCCGAAGGCTAAAGGCCTTGGCCGATGACCCTTCTTCTCTTTCTTCTTCCTCTTCCCTTTCCTCTCCTCCGGCAGAAGCTCCACCTCCCTCTCTCCCTTTGTGCGTTTTAGGTGAGAAGGAGGGTCGTGCTCGTGTCCCCGGCATTGTGGAGCTTGCATGGAGTGAGGAGGAGGAGGCCAATCCGACGTGAAGGGCCCTTATGGGTTCATTTCTTCTTGAAAGGTAGGGATTGCTTGTGCTCTTCTCAATCTGAGTGGATTGGGAGCCCCTCGTGCTTTCTAGTTAGTTTAGATAGCTTTTCCAAGATCCCCTCCCCCATGTGGTATGCGTGTGGGTTGTGGGCGGCCCCGGGATGGAGCATCCCATGGGTCTGTCTCTCTGCTAGTGTCACAACCGCGGTGCGCATCGTGACACCAGAAGAGGCATCTACCTAGTCGATCGTGACCTTGTCGCGACGTGTTTCCCTGTCGTGATAAGGATCGTTGTTGCGACGTGTTTCCCCGTCATGACAGGGTTGCTGTCACGGTGCCCTCCCCATCGCGATGGCCAGGGGGGACGTGATAGTACTTGTGTTGCCTCGGGTGTTTCCGTGGCCACGGTTAGCATGTCGGCATGTGCACTAGGCAGGATTGCCCTTAGGACCTTCTGGTGGGGAACGCGGCAGGTTACCTCCCTGCATTCAGTGACTGAAGGTGTCACCTTCATGTCTGTGTCCTAGCGGCGGTGCTAGGAGCTCACGTCTGTCTAATAATTGATTGTCCGACAGCCAATCGATTATTAGTAGAGCGATGTTTTCCGTATTTTCTGGTGATGTTCTGAGGTTTTGGCTTGCTCGTGGATGCCTGGGTGGCTGATGGACCTCTTGAGGGTCCATGCATGCCTTGTGCTTGTGGGCTTGTCATGGATTACAAGCCAGCAGTTCCGCATGGTTCTTGTTGTACTTGCCCGCCTGTTCACCCAGTGCTTGGCACTTGAGGCTTGTCCCATTCAAAGGTTGTGTCCATTTCCTGGGACCCCGTCCTCAAGAGCCTGTTGAGGGAGTGCTCCGGGCTACGAGCATGCTCGAGTTGGCAGCCGACTTGGCGGACTCGAGCTGAGGGGAAAATGAGGTTTGGACAGAAGCATCGAGTCGTTTGTAGAGCTCTCTTTTCTGGGGTGGGACGCCGAGGTCGTTGAGGTGGTTCTCTTCCCAACACGACCCAGACAGTCCTTTGTCTCACTACCTCTCTCTGCGTTGGTTCCGGAGCCACGTAGTGGTGCTAGGCTTGGGGCCGCAGCTTGGCCAGGCTACGATGTTGCATGCGTTCTTGTGGTGTTCTGTGGCGGCTCTGTCTCACTCTTCTGGGGAGGTTAGAGGCAGGAGCCAGGCTGGCGAGCAGAGGGAGTGGCTGGTGTGCCTCCTCTTGGCTGCCAATGGCAATGGCTTGGGTGCTATTGTTGTGACGGCGTTCTCTCACGACGTTTCCAAGTGTTATCCGTTGGCCCTAGCTTGCACAGCGGTTATAGTCTGGCCGTGCCTAGTTTTCGTAGGCATCATTGATTTGGCCTTGTTGGCTTGTGCTTTTGGTGGTTTCTGCTTCGGTGTCCTCTCGGTTCGTAGTCCCGTTCTTGGGTGCCAGTCTGTGGTGGCACCGGCGTGTGTGGCTTCCCGACCTCGTGGTGTGTCTGGGGTCTAGGGTGGTTCTACTTGTGGGCCCTCGACCTTGTGGAGGTCTGAGGTGGTCGTGCTTGTGGTGAGACGTCGTTCTCACCTGGTTGTTGTGTGATCTTGGCGGGTGTGCCGAGGGTTGCTTCCGCTTGGTGCCTGACTCCATTGGTTTCTGTCGGAGTCGTGTGTGTGTCATGACCTTGGTTGGCGGTCATGACGTTGCATTATTCTGTTCTTCTTCTTTGTAGTATCTTGTTGTAGGTGTTCCTCGCTTTACAGCTTTCTAGTGTAGTTTTCTATTTTCAGTGGTCCTGCTGCTCTGGCCAGTGAGGGACTGGTAATCCCTACTAGGCCTTATTTGCGAGGCTCACTCCCCCTACTTCCTTCAGCTAGGGGCTCGTCGTCGCGGAGCTCGGTGTCGGACGGGTTGCGGAGGCGACCATGGCGTTGTGTGCTATCAGCAGCAGTGAGAGTGAGTGTTGTGAGCTCTTGTACTTGAGTGAGTTGAGAGTTGTGCTTTGCAAGTTCTCAGGGTATGCTCCTTAAGGACTGCACCTTTCTTCTTGTACCTGTGCTTTTACTTGGGACACATTGTACAGTTGTTATATCTTGTTATAGTTATTTAAATTCACTACATATCTTACTAGACTATTTTTCTAACCCTTCCAAGTCTTCGGATCCGTGGGTGGCGGCGCAAACTTCAGGGTCCCTGGCGGGGCCCGGGAGGTCAGGTCGTTACATTGCCAACAATGGTCAATCCTCGTAAAAGAGTTTGTTTCACCAAGTGAGGATGAATCAAACATGCCCATGGGAAACATCGACTCGGAGCTGACCTGGAAAGACTATGTCATGGACTTCCTACTCCATGGTACGATCCCAAAAAGATGATACAACTTCTCGAGAAGTCAACCTATGTGCAACCAAGTTCATCCACATCTAGGGAGTGCTTTATTGAGGTCATACCTCCTCTACCTTAAATACCTCAAACCAAATGAATCCAACTATAAGCCCCAAGAAGTACATGAGGGAATTTTTGGAAGCCACATCGACAGAAGATTGATGTCAAGGAAGCTCGTCCATTATAGATATTGGTGGCTGATGATGGTATAGGATGCCATTAACCTGGCCAAGAGGTGTTAAAGTGCTAGATCTTTGCCAAGTTGCACCACGTTCAACCACAGAGCTCACCACAACTACTGAACAGTGTCCCTTCACTTTGCTCAGTGGGGAATAGATCTTCTCAGACCATTCCCCTAGCAAAGGGACAACAAAAGCTCTTGGTCGTTGTCGTGGACTACTTTGCCAAGTGGGTGGAAGTTGAGTCGCTCGTGCGGGTCATAGAGAAGGCCATTTAGGACTTTGTCTAGAAGTCATTATAAACCCTTGGGCTACCTAAAGTCCTTGTCATTGACAATGGAACCCAGTTCACCATAAAGCTCATCAGATCAAGGTGTGTCGACCATGGCATAACTTAGCATTTTACATCAATTTTCCGATCCCAGGCTAACGAGATGGCTGAGGCCACCAACTATACCATCTTGCAGGGCCTTGAAAATCATCTCATCTTGGTAAAGGGGATCTAGGTAGAGGAGCTTCCCTCCATCCTTTGGTCATACCACATTGCCTCGAGGTCGGCCATAAATGAGCCACCCTTCAATTTCACCATCAGAGTTGAAGCAATCTTGCGTGTGGAGATGAAAGAGCCTTTACCTCAGGTTGCAGATTATGACGTCGATGTCAATGATGAGAGAGTTCTTGGAAACATCAAACTCATCGATAAAGCAAGAGAGAAGGCCCTGATCTATGCTACAACACTCCAACAATCAATGGCTAAGTTCCACAACTAGCAAGTTAGAGGGAGGTAGTTCCTAGTTGGCAACCTGGTCCTCAAAAGAGTAGAAGTCTCAAGCTTGATTAGTTATGCTAGAAAACTTTCCCCAACAAGGCGAATGTTCATTCATTGCTAAAAGTTTTGTACAAGCATGGATGTCAGACTTACATACAAAATGGAAGACCTCTTAAAAACATAAAAGGAGATAACAAAAGTAAGACAGAAGAGACCATGATCCAACTCAGCCTGCGACATCACCACCCTCAGCATCACGACTAGGTGTGGCCGGTTTCTAAGGCACCTCAACAAAGCTTCGGTCTAGGTTGACGTAATGGCCTTTCGGTACTCCAGGTAGGCGAGATATCCTTCATAACACCTAAGCTTTAGGTAGCCACCTCCATCTACATGATCAAAGCATTGAACTCCTTAATTGCATGGAAGACTCCATCAATCGCCTCGGACGGAGCAGCTTCAACATCTATTCCTTCTTTGCTTGAGCTTCAACTGCCTCAACTCAAGCCTCCTCCATCTACATTCTCTCCTGCTCCAACTCCTCTCGAAATGACTTCACCCATCCCTTATCCTCCTGGAGCTAGGACTTTATCTGTGTGACTTCCTTAGCCATATGGGACTCTCCTTACCCATGTAGAGGAGTTCTTCAAAGTGCTCCCCCATGAGATGGGAAGAGCCTAGTGCTCGTGCCGCCCCTCATCCTTGACTAGAGGATCTCTGATGTGTGACCACCAATGAGGATCGGTGGTGAGAAAGGAGGCATGCCCAAGAAAACTCACTAACCACACATGGGACATCTAGGGTAAGGTCGTCGGTAAGTTCCCACTTCCAAGGCCAATGTTGGGGAGACCGTTGTTTCCTCAGCTTCCATCTTCTCCTGTTGTGTCCCATCAATAGCAAAGACTTTGACCTTTTCTGCATGGCCTAACACTTCCCGAGGCTCTTATCCTCTAAGGGGGTCTTTAAGCTACCATCTCCAGGCCTCTTGATAGTGCCTTGGAAGCACTCCAGGCCTCTTCTTGGCATGCCCAGCTACTTCCTGAAGGAAAAGAAGTCTATTGATCCTATAGTACGAACGTCAATTCTGACCGCAATGTCTTAGATGATGACTCTTAAACTTTCTAAAGGTCATCTTACTCTCTAGCCGGGGGACGTCAACCCAACCCACTCAAAGTTCTCCTCCAACAAGAGCAGCTGAGCAGACTGCTCACCTTCAAACAACATCTGCAAAATAGGGACCATTGGACCAATACTAAACTCGAAAGCAGTCAGGCAGGACTGGGAATCTTCTCAGTCTAGGTGGTTGGGAATGAGAAGTCCTCTTGGCCTTCATCTTAACAAAGAAGAATAGTTCCTTCTAGCATGTTCCAGCCATGAACCAAGGTAGAGGATCGAGAACCAACACCTGCTTGGCCTTCACGGCCCTATAAAACCACTCACTATTCATTAGGATGTGCCTAAGGCATAGCAACATAGAAATTCATCAACACTATGCTTGGTTATCTCGCCCAACTACAGATGACAAGAAAAGCAAAAACTACTCATTAGCTATTCAGGATGAGATAAGTGGGAGCAACACCAACATAGCTGAGCAAATCAGCCGTGAATAATGACACCGAGAAGTGGAAGCTTGCTCAAGTGGCTTTCTCATACATGTGCACAAAGCCCTCTTGACCTATGTGAGTATGTTCCTTGGCTCAAGGCACGGTGAGCTCAAAGTCCTCCAAGATCATGTACTGATCTTGAAGTGCCATAAGGTCATCCTTGAAAATGCTTAAGACAACCTACCAATAGACTAGGTGTCTCGACGAGAAGGTATCACCATCTTAGAGACCCCACCTCACTCATCGAACTTCATCAAACAAGCGCTCTCAAAGATATAGAACACGATTAAGAGACCTCCTTGGGCGACTCCCTAATAGAACCACTCAGTACCGAGGATGACGAGGAGAACAAGTTGAAGATGCATAAGAAGATGGCAAGGAAGATGACCGTTGTAAGACCCGATTTCCCGGCTTTCCATCCGGTGTCTGGGATGACTGGCCACTAACGCATCCAGGATGGGCGACACGTTAGTGTCGCGTCGTGGGTGCCCGACGCGACAGTCATCCTTGTCGCAACGAGGGTGTGCGTTGCGTTCTTGTCGCACCCGGTTGCCTGTCGCGTTCTGGTCACGACCCGTCAACAGGTCACGGCAGTGTTGTCGTGTTCCACTGTGCGATTTTCTGATGCCTGTCAGAGTGGCAGGTGTGTCAGTACGGCCTGTCGCGTTGTCACGGCGCCCGTGGGGGGCATGTTCTTGATGCAATCCGTTGATCCGTCGCATTAAGGTTCTTAACACGACGGGGCGGTCCGTCGCGTTCTGGGTGTCGAAGGTATAAGGCCTTGGCCGGCTACCCCTTCCTTCTCTTTCCCCCTTTCCCCTCTTTTCTCCCCCTCCGACGATGGGGAGGTCCCCCCTCCGGCGATCGGGCATGGTGGCGGTCGGCGGCTCGTGTGCGGAGCAGCGGAGTGTACGTGGAGCGAGGAGGAGGCGGCCGAGCATCGTGAAGGCCCCTTTGGGGTTTGGTTCTGCGTAACCGATAGGGATTTCTTGTGCCCTTCTCGATCCGGGTGGATTGGGAGCCCCTCGTGATTTGTAGATAGCTTTACAGCTTTCCCCATGCTCCCCTCCCCTGTGTGTGAATGTGTGTTATCCTTGTGGGCGACTCGAGATTGAGGATCTCGTTGGTCTACCTCCCGGATGATGTCGCGACGGCTCGGCACGTCGCGACATCAGAAGAGGCGTCGGCCCCATCAGGCGCGACCTTATCGCGACGCGGTTGGCGGTCGCAATAAGGATTGTTGTCGCAACGCGTTTCTAGGTCGCGATAGGGTTTGTTGTCACGACACCTTGTTGGCATGCCAAACGCGTTTCTAGGATCGTTTGAGAGCGCTTGTTGTGCGGTTGTCTGATGCCTGTCAGAGTGGCAGGTGTGTCAGTACGGCCTGTCGCGTTGTCACGGCTCCCGTGGGGGGCATGTTCTTGATGCAATCCGTTGACCCTGTCGCGTTAAGGTTCTTAACGCGACGGGGCGATCCGTCGCATTCTGGGTGCCGAAGGCATAAGGCCTTGGCCGGCTACCCCTTCCCTCTCTTTCCCCCTTTCCCATCTCTTCTCCCCCTCCGGCGATGGGGAGGCCCCCCCTCCGGCGATCGGGCGTGGTGGCGGCCGACGGCTCATGTGCGGAGCGGCGGAGCGTACGTGGAGCGAGGAGGAGGTAGTCGAGCATCATGAAGGCCCCTTTGGGGTTCGGTTCTGCGTAACTGGTAGGGATTTCTTGTGCCCTTCTCGATCCGGGTGGATTGGGAGCCCCTCGTGATTTGTAGATAGCTTTATAGCTTTCCCTATGCTCCCCTCCTCCATGTGTGAATGTGTGTATCCTTGTGGGCAGCCTGGAATTGAGGATCTCGTTGGTCTGCCTCCCGGCTGATGTCACGATGGTTCGATGCGTCGTGACATTAGAAAAGGCATCGGCCCCATCGGGCGCGACCTTATCACGACGCGGTTGGTAGTCGCAATAAGGATCGTTGTCGCAACGCGTTTCTAGGTCGCGATAGGGTTTGTTGTCGCGACACCTTGCCCCGTCGCGATAGGGCTGTCGCGATGCCCTCCCCCATCGTGATGGTATCGCGACGTCCTATGGGGGCGAGACAGTGCCTGTGTTGCCTCAGGTGTTTCCGTGGGTCCGGTTGTGTGTCGGCGTGTGCCCCAGGGCAAGCTTTGCCCTTAGGACCTTCTGGTAGGGAACGCGGCTGGTTGCCTCCCTGGGTTCAGTGACCAAAGGTGACACCTTCGTGGCCGTGTCCTGGCAGTGGTTCCAGGAGGGTCGCGTCTGTCTAATAATCGATTGACTGGTGGTCCATCGATTATTAGCAGAGCGATGGGTTTTCATGTTGGCTGGCGGTGTTCTGAGGCTTCGGCTTTTTCGTTCGCATTTGGTTGGACGACAGCCCTCTTGAGGGTCCGTGTGTGCTTCTCACTCGCTGGGCTTGTCGTGTGTTACAAGCTAGTAGTTTGGCGTGGTTTTGTTATGCTGCCCCGCCTGTTCGCCCAGTGCTAGGCACTTTAGGGCTTGTCCCTGATATGAGCGGTTGTTACCGTTACCTGGGACCCCCGTCCTCGTGCGCCTTAGAGGGAGCGTTCGGGGCGACGAGCATACTCGAGTTGGCAACCGAGTGAGGCGGACTCTGGAGTTGCGGGGAAAATGGTGGTTTGGACAGCAGCGCTGAGTCGTTTGTAGAGCTCTCTTGGTTAGGCCTGGGACACCGAGGACAACCGGAGTTCTACTCGGTGCAGGCTAGCCAGTCCCTTGTCTCACTACCTCGCTCTACATTAGTTCCAGAGCCGCGTAGGGAGGTCAGGCGTGAGGTCGCAGCTTGGCCAGGCTACGGTGTTGCGTGCATGGTGTGTTTCTATTGCGGCTCTGTCTCATCCTTTCGCGGGGGCAGAGGCAGGATCTAGGCTAGCGAGCATAGCATGTGGACTACGGGTCCCTCTCTTGGCTGCTAGCGGCGGTGGCTTGTTTGCTGTTGTTGTGACGATGCTTCCTCACGATGTTTCTAAGTGTTATCTATTGCCCTAGCTTGCACGGCAGTTATAGCCTGGCCGTGCCTAGTTTCCGGGGGCGTCGTTGGTCTGGCCTTGTGCAGACCTGTGCTTCTAGTGGTTTCCGCTTCGGTGTTCACTCGGTTCCGTAGTCCCGTTCTTGGGTGCCAGTCCGTGGTGGCACTGGCAAGTGTGGTTTCCCGACCTGGTGGTGTGTCCAGGGTCCAGGGTGGTTCTTCTTGTGTACCCTCCATCTTGTGGAGGTCTAAGGTGGCCGTGCTTGAGGTGAGATATCGTTCTCACTTGGTTGTTCTGTGGTCTCGGCAGGTGTGCCGAGCGTTGCTTCTGCTGTGTGCCGGACTCCATTGGTTTCTGTGGGAGTCATGTGTGTGTCAAGACCTTGGTTAGTGGTTGTGACGTTGCGCTATTCTGTTCCGCTGATTTGTAGTATCATGATGTAGGTGTTCCTCGCTTTACAGCTTTCTAGTGTAGTTCCTATTTTTCGGAGTTCCTGCTGCTCTAGCAGGTGAGGGACTGGTAATCCCTACTGGGCCTTGTTCGTGAGGCTCACCCCCCTACTTCCTTTAGGTAGGGGCTCGTCATTGTGGAGCTCGATGTCGGACGGGTTGCGGAGGCGGTCGTGGCGCCATGTGTTGTCAGCAGTAGTGAGAGCGAGTGTTGTGAGCTTGTAGCTGAGTGAGCTGAGAGTTGTGTTTTTCAAGTCCTCGGGGTATGCCCCTTAAGGACTACACCTTTCTTCTTGTACCTGTGCTTTTATTTGGGAGACGTTGTACATAGTTTTCTATATTGTATAGATTGTTATAGTTATTCGAATTCAGTACATATCTCGCTAGACTATTCTTCAAACCCTTCCGGATCTTCAGATCCGTGGGTGGTGACGCGGACTTCGGGGTCCCTGGTCGGGTCCGGGAGGTCAGGTCGTTACAACCGCTGCACACCCCCCCCCCCCCCACGCCCCTGACAATGGATGACCTCCACTTGGCACTAAAGGATCCCTGGGGCAAAATGCTGGATATAATCACAAAAGAAGGAAAGAATGACTTACTTGACAATGATTGACTCCTAGAAAAAGCCAGGGAAGACCTAAAGTTGAGAGCTCCCAAGAATCAATAGCTTTAAAGGTGTAACCAACTAAATGGTCTACACCCCCTTTGTAGCCCAAGCGGAGCTCGAGCTCAGTGAAGCTCCATCCCCTAGTGCAGTACAACTAGTCTTCATCCGTTGGCACTCACTTCGAGGTGCCAACCTAGTATGGCTGCAACATGGAGCTGGCCTTAACATGATAGCTTGATTTACAGGGCCAATCAACATAAAACATACATCACTAGTGGCACAATAGATCATAAAACCAAGTTACACCTTACTCCAGACCAAGGCCTCAGATCTGAGACTTAACTTAGGAGTGGGGGAATTGTGAAATGCCCTATGGCTGGCCTTACCGACATTCTCTCAAGCCAATCCTTTGGCGCCACACTGATCCACTCCTAACAACATCTACAACACCTCATCCATGTAGGCCATGTTCCCACTCTGGAGTTGGAAGCTCATGATGGCCCCTAGATGTTGTCCCATATTACCCTACTCGGGCTCAACTGGGGATACTGAGGGAAATTGATAGTTTATGAAGTCCCAACGTAAGTGATTAAGTTCAAACATGATCGATTTAGTACCAACTAGTCACTTAAGTCCTGACTAATTGATACCAACTTATCGATTAGGTCCCAATCCCGACTAATCGATACCAGTGATTGATTAGATTCTTGTTTATCGATTAAGTTCCAATGAAAGATTAAGTCCTGACTAATCGATACCAACTAATCGATTAAGTTATAGGTAATCGAACACTAGTCGATTGTCCAACTGATCATTGTTGAGCAACTACTCCTAAGAAAATCTAAGATTTTAGTTTACCATAATATCATGGTTTTGCTATGACAAAATCTTTAAAATACTTTCTATAAATTAAATATCTATTTTACTTATCACAAAAAATTATCTTGGACAAACTCTATCTCGAAAATTTTAAGTCCACAAACTCCCTCTGTGTCATACTGAATCCGACTTGTGACTTCGACGATCATCTCCGACTCCCTTAGAATCGAAGTCTAAACAACCCAGAAAATTTTCTAAGTACCCTACTATTATACAATTCGATTGTCAACTTCAACTCATACAGTCGAATGCTTCTTCTAAAGTCGAATTATCCTTTCTTCTGAAGTCGAATTATACTTTCTTTTGAAGTCGAATTATACTTTCTTCTGAAGTCGAATTACACTTTCTTCTGAAGTCGAATCTTTCTTTGACTCCGACTCATTAATACTTTCTTCAGAAGTTGAATGGTAACCTTTTTGAAGTCGAATCTATCCTTGACTCCAACTCATGAAGTCAAAATACAGTCTCTTTTAGAGCCGAATTGCTAACTCTTATATCCGACTTCACTTGACAATTCTGTACTTATGGTTTTCTGAAATCTCCAGTCTAACAACTCTCATAATATTGTTTGCTTATCAGCCTGATATAATTTTGTGTTGATGAATGAATATTTTAATATTACCATCTGAGTGTCATTATGTTATTATTTTTCTGACATGTTCAGATAAACTATACTTACAATATTCATCTGAACTTGTTCAGATTATTTCTGTAACTTTTATTTAAACTGAACTTTGCCTCATGTCTTTGCTCCGGATTTTCTTGAACACAAAAGATATGTCACATTTATTGTGTTTCAGGCACATGGGTATCTGACAGAGGTTCACCTACCACTGTCAGACCCATACCTTCTTTTTAGCATAACTGTCTATCTCTTGTTTTGTGGTCTGAAAGCAAGCCTATACGAGGTTTCCATACTTTTCTTATTCTTCTCTAACTCACCTACCTCAAAAGCATGGAGGTGCTCTCTTTCTTTTTGTCTTGTCCTTGCTGCAGACATTTATTGAAGCATGTTTTTAGCAAGGAGCTTTACATCCACTTAATGAGAAGCCAACCTTCTAGCTGTGAAGCTACAACTCTCATCTGAAGACATTGGAAAGAAGCAAAGAAGCAGAGGACCCATGGATAACAAACTTAGAAAAACCCAAAGGATTCTAGATCTCTTCTCAAATGGCCAGATTTCAACAACCTTTTCAAACGGCTACATTCTTCTGAGGACTATAAAAGAAGCCAAAGTTTGAAAGGAGCAGAAAGGGATATCAAGAAAGAGATATCAATAGAGAGAACAACGCAGAGAATTGCAACTCCAGTGAGCTCAACACTTAGAATTTTTCTCAAGCCTGAAATCTCTCAAGCCTCTTCCAAGCCACAAGTTGGAGAGCTCCCCTTTCAGAAAAATTCTCTTAGCTCTCTTCGTTTCCACAGAAGTCTTGTGTCCGAGTGGCATTTGTAATTGTATACATTCTGAAGTCCACCTTGCTCATTTAGAAAGGATTTGAGTTACAACTCCAATATGTTAGCCTTTCTGAATTGTGTGTGTCTTTGCTCATTCTTGAAGCAAAACACAAGAGTCCTTTTATTTTCCTCTTCTGTGTAATTTCTGCAGGAGGTGTGTTCCTACTTTGCCCCTCTTGTGAGGGAAGGCCTTGTGTAAGGCAGTTCTTTTGTACCCCTGTTTAGGGAAGACTTGCTTGGGAGCAAATGGGTTTGTATTACCTCTCAAGGGTGAGAGAAGGCCAAGTTATTGGCATTAGTGGAAATCTCAAGTGGTTGGCTTGAGGACTGGACGTAGGACTTCCATTTGAGAAAGGCCGAACCAAGATAAATCACTTTGTCCATTTGTGTGATTGTTTCCGCCTAGTTACACTTGAATCAACACACACTAAGTACTAACAAGTTTATTTAGTGCTGTGACATTTCAGAGATTTTTTTTTTTTTTTAAGCCAAGAAGTCCGATTCACCCCCCTCTAGGACTTCTCTAGTGCCATTTCGACAATAAGTGGTATCAGAGCGAGGTCTTCTCAGAAGAATCTAAAGATTTGAGAAGAAATGGCAGCTGAAGCTCACAACTATGAAGGTCAATCCGTTACAAGGCCACCATTCTTTGATGGTGAAGATTATCAATATTAGAAGATGCGCATGGAATGTTTCATCAGAGGTACAGACTTTGACTTATGACAGGTAATAGAATAGGTGATTATCAAATCATTGGTGAATCCTCTTCTGATCTTTCCATAGCAAATAAGAGAAACATGTCCTTGAATTATAAGGCAACAAATTATCTTTGTTGTGCACTGTCTAAAAGAAAATTTAATAGACTATCAACCTGTAGGACTGCAAAAGAAATGTGGGACAAATTGCAAGTAACTTATGAAAGTACTGATAGGGTTAAACAAACTAGAATAGATATTCTTGTGTCCCAATATGAACAATTTAAATGCTCTCCCAACAGAAAATATAACTCAGATGTATAACATGTTTTCCAACATAATAGTATGTTTAAGCTCTCTAGGAAAAGTTCTAACTAATGAAGAATAGTTAGAAAAATCCTAAGATCTCTCACTAATGTATGGACTCCTAAAGTCACTGCCATTGAGGAAGCACATGATTTAACTCAATTATCCATTGATAAGCTAATTGGCTCCTCATGGCTCATGAAATTAATATGGAGAGATTTGCGGAAAATTCCTCGAAAAAGAAAATGTCAAATGCTTTGAAGATTGCAGATTCCTCCTCATCTGAAGACTCCAAAGAAAAATCAGATGATAGTGATGATGAAGCTATGCTATCAAGAAAATTACAGAGAATTCTTGCAAAGAAGAAGAAATTCGGCTCTAAGAGATTCTTCAAGAAAGACAAAAGAAAGAAGGAGCCAACTTGCTACGAATGCAACCAACATGGACATTACGAATCTGAATGTCCTAAGCTGAAGAAAAAGGATCAAGGAGAAAAATCTGACAAAAAGAAAGGCAAAGAAAAGAAGTTCAGAAAATATAAAAAGAAGGCAATGGCGGCACCATGGGATAACGAAGAAGCCACCAGCTCAGAATCCTCAAGTTCAGAATCTGAAGAAGAAAAAAAATGCAAATCTAGCCTCATGGCAGGACTGGAACAGGTAAACTCTGAAACCTCCTTTACTTCTTGTTCTGAATCAGATTCTGACAGTCTTGAAGATACATTTAATGAATTGTATGAAAAATACAAAACAGTAGTTAAGCAAATAAAAATAGTTAAACTAAACTTACTAAACCAAGAAAATGCTAACACCTTTCTCAAAAATGAAGTAGATAGGTTAAGTCAAAGTTTAAGTGAAACCAAAAGAGCTAATGAATTATTGTGTGAAGACTTAAAAATTAAAAATAGTAAGATTTTAAAAATAGAATCAAGCTTAAAAGAACTTAAAGATGAAGAAAAATTACAAGAAAAAAATAATTATCTAAGAGATACTATAGAAAAATTTTCTAAATGCAAAAATTCTCTGTTTGTTAAATTAAATGAATCTAGGACAGGAAAGAAAAAGTATGGAGTAGGGTACACACCTCCAATTAATGAAGAAGACATTGTTCGTCCTAAAGTTTATCCAACTCCTAAATTTGTATCAGAAAAAGAAATTAAAAATCCTAGAAAGGTAAATCAGCATGTTACAGACAAAAACAGAAAAATTTAACAACACTGCACATATAAGAATGCTTTTGATTTATGTTGTAGTCACTGCAATCAATTAGGACACACTGTCAGCACATGCACCACTAGACACTTACGTTGGATTCCTAAAACTAACCATCAAGGGCCCAAGAAAATTTGGGTACCAAAAGTCACAACTTAATTTTATTTGCATGGTCGGCTGAGAGCATCCAAATGGTATTTGGATAGTGGGTGCTCAAGGCATATGACAGGTGATAGGAAGTTATTTACAAGCTTAGAGATGAAGTTGGTCAAGTCACTTATGGTGACAATGGAAAAGGGAAAGTCTTAGGATGTGGAACAGTTGGAACTAAGGATAAGAATTTGATTAAAGATGCCATGTATGTAGAAGGTTTGAAGCATAATCTCATAAGCATCAGTCAGTTATGTGATAAGGGCATCTAGTAAATATTCAGAATGATAAGTGCATTATTCAGAAAGATGAAAAAATTGTGTTTGAAGCTCAAAGAATGAAGAATTTGTACACTTTACAGTTAGCTGAATTAAAGGAAGTAAATTTATGTCTTGCAACCAGTAAGTGTGAAGAATCCGACCTGTGGCATAGAAGATTAGGTCATGCAAGCACTTCAGTCATTAAGAAATTGATAAAGCATGATTTGGTTGAAGGACTTCCAAAGATGAAAATGAAAAAGTCTGGAATATATTCAGCTTGCACAAAAAGAAAGCAAACCAAGACCTCATTTCAGTCCAAAACAGTTGTCACAACTGTCAAACCATTGGAGCTAATTCACATGGATTTGTTTGGACCTATAAGGACAGTCAGTCTTAGAGGAAAGATATATGACTATGTAATAGTAGATGACTACTCAAGATACACTTGGGTGTCTTTCTTGGAAGCTAAATCAGAAGCTTTTCAGCTTTCCTGAAATTCAGCAAAGTAGTTCAAAAGACCAGAAATTCCAGATTATAAGTATCAGATCTGATCATGGTGGAGAATTCAAGAATGAGAGTTCATGAAGTTCTGTGAAGAGAATGGGATTGAACATAACTTTTCAGCACCAAGGACACCTCAACAAAAGGGAGTAGCAGAAAGGGAAAATAGAACACTGCTAAATATGGCCAGAACTATGCTAAATGAATACAATTTACCAAGATATTTCTGGGTAGAAGCAGTTAACACAGCATGCTACATCATCAACAGGTGCATGATCAGACCAATTCTTAAGAAGACCCCATATGAGCTTTACAAGGAAAGGAAGCCCAACATCAGTCATCTTTGGCCTTTTGGCTGTAAGTGTTTCATCTTAAATAATGGTAAGGATAACTTAGGAAAATTAGATGCTAAAAGTGATGAAGAATTTTTGTTAGGATATATTTCAAAACCTAGGGATTATAAGTCTTCAATAGAAGAACTTTAACCATAGAACAAACTGTGCATGTATTATTTGATGAAACTAATCCTTCTATTAAAAGAATAGAAGAAGAAGAAGAATGTGTTGAAGAATTGTGCAGGAATCTAGATGGAACATCTATTGAAGAAGAAGAAAAAGAAGAAGAAAAGGAAGATCTTCCATTAGAAGATCTCCAACAGCAAGAAGAACCACAGGAAGGACTACCTAGAACTAAGTATCACCTAGATCATCCAGGGAAAACATCATAGGTAATCCTCAAGATAGGGTAAGAACAAGAGGTATGCAAATTTCTTGTGATTTTTCTGCTTTAGTTTCTCAATTGAGCCTAGGACAATCGATGATGCACTGGGTGATGAATCTTGGATCCTTGCTATGCAAGAGGAACTTAATCAGTTCCAACGTAGCCAAGTATGGACTCTTGTCCCTAGACCTTCTGACCATCCAGTCATTGGAACCAGATGGGTTTTCAAAAATAAAATGGATGAATCAGGAGCAATCATTAGGAACAAGGCCAGACTTGTAGCTCAAGGGTATCCCAAGAGGAAGGCATAGATTTTGATGAAACTTATACCCCTAGTAGCTATATTAGAGACAATCAGAATTCTATTAGCTTATGCATGCTCCCTCAACATCAACTTATTTCAAATGGATGTCAAAAGTACTTTTCTGAATAGTTTCATAAAAGAAGAAGTATATGTTGAGCAACCACCAAGTTTTGAAGATACTGAATATCCTAATCATGTTTTCCATTTAAAGAAAGTACTATATGGTCTAAAACAAGCCCCAAGAGCTTGGTATGAAAGATTGAGTGCCTATCTTATATCACATGATTTTGTAAGAGGTAAAGTTGATAACACACTATTTATAAAGAATTTTCAGATGGAATCTTAATTGTACAAATATATTGATGACATTATTTTTGTTTCTATTAATGAATCACTTTGTTAATTCTTTGAAAATTATGCAAAGTGAATTTGAAATGAGTATGATGGGTGAGCTTAATTATTTTCTTAGGTTGCAAATCAAGCAGACCAAGGAAGGAACTCACATTTGTCATACTAAATACATTTCAGATTTACTGTCTAAGTATGGTTTTGACAAGTGTAAGCCATTAGGAACACCCATGGGCTCATGAATTAAGTTAGATAGTGATCTTCTTGGTAAGAAGGTAGATCCAAAGGTCTATAGAGGAATGATAGGATCACTACTCTATCTCACTGCTAGTAGGCCAGATATCATGTTCAGTGTATGTTTGTGTGCAAGATTTCAAGCTAATGCAAAAGAATCTCATGTTCATGCTGTTAAAAGAATTTTTAGATATCTTATAAATACAAGTAATTAGGATTATGGTATCCCAGATGTTTAGATTTCAAGTTAATTAGATATAGTGATGCTGACTATGCTGGATGCAAAATAGATAGAAAGAGCACCAGTGGTACTTGTCAAATCCTTGCAGGGTGCTTGATTTCTTGGTCCTCTAGGAAGCAGAATTCAGTGGCATTATCCACTATATAGAGCTGAATACATTGCAGCTGGAAGTTGTTGTACTAAACTCTTGTGGATCAAACATCAATTAGAGGATTATGGTCACACACTTCAAGAAATTCCAATGCTATGTGACAACACATGCATAATAAACCTGACCAAAAATCCTATCCAGCACTCAAGGACAAAGCACATTGAGGTTATACATCACTTCATCAGGGACCATGTAAGTAATTGTGATATTTTACTTAATTTTGTGTCTACAGAAAACAACTTGCTGATATTTTTACAAAACCTCTTCCTGAAGATAGATTTACATCTATTAGAAGAGAAATAGACATGTGTAACCCTGATTAAATCGCTATGAATAATTCATGATTAAAATTTATGTGTTTGCTGTGAAAAATTATGCTTCACTGTGAAATTTTTCTAATTCCCAGAACTTCGACTGTTGCAGTCGAAGACACAATCCATCTCATGACTACGGCATTTGACTTGTGAATTCAGAAACACAATTCGACTTCCTATAACTTAAGTACAAAAAGGTGCTTATTAATAAATCAAATTAATGGACTTATTTATTACGCAACAGTCAAATTAGTCAATCCCGTCCGTTCATCCTAAAATCTCTGTTCAGCTCTTTCCAACCCTTTATATTAAGACACCCTCTTTTTGTGTGCAAAGACACCCTTTCAAACTCTCTTCAACTCCCCTTGTCTTCTTCCTCCTCTTCGCACCTACATTGTTTATCCTCTCCGGCGGTCGTCTTCAGGACAACTCCAAGACCTCCATTCTCTCTGAAGAAAGGTAGGTTTTGAGAACTATAAACTCTATTTCTTTTACTCCTTTGACAGTTCCCTTAGTCTTCTCTCTTGCTTTCTGTCTAGATGGCTTCATCTAGGGTTCCGGACAAAACCCTATTGTCTTATGAGCAACTCCATCGCCTAGCATCTGCTAAGATCTCCATTTGTCCAGGAAAAGTAGTAGACTTCTCCCATTGAGTGGTGTCTGTCGTGGGTAGAAGAAACCCTAGAAGCCATTAGTTGGACAAAGCTGTGTCAGATTTCTAAACCAATAGTTGAGAATGCCATCAAGGCTTTTTATGTGTCTCTTCAAGTCTCTTCCAAAACCTCAGTCACAGGATATGTAAAGGGATCAAGGTTACAGTATCTGAGGAGTTGTTAGCAGAAATCTTGGGATGTCCTTTTCCAGGCACAAGCTTAGTGAGTCAGTGCCCTTGGATAAGCAAAAATTGGGCATTATTGGTAGTTTGGCGACAATAAGCAAGAAAGGTCTTCTGGTCAATGAACTTTCCGCAGAAAAGAGACTCATCCATTCAGTCATTACAAATGTTATAACTCCAAGATCAGGGACCCATTCTTCCATAACATCCAGAGATGGCAACCTATTATTTTGGGCTATTCAGAGGCATAAAGTAAATTTGCCAGCAATTATTTTAGAAAAGATGGTAGCCTCCAAAGATTTGCAGGAGTCCCTTCCTTATGGACCCTTGCTTACCTTGATTTTTAAAAGGTTTTCAGTCGATTTAAGCAGAGAAATTTCTGTTGGAATCAAAGAGAAAATTGGCTTGTCAACCTTGAGGAGAAGCCACTACATTTTAGCCAACCAAAGTCAGAATTTATGGCTGAAGGATACTGTACCAGAATGCTCCCATGAAGTTTCCTGATAAAACACTAGATTTATCATCAGTACCAGTCAGTCGACAAGAAGAAAAACAAGAAGAAAGAATAGAAGCAGATGTGCAAGATGAAGAGCCAAGACAAGTTCATGTCTTCCCTTCAGAACAGGATGCACATGAAGAAACTATCAATGAAGTGCTAAGAGAATTAAGAGGAAAAGAGTAGTACAAGAACAAGAAGATATCCTTAAATCTACTCTTATTGAGCAAGAGTTTGAAGAAAGGCAGCAACATTACTCCCGTTCTCAGTTTGAGACCCGGTCAAGGTCTCAGCAGGAGAGTAGCAACAGTTTGTCCACCATTCTGGATTTACTGAACAAGCAGCAAGAAAGCTTGTTAGTTCTACATATGCAATCGAATTTGTAGATACAAAATTTGATGGTTTGGCCGATGAGGTCAAGTAAATGAAGGACCTCTTACTTCAGTTAGTGTGCCAATAGGGCACTTATCAGCCTTCTGGTCCTCCATCATCTCAACAAGAAGAACAACAACACCATGAAGCCCCTGCTCAGAAGTGTGATCAAGTAGAACAAGAGCCTGAGCAGCAGGAAGAACTTTAGCAGCAGCAGCCAGTTCAGCAGTAGCCAGAGCAGTAGGAGTAGGAGCCTGAGCAGCAAAAGGAACAAGAGCAAGAATATCAAGATGCTTCTCTCCAACTAGCTATTATAGAAGTTCAGCAATTGGTTGAGCAATCAGTGCTAGAGGAGCCTCCAGTAGTAGTAGAGGATCTTGAGCAGCAACGCAGGAATCCCAGTAGGAGTCTAGGTTTAAGAGGCCCTTAGAGTCTTTAGGGGATGCTTCCAAGTCAATAGTCAAGACCTTCAAGAGGAAGTTTAGGATAAGACTTCAAAAAATGGTAAACCTAATCCACCTCTTCTCCTCCTCATCCTATGCCTCATCTTCCTGATCAAATCTCCACTGTTGTTCCTCCTCCTGAACCAAAACATCCTCCTATATCCTCATCCACTCCTATTGCACCCATTGCTCCCACCTTCCATTTCTAAACAACCTCAACTATCCACTTCATCTGATCCTCCTCCCTCTTCATCTATTCTAGAGGATTCGCCTATTGCTTTCGACAATGTAAATTTGAAAATTTATCCAATGAAATACAGAGTTCAGTGACCTCCAGTAAATATTCCTTCCCTCCACACTAGACCTCCCAGTTTCTTTTCATCTCTTCCCACTGCCTCCCAATCAGTAGCACGCAGATCCACCCTCACTATCTCTGAAATCCTTCCAAGCATTCAACTTTCCTCTAGTGGCGGGAGGATGTTGAAAGATAATCCTACCCAGCTACAACCTCCCTTCTGGTATGCCTTCATTCACCTCTCTGAACATCATATGAACCTGTTCAAGAATTTTTATCCATTAAGGTATTCTTTGAAGTTCATGAAATGCCAGGTTTCACATTTGAAGATTGGCTTCCTTCTCTTATTCATTCCACTCAAGTAGTGTTAGTTGACATCCAGCTTATCTCCCAAAAATGCTCTAGCCTCACTTCCAAAACATCTTGATCTCTATCCTGAAGAAGCCACCAAGTACCAAGAAACTCTATCCAGGAACCAATTTTTGGATGTTCCTCTCCACTTGAATCTATGGTTCTTTGACTTGTTTGGAACTCTCATTAGAAATCTTCAGGACAAGTTCACAAGGATGAGAAACTTCAATTTTGCAAGATTCAGTTAGGACTGCCTGATGTTCCTAGAGGCCAATGGGAAATGCTCATCAAAGGTCAAAGGCAAATCTCTCCATCCATGATAGTTGGTCTACCATCTAGCTTGTATCCTTCCCTGGTTGGTGCCATTTCTGCTAGAAAAGAGTTTGCTCAAGCAGTCTTTAATAGGCACATCCGGCTAGCTACCTGATTCAGAATTAAGTACAAGCTTCGATTGTCTCTTCAAAGATTTGCCCTTATGCAAGCTCCAAAGAACTCTCCGCACATGGTAGATTTCTAGCTTGGTTTTGTTGAATTTGAAAGGTTTACAGAAGATTAGTGGGTAGCAGCCTATCCTAAGGTCATTCAGATTGTAAGAAGCTAAAGCTTTCTGTCTATCAATACCTGAGCAAAGGTATGATGACCTTTGGAAGACAATTGCTCATAAGTGGAAGCAAGGGTACCTGATCTACTATCAAGCTAAGAAGCAGCTTACCTCCACAAGGCTTGCACTGGAATATTACAGTGCATGAGTTCCTCCCTTGCAGCCTCTAGGAAATTGTTTCCCTCAAATTCTCCTTGCGCCGAACTCATTATCGCACCAAGCTTCACTGGTTCCATAAGCGCCACCTCAAGTCCTATAGGAAATTGCCCTCCATTGGTCCCTCTTATAACATTGATAGTAGTCTATTTGAGAACTTTTCCCTAACAATGAGAAAAAGCTATGGGTCTTATCCAACCTTACCTAGACCAGGTCCCCGGTCTTTGTATTACCTAGCTCCCTGTCAAAACCTTAAATGTTTCTTTATTCTGTAACTAAACTTTTCCTTCATTTCAGAATACAATAGCCTTTCCTTTCCCAATTTGTATGCTCTCATGTATGCTGTAATTCTTCTTTTGTGTGTGTATTTTTGTTAATGGCACAAAGGGAGAGAAGTAGTGAGAAAATAAGAACAAAATCTCTCCAAGAAAAAAATATATTCTCTAGGAAAATTTATATCTTTTATCTCAAATTTGTTCACTATCTATTTAAAATTTTTTAAAATTTGTCATTAACAAAAAAGGAGAGAATTGTTGAGCAACTACCCCTAAGAAAATCTAAGATTTTAGTTTACCATAATATCATGGTTTTGCTATGACAAAATCTTTAAAAGACTTTCTATAAATTAAATATCTATTTTACTTATCACAAAAAAATATCTTGGACAAACTCTATCTCGAAAATTTTCTAAGTCCACAAACTCCCTCTATGTAATACTGAATCCGACTTGTGACTCCGACTATCATTTCCGACTCCCTTAGAATCAAAGTCTAAACAACCCAGAAAATTTTCTAAGTCCACACTACTTATACAATTCGACTGTCAACTTCGACTCATATAGTCGATTGCTTCTTCTGAAGTTGAATTATACTTTCTTCTGAAGTCGAATCTTTCTTGACTCCGACTCATTAATACTTTCTTCAGAAGTCGAATGGTAACCTTTTTGAAGTCGAATCTATCCTTGACTCCAACTCATGAACTCAAAATACAGTCTCTTCTAGAGCCAATTGCTAACTCTTATATCCGACTTCACTTGACAATTCTGTACTTATGGTTTTCTGAAATCTCTAGTCTAACAACTCTTATATTGTTTGCTATCATGCATGTGATATAACTTTGTGTTGATTGAATGAATATTTTAATATTACCATATGATTGTCATTATGTTATTATTTTTCTGACATGTTCAGATAAACTATACTTACAATATTCATCTAAACTTGTTCAGATTATTTCTGCAACTTTTATTTAAACTGAACCTTTTGCCTCATGTCTTTGCTCCGGATTTTCTTGAATACAAAAGATATGTCCCATTTATTGTGTTTCGGGTGCATGGGTATCTGACAGAGGTTCACCTACCACTGTCAGACCCATACCTTCCCTTTTAGCATAATTGTCTGTCTCTTGTTTTGTGGTCTGAAAGCATGCCTATACGAGGTTTCCATACTTTTCTTATTCTTCTCTGACTCACTACCTCAAAAGCATGGAGGTGCTCTCTTCTTTTTGTCTTGTCCTTGCTGCAGACATTTATTGAAGCATGTTTTTAGCAAGGAGCTTTCACTGTCCACTTAATGAGAAGCCGACCTTCTAGCTGTGAAGCTACAACTCTCATCTAAAGACATTGGAAAGAAGCAAAAGAGTAGAAGGACCCATGGATAACAAACTTAGCAAAACCCAAAGGATCCTAGATCTCTTCTCAAACGGCCAGATTTTCAACGACCATTTTTCAAACGGCTACATTCTTCTGAGGACTATAAAAGAAGCCGAAGTTTGAAAGGAGCAGAAAGAGGTATCAAGAAAGAGATATCAACAGAGAGAACAACATAGAGAATTGCAACTCCAGTGAGCTCAACACTTAGAATTTTTCTCAAGCCTGAAATCTCTCAAGCCTTCTTCCAAGCCACAAGTTGGAGAGCTCCCCTTTCAGCAAAATTCTCTCAGCTCTCTTTGTTTCCACAGAAGTCTTTGTCCGGGTGGCATCTGTAATTGTATACATTCTGAAGTCCACCCTGCTCATTCAGAAAGGATTTGAGTTACAACTCCAATCTGTTAGCCTTTCTGAATTGTGTGTCTTTGATCATTTTTTAAGCAAACACACGAGTCCTTTTATTGTCCTCTTCTGTGTAATTTCTGCAGGGGGTGTTCCTAATTGCCCCTCTTGTGAGGGAAGGCCTTGTGTAAGGTAGTTCTTTTGTACCCCTATTTAGGGAAGACTTGCTTGGGAGCAAGTGGTTTGTATTACCTCTCAAGGGTGAAAGAAGGCCTAGTTATTGGCAGTTAGTGGAAATCTCAAGTGGTTGGCTTGAGGACTGGACGTTGGACTTCATTTGGGAAGGGCTGAACCATGATAAATCTATTTGTCCATTTGTGTGATTGTTTCCGCCTAGTTTACACTTGAATCACACACTACACTAAGTACTAACAAGTTTATTTAGTGTTGTGACATTTCAGAGAAATTTTTTTTTTAAAGCCAAGAAGTCCTATTCACCCCCCTCTAGGACTTCTCTAGTGCCATTTCGATCCAACAATCGTGTTCCTTGTAGACCATCTCAATCCAACTCAAGTCCTTCAGCTGTAGTAGCCCCACACTATAGGACAACCAATGAAGGACATAAGGGCGGATCAAATGCAAGCCAGGCTAGCTGTCCCACAACTAAGCAAATGCCATGCCCACGTCCTCGTGGGAAGTTAGGTGTGAGATATGGGCCCTAATAGCTACCCCAAGGGGGCCAATGCACCCGTCAACACACATTCAATGCATGATCAAATGAGGACGGTGCACATTCACACCAATCAGCACATGATTGATGGAGAATGCAGAAACTCCTCTTGTAAATCTCAGACCAGCAACAGAATCCTAAGGCCCAACTCCAGCCATTGTGCTAGAAGTCATCCACTTATCTCAACAGTGGTTGTAGACCTCTCTCTCTCTCTCTCTCTCTCTCTCATCTTCCATTACTTCTCTCCACTCAAGTCCGACCATTGATTCAGGTATCACAGAGTCAACCTCGAGAGCTCCATCTCGAGATTGGCTTTATTACAGGCTTAACTCATCGGCATGGCTTTAGCAACTTCACTTCCCATCCTCTAGTCACTCATCCAAGCAGCCAAACTCAGATCTCAAAGTCAATCATCTCAGACTCTTGCATGTTTTGGACTAACTTCATCAGAATCAATCCCTAAGTTTTAGACTAGTTTGTATGCAAGGTTGATAGGAAAGAGTAGTCATGTGTTAAAGTTGGCCATGGATGGATGGATGCAAGCTAGGGTTGGGAGTGAAGCGAGTGATCTACTATTGTACTTCGTAGATTTTGATGATCACAAAACACTATTTTATGTTCATGTTGATGACCCATATTTGATTTGTTATATCTACCTTGAGGGTCTAATTTATGTGTTAAGTGTGTATCAAAATAAGTCAAATTCATCTTGACAAGTGGGTCTTCAAGGCCAAGGCTTGGTTCTAAACAGAAGAAGAAAATCGATTGAAAAAGTGACAAAACTAATAGTCGGTCGATCGAACTCTATTTTCCTATCAACCAAACATCCCAGTGAAGTCCATCTAGAACTCTAGAGCTGAACGGTCGACCAATCCTCCCAGGGTTCTGGTGTCTAAGGTCAAGACCAAGAATGGTCGACCGAACTCTATTTTTCGGTTAACTAAACCTCCCAGAACATCTAGGTTCTACATTTTATGGAGAATGGTCGATTGAACTATGAAGAATGGTCAATCGATGTACAGAACTATCTTTGACTCCCAGATAAGACTGAAGACCATCTGAAGAAGGGTAGACTGAACCCATGAAATTAGTCGACCTATTCGATCGAAGAGGTTTCCTAAATTTGGCAGACACTTTCCCCTATTAGGATTCTCGTCGATCAGATTTGACCAAGACTTGTTTTTTTTGTGTTGGGGTATAAATATAAACCTCCCTCAAGCCCTAAGAGAGATCCCCATCGTGCTACAAAGTGTTCATCATCTTGGAGCTAGATTTTTTGGCGAGTTTCTGAGGAAGCCTACAACAGACCTCAAGATCAAGAGCTACAAGTTAAACTCTGTTGTGTGGAGTAGTTGTAAAGTACAAGAGAATCGTGCTACATCCAAGCAACGTTCAGAAGGATTTGTTGGAGAATGAAGTTGTGTTCTTCACTGACGTTTACACTTTTACAGTGATTCTTCATCTCTGGACAAGGGGAAATCCTACACTCTCTGTTTTGATTATTCACAGGCATATTTTGTATACATCAGAGGACTTGATTTGAGTAAGCTCCTGTGTGAGCGCGTGTGTGCGTGGCGTGAGTTTTACACTATATTGTATGAGTTCTCATCCCCAGACACAAGGTGGGTTTGGTGTTGTGCCCAGAAACAACTGTGTGTGTGTGGAGAGTTTATCAGCTTGTGCCTGGGAAACAAGTTAGTGAGAAATGCTTACGAGATGTGAGGTAGTGGATGTAGGCGTACATGGTGTGTGGCGAACCACTCTAAAAATCCTATGTGTCTTTGTGGTTTGATGTGTTTCATCTACCTCCATTCTACGCACATTATGATAGCTGGTTACATTGTGTTTCACCTTTAGTTTATCTTGTTTCCTTTGTGCTATTCAGATTGTCTATTCTATTTTAGTCCATCATAGGCGAAAAAGTTTTTAATATGTAATCAACTAATTCACCCCTTCCCTCTTGGTTGACCATAGAACACCTGTGGCATATCAATTGGTATCAGAGCAGGTTCTCTTTCTCTAAGAGTGATCCAGTGTGCAATGGCCAACAAGGGTTTTATGCCAGAGGGTCATTCTATTCACTATCCACCCTACTTTGATGGTAGAAACTACCCTTATTGGAAATATTAGATACATGTGTTTCTTAGGACTCAAGATTATGAGATCGGGAAAGTTGTTATACACCAGTCCTTATCAACTGCCAAAAGATAAAGGGAAGTGGATGGAGGATCATATTAAAAATCCCAAGCTTAATTTTAGTGCCATGAACATTATACATTTTGCTATTCATCCTAATGAATACTCTCGCGTTTCCACTTACAGTTTCGCCAAGGAGATGTGAGACAAATTAAAGCTGATCTATGAAGGCACCTCCGAAGTCAAGGAAACGAAGACCAATATTCTGGTCCACGAGTACGAAATGTTTAAGATGAATCCAATGGAGACTATCTCAGAGATGTTCGCATGTCTCACATAAATCACAAATGGGTTGAAAGCACTTGATAAGGAGTATACGGAAAAGGAGATTGTTCGGAAGATTTTGATGTCCCTTCCACCAGCGTGGCATACTAAGGCCCCAGTGATTGAAGACTTCAACAATTTTTCAAACCTCACTATGGAGGAATTGATTGGGAGTCTCATGACGTATAAAATTAACTTGAAGTGGGAAGAGACTGAGCACCCCAACAACAAGAAGAAAGATGTCACACTCAAAGCCAAGCAACATGTGGTGGTCAGCTCAGAAGAAAGCTTGTCAAGTGGAGATGAAGAAGAAATGACCACGCTGACCCAAAGCTTTAAGAAATTCTTAAGAAAGAAGAAGGTGCGGTCAGTCACATTCCCCAAGGACTTCAAGGGCAAAGTCAAGCAAGAAGAATCTAGCAAGAAGAAGGAGATGATATGCTATGAATGCCAAGGCATGGTACACATGAGATCTGAGTGTCCCATCTACCTTAAGAAGCAACGAAGGGGAAGACAAAAGAAGAGCAAGTAACTTTGATGAGTCAAGCACCGCAATGGAAGATATCTAGTAAGAGAAGTAGAATGTTGAGTGCGATCTCATGGCACTTGAGGAAGAAACTTCCGAGGTAAATTCGGAATGTGAATCTTTTACTCTCGAAAAGTTGGAATGAATGTATAATGTTTTGCATGAAATTACAAGAAAATTAAAAAAGAAAACAAAGGATTGAAAAAAAAAATTGAAGGTTTTGTTCATAATGAAATTCCCTGCATATGATGCCATGAATTTGAACTAAGATGTGAAATTCTCCATCATGAAAAAGTTTCCATGCAAAGCAAAATTGAGTTGTATGAACAAGAATTAGAATGCATGGCACATGATAGTGATTTTGCTGAAAATTTTACCATGCTTGAAAAAGAAAATACCTTTATAAAAATTGAAAATAAAGAATTCAAAAATAAGTTGCATGCGGCTTGAAGAAAATGTTGAGAAACCTAAAAATAATGTTAAAAAGTTGCATAAAACAATAGATGATTTGAAAAACATTATTACCAGACTTATGACGAGAAAATAAAAAATTGGATGAAGTGCTTAATGTCAAGGTGAACACCAATAGGCATGACCTAGATTATTCACCTAAAAAGACTAAACCTTTAAATCTAAGATGAAAACATTTTTTGTTAGTGCTTCCAATGTTCCGAGCACATCTCATGCTAAACCTAAAAAGAATATGTCTCAATTGAATTCTCATGTTAAGCAATTTGTGCAACATTTGAAACCAGTCCAATCAAAAAGAAACAAGCATGTTGTACATAATGTCACTCATATACCACGACCCACACCACCCACTTCATATGTTGCATTCTATTTTTGTGGAAGATATGGTCATGTTAACACTACATGCTTATTGAGGAAAAACATGCATAGGCTGAACTTAGTCAGAATTAGAAAAGATTTGTTGTTATCTTGCGCTAACCATGGTAGACCCAAGACTATTTAGGTACCAAAAAGATTCGTTTGAGATGTTTAGTTGTAGGTGCCTTGGAGATATGAGTGTGATAAGCTTCAAGGTGGAATTCAAGGCACCAAGGGTAGTGAGTATCATGCTCAAGTTTGATTGAGCCTTCAAGGTAAAAACATAATTACTCTTGTATGATACTGTTATTGTGTTTAGATGGTAGATTTTGAAGATAGTTCCTAATATAGTTTTCTTCATGTCAAAAAAATACAAAAAAAAAATTGAAAAATAAAAACATAAAAAAGAGGGTGTCATAGACTCTTGTGTTTTCTGTTTGGCTTGAGTCCTAGAGTTAAGAGAGAGTCTTTGTATGCCTTTTTTCTCTTGCATATGTATCTCTTGTTTGCATGCATGAATTTTATATGTAAAGACACTTCTTTGATATTTCTATGGCATGCTACTTCCTTTTTATAACCTTGCATTGACTTAAATTCAAGTTGTTCAATTCATCCACAAAGGGGGAGCACTTTGCATTAGGTGTGTGCTTATATTAAGGAGGAGCTAGATAATTATATATTTAACATACTTCTCAAAATACATTTGAAATTAATACCAACCCACCAAATGCACTTGAATGTGATTAACAAATATCACCTTGATGGTAGGTGAAAATTTTTCTTAACACTCATATAATGCTTAAAATCCACCTAACTTCTAGTGTATTCGTAAGGGAAAAGCTACATGTCTTAAATTGAATGATAAGAGAGGATGTAAGCTTAATAACTGGATCTCACCACTGAATAATTAATGAGGAGCCTCATGTCAAACTTAATACTTTTCTCAAGTTAAATAAAATCAAAATAAAAATTTTAAAATAAAAAATGGGCAAAGTAATAGTTACAAAAATTGAGGGTCTATCATGCATGGGTAAGATTGTGAGCCATTCATCTGTGTTACTTAGAAGGCCTGCCTATCCTCATGTGTGATGCCTCTTAATCATATCATGCATGCACTTCCTTCACCTCTAGTAAGATATCTAAATACACACTTCGTGGTTAAGCCAATTGTACCTTCTTTTTTATATTACCACCCTCTTTTTATGCTGTCAAAAAGGGGGAGAAAATATGTACATTTTATATTGTTGGTTTTAGGAAATGGAGATTTTGTGTGTACAAAAGAAAGGGGGAGAGTTAAGGCAGTGGTTGAGTTGCAGTGTCTTGCATGAATGATTATTGAGTACTTATAAGCATGTGAATTGTCTCACAGTAAACAAAACAACTGAAAATATCAACAAATTGGAATCTAAGAATCAAAGGTTGTGCTTTGTGTGAAAAATCTACAAGTGTTTTGTCATCATCAAAAAGAGAGAGATTGTTGTACTTTGTAGATTTTGATGATCACAAAATACTCATTGTTGTTCATTTTAATAAGATCACAAAAAACTATTTTACGTTCATGTTGATGACTCAAGTATTTGATTTGGTATATCTACCTTAGGGGTCTAATTTGTGTGAAGTGTACAACAAAATAGGCCAAATTCGTCTAGTAAATCTTTAAAGGCCAAGGCTTCGTTCCGAATAGAAGAAGAAAATCGACTGAAAAAGTGACAAAACTTATAGTCATTCGACCAAACTCTGTTTTCCAATCGACTGAACGACCCAGTGAAGTCTAGCCAAAACTCTAGACCTAAATGGTCGATCGAACTCTAAATTTCATCGATCGATCCCCCTAGGGCTCTAGCATCTGAGGTCAAGACCAAGAACAGTCGACCGAACTCTATTTTTCAGCCGACTAAACCTCCTAGAACATCGAGGTTCTACGTTCTATGGAGAACAATCAGTAGAACTCTAAGAATGATCGACCAATGTACAAAGCTATATTCGACTCCGAGATTTGACTAAAGACCGTTTAAAGAACGGTTGACCAAACCCATGAAATTGGTCGATCGGTTCTGTCGACGAGGTTTCTTAAATTGGACAGACTCTTTCCCTCATTAGGATTAATATTGTTAAGAATTTGTCCAAGACTTGTTCTTTTGTGTTAGGATATAAATATAAACCTCTCAAGCCCTAAAGAGAGATCCCCATCATGCAATAAAGTGTTCATCAACTTGGAGCTAGGTTTTTGAGCGAGCTCCTAAGGTAGGTTGCAACAGGCCTCAAGATCAAGAGTTACAAGTTGAACTACTACTATGTGGAGTTGCTGTAAAGTACAAGAGAATCGTGCTACATCTAAGCAACGTCCAGAAGACTTTGTTGGAGAATCAAGTTGTGTTCTTCACCGATGTTTACACTTCTACATCGATTCTTCATCTCTGGACAAGGGGGAGTTCTACACTCTTTGTTTTGTTTATTTCACCCTTGTCATTGGCATATTTTATATATACACATCAGAGGACTTGATTTGAGTGTGCTCCTGTGTGAGCGCACGAGTATGTGGTGCAGTTTTGCACTACACTATGTGGATTGTCTCATCTCCAGACACGATGTGAGTTTGGTGCTATGCCTGGAAAGAATCGTGTTTGTGTGGACGATTTATCGACTTGTACCTGGGAAACATGTTAGTGAGAAATCCTCACGGAATGTGAAGTAGTGGACGTAGGCGCACGTGGTGTGTGGCCAAACCATTCTAAAAATCCTATGTGTCTTTGTGATTTGATATGTTTCATCTATCTCCATTTTACGCACACTAAGATAGTTATTTACGTTGTGTTTTGCCTTTAATTTTTGTTGTGATATTCAGATTGTCTATTCTGTTTAAATCTATCATAGGCAAAAAGATTTTTTATCTATAGTCAATCAATTCACTCCTCCTCTCTTGTGTGCCACATCACCTACGAGATCGCCTAGCTACTTTGGCCAAATGGCTCTGGTTTGTGACTGCAAATTGGTATGGAATTGTCGAGGATTAGTTGGTTTGAGTGATCTTTAGACTGAGGTCTGCAGGCAGAGGACTACGATTTACGCCGGCCCACAGATAGATTGTTAGCCCCCCCCCCCCCCCCCCCCCAACCTCATTGGATATAAGAGAGAGAAGACTCTTAATGCTTTACTTAGTCTAAGATGATTAAGAACCTACAGGGTTGTAATTAGGGAAGAGTTTGGGTTCCAATTATCTCTTATTTAATTAACATATATATCTGATTGAGAAACCAATAAAGAGAAGCCCACGTACCATACAAATCTGATTTTAATTGGTATGATATCCTGTCAAGTACTGTTTACCTCATTTCTAGTACCCTAGATCAATGGCAGTGGCTATCATGAACTGCCACCACTTGCCATGACATATCGCTGACCGCCTTCCGATCAATTACCAGTACTGCTGGTGACTCACTAATATATTTTGTCACTATTTGACAGTTATTGTTATTGCCATTGCCACCCAAATAATAGTGACATATTAATATTACTAATCATCTTAAAATGAGTAACAATTAATATTAGTTTTAGTATTTTTTAAGACAATACGTTACATTATAACTAAAGATTAACGGGAAAGGGGGGTCATGCTCCCGACATTTTAATTAGATAACTGTTTGAGATTCATAACAATTTTAATGTTAAGCACTACATCTGTAATACGAGATGTTGCATGCAAGTTCTTAGCGCGAGATCGTTTGCACTTTAAAAGGTCTCATTGCCTGGCGAGGGTAAGAGGAAATTACGCATATATATGCATGATCAAGATTAAGGTTCCATCCTGTGACTGTTAGAAAGAAGAAGAAGAACCCAAATCTTATTTTGATTTGGAATATATCTTAACAGTGAGAACCTATATATACATCCTATATGATCGTTAAATCAGAGGAAATTAACCAGTACCTAATGGGTCTCCTCCAATGCCTCATGATGATGGGAAGGCCTACAAAGCGTTCTTGGCAGAGCATGGGTGGAAGATCCCAAACTCCTCTTCCTTTCCTGACCAACTTCTAACACCACATGTGGTCGAGAGAGAGAGCTCTTTTTGTTCACCTTCAGTTGCCCAGATGGCCGGCTTTTGACGATTGGTGACCCAATGGTATTAAATCATGCGACGGTGCCGGAGATCTCTCACCATGGCTTCCATGCATGTGCCTCTCCGGTCCCCCTCCGGCGGGGGCGGCCGGAGCATGCACGTTGACGTTGGTGCTCACCCCTGGGCCACATGCCATCCACATTTTGCCTTCAATGAGGTGGCAGAAAGGAGGAGAGATTCGGAAATGGAGGAAGCACACGTTTAAGACATGCATCCCCACGGGAGAAGACACGTCCACGTCTTGTGTGTTACACCGCCGCCGGCGAACTGCTTCTTTTTTTTTTTCTTTTCTTTTTTCTCACTGACCGGTGCACAAACACGTACGACGATCGACGTCGGGCACCTGTCGGAACTCGGCGACTTGAGCGAGGGGTAAGGGGTGGCCGTGTCCGGAGAAAGGGAGGAGTAAGACAGCGTCAGCCTCTTGTTGTGTGGACAGTCCCCGGCTTGTTAGGGATGGATTACGCACGCCCACCTCTACTGTTCTGCCTTAGTCCCTTCGTCTATGTATGTGGTCCTTTGGGAGAGGTTGCTTTCGCAGTGCTTTGCACATGGAGAGATAAGTGAGGAAAGGGAGGAGGAGGAGGTGGTGGTGATGGTGGAGGAGGGGGAGGACAAGTTGTCTTGTAACTTTTTAGGGTTTGGCTCCCCTTCATACCCATAAGAAGATATAAGTGAATTGGGTGGGTTCATCTTAGACTTGCTTTGCCTAATTCGAAAAAAGTTGATGTGCAACTCAGGAAATCGATGTCCTCCTCACTGACAAACCATCTACTAAAACTCCTACGATTTGTGTGGATGAAACGAGGAACAAAAGAAACGAGACACCCATGGAAAAGATAGAAGATGCCTAGGATTATTTTTTTCCCCTTAATGAACGGTTTATCACGGTGTCCATATGTGTGTAAGTGTGTGTGTAGCGTCTCTATGGCGATCGCAGAAGAAAAAAAGGGCTCTCTGCTGGTTGGTTTAAGCTGAACTACGATATATGGTGGGTATATACAAACATATATATTGGTCCCTTTTGAATTTTATCATATATATGTATATTATATATTAGGTGCTTATAACATATATTGTTCAACATTCCAAAAGAATAAAGATTATTGTAGTTTGGTGCTTCGTTTTCTTCTTCCAAATGTGAGCCTACGTGATGTTGCAGCCACACGTATCTTAGTAATAACATGAAGCCAAGAAAAGCTAGGCTGGCTTGACGTGACTAGCTTGTAAATAGAAGGCTTGATATGGCTCGGTACGTCTAATATTGTGCGGGTAATGTTTTGAGTTCAATAGAAACTGATCAGATTAGTGATAAATGAAGTCAAAACGTAGGAAGAACTAGGTTTGTTCCATTTAGTTCATGGTCGCTTGCTTAGTTGATCAAGTACGTAGCAATATCAAACCTAACATCGTACCTATGATTTAGCTCATTATTGTTTTTTTTTGGTAATGAGTTGGGTTAAAATTAATTCTAACCTAGAACTAAAATTAGTCCACTTTTAATTACTTTTACTTTGTTTGTAACTGAGTTAACTCATTTGATTATAGTGAGTTAACTTATTTTTCTCAAATATATTTTGGTAAAAAAAAAAAGAGTTAACATACATTGGAAAAATAAAAAATAGTAATTAATGTTGTGTACTGTGAAGGCAAAAAGATAGTTAACTCAGTAGATTAACTCTAACCCATCTCCAGAGGTGAGTTGAAAAATTATGAGTTAACTCACATTTGACCCATCTTTAATTTAACTCACTTGAGCTAATTTTGTAACCTTTCTAAATTACTTTTTAAATTAGTTTTGAGTTAACTCTGAGTTAATTTTAATCTAGCCTATTACCAAGAAGCCCAGTAGTTAATTTCCCATTGCAATTAGCTCTTATCCTAGTTGCTCTCTATTAGTTGGTTAGTTAATCACAGTTTACGGCAGATCTTTTTTCTAACTTCTAAAATTATTTCCCAGATCAAGTGGCATGTTTCTAAGAAAGTTAACTTTCTTTTATGCTCAAGGTAAATAGACAGGTAATAAGGATAAAAATGAATTATAAAATTATAGACAGTAGCACTAAAAGAGTTATTTTAACACGCAACTATTTAATTATGATATTATAAACATAATGGATAGATCACATGGCAGGCCGAGTTTTTCTAACTGGATTATTCAGAGTAAAAGAAACCCTTCGATTAAAAAATATTTCAAATGTCAATTATGGTTGGCCGGAATCAGATCGGATTCTTCAAATATCAATATACATTAAAGTGTACCGATTTATTTTGATCTGATTTTTATTTAAATTTATTAATAAAAATAATATATAAAGAAAAAAAATTATGGAGCTGATTGTATTTGTGAGTACAAAACCCCGATGCTGGTATGCTTCAGGTGTATTGGACGGAATCTCCTCCAACCATGATTGTCTAACCAATGATGCCAATCTCATTTGGGTATAAGTTAAATTTGAAATAAGACACAAAGAGGAAGAGAGAGAGAGGTCTTGAAAGAGAAGCGGCTTCTTTTCTTTTTCTCTCAAAAAGGATTTTTTTCTTCTCAAGTTCAAAGATAATACAATTTTAAATAAGATTTACAAACTCAAAGAATAATCTTTTAAATTATTTTATAATATTTTGTATAAATCCGAAAAGTTTTAGAACGCAGTGAAAAAACGAGTCTAGAAATAACAGGGTAGGCTGGCTTATGTTAGGTCGCGTGTGGTCCTCGCACACGTGCACAACCCACGTGTGGCACGAGTATTCCCAGCTATTGGTATGGTCAATCTCGAACTCCTCGGGTCAACGCCCCCCTCGTTTAATGCTACATCTTATTCCTACGATACCACCCAAAAAATTATTACTCCTTTTATACCCCCAACATTCCAAGAATTACCATCTCTGTCCCCGTTAAAATCCCGCTCCCCCCCTTACGATTCCTACGACTCTCTCGCCCACCTCCCGCCCGGCCCCACACCCCAAAGCCCGTAGTTTCAGACAGCGACAGTCCACAGACCGGGCCCCACTTCACATCGTCTCGTCCCATCTGGTCCCCACGCCGGCTCCCGCTCTCCACCCCCCCCCCCCCCCCCACGACGGCCGCGATCGCCCTGCCATTCCCCGGATTTCACGCTCGGGCGCACTAAATTTTTTTACTCTTTATAAGATAAAATAAAACTTTGCATTCTTCTTTTTTTTCACATTTGAGGCTTGTGTGTATTACTCTATGGAAATATATAAAAATTGACCACTGCCCAGAAACTTTCTTATTTAATCAGGTCGAAATTTAGTCATATTTAGCTGAAAATTTCCATCCTTCGAGAGCGAACCAGAGGGTAAATTTTACCTTCTTCTAGACAAGAAAGGGTACTTAACAAGTATCTCTTTGATTTGATATGAACTATTCTAGATGTTTTTAACTAAAAATTAGGAATATTACACACTGGGAGTATAAACTAGAAAGCTCGTGTGTATTTGTTTTAATACTGGCAAAAATTAGCAAAAAAAGTTTAAAACGCTTCGTTTCAGGCAGCCCGCCCTTGCGCGCGTTTCCGGTGTTCCGCGGTTCTACGAGGAGGTCTGGGCATGGCGCGAGATCTGGCCGTACGATCGCCTAAGGGGCGTACGATCGCCGTCCGTAGCACGATTTAAAGAGAATAGCGGGGTGGGGGGGGGGAGGGAGGGGGCGGAGATAGCGCACGTGATATCGTGGGAAGACAGGACCGCCACGTGGTGCAGACGGGCGGTACGGATTGCGGCGGCAGTCTAAGGTGAGATGGGACGAGGGGACAACGGAACGCTTTCTTCCACTACGCCCTTTCGGGAAAGCGGGATTCCTCGTACGGCGGAAGAGGGGACATGGTGGGCAAATGACGGAAATGCCCCAAGCTTTTTGTGGCCAACGTTGTAGTGTACGTAATTTTTACTAAGTTGTCAAAAATACCCCTAATTAAATTGAACACCAAAAACATATATTAATCATGTAATAACCATTTTGTATAAGATCAAGTCATGTAATCCGGCCTTCCAAAGTTTCTTCTCCCTAATTATATTTCTACTTTCTAGAACCAGCAATGACGAAACAGTGGTTTTTTAGACATTTCCCAACACCCCACACGGACTCGGGACTCTCCCATGGGTGTGCAAGACCATGTATAAAGAGGATTGGAGAAGAATAATAAAAGAAGTGAGGGGGCGAACAGCGAAAAAATAATTAAAACAAGGTCCAATATATTAATAAACAATGCGTGGGGGGCGGGCTCTACCGACTCTGGAAGGAGCACTGTAAAAAAATAAATAAATAAAAAAAGGAGTGGGAGCAGAACTAAAAAAGGCGCATAGAGGACGCTTTTTTCCCAGCGGCAGCGGCAGCAGGGGCTGCAGAAGAGAGAGAAAAGCCGAGGAGCTCTAGAGCGAGAAACAGAGGACAAGAGAGAGAGAGAACGAGAGAGGTCTTTAGACTTTAGAGAGAGAATGAGCAGCTGCGGCAGCAGTCGCAGTGGCAGCGGCCGGCAGCGGCTGCGGCAGTGACTGCGACACCCGGCCTCCCCAGCTCTGCTCCTGCTCCTCTCTCTCTTTCCCCTGCCGGAGGATTCCTGTGGTCGGCGGCGTCTCGTGCGGCGATCGCGGGTTGTGGGGGGTGGGAGAGGCCGGGAATGGTGGTCCGATTCCCGTGTTCTGCTGCCTGAGGTGGGGAGGGGAACGCGCCGTTCGCCGTAGGGGGGGAGTTCGCCGAGTCCGGGGGTCCGAGGCTTGGTGGCGTCCGGGATCCGGTCTGAGCAGGGCTGCTCCGCCGCGAGGCCTCGCGCTTGAGCTGTCATCTGAGGCTTCTTTGCGCGGTTCCAGCGGGCTCCTGTGGTTGGAGAACTGCCGGTTGCCGGGGTCTCAAGGGCGCGGAGCTGGGAGTTCTGAGGTGGCTGCTCTGGGATAGGTGGTGCGGCGGCGGCGGCGACAGCTATCGGGTGGGGGCAGGATCTGAGTTGGAGGGCGTGCTTGTGAGGTTGTTGCTTCTGTAGTCTGTGGCGGGGGGATTCTGCTCTTGTGGCCTGTGGATTCTGGCGCGAGCTGGATCCCGGGTGCTTGGAGCTGCTTCACGGGGAGGCCTGTGGTCTCTGGAGCTGCGCAGAGCGGGGTCACTGTTTCAACTTAGGTTGCTTCACTGGGTAGTACTGCTGTAGCCCGGAGGACGGAGACGTGGTCCTTTCTCTGTCAGCGGTGTTTGGAAAAAGTTGCTGCTTCTGTTGACTTTCGTGAGCGTCTGCGTGCTTTTAAGAAGGCCGTGAGGGGAAGCACAGCTGCGGACATGGTGGGGAAGACTTGAGAAAGATCAGAGGAATTGCCTTGCTCTCCTGTGTAGGGGCGCATAAGTGTGGGCTCGTTCTTTACTTATCCTGCGTGGTCGGTTGGTCTCCCTCTGCGGCTGCAGAAGTCCATGGTGACCTGAGGAACTCGCGAAATTTGGGGTCCCAGGCAGGAATGCAGAGGAATGCCGAGGCGCCCGGGTGTTCCACTGATGTTGCTTTCCTGAGATTAGGGTCGTGGGGATCAGGTCACAGGCTTGCGGCGGCCTGATGAGACTTGAATCGCCGTCGCCCTTCGCCTCATACTGGCTTCCGAGTCGCTTCCCTCAGCGGCACCCACCTGTCGGGAAACGCCTGTAATGAGACGGACTCCTCGGAGCTCAGCTCTGCGTTCCCTATTCTCTGTTGCTAGTTACAATTCGAGGTTTTGAGATCGACCCACTAAGGTTGCCGTGCCGCTGGAGAGAAATTTGTGGTTGGGTACTTTCTCCGCTGGTATTATCGGAGCTAGGACTTCGTCAGGAAGGCTTTGTGGAGGAAAGTGAGAAGAGTGTTGTCTGCGCGACGACGTTCCGTTGTTTGGGATTTCCGCCGGCGCTTGATTATAGAGGACAATTAAGCATATCCGGGGAATACGCAGTGTTACTGCTTTCGTCTTTCCTCATCTCCTTTCTCTTTTCTTCCGGTGGAGTGACCTCCACGAATCTGCGAAAATGAAGCTCTCAACATCGGGGCTTGGCAATCAAACGCCGGAAGGTAAGTACTAGACATGCGCCAATGTATTCTCAAACTGTCGGGCTTGGTGTTTATCTTATGTCGTAATTAAAAAAAATTTGAAGTTAAGTTTTCTGGAATTCCCTTTCTTCACCCCTTCCCCTCCCCTCCCATTTACAAAAGAGCAAAGAACAAAGAAAAAATCATGCGGGATGCTTTTAATTTGTGTGGAGAATGTTTTGTAATTTTTCAATTTTCATGGTTTCTCTGCGTAACTAATGGCTTGCGTCTTCACTTGTTTCTTCTGGGGATGTAAAGGATGCCAAATGTGCCAGGTCTATGTCTGTTTCCGTGTCATCCATTTTTCGAATACTTACGTGTAGATTGTATCTATTTTAAGAGCGTAGACAAATGTGGCTGCTTCTTAGTACCTCTGCGTACAAATTCTTGAAGGTTCATACTCAAATTTAACTTTTCTCTATTTGATAATCCTTTTGTAAAGGAAGATTTCATATGTTTACCGGGATTTCCACTTCTGTAAGGTCACAAACACAATAAATTTTCAGTTCCACTAAATATGAAGTGTCTATGGTAAAATATGGAACGTCCATGGTTTCTGACTTGTATTTGTTTGTTTGTTTGTTAAAAGTATTGATTTTTGTTGTCAGATCGCTTTACTGTCATATTTATTCAAGCTCCACTAAGAGAGAAGCATCTACAGATTCCAACTTATATTCATATTTGTTTGCGACAAATATGGATGTATAAAATCTATGCATTAACCTTATTCAGTTGTATATTTATTCACAAAAGGTTGGCAAGAATACAAAACATCTAATTTGTCAGTTGACTTTGCCTGCGTCACAGAAGGTATTTGACTCAATGAGAGGAGGGCAACAATGCTTGTACCTAGGATCTGAGTTTACTGCCAATAGGACAGAAGCCTGATTGAAATTGAAGACCTGCTCTTTCTTTTGCTTTTGTAAACGCCTCTATGGTCAGCATTTTGAGTCAGCCAATTACTATTTATTACTTTCATTATGCAAAGATGAAGTTTTTTATTTGGCAGAACAAACAATCAAGATCACATCTGGATGTCCCATGTTTGGAACCCACTTGGAACATCTGACTCCCAATTCCCTTCAGGAGGTTCTCATGGCTGGCCATGGATGTTATCCTATTCTGATCTGGCAGAGGCTAAGCTTTTTTAGAAGCTTGCCATCATGCAACCGAGCCTGTTAGCATGTGCCCCCCTTAGGAAGGGTAGCCTAGTTGTCTCTTGGAGAGTTGCAAAGGAAAATTTTCTCTATCAATTTTTTTGCTTCAAATTACAAATAATTACATTTTGCCTTCTTTATGTTTTTTTTTTGTTAGTGGGATATTTACTTCTAGCCAAACTTTGAACTCAAAAAGATTCTATAAATATGTGTTCCTTTGCATGGTTATGGTTTCTCGTTAGAAGATAGAAAAGTGTCTTATAGCATTATCTACGGAGTTCCTGATCCCATTGATCTAGGTCTGCTACATGAATACTGTCCTCCTATTGTGATCCATCCGATCTCATATCTTTAGTTGAATGTCAGAAGATCAAGTTCTTTCCTATGACTTCCAAGCAGCTCATTTTAGTCCCTCCCTTACCTCTACTGGCATTTGTTCTCTCCTGACCAATGCTGAACAAACTTTATTTTTATAGCAACTCCTATTTCAAAGTCGGTAGTATGATTCTAGTCCATTGAATTTTACTGCTTTAACATGTAAATATCTGATGTTTGTTGGGACACCACGCAGGGGAAAAACGATGTTTGAATTCCGAGCTGTGGCATGCTTGTGCCGGTCCACTTGTGTCATTACCTGCTCTTGGAAGCCGTGTGGTGTACTTTCCTCAGGGTCACAGTGAGCAGGTTGATGTTATTAACTAATATTCTTACTTGGATTTGATATTTTCCCCTTCATGCTATTTTACATGTATCTTTCAGGCATTATCTTCATATAAAAGTAAAATTCGTGTATTTTAAGTTATTGGAATGACTTCTCAATGGTATCATTTAGATAGTTTGCTAGTGTGACAAAACTTGGATTCACATTTTTATTCCTTTTTTAGTCACTTTGATTTTTTTTTTAAATGTCCTTTACCTTTGCAGGTTGCTGCTTCCACAAACAAGGAAGCTGATTCTCATATACCAAATTACCCAAGCTTACCTCCTCAGTTGATTTGTCAACTTCATGATGTGACTATGCACGTAAGCTTCATTGAGAATTGTTTTTTTATCCCCTGGTTGTTGACTTGTTTCTAATCTCAACTACTTAAATTTCATTAATGATCAAAATGCAGGCTGATGTGGAGACAGATGAAGTTATGCTCAAATGACACTGCAGCCATTGAGTCCAGTAATCATCATTCCCCTTTATACCCACTCAAATTTGGAAAAAGGAATAATCTCTTTGTTCTGTGCACTTACCTGACTTTGTCATATCTTTTAGCAAGAACAAAATGATGTCTACCTTGCTGCTGAATTGGGTGCACCCAGTAAACAGCCGACCAATTATTTTTGCAAAACACTGACTGCTAGTGACACTAGTACTCATGGAGGTTTCTCTGTACCTCGCCGGGCTGCTGAGAAAGTCTTTCCTCCTTTGGTATTTTGGCTACAAGCTCTATGTGCCTGCGTGACTCTGATGATTGATGAGAAGCCATGTTAATCCCTTTCCACCTTTTCTGCCCTCCAGGATTTTTCCCAGTCACCCCCTGCACAGGAGTTGATTGCAAGGGATCTTCACGGCAATGAATGGAAGTTTCGGCATATCTTCCGTGGTATGTTATCTACTGAGTAATTTTTGTTTGCTTGTTTCCTTTTTATACAGTTGTAATAAGCACAATCTATTGTTTGGATGTCTTGTGTGTCTTTTCACATCCAAAATGCTACATCTTGTCCTAATGTTCTCCTCTAGTTTAAATTTATATTTACCCCTATAAGTTTCACATATGGAAATCATTGCCAACTTGAAGGCAACAAACATCTAGTGCACGTGGCATCATGGATCTCACCATTCTTGTCGGATCATGTTGAATTTGTTTGCTTGCTGTCTATTCTATCGCTGTTAGTCTCCTTTCTGTATTCATTTGTCTTTCCAGATTCTTAATAACAATTGGCCACTGCTTATTGAATTCTGGATCACATTTATTAAGGTGAAGCTCTCTGGAATGCATCTATTTATAGATCCTATCCTTCCTTTTTTGTCCTATTGGTGGTCCATCCCAACATTGTTTCCGCATATGCTGAAAAATGTAGGGACTATGGCATCCATTTAACATTTAGTTCGTTATTGTTATATTTGCTTACAGAACATAGTTAAAATTGTTCTGATGCAGAATAAAATGTGCATTCATCTTCATCACAAATGTGATTTATGCAGTTTGTTTAGTCAACTATTTGATGTGCAGTGCTAATGTCATGTCTTGAGACTGTGATGTCTGAGGGAAAAATAATCTAAAGATGTTTGAGCCTCCGTAGGCAACAATTTTTTTCTAAAATTTCATACATGGTACATGGATTTTGCAAATCATATAAATGTTGGTTTAGCATCTGTTTTACTGCAGTTTCTACAAGAAAGAAGCTATAGCTGGTACACATGTCAGTTAGAACGGAAAGATTGGGCTGTAAAATAGCCAGTTTAGCGACTGCAGAAAGGAATGGTATCACTCAAGTGATGGAAGAGAAATTTACACAGTTGAATTTTCTGGATCTCATGTTTGTCTGGAGCAACCTGAAAATTTGAAGAGTTGCCTCTACAGTTATGAGATTGTTTTTAGTTTTGGGTTAATCAGGTTGTTATATAGTCAATTAGTGACAGAATCAAGAAGCTCGCGGCAAGGAACCAGAAGTTTGAATGGAGATTGTCCCATTTGTTTCAGCTGTGTGAATTCTAAGTACCTGGGCACCCGGGTACGAAATACCGGGCGCCAGACACAAGGCTGGTGGGGCCCGCCCAGGGAGTGTGGGCCCCACCACACGTGTTTGTGTCCGGTGCCCGTGTATTTGGTACCCAGGCACCCGGTACCTAGCATTTCTCTTGCTTTTATTCTGTCTACCAATAGATCATTCATTTTGTCACCAACTTGTTATAATCTTTTTGAAGAGTTTGGAATAGTCAATTTCTTCTTTATAGAATATGTTTTTATACTTGTTGATGTATGATAGGCATTAGGACAAACTATTTGATACCTGTTTGTATTATCACTGCCTTGGTTGCAATCTCCATCTATAAGGTTATTTCCAAGTTGCCTCTCAAAAGCAAAAAGGCTATTTCAGAGTCAAAGCATTGAAAAATTGCAGCTATAATTAAATGTGTTACTGGACTTATTTGCCATGCATTGCTGTATCTTCTTCTCACTGGCAATTGCTGATGCAGGTCAGCCAAAAAGACATCTTCTTACTACTGGGTGGAGCGTTTTTGTTAGTGCAAAAAGACTTGTTGCTGGCGATTCAGTCCTGTTCATCTGGTATATTATATTAAACACTGATGTCATACCTGTGTTACTTTATTCATGTTGTGGAAGTAAAACTGTGATCCACCATTTGTGTCAGGAATGAGAGGAATCAATTGCTTTTGGGAATACGGCGTGCTAATCGGCCACAAACTGTGATGCCTTCTTCAGTTTTATCAAGTGACAGTATGCACATAGGCCTCCTTGCAGCAGCAGCTCATGCCGCTGCAACCAACAGCCGTTTCACGATTTTCTATAATCCAAGGTATAGAATATGCACTCCACAAAATTTTATGTTTTCCTTTGGCTGGCTATGGCTCCACTTATGTTGATTCTCTATGTTGATTCTTAGGGCAAGCCCCTCTGAATTCGTGATACCACTGGCCAAATATGTTAAGGCAGTTTATCACACCCGTGTGTCTGTCGGTATGCGCTTTCGGATGCTCTTTGAGACAGAAGAGTCGAGTGTCCGCAGGTAGACCTTGGCTTGGTGCTGTACAATTTGTGTGTTGTGATACCTGTAAAGATATTAATTTACCTGCCTGGTGACTATTTTCTTCCTTTTTGATGTGCTTATGTACTGCTGCCTGCTTGTTGGACATCTTTCTAGATACATGGGCACAATAACAGGTATTGGGGATTTAGATCCTGTGCGCTGGCCAAACTCACATTGGCGTTCTGTTAAGGTACTTATTGGGATAAAACTCACTGTTGTGAGATATTATCCAAGGAATTCCCTTCATAAAGTTGCCACTTTTAAGAGTTTTCCAGACAAAAGTTCAAAATGATTTTGTAAAGTACTGCTGATATTGATGTAGGTTGGTTGGGATGAGTCAACAGCTGGCGAGAGACAACCAAGAGTTTCTCTCTGGGAAATTGAGCCACTAACAACATTCCCAATGTATCCACCCCCATTTTCTCTCAGGCTTAAGCGGCCATGGCCACCGGGATTGCCCTCTCTTCATGGTACCCTGTTAAATATGTTATTTATGCAGTATATTATTAACTCTTTATGATATGTGCAGTGAAAATTTCTATCTTTTGCATATAATGAGTTGATTTTATTTATCATTTATGCAGTTGGAAAAGATGATGATTTGGGCCTCAACTCTCTAATGTGGCTCCGAGATGGTGACCGGGGAATTCAATCTTTGAATTTTCAGAGTGTTGGTGTTACACCATGGATGCAGCCTAGACTTGATGCTTCACTTCTGGGATTGCAGCCTGACATGTACCACTCAATGGCTGCGGCAGCACTTCAGGAAATGAGGAACTTTGATCCTTCTAAACATACATCTCCAGCAATGCTGCAATTCCAGCAAACCCAAGGCAATCCCAACCATTCTACTGCAATATTACCATCCCAAATCTTGCAGCAAATGCAACCCCAGCCTCAATCTCAACCCCAGCAAACATTCCTGCAGACTATGCAAGAAAGTCAGTCTCAGATTCAGGCTCAGTCCCATCTTCTTCAACCTTCACTCCAGCAGCATCGCAGTTCATTTAGTGATCAGCAGAAGCAGCAACTGCAGTTGTCGCCACCACCAGCACATCAACCACCTCCGCAGCAGCAGCCGATGCAGCAGCAGTCTCAGCAACAGCAGCCACAACTGTCTGATCAACAAATTTCCACTGTTGTCTCCACGTTGTCACAGCTTGCTTCAACATCCCAGACACAATCTCCTACTTTGCAAATGCCTTCATTTTGCCAGCAGCAGAGCTTCTCTGCCATGAATGGAACTGCTGCTACTGTTCCTACCATCTCTCCTCTTCATGGTATTTTGGGTGGTTTTTCTTCAGAGGAAGCATCCCATCTTCTGAACTTGCAGAGGAGCAACTCATTGATATCCTCTGCTGGGTGGTCAAACAAGAGAGCTGCAGTTGAACCCTTATATCTTCTGGAGCTCAATGTGTTCTACCCCAGGTGAAACATCTGGTTCCTCAGCCTAATGTCTCTCAGAATTCTGTTACATTGCCACCATTCCCTGGGCGAGAATGCTCTGTAGACCAAGAGGGTAGTACTGATGCACAGAGCAATATACTATTTGGTGTGAATATAGATCAGTCATCGCTCTTAGTTCAAAATGGCATGCCAAATCTCAGGAGTGTTGTCAGTGAGACTGATTCTATAGCCATTCCATTTGTTGGTTCTGCTAATTTTGTCAGTGCTGCAGAGACTGATTTCTCATTGAATCCAACAATGACACCTTCAAGTTGTTTAGATGAATCAGGATTTCTGCAGTCCCCTGACAACATGGGCCAAGTGAACCCACAAGATGGAACTTTTGTGAAGGTATCTTTTGATTCTCTGTCTCTTATTACTTCTGAGATTTGCCATGTCCCTTACTAGTAGACTAGGTTCCATTGGTGTGCTCAGAAATTTTACTTCTTTACTTTACTCTCAGGAACATTCACCTTCCTGCATTAAATTGATTAGCTTTCCTTTTCTTCCTTGGAAGCACCTTTTTTTTTTCCATGTTACTCTATTACTATTATTTTTGCATTCCTAATTTTTCAGCTCCTTCCTGTATCCTTTGAAAGAACAAACATCTTTTTACTTTTGTTCTATCACATCTATGGTGTGAACTACTCTAGATGAAGACATGAATCATTACATTGTTGTGCTTTCAAACAGAATAATGATGTTCCAATGACTATTTAGTGGCTGATTTTTTTATCTAGCACAAGGCATCCATATTGTCTTGAACCTGTGGTAAAGATGATTCGATATCCTTTATTTTTGGGGGAGAGGAGATTGGGTCACATTGAGCCACAGAATGCTATTTATATAAATCCATTTCAACAAAGAAGCAAAGTTCGAAGGGAAAATAAATAAAAGCTTGATCACCTGCTTTGAGCATTTGGCATCCTGCATTATTATGACCAAGGAATGTTACTTCTTATTGCAGGTTTACAAATCAGGGTCCTTTGGAAGGTCATTGGATATTACCAGGTTCAACAGTTACCCTGAGCTCCGTAGTGAGCTTGGGCGTATGTTTGGCCTTGAAGGCCAATTGGAGGACCCTTTGAGATCAGGCTGGCAGCTTGTATTCGTCGATCGGGAGGGAGATGTTCTTCTCGTTGGCGATGATCCCTGGCAGTAAGTTCATTGTCTTATGAGAATCATGCTTGATCAATGGGTCTTATATTGACTGGTTTTTCCTTGTCTCTGGTAGTGGGGAATCTGGCATCCACTTCTGTCATTTGAAAAGGTGTATCGATATTCTTGATTCTAGCTTAGAGTGTCTGACATCTCCATCCAATCGGCAACATTCTATACACACCTTTTTGGTTTAAGATCTTTAAATAGGTGACCAACAATTAACATTTGTTGCACGATCACGATGTTGTTGCCAGCGCAGTTGCTAGGAAATGTTTCAGTCGGCTGCTTTGGCGGAAAGATACTCCACAAGTGATTTTACCTTTTCTGCATGAGGATTTTAGTGGTGAAATTGCAAAGTTCTTTGCAGCTATTTTGACCAATAGATAGTGTGATTACTAATTACTCCTTTGTTAAAGTGGGTACACACGTACATCTTAAATGACGTAGGTCAAATCCCTGCCCCCCACACTACCTGCCGCAAAGTAAAGGTGTGCACACATACTTATCAAAGAATATGTAACTTTAAGAAACATTGTAAAGAATCCTCTTTTTCTCTTCTCTTCTTGACTGCCGTCAGTCATCCAACTGAAATTGAATGTGTGTTCGTAGAGGATCATGCTTACGCGCGGGTTCTATAAACAAAGTCATGGGCATGTGTTTGTAGAGGATCATGCAACCTTAAGAGTGTCTAAACATGTTAACATCTTTCTTTAACAGTTGAACTTTCTAGAATAGCTTCATTAATTGTCGCTATATTGACGGGGTGACTGCCTCTTTGCATCAGATTTCTTCTCTGACGATGTTCTGTATTTCTTCTTCCAGGGAGTTTGTGAATAGTGTGTGGTGCATAAAGATTCTCTCTCCTCAGGAAGTTCAGCAGATGGGTAAGCAAGGTGTTGACCTTCTGAATGCAGCGGCCCCGATCAAGGGGCTTTCAGGCAGCAGCTGTGACGACTACGTAGGCCGTCAAAACTCAAGGAATTTGAGCACGGGGATAACATCTGTTGGTTCCTTGGACTACTGAGAGGAGAATGAGAACGTAAAAGCGAACAAGGAAGTCTCCATTCATTTAATGCCTGCCATTCCGTCGGTTCTCATCAAGTCTCTCGCCTAGCACCTAATAAGTATTATTCCTTATCTGGACAGAGTTGTAGCATGAACGATTTGAGCTATGTATTGTCTAATTACTGTATTATGTGATACCTTTGTGTAACATCCGATATAACATGCAACACATATTGCCTGCTGTTCCTATTTGAGGACAGATAACTGGATTCTGTATTTTACCTCCCTCAGAATCTGGGACTTTTTTCCCCCTACTTAAATCACAATGCTCATGAGTGGGTTACCCAAATGAACATCTCATTTTGTTATGTATTCAAAACCAAAATTCTGACTATCTCACTTTACAGAATCCTCATTCCATGTGATGTAAAGAATGCGGCCATGCTTCCAAGTTGTCACAGTTGCAGCCGCCATCTGCCCCTGCCGCGGCGTCACTTTCATTCATTGCTCTCATCTCTCTCGATTCACCTGTTGAACAGGTTTCTTTCTCTTTTCCCATCTCTGACTGCTCCTAGGTAGATCTTTTAAATTCCAACATAACGTGCCTGCGGTCTCAGCAGTACCCTTGTCTCCTCCCCCCCCCTTTTCACATGCTCTTGAATCTTACACAGACCCAGGACTTGGATTTTGTTTCCCTCCTCTCCTCCCCCACACACCGCCACATTAAAGAGAGAAAAATACACATGCTGTCGGCTCCGGCAGCCCAGCTGCCCTGGTCCCGTAATTCTCTCTAGGACCGAGGCGGCCGTTGTTTCTGGGAGAGCCACAGGAGATCAACCACTTCTGCTTTTCATGAGTGGGGTTGTCCTGATCAATCCCAGTCAAGAGATGTGGGTGCCCCCCCCCCCCCCTTTCCTCCTCTTCTTTCTGGCCCACCTGTGCATGGAAGGGGTGTGTGTGTGTGACTGTTGGGGGTTGGGAGGGGTCGGAGGATAGCAGTGGGTGAGGACGACTGCCCCTACTCCCCCCTTGTCCTCACAACCAATCCTTCTTCCATTCTTTCATCCTTCTTCCCACCCTTATCCACTCATTGCCCCCCGTCGGCCTCATCTCATCCATCGCTATCTCTTCTTCCCTTGAAAGTTGAAACATGACTGCTGCCATGTAAAGGCGCCTCTTCCCACCACCAAGTTGTGCAATGCAGTGGGCTGGTCTCCCGGTGTTGGAGCCCACCTGCTACCATTTCCCGGGTAAAGACCGTGGGTGGGGAGGGGACGCCGCCTGCCGGGGGAGGGAAGAAGGGGGTGTGATGGGTCCGGCCGGCCGCTGCCCACCCGTGGCAGAGGGGGGGTGGTCTATGTCTGTGTCTGTGTGTGGTCTCCAATTGCTTACGCTTTCCTCGCAAAAATATCTCTTTTGGATCCGTCTCCTGGCATTATTTCGTGGCCGGAGATCCGGGGTCCCTTTCGTATCTTTGGTTGGGGCCCTCTCTCTCTCTCTCTCTCTCTCTCTCGGTTGATGGGTCATTCTTTGCTTTCGTCGTCGTCGGTGCCCCCCTCCTCTCCTTATAAAGATCGTTCTGTCTGTAAGTTGCAGCCTCAGTAGTGTAGTGGGCTGTGCAAACCCATCTCTTCTCTCTCACTCTCTCTCCTCCTCTCTCTCTCTCTCTTATAGGTTTTTAAGGGGGGGGGGGGGGGGTGGTGATGTACTGATGTGTGGATAAGATGGTAAGACTGGGTCTATCGGGAGTGAGCTGTAAAGGTAATGAAATGGAGGCCCATGCTGCCTCCCTTTTATAAAGGAGGGTGCAGTGGTGGGAAGTGAATTGGGGTTTCTGAGACCTTGATTTTGGTTTTGGGGTGGGGGGGGGTGGGGGGGTTTTCTCCATTAAAGGGTCTTTGGGTGGTGTTCCACCATGTGCTGACCTCATTATGTTTCTAAAGTCTTGCCCATACCTTTTATTATATCACAGAACTTCCGGAACCGCAAGGGCTGGTCTCTCTCTCTCTCTTATGGACCCTCCCCACAATTCCTACTCTGGCCCTTCAAATGCGCGCTCTCTCTCTCTCTCTCCTCTCTCTCTCTCTCTCATGGACCCTCCCCACAATTCCTACTCCGGCCCTTCAAATGCTCAGAGATTTAGCCGATCCGGTAGATAGCGATCTCTATGTCAGTGGTCTCTTTTTCCCTTTTTTTTTTTAAGATAATATGAGGGGCTAAGATTTAAATCTAAGTCATTAAGACGGGGTTATTTTGAGAGTGGAGGCTTTGAAAAGTTGGGTTGAGGGGGAATTCTATTTACAGTTAAAGCCATAGAGGAATTTGGACGTAACTTTGTCATTATAGACGAAGTTACATGGTTATCATCATCAACACCCGTAAAGCCACGTAACTTTGACGTGACCAGTGTGAAGCCATTAAGTCCACAGCTGTCCTCTCTGATGGCCAAAACCGTGGTGGTTAATCTCACTTTTTTTCATTTCAAATAATGTAACATAAAAAAGTTTGTCCTCTACAGCGCCAACTTTGGGAGCTAAGGAAAACAAAGGAAATTTTGAGTTCTTTCTCGTTTTTTTTTTTTTTTTTTTTGACAGCCAGTTCTTCCTCGTTTCAAACATTGGGCTTGGGCCCTCTTCCAATATCACTTACCCTTTGGGGATCTACACAGGAAAGAAAGTTGGGGGGACAAAGAACCAGTCTCTCTCTTATAAGTTTCCTCCTTTCTCTTCTCCACACATTCAAAACCCTGAAATTGTCTTGTGAGTTTTGTGCTTCGAGATGGGCATCTCAAATATGGTTTTCTTGGCTATTGCCACCCCAACAACAACTCCGTACGTTTTTCCCCCCACCCCCACCCCCCCCCCTCTCTCTCTCTCTCTCTCTCTGCGATGTTGAGACCTTGGAAGGTGAAGGGCTTTGGTACGATGATGCAGGCGAACTTCGACTTTTGTTCTTGGAAAGGCGAGAAGCACTCAGTGGGCAGGTCAGACCAAAGAAGAGGTCAAGTTTAGGTCGGCACATTTCTTTTTCCTTTTTTTTAATTTTACTTGGAATTTAAGTTGGCTTCCTTTGAATTTCTTGGCCAAGGGATTGGATGCTTTGTGTGGAATTAGGGCTGCAAAAAAATATTTGAATACACAATTATCTGACTTGATTTCGATAAAAGTTATAGGATATGAAAACTCATTTAACCATCGATATCAAATCGGATTCGGATTTAGTTATTTCCGATAAACTATCAAAATTGGATATAGAAATAACATTTTTGTATCTAATTATTGATTTTCGAATCCAATAATATAATATCTTGTGTGTGATATCTTACGTTCAGAACCTCTAAGCCTACATTTAAACGTTTGTTTCTGAACTTTGACACTCTAGATAAAGATAATTTTTTTACCCCATAAATATAACCATAGTTAGTCATCAATCAATGTTTGGTAGTCAGCAATCGATATTTTAGTCATCAATCGATATTTTTTAGTCAGCAATCGATGTTTGGTAGTCAGCAATCGATATTTTAATCATCAATCGATGTTTTGTAGTCACTGATCGATGCTTTGTAGTCAGCAATCGATGTCTTAATTAGCAATTGATGTTTGGTAGTCAGCAATCGATGTTTTGTAGTTAGCAATCGATGTCTTAATTAGCAATCGATGCTTTGTAGTCAGCAATCAATATCTTAGTTAGTAATCGATGCTTTGTAGTCAGCAATCGATGTATTAGTCACCAATCAAAGTTCCAGTCAAAGTAAGACTTCGTATATGACGAAGTGAAGCTTTAACTGGTCAGTTTTTATCATTGTTGGTCGAAGTGATACTTCATATAACATGAAGTGAAGCCTCGACTGGTCAGTTTTCATTGTTGGCAGTCAAAGTGAGACTTCGTATATGATGAAGTGTAGCTTCGTATATGATGAAGCAAGGCTTTGACTGGTCAATTTTTATCTTTGTCGATCGAAGTAAAACTTCGTATATGACAAAGTGTAGCTTCGTATATGGCAAAGTGAAGCTTCAACTGGTCAGTTTTCATCGTTGTCAGTCAAAGTGAAACTTCATATATGACGAAGAGTAGCTTCATATATGACCAAGTGAAGCTTCGACTGGTCAGTTTTCTTCATTGTCGTCGAAGTGAAACTTCGTATATGACGAAGTGTAGCTTCGTATATGACGAAGTGAAGCTTCGACTGATCAGTTTTCATCATTGTCGGTCGAAGTAAGACTTCGTATATGACGAAATTAGTTTCGACTGATCCTGACCAAAACTAGTATGACGAAGTTACTGAACAATGCAAATCTTTTCATGGAGCAATGAAAAACATTATATTCATGAGATAATAATGATATTAAGTATATTAAGGATTTTATGATAAGCATGAATTTCATCATCACCAATATTAAAAGGTTAATACTTAGAATGGTTTAACATGAGCTCCCTTTCGTTCTCCAATCTATATGACCATTATTCAGTAATTGATTGGCCTCCAGTCAAAGTTTCTTTGTTATCTAATCAATATTTTTCCTGTTCTCTAATTGAATCAGAGTTGAGTATAATCTTTTAGTGCTTGTGCTTTTGTCAGACTATTGGCAATGATCGTCATCATCTGACCCCTTTGGCTTGTCAATTTTCTGGCGTAGACCCATATGCCTGTCAGAACAATTTATACCTTTTCTGAAGATCGCGTTGTTGGCTTTTGAAAAGCCTTCCACTCATCATCCCATCAGTCATTTTCATTGGATTAGTATCTTCCTTTGGCTTGCATGTTGGTCAAGTGTTGGGATCCTCTTGTTAGTATCGCCCCACTTTGAACTTTAACCCCTTTATAGCCTTGGTGACCATCCTCCCAGCCAACCTTCTGTCTTTTGCTGCTGGAAAAACTGAAGGTTAGAGATTGGAGCCGTTGTAGCTTCCTAGCAAAGTTGGCCTCCTAGTTTTCAAGCAGAGCTTTGGTTGGATTTTCTTTCCCACACTAAGGTAGGCATAACCAATCCCTCCATTGACCCCTTCGGAAGTCTCACTTTATCTCCTCAATATAGTGTCGTTTATGAACTTACATGTTTGATTTAGAAACCTGATTTGAACCCTTTTGGGGTAACCTTTGAGAACCCTATGTCTGATTGTCTTGGCAAGGTACTTTGACCTCTCTCTCTCTGGGGTGGTTAGGACTCCTCATGGTTGACATTTTGCATAAGGGATCACTCGTGACGAAGGTTTCATCCCACAAATCAAATGTGGGTAGTTAGGCTCACTAAGTTGGGCATTGTTAGTATGTATGTATATGTAAACATCCTGTTTCGACAGGTGGTTAGCTATATGTTATTCATCCCCATGAGAGCTTTGTTAATGCCATTCGATTTGTATGAATTTGAATTTCTGCCAAGCAATCATGTTTTCAAAATGTGCACTCCAGTAAACATGCAACCTGTTAAGTTTTCCTTGCAATGTACTCTTTGTTGTGCTTCTGTAACCTCTTAAGCTGTGCCATATTCCATCCTATGTTACTTTACATCTTGCTGGTTTGCCTACTAAGTTCCTTTAGAACTCGTGCCTTTGTTTGAACTCATTTCATATTCTTCACCCTGACGAGGTTCTCTCAACTAGTCAAACCATTTGCTACGTAAATGCTGCAGGCTGGGCTACCTTAAGGATTTAAAATTATGTTAAGTCGTGGCCGTGCCACCTTTGTATTCAGAAGTTTTCCTGGTATGTAACTAATGAACAGACTATGGTATTGTATCTATGTTTTGTGTGTACTGGTGTGGTGCAGAGAACTAAACTTAATATTTTTACCATGTACTGCTCTTGTAAGTGGTCTGCATAAGTAGTTCATGCAGCACATAAGACCTTCCCATAATAGTGTGTAAAATGCTTCTATTTTGTGTGTGAGAGTGTCACCTCTTAACCTGTCGGGAGGGGTCTTACGTCACTACAGATGATATCAGAGCTTTACCCAGCCGGAAGTGCAGGAACTAAGTGTCACACATGACAAACTGCTACACTATGGGAGCCACCTCTTGAGGCTATAATGGCGCAAAGTGCTACATAGTGGGAGCCACCTCTTGAGCCTGTGGGGGCCACCTCTAGAATCCTACCTACTTGGGGTTTTGACTATGTGCTATATGTGCCTAGCGACGAGGATGTCATTATATAAGAGGGGTAGATTGTAACACCCCATATAAGAATATGTTAAATAGACTAAATCAGTAAACTATCAACAACTTTGACTAGCCATTTTCGGAGTTCGAGTAGGAAAAGAACTCCAAAATTAGTGTGTTTGGTTGGGAGCAATCTCAGAATGGGTGACCATTTTGGGAAGTCTACCAACTAGTACGGTTGTTGGGCCAGTTTGCTGATTGGGTTACGTCACAGATAATATATATATTATATATTATTCGAATCTATTTTGTATTTGAATTCTAAATTTAATTTTTCGACTATGTTCATATTCATTAATATCTATTTTTTGATAATTTGAAGAAATGGTTTTTGCTCAATTCTGATTCTGATATTTTTTCTATAATTCTTATCAAATTCGGATATGAAAATAATAGTTTTCGTATCTAAATTAGATCCGTTTGCAGCCCAATGTGTGATACAAACCATGCTAGATCTCGCAAAAACTAGTACATAGCACGTATGCAAGAAGTGGTTCAGTAGTTAGAACCCTCTACATACATCTAAACGATCAAAGTTCACATCTTTGCCAAGCCATATAATTATCTACAAAAAAAGGGAGCAATCCTTAATGCAAGCTATGGTTTAAGCTGCCTTCTCATTGGTCCCTGTGGGTTGGGTTGCCTACATGGACCAAGGGGGAGGATCTAGCCAAGGAATTTGAGACATGGTTTTGCCCACTCATGTACGGCCCATGGGTTAAGAATAGATCATCCTTACTGAATCGGTACAAAAAACTTTTGATTTTAAAACATGGGGACAAAATGAATTCACATTATCGTTTGATGGAGTGAATAAATGGATAGAGTTTTTAAGACTCCAATTCTAGGCAAAGAAAAAGCGACGAGCTTATGTTCTTAATTTGAATGGTTACCTGATCTAATTAAATCGTAGCACCAATACTTCTTGACGAGCTCTAAAATGATCAGATTTATAAGTAAGCATTTCTTGTAAGATGTGAGCACACCAAATCCCTCTAAAGCCCAAACTTCTATTTCTCCCACTTGTTACCCCCTGTTTGGCCCTTCCTCTAAGGTGTTGTGTTTAACAAGTGCGTAATGTCTATTGGAAACGTCCATGTATTTGATCATCAACTTGATGAATTAATTGACTTTCCCATTAGATCAGGCTGTTCAAAAAGACCTCTAATTCTTCCATCAAATATTTTACTTTTTCCCATAAGAGTCTGAACTCATATTTGTCCCAAGATTACTGGTTACCAATCATCACTTGTCAACTCTTCTTCTCTACTCTTCCTGTATTTGTCAAAAAAAAAAAACTATCGAAAGTCCCACCTGCGTAGAGTTAATGCTACCTTTTCTTTCTATCTTTCTAGCCTGAAACATTTGGACTAATTGATTTATCAAAACTTTCTGAGATAATACATGTTTCAACCTGGAAACCCAAAAAAGATGCAAGAAGTGCAGCTTATCCCCCACAAATTTTTTGAGATGAAATCTATGAAATCATGTTTTTTTTCAAATAAATATCTTTAGATATAAGTATATTGAAGTACAATATATGACAATCTAGAGGGTTATCCCAAGTGGGCTTCACCGACATGCTGTCATGGTCTAAATGGTCTCATCTTATGCAAAGAGGTGCTCTTCTGAGTGTTCAAAAACCCACCTTCGGAGCATCAAGCAAGGATAAGAATATGATTCCCTTAGGATTGCATGACAAGGTGATCAGAATAGTTTGGATTATGATATGCTATTTTTCACGTTCGATGATCACTGTGAATCTCTCTCTCTCTCTCTCTCTCTCTCATCCTAGTCATCGAGTCTATGTTAACATCTACAAGGCTCATTTCTAATTACAATTACAAACCCCACTTATTGCATGGTCAGCCATCCACATATTTACCATCTTAATTCGTTCAAGTCCTATGTTTGATAAGTACAAAATCATCTCCCTAATCTAACATAGATCAGATAAATCAAAGATGTAGGACGGTAAGGCTACTTTTTTAACGAAAACTATACTTATTTGCAATCATTTCTCATGTATATACCTCTAAAATCTAGACCTCATCAAATACACTCTAACCATATTTTATTAAAATTACACATTTCCATTTATTATGTCAGATCTGTCCAATCATGTTGGGTTAATGATAGAAAACAACTAATCTGCTTCTCACTTTAAATTCTCCCTGAAAAACTTTGGTCATTGATTTCTCTTCTCTCTCTGTAGAGTTGGGTAAGGTTATTGTTGTCCATCCAACCCCATTTGATGGTTGTGTTTGTACCTTAACGAAATAGTCATTAAATTTCTATGATGACTGATTAATTTTTTATAAATATGAAGCATATTTGATGAGGTCAAAATTATAAGGATATATTTGAAAATGTGATGGTTTTCATTTTTAGGGTACGCATGAGAAAGAAGAAGAATAATACGACACCTATCACATCCTGACACAAAAAAAAATCAAAAAAATAGTAGTTACATCTTTGAGTCGGTTAGAGGATATACTAAAGATTACCATCATTCCATAGGGATGATAATCAAAGTATAGAAATAAAAGGAATAACCATATTTTTTGATATCAAATTCAACTAGATTCATTAATATTACATTCGACTTTTCATGACTACTTCATCAATTCTCTATGTCTATTATGTAGACCATCTTCACTATTACAATAGTTTGCAAAAATATAAGACTCTACTAAAACTTTTAGATAGTCTACACACTCCATCATTCTTGTCCATCCCCATCAAGAGTGTACATCCTATCTTTATTACTAGAAAATCATGAATTAAAAAAGGGTGAGCGAAAATCTCAGTAGGATTTATATCTCTAGTTTAGGAAACTTTTAAATGATTAATGATTTAACATGTTAGATGCACTCATGACATGATAGCGAGTTAAATCAAAGTCAGATGAAATAGTAATCATAATCAAGTGACATGATGTGTGAATCAGTAATTAAATATTAAGGTAAGAAGGAGACAATTGAAAATTTTTAAGTGTATGAATCAAAAGGCATCTTTGCAAGTAATCAATAACATGTATTAATGGTGTACAATTGGCTATAGCATGATGAGGAGGTGATTTCCCACTCATAAGGCCCATAGGCCCATTTTGGCTCCTTGTACGCATACTCACCCTCCACGTGTCCCTAGATGCTTTGCAGAAGTTAGAGCATGCCCCTACTCGGGTATGGTTATACATAGCCTTGCCAATTGTCCTCGAGTCTCCAAGCTCCATCAACCGAGCACTCTTGGACACTTTCACGGCCACCATAACCGCTCCCTTTCAGTCGTTATCATGCCTCCCACAAGCACATAACTCCTCATAACGGAAGCCAGCAGAGTAACTCCCCACGATCCATACGGTTTCAATTAATGCCACGATCTCCTCAACGTCTCTCTATTACGACTTTAACGGTTCGTTATGTTGACCACTCTTATATTTTATTCTTTTATTTTGGTGATAACAAAAACTCTGTTTATCTTAAATCTCATAAATATATTAATATTAGTTTTTTTCTCCATAATTATCATGAAATATATGTTTGTTTAAAAATTTGATCTTCACTAGTCACAAGTCGAGTTAGACATCAACTGGTGAAGATTTTACTCATCGATTGGCAGTGAAGTCAGACTTCGACTAGTAAAGCTATATCGATTGTTGAAGAACCTCTACCAATTGGTGTTAGAAGATTTTATCGATTAATGTTCAATGTATAGATTGAAGAACAAATCTCCTATTGATTGGAGAATAAATGCCTATT
>CM024758.1:144171938-144185953 GCA_014218235.1 Colocasia esculenta | reverse complement strand
ATTTTTCTTCTTACCTGATCTTCTAGCACCTTTTAATATGAGGGAGTTTTTACCATTAGTGAAATTTTCTAATGTACTAGATAACTGTATTTTTTCTTCTGTTAGTGTTTGATTTCAGTTTTCAGTCATCTGAACTTACTTGTGTAAGGCCCTCTAATTTCCGTCGCATTATTTTGCATTATGTGTGTATGTTTATGCTTGTGTATGTATGTACATATTTACGTACGTATTAATTAGTATAATTACGTGTGCAGTGTTTATATTAAGCATAAATAATGTATATATTGCATGATGATAGTGTGGATATAATACCATATACATATTGCATGTATATATGCTTGGTATGCATGGTTTTCTGCATAATTAGGGTTCTGGCTGAAGGCCACCTTGGCGTCAAGCCCAGGCCGTTGATCTGGTGTCAGCGTCCAGACATGGACGCCAACACTAACTCCGGCGTCCAGCGATATGGACGCCACTTCTCTGGCCTGCATGCGCAGCAGAGCTGCAAGCTTCTGAAACAAGCATGGCCACCATTGGGGGGATGTCCCCCAACGGCTCTCAGATTGTCAAATCGGTATGGTGAGTGGGTGAGGGGCTCTCCTTAACCCTGAACCCGAATTGGACTCTCCCACTCTTCCCTTCACCTTGCAAGAGGAGAGAAGTGAGAAAGAAAAACCCTAGAGAAGCCTGTGAGAAAAACCCACTTTAGCACCCTCAAATCCGACCCCTTGGACCTTGATCCGGCGTCCCCCCTGCTGCAAGGAGGTTGCTGGACAACGAGGAAGGCTTCCCCGACATCCCCTCGGCGTGGAGATCATCCAGGAGCCCGGAGGAGAGATCGTTGGAGGCACTTCTGCAACTTCTTGGGACTGCCCAAGGAGGTCTTCACCAAGCCTAAATCCCTTGGAGGAATTTTATAAAGGCAAGTGACCTATCTTTGATGTCCCCTTATGAGTCTAGGTTGGTTTGTGAATTTTATGGATTTTTCCTCGAGCCTAGACCCTCCAATTCACCCAAGATTCAGAGCTCGGGTCTGTGTTTCTGCACAGACCGGTTAGACGGCAAGGTCCCTGGACGTCCAGATCATCCTTGGCGTCCATTGACCATGCCGCTGACCCTGAGTCAGCGGCCAGAGACTGCCGTCGAATTCTTATGGACAGAACAGTGAGATGTTTTGTCCTCTTATATATTAATTTCGGTATGTTTTACGTGTTGAGGATATATGGTAAACCTTATACTCTATGTATATTGTGCATTGTGGTGTGTGGATGAATGTGGTGTGTGTTGGTGGATGTTGGGAAATGGTGTTCCTTAAACTTGTGAGCATGAAGTGTTGATTTCACAAATTTAGTTTTTTCCTGATTAGAATGTGTATGAATGCCATGGTTTAGTCTAATTATGAAGATCAGTGGGTAGCATATGTGTTTGCAATTTTGGTAATTTATCCATGCTTGTGTAATTTGCAAATAAAATTGGTTCGGTAAATAAAAGCATGCAAGAATGATTTGTAGGGTTCAATCCATAGATGTATGAATTAGGGAAATTTTGTGTTCTCAGTTCATGCATATGTGAATACTTATGTTTAAACAGCAAGTGGCTATTTGCAAAATGTGTTAGACCCATGTTAACGTAAGTTGTTAATAGTATACTAATTAGGCGTTTTATTTTCTGTAATCCTATTTAGCTCAGAAAAATCTGCAAAATTGAGGTATGACCTTGAACCCGAAAACAGCATGTGGTTAAAATTGCAGGTCTTTTGGATCAGTAAATAAAAAGTTATGTGTTTTTCATGTGAAATGTGATAATTCGTGCATATGATCTCATGTGATTAGATTTTGTTTAACCCAGCATGATTAGTGTGTTTACTGTATGTTAAACCTTGATATTATGTAGTACCATGTTAGGAAAAACAGAGGTATTCATGTGAGTGAGTAGTGAATGAGATGAAGTGTTATGTGTAAAACCAAGTGTAAAACGGTAATATGTAAATGTGTAACCGTGCCAATGTGACACTGCTTCCGTAGAGGGCAGTGGAGCTGTATCAGGGAAAAGTCCCCCTGAGAAAGTTCATTGTGTTAATGACCCTAAGGGCATTAGGGGGAAATCCTGGAGGTGGACAAGTACCACTGGTTAGGGTGGAGACTTGTTCTCCCGGTCTGGCGCAGTCCAAGAGTCGCCATTGGAATGCCTAGATGGCGTCTATGTGTAATGTGATGTGTATATGTCCTTCTTTGGTGGTTTGGACTATGTGTCACGGCACCTAAAAATGTGTAATGTGAAATGTGTAAAGTGTATGTGTACATGTGTAAATGTGTAAGTGACATGTGAATGTGTATGTGTAAAGTGTAACCATGTGAAAAGAGGAAACTAGTGTAAAGAAAAATGTGAAATTCTAGATGTGTAAATATGTTATTGGAACCCATGTGAGACTAAATCTGAAACCATGTGAATTCAGAAAATGCATGTTGTTATTCTTATGTTTATGTGTGCAAAAATGTTTAGAGTCCATGTTAGGGACAACTAATGAATATGTGTGCAAATAGCATGATGGATTGTTCATATGATATGTTTTATGCGTTATTGTAGCTCTCATGTATAGGTTTTCAGCGATGAAACTATATGAAATCAGCAACCTAAAGCATGTGAAAAGGTTCATGTATGTGTTTAAAAATGTGTAAAACCCATGCTAGTTGCGTTACCTTTCATGCATGTAAATTGTTCATGTTGATAGCTCTTATGTTTGATTCTTTAAAAGTTAAAGTTCATGAGTAAATTGAATAGAGACCATGTGATAGGTGAATTTTATTTTAAAAATCTGAAAGCATGAGTTATGTATAAAATGGTAGAACTTTCATGATAGGTTGAAAACTTGAGTTGACCAGCATGCTATGTGTTGCTAATTGTAATGTGCGTGTAGAAACCATTAGGACTTATAAGTGTACATCATGAGTAGTGTTGCTTGCTGAGTCCTTGGACTCACTCCTTGCTTCGGCATACAGTATAGTTGGTGACACAGTACCTTTGGAGGAGGCAGCAGAGACGGACTCCGAGCGCGGAGAGTAGCTAGTCTTGGAGCTTCCTTGTGATTTGTGTATTTCATAGTATGTAACTTTGAACATTGTACTAGAAGTATCATGAGAATGATGTATAAGTGTGGACATTTGTACTTAATTTCAGCAATTTAAATTATGTGAGCTCTTAGTTCCTCATTGTTAATTGTGAAAATTCATGTATGGTTAATGTGGATGATGAATGAATGGAGATAGATCTCTTTTACTTCCGCTACTCTGTTGTATATTCGCGTGTATCTCAGATGTATGTATCGTTTGGGTAAATGTCCCACTGTGGCAGCACTTGTTATACCGACGTGAGTTGGTATAACCGTACCGTATAAGAGGGCCGTCACAACTTGTTTCTCTAATTTAGTTATTTGTTCATTCTTAGCTTTTAGGTCTTCGCATAACAGTACATTTCTTCTTTTAAGTTCAGTTATTTGACTTTCTAATTGTTCATTTTCTGATTTTAGATCTGAGTTTGTATTTTCTATACAGACTATGTTTTTCTTGCTTACTTTAATAACTTGTTACTTCTTTATATTTCTCATATAGTTCGTTGAAAGCCTCTTCTAAACTATCAGAATCTGAATCATTGCATGAATCAAAAGAGGAGTCAGAAGTTACCATATCTTCAGTATTTGCCATGAAGGCCAAGTTTGCCTCTTCTTCATCACTGCAGGAACTTGACTCGCTGTCAGAGTCACTACTGTTTTCCCATGCTGCTGCCATCGCCTTCTTCTTGTACTTTCTGAACTTCTTGGAACTGTCCTTCTTCCTGAACTCCGGCTTCTTAAATTTTGGACACTCAGCTTTAATTGTCCTGGCTTCTTACATTCATAGCAGATGGTTCTCCTTTCTCATTTCTTTTCCATCTGGCTTCTTGAAGTCCTTGTTCCTTTTGAAGTGTCTTCTCACCAATTGGAATTTCTTCTTTTTAGCCAATTCACTGCAATTTTATAGATAGCATAGCTTCCTCATTCTCGCTGTCTGCATCACTTTCGCTTTCAGCTGAACTTGCATCTGGTGAATCTTCTTCAACTTTTAAGGCGTTGGAGTGCTTCTTTCTGCTAGAAGACTCTCCTAGCCTTTCCATATTGATCTCATGGGCCATGAGGGACCCAATGAGCTTTTCTACAGACATTCTCTTCAGTCATTAGCTTCTTCTATTGCTGTGACTTTTGGAGTCCATGAGGACGGTAAGGATCTAAGTATCTTCCTTACCATGTCTCCATCTCATAGATTTTCCCCAGACTAGCTAGTTCCATTTGTGATGTCAGTGAACCGACTGAACATTTGAGTTATGGACTCACTTGACTGCATCTGAATTCTTTCATATTGAGTGACAAGAATATCGATTCTTGTTTCCTTTACTTTGTCTGTGCCTTCATAAGTAATCCTGAGCTTTTCCCACATTTCCATTGAGGATTTGCAGGATGAAACTCTGTTGAATTCCTTTTTACTTAGAGCACATCATAGATGCTCTTTGCTTTAAAGTTCAAGGAGATCTTCTTTCTGTCATCATCCGTCCCTGTGCTTTCTCATTTGTGACTAACAGATCACCTTCTTCTACTATGGACCAAATTTGATAATCGTGGCCTTGTAGAAAGTATTCCATTCTGGTCTTCCAGTAAGGATAGTCTTCACCATCGAATAGAGGAGGTCGGTTGACTGACTGACCTTCAATGTTGCCTTGGGCTGCCATGGATCTTTACTCTTCAGATCGTTGGATCCTTTCTTTTCGAAGAGACTAGCTCTGATACCACTTGTTGCCCAGTTGACGAGCCCAGAGGGGGGGGGGGGGTGAATGGGTCTTTAAAAATTAATCTAGAAGATACCTGTAACTAAAAACCATTCACACAAACGTTCTTCGAAGTAGGTTAGTGACGATTAGTTGAAATAACAAACACACAAAGAACAATCACACAACACAAGGTTTATCCTGGTTCGGACCTCCTTTCCTTAGGATTCCTACGTCCAGTCCCTGAGCAACAACTCAGGATTTCACTAACTAGGGTACAATCCCCCTAAGGACGCTACAACACCCAGCTCAGTTGGTCTTTCTTCACACCCGAAGGGAACAACACCCTGGATACCACACCAAGTCTTCCTTCACAACCGAAGGGAACAACACCCTGGATACCACCAGGTCTTCCTTCACAACCGAAGGGAACAACATAAAGAGAGTAAATGAAATTTAAGCCCCTAGATCAAGCTTTTGATAAGCAAGGATCTGAAGCAACTAGAACTGAGAGCAAAGAGATTTTAAGCAAGGCACACTCTCAGAACTATAAAGGCTCTCTCAAGATTTTCACAAAACTAGTGGAGAGCAAAAGAGCAAAAACTAAGTGGAATGAAGGTTCTTTGCTCTGGACTTTCTTCAGAAGAATTTGAATGCTTGAATGCGCGATCTATATCCTTCTGTTCTTCTGACTTGAGTTTATATCTTCAATTTGAAATGTAGACGTTGAAGTGTCCGTTGTCTCTCTTTTGAGTAGTCGTTAGACTGAATGACATATGGAGTCTTGGAAGCTTCAAGTCAACAGTCTTTTGATTACTTGAGCACGTAAAGAGATAGACCTTCATAAATATCCATTGGCTTCTATTTGTTTAACGTTGTACTATGAAGCTGGTTCATAGGTCTGCACAAATGTCAAGCTCAAATAGCAGACAGCTAAGCTGTCTCTGAAGTCAGTCAACGTCAGTAGCAATAGACATGAAAATAGTAATGCCAAATAGCTTAAGTCTATAGGACGTTATCAGAGTAGGCACGATAATGGATGATATGGTCTGCATGCATGCAGAGATACGTTCAGATCTCATAAATGAGGAGCGTCAGAGAGATATCTACGTAGACCTTGACCAGTCAACGTTTTTAATAAGATATCAGTCAAAATGAATTGACGACTATATGACTTATGAAATCGTTATGAATAAGTCAGGTTGACCAAGTCGTATGAGACAGAAGAAATCGTTGTGAAACACTTAACAAATCGTTGTGAGATGCAAATCGTTGTGTTACTGAAGAAATCGATATGAAACACTTAATAATCGTTGTGAGATGCAAATCATTGTGTTACTGAAGAAATCGATATGAAACACTTAACAAATCGTTGCGGTGAGTAAGTCGTTGCGAGTTCTAAAGAAATCGTTATGATAACTTATAGAGTCGTTACGGCGAGCAAGTCGTTACGAGTTCTAAAGAAATCGTTATGATAACTTATAGAGTCGTTACGGCGAGCAAGTCGCGTACGAGTTCTAAAGAAATCGTTATGATAACTTATAGAGAGTCGTTATGACAGACAAGTCGTTATGAGTTTCTAAAGAAATCGTTGCGACAACTTATAGAGTCGATGCGACAGGCAAGTCGTTACGAGCTCTAAAGAAATCGTTACGGTAACTTATAGAGTCGTTGTGACGCAAGTCGTTACGAGCTCTAAAGAAATCATTACGGTAACTTATACAGTCGTTGTGATGAGCAAGTCGTTATGGGCTCTAAAGAAATCGTTACGGTGACTTATAGAGTCGTTGTGACGAGCAAGTCGTTATGGGCTCTAAAGAAATCGTTACGGTGACTTATAGAATCGTTGCGGCATCGATTTGTTTGAAACAACATGACTTTTCAGCCATAAGGGAAATCGTTATGATAATTCTATTGAAATCGATATGCTTATAAAGAAATCGTTATAGCCTTCAATAGAAGTCAATATGGACTTAGAGAAATATCATGTTGAAAAGATTAAGGCTTCAGAAAGTAGTGCATACCTTTATTGGCTTGTTTGACCTTGGTATTTTTCCTGTGCTTAAGACTTATGAAATATTCATTAGATATAATTGATAAACTTTTGTTTGGTTTTGTTGATCATCAAAATATGCATGTAATTAATTAAAATTACATGGGGACAGACTGGTCATCACATACTAATGAAAGAAAGGTAACAAGGAAGTAATGTCCACAAGTGAGCTACTCCTCGCGCTCGGAGTCGCTCCTCACTATGTCCTCCTCAAGTGCGGGGACACATGTCACACCTGTACGCCGAAGCAAGAATGAGTCTTCTAAAAGATCCAGTAAGCAATCCAAAGATGCATCCTTACATATGTCACATTTACATGCTATCTTTTAAACAAGAAGGTAACCACACGGTACATGCTTCACATCTCTTAAGCAATTAAATATGAAAACCTATAGCATGCCTTCTACACATTATATCCCACAAGATTCAAAGTTCAAATTTTCATTCAATTCACTTCACAATTATACGCAATTAAAGCATGAAACTATGTACATGGTAAATAACACACCTAACATGATATCTAATCAATTTCACATGTAAATATAACATTTAACCACATGTTTAGCTTGCTGTTTTAATATAAATAAATCACATTTATACAAATTCACAACTTTTCACATGCTAATATATTCATATTACTCTTTCACATGTTCACTTTTCATATTTACACATCTACATTGTCACATTTTTACACTTAATTGCCGTGACACATAGTCCAAACTACCACAAGGACACACACATACATACAATAACACATATCCGCCACCTAGGCAACACAGTGACGAATCTTGGTACAGCGCAAACTGGGAGAAGCCCTCTCCACCCTAACAAGTGGTACTTGTCCACCTCCATGATTTCATCCTAATGCCCATAGGATATCACACACATTAAGCCTTCTCGTAGGGACTTTACTACGGTACGGCTCCACAACCCTCTATGGTAGCAGTGTCAATCTCGGCATAATTTTACACATTCCACTTAATCACATGTTCACATTATACACATACACTATTTAGCACACTTACATGCACTTTCAAGTAATTACACATTATTCAGTTTATCTAACATGATGCTACTATTTCACAGGGATAAGTGGATCATAACACAGTCCTAATCATGCTGCTAATCATTAATTTCACATGGTTAAACTTAACATGCTCATCATGGCCAATCACCCTTAATAAATTAATAACAATCCCTATTGTTATCAAAACAGAACGAAATTTATATCATAGACTTCACACCAATTACATGTCACATACCTAAATTTTTAGATTTTTCGAAACAGTAATGCTAATTTTAACAATTACAACAGTTTACATGCAGATTTATTAAGAAACTCATTTCAACATGATTCACAGCTAAACAGTTGTACCTAACATTTTCAAAACCTGAAAACAGTCAACATATGATCATGGAAATTTTATGAAACCCTAATATATAACGGATCTAATTATTCAGGATTTATCATGGTTAGATTATACTCATTGTTCAATTACAGAAATTTTAATAAATAACACTGTGTACAGAAATTCGGCCTATCCTCATGACATGACCTAATGACTGTACCTGACAACATAAAATTTTTACAGTATGCACATATACCCAGAAATCCGACAAACATGCCACAGGGATTAAAATAGTCATTCTGTAAAAACTGAAGAACTTGGCGCAAAGGGGTTGCCGCCAACTGGAGTTAACGTCACATGATGCTGCTGCCAACTCAAGATCTTGATGGCACACAAGTGGCCGTCAATATCATGTCTGCAAAAATGCAGACTGAACGCACATATCATGATGAATTGGGGGTTCCAAGACAAGAGATAAAATCTATAAAAATCCTAGGACCTAGAGGACATGTGTAGGGATGAGATACCTTGATTACTTGCTTGGAATAAAATCGCTAATGGGATTATTTAGTCGAAGATGCTCTCCTCGGCCAAGCCAAGAAGTCGCCCAAAATCCTCCCAGATCTGGTCCTTGTGCCGATATAGGTCGCACACTGGAGTCGGGGAAGCCTCACCAATGTCCAGAGTTTCTTCCAGTCGATGAAGATCACCGGGAGATGCACAAAATCGCCAGATCGAGCCTTGCCAAGATCGAGTTTTCTCACAGAAAGCCCTAGGTTCTCCAAAAGTCCAGAAGACCTATTCTGAACGAAGACGGGGTGTTTTATAGGTTTAAGGCGTCAGGGTACGTGTTAAGGATGGAATCCTACCGTTGGAGGTGTGTTTCCAAATCCAGAACCGGGAAAACGCGATTGTTTCCCGATCTGCAATCGCAGCAAAAACGAAGAAGTAGACGGCCACTTTGCTGCCATTTCCAAGAAATAAACGTCCATCGATCTGGACGCTGACTTTGAGTCAACGGCACACTGGTTGCCATCAACACGCCCTCAATGTCAATGGATGTTGACATTTACTAGCATCTCGACCAGAAGACAGAAACATCAAATAGCATATATGCACCATATACAAATACATGTAATATGCCCTATATTATTTAAATACAATATGCACAATTAAATAAAGATAATATATACAAAAATGAGTGCGTATATACATATATGCACATATACACATATGCAATATACAGAAAAACAACTAAGTATAATATGACAAAATCTGAATAATGGGAACAAAGTTCGAGGGCCTTACATTGTTAATGTAGGAGGTCACCTCTTGGCCACCACACTTCAGATATGGGAGAAAATAATGTGACTTGATGAGGAAAATTAGAGGAAATGGGAGGAAATGAGAGAGCTACGAGCTAAGGGGAGGTTCTGGAGCGAAAAGGGTAGCACTTTGTGGTAGTATGGGGTCTTACCTCATTCAGAAGGGGATAGGTTGCTTATATAGAGAGGAGAGAGTGTACCTCGTCCATAAGTGATAATGACCCATGAAAATAATAAAAAGTCAAGTAAATCTCCATGGGAAGAGTCCTATGAGAGTTCTAGGGTAGGATAGAATCTCAAACCACGGCTGGGGGTGTTGGAGAATTGTTGGAGATAAAGATATGGCTTGTTAAGATAGAAAGGAGGTGGTTGTGGAGCTAGCCATGCAGAAAGCTTGTCACAACGGATCATGGGGACACGACTAGGCTTGTCTCGACGGCCATGATGGTTGCGACTCTAAAGGCACGTGTATGGATATGCATGGACTGTCGCGATGACCAGGTCGGTCGCATCAAGGATTATCAATCGATTCAAGTGCTAAATGATCGATTCAAAAGGCATCAATCGATACTAACGCTACGCCACGACCAGTTGCAATAAGGTTGGTCATCAATCGGTAGCCACAGTCAACAATCGTAGCCATGGTCAACAGTTGACTGTCATAGTCATCAATCGATTGTCATTAACGCATCGCCATAGGTCGTCGCATTAAGGCCAATCGATTCTCAAGGTCAACAATCGATGCTGACACATCGCCCAAGGCCGTTGCGTTAATGCCAATCGATTCTCATGGTCACCAATCGATGCTAACACATCACCATAGGTCGTCGCGTTAATGACTAATAGCTGAAACCCTAGAAAATAGATAGAATGAGGACTCTGAAGTGATATTTGGATGAGGTAAGCTGTGAATTGAACTTAATGGGCTCAAGAAAAGGCCAACAAATGGGCTCAAGAGAATGAACAACTTGGGGCACACTAAGAGAACAAGAAAAATGGTTCAACTCATAGGCCAGAATTGGGTGTCTACACCAAGTTGCTATTGTTGACAGAAGGGCACAAGTCAATGTATTCAGTTCACCCTGGCAGCACTAGTGTGTACAAGGATTTGAAGAAGAAGTTCTGGTGGCAAGGTATAAAGGACATTGCAGAGATGGTGAGTAAATGTTTGACCTACCAGCTAGTTAAGGCTGAGTACCAAAGATTAGTTGGTTTGATGCAGAAGATTGAAATTCTAGTATGGAAGTGGGATCAAATTAATATGGATTTTGTATCAGGGTTGCCTCGGACCAAAAGGAAGGATGATGCCATTTGGGACATTGTCGACAGACTTACCAAGTCGGCAAACTTTATTGCTTTCACCAAGACCCAAATAGTGGAAAGCTTGGCTCAATTGTACATCAATGAGATAGTGAGATTGCATGGATTTCCCATGTCCATTATTTCCAATAGAGATTCCAGGTTTATAGCTAGGCTCTGGAGAAGCTTGCAATCAGCTTTGGGTACCCAGTTAAAATTTAGCTCAGCCTACCACCCCCAAACTAATGATCAATCTGAGAGGACCATCAGGACCTTGGAAGATATGTTGAGGGCATGCAGTCTTGTGTGGCATGGTAACTGAGATGACTATCTACCATTGGTTGAATTTTCCTATAATAATAGTTACCATTCTAGTATTCGCATGGCACCCTATGAAGCATTGTATGGAAGGCCTTGTAGAATCCCCATCTGTTGGTCTGAGGTAGGGGACAAGAGTTTAATTGGGGTAGATCTGATTCAAGAATGGACAGAGAAGATTAAATTAATCAAGCAAAGGATCCTAACAGCCCAGAATAGGCAAAAGAGCTATGCTGATAGGAGGAGAAGACCGTTGGAATTCTCAGTGGGAGATCATGTGTTTCTGAGGGTATCCCTGACTAAGAGTGTTCTGAGGTTCAGTAAGAATAGGAAACTCACTCCCAGGTATGGGACCATTTGAAATTCTTGCCAAGATTGGAATGGTGGCCTATCAGCTTGCGTTAACCACCATCATGGTCCCACATCCACAATGTCTTTCATGTATCTATGTTGAGGAAGTATGTAGAAGACATCACTCATATCATCAAGCATGAGAAATTAGAACTTCAGTCAGACCTGATTTTAGAAGTTCAACCAGTAGTAATACTAGACTGCAAGGAATAAGTGATAAGAAATAAGAAGATTCCATTGGTGAAGGTGTGGTGGAGAGTGGCAGTTTAGAAGAAGAGACTTGGGAGTCAGAGCAAGGATTGAAAGATGCTTATCCTCATTTATTTGATAAGTAATCTTGAATTTTGAGACAAATTTTATTTTTAGGGCTGTAGAATTGTAACAACCCATTCCAACTTTGAACCCTTAGTTGCCCCTTAGCACTCTTTCTATTCTTTTAACCCCTTTTTTCCTCAGATTAACCATTACCCTACCCTACGATTTTATTGGAATGTGGGAACTATTATTAGCAAGTATTTTGTTAATTATCCTATTTGGGCCTTAGTTTAAGTTCTCAATTGGGAATTTGTATTTTCGGTCGAAGTGAAACTTCGTATATGACGAATTGAAGCTTCGACTGGTCAGTTTATATCACTGTCATCCGAAGTGGAGCTTCGTATATGATGAAGTGGAGCTTCATATATGACGAAGTGGGACTTCATATATGACGAAGTGTAGCTTCAACCGATTCTATTTATATCGTTGTCAGTCGAAGTGGAGCTTTGTATATGACGAAATGGGACTTCGTATATGAGGAAGTGTAGCTTCGACCGATTTTGTTTATATCATTGTCAGTAGAAGTAGGACTTCGTATACGAAAAAGTGTAGCTTCGACCAATTCTGTTTTTATCGTTGTCGATCGAAGTAGAACTTCGTACATGACGAAGTGTAGCTTCGACCAATTCTATTTATATCGTTGTCGGTCAAAGTAGGACTTCGTATATAATGAAGTGCAACTTCGACCAATTTTGTTTATATCACTGTCGGTCAAAGTAGGACTTCGTATATGATGAAGTGCAGCTTCGACTGATTTTGTTTATATCGTTGTCGGTCAAAGTGGAGCTTTGTATATGACAAAGTGAAGTTTTGACTGAATCTGTTTATTTCGTTATCAGACAAAGTGGAACTTGGTACATCGACATTCATTGGTCAGTAATCGATGCTTCAGTCATCAATCAATGTTTTAGTCACTAATCGCTATGACCATTGTTCAATAATTGATTGGCCTCTAGTCAAACTTTCCTTGTTCTCCAATCGATAGTGTCTTTGTCCTCTTATTAGGTCAGAGTTGAGTATAATCTCTGATGTGCTTGTGCTTTTGTCAGACTAATGGAGATGGTCCTCATCATCTAACTCCTTCGGCCTGCCAACTTTTCGGCAGGGATCCCTATGCATGTCAGAATTACCTCATACTTTTTCACAAATCGCGCTGATGGCCTGTGAAAGATCTTCCACTCATACTCCCATTAGTCATCTTCATGGGATGTGTGTCTTCTTTGAGCTTGCATGTTGGCCAAGTGTCTGGTTTCCCTTGTTAGTATCGCCCCACTTCAAACTTTAACCCTTATATAGCCTTGGTGACCACCCTTCTAGCGGACTTTTCTGTCTTCTACTGCTAGGAAATAGAAGGCTTGAACTTGGAGCCGTTGCAGCTTCCTAGCGGTTTGGCCTCCCAGTTCTCTGTAGAAGTTACGGCTGGTGTCCCCACACTAAGGTAGGCAAAACCGATTCTTTTGTGACCTTTCTGGGAGTCATCTTTCATCTCCTCAGTACTATGTTGTTTATGAGCCTGCATATTTGATCCAAAAGCTTGATTTGAACCCTTTTTTGGTAACCTCCAAAAATCCTATGTCTGATTATCTTGGCAAGGTATTTTGACCTTTCTCTCTAGGGTGGTTAGGACTCCTCATGGTTGGCATCATGCTGAGGGGTCAGCCGTGACGACATTTCATCCATAAATCAAATGTGGGTGGTTAGGCTCACTAAGGTGGGCAAATTTGAGTATGTATGTATATGTAACATCCTACTTCGACAGGTTGTTAGCTATATGTATATTCATCCCCATGAGAGCTTTGCTGATGCCATTTGCAAGATTTCGAATCCTTTCCAAACAATCATGTCTTTTAAATATGATTCATGCATATCTGTAAACATGCAATATGTTCAGTCTTCTTTTTTATGTATCCTTTGTGAAATTTATGTGTTTCTGCAACGTCATAAAGTGTGTTATACTCTATGCTCTTATACTTCACATTTTGTTGGATTGTCTACTGGGTTCTTTAGAACTCATGCCTTTGTTTGAACCCATTTCAGACTCTTCATCTTGACGTGGTTCTCTCCTCAAGTTAACCCAGGGCGATGTATAAGTTGTAGGCTGGCCAATCTCTAGGGCTCTAAATTGTTTAAGTCGTGGTTGTACCCTTTTGTATTCAGACTTTCTAGAATGTAACTTTGAACATACTATATTATTGTAGATATTTATAAGGA
>CM024758.1:143981938-144166938 GCA_014218235.1 Colocasia esculenta | reverse complement strand
GGCTTTAGCAGCCGCTGAAATATATGTCAGTGACCCAAAGTGACTGCAGCCTTAAGTTTATATTTGTCAGTGGTTGTCATCTAGACATTGATATATGCGACACTTTTGCCAACGAGCAGGTTTAGCCACGAACAAAAGTTCATTATGGCTGCGGTCTATGAAAGTCACTGCCTTATGTCCGATTTGTCCTCGACTTTATTATCCGCAGATATATACTCTCTGATAAATCACCCTCCTCTTTAGTTGTCACATCCCGAGAATCACGCAGCGGATATTAATAACGCGGAATAATTCGAGACGATATCCCGAGACATGAACAGTCGGCAAATAAGCTTCTAGCTAGCTAGCACTAAATGTATAACAACATACATCATCATAGGGCCCAAATATTGAACTCAACTAATCTTGTATTCAAATCTCAACTCATTGTATTCCAAATGAAAACTATTACAGGACTAAGACTCAATAAAAAGAAAAAGTACATTTATTCCTCACTTCCTAATACATGAATCTAACACTCAAAATAAACTAACTATAGATAGACTCATAATTGGAACGCTCATCACTCGGACGCATTCCCATCCTCGACTTGCTCTTCCTCTTGAATGTCATAATCACCTAGAATGGTTAAAAGTGGGGGATGAGCAAATTAGCCCAGTAGGATTTATATCTCAATATGCGGGTAATGATATAAGTGATTAACAATTTAGAACTAGGTAAGCACGATGATTGTCATGACATGCATGTATGAATAAACTCATTAAAATATGATACGTGAAACAAGCTAGATAGAGTGATCATGATAGAGCAAGATCTAGAAGGATATAACAAGATAGAACTAGCAATATTTCACTTCATACAAGCACGCAAGATTTCACTTGATGTCAAGAACGCAAGATATCACTCATTGCAATAAATGCAGGATGGCCATATCACGCAAGCAAGCAAGAACGCACGAGCACGATCATGTAACACTAATTAGGCACGTAGAGACTAATGTACACCAAGAAAAGATCCATCAAGAATGTACACCAGGACACGTGTATGTGGTTATTGTATCTATCATTCAACACGACACGCACGACTCTCAGCGCAGATGCAACGTCAGTAATCATTATACCCCATGGTTAACAGTATATTTATGACTCTCCGTCATTGGGGCTAGACTGGAGCCCTTGGACACTCGTCGTGCCCAGTCAGTATCTCACTTAAATTTTAAATGTAGATACCCACAGTCATTAATAATGGCCAATGAGAGTTTCAATAAGTAAGCATGTGTAATGTCATGTTCATGATGATGATGAGAATAAGTAATAAGTAAATTAAACATGATTTCATGATAACAATGGTCAAGAGGTAAATTTGGCAGCATAACGGTATGATTATACTTTAGTTCAATCTTTACATTAATGGCTTTAGTCTAGATTGTAAATCACACTCACGAGAACAAGATGAGAGAGGAAGTGCATGCTATCTCCAGGGAATTTCAATGGTACAACTAACTCGGCCTCCATGTGGGAATCCACGAAGAGCGGAGATTTATGGAGGTCTTAGAGAAAAGGTCACTAGTCTACCGATTCGGAATGACGATAGAGAGCTTCCAAATCTCCAAGAAATGGTTGCCTAGATGTGCAAGTGTGTAGTGATGTACGCGTCTAAATCCACAATCCATCGGTTTCAAACTCGCGGAAGGCACTTAACATGATAACATGACATGAAGCTATGCACTTTAACTAAACATGGATTGCAAGATTTTAAGATAACATATTATCATTTTAATAAGCTAGAACAGTACAAAGAGTGAATCAAAAGTTACATGAATGGTCACGTTATTAAGAAAGCAATTAGAATAATGTTCATGTAATTAAAGCTTTTTAAATGGGTTAAACACTTTTAAGTCATTAAACAAATATCATGTAATGATCAGACCCAAGATATGCAAATGACACACTGGATACCATGTTAAACAGACCTCGGGTAAGCCTTCGAATATGCGTCCAACATAGTGGACGCATTTGAAAACGCAGTGCACAGTGAAAAACAGGTGAAACTATAAAGAGGGTAAATTGCGTCCATATGCCTCGCCACGTTCATGCTTTAATCGCGTCTTTGGATGCGGACGGGGTCAAGGAAAATCATTTAATAAAGGCCTGGGCGGGAAAAAGGCATGAAACGCATCGTGGCCGGCCGCCGCAGTTCAGAGCGGCGCTGACTCCCAGGTGAGCGCGAAGACCCACGCGCGGGTCGACCCGTCAATGCATTAAATGAGTCGGTCTCCCGGACGCCTTTCAGATGATCTTGAAACGCGTTCCCTGAACCGGACGCAGTTCAGGGTCCAGACCGAAAACGCAGAAAACTGCACACAGGGGGGGTTTGAACCATGCAATGCTTATATCTTCTAACCTAGGGCTTTTCAGAGAAAAGTCTCAACATGAAAGTTGTTGGGAACATGGAGTAGGTACGAACTATGATTTTTAAATAATTTTAAATGGCCTCTATATGTATGATAAATCAACACGAACGTAAAATTCTCAAACATGCGCGACTTTAGTAAAACGTCTATAACTCTACATGTACTCATTGGAATTCAATGAAATTGGTGGGAAATGAAAGTTAACTTGATTATCTACACATTGGTTAAGATATGTTAAGGTTTGGCCTGAGAAAACCTACCTTCTGGGTTGATGAAGTTTTATTCTTCAGAAATCCCTTGTTCATACCATTATTTGAAGAACGCTTAATACGCTGTGTATACTGCATGGAAATTGTGCATTCCACTTGGGTTAGAACGTAGACCTGACCCTCTTTCCAGGGGTATAAGCCTTGCACGATGGGATTTAGGTTTGACCTACCTTTGGTCGACTTCAAGTGGACGATTTACACAGGTCGTAGCAGACGAACAGGGGAAGAAGATGAGCTTGGTATGCTTGATCTCCTGCTCTCCAGCCACCAAGAGCTCCTCCACACGACCCTAGCAAGTTGTAAAACTCGTCCCTAGGGTTTGGGTGAAGAGTATTTAAGCATCCATGGGTTTTAGGAGTCCTAATGTGACAAGGAAACTATGGTTGCGGTTTTGGCTTATTACTTTCCTAATTTGAGGATTTCTTCCTCCATTGGAGTGTGTGAGGCTTTACAAAACCTCCCACCATGGTTAAGCACGAATTTGGGTTGCCAAGAGTGCAAGATCTCTTCCCAATTCAACTCTAATTGCCTCTTTCTAATTTCAGCTTATTTAAGTTACGAATTTCCATGTATTTTCTTGCTTCATTTGATTTTTGGGTCATATGTGGTCCATTGGCCCAATTATGATATTGGGTCATTAATATATAATGTTGAAAGCTCAAATATTTTTATTTAATTTATGATTGCATCGTATTTTCGTGTTAACGGTTTTTCTACTTGTTTCCTTATTCGGATAATCGGTCACCATGTGATATACACTTGGTTAATCGGATTTTCCGTTGCACAAATTCCTTTGTGAAACACTTAGGAATAATGTGTGGGGTTGGTTTATAATTTTTACGGAATTTTCCGATGTGTTTTAGCACATACGATAATGATACGTATGTTTAAATACTCTGATATTATGGAAATTATTTTATTTCCATTTATTCGAATTTTTATGTAATTAAAATTTCTGGGGTGCTACACCCTCCCCCACTTAAGAGAATTTGGTCCCCAAATTCATAGATCATTAATTGGCTTTTGATAGTTATGATCCTTGAGCTCATTTCGGATTTAATTCCTCTAACTTATTTAATCATCGTGGATGCTAGTCCAACATCTACACCTATAGCCATCCGTACTATTCATTTGGTTCCTTCCACTCTTGTTTTCCTTCCACAGTTGTCATAACTCCATCTTAATCCTCCAGATGAACTATGGTATAATTACTAGATTATTCCTTCCTAATTTCTCCTTAATGATCTCCCCCACTTAGAAATGTACTAATAAGAAAAACATCATAAGTTCAGTCTAGGGGTTTAACAATCATACCTCCTTCTGGGAGCTCCGCTTGCATTATTGCATTCATGCGTCCTTGACGCTTTACCACTCCTTGGTTCCTTCCAGCTTGGTCTTTTAGCATGGAACAATTCGATATACGATGTTCATGACTCCCACATCGCAGGCAAGCCCCGGCCTTCTTCCAGCACTTGTCCGCTTGGTGCCCAAGCTTGTCACAAAATTTACAATGCTCCACTGTCATTGTTTCTTCTACTTTGATCCTTTTCTTCATGCCATAGTCCTTCCCAGTGGTTGGCCTTTTATTGTTGTTGTAGTGGTTGTTATTGTTGTTGTTGTGGAAAGTTCCAGTTGTATCGACTAATCCTCTTTTTATGGAGGTCGGCTTTGAGATGTCTTTCCCCTTTATGCCTTCCACCTTAGCCATAGTGTCCTCTACCAGTTGAGCTCTTTGGACCATCTCAGTGTAGGTTTGGATGTTGTGTGGTCCGAACTTTTCAATGAACATGGGCCTGAGCCCATCTATGAAACGGTTAGCCTTTAATCTTTCCATTCCTACCAGATGTGGGGCACACACAGCCAGACACGTGAACTAAGCCTCATACTCAGCCACAGACATTCCTTTCTGCTTCAGTGCGGAAAACTCCGCTGCCTTCTTCTCCTTGACCCTCTCCGAGAAGTACTTTCCTCAGAAAATCTCCAGGAATCCTGCCCATTCCAATTCGCCAACATTAGGTAGGTGGGCCGATGTGGCCTTCCACCATGCTCGAGCATCCTTAGTGAATTGAAAAGTGGCCAGTACCACCTTCTCCCTGTTAGTGCATTGCATCACTTGGAAAATTCGTTCTATCTCCTCTTTCCAATTCTCTACCTCGTCTGGGTCAGGTGACCCAGAGAAACGAGGAGGGTTTAAACTCTTAAAATTCTGGTGCAGATCACCGGCTCTGTTCCTAGCTGCAGCAGCCTGATTTCTAGCCTGAACCACATTTTGCAGGGCCTGTGTGAGTCTTGCCACTGTTTCTTGCATAGCTTGCCATTGGTTGCGAGCCATTGCGGTTGAGTGAGAGTGTTATGAGGGTTCCTGAGAAAAGGATGGAAACCAATTAATGTCTCCAGATACATTATGAGTCAATGGGTAGGCGTGTTTAATTCTTTCTAACGTATTCCCAGTCTCTACCCATTCTCACCAGGTACTATTTTTAATTTCTATGACCTAGGTTCCATAGGTATCTCTTAATCCTGAGACATATATCCTATTTGGTGTTCCTAGGCTCTGATACCACTAAACTATCACGTCCCAAGAATTACGCAGTGGATATTAATAATGCGGAATAATTCGAGACGATATCCCGAGACGTGAACAGTCGGCAAATAAGCCTCTAGCTAGCACGCACTAAATGTATAACAACATACATCATCATAGGGCCCAAATATTGAACTCAACTAATCTTGTATTCAAATCTCAACTCATTGTATTCCAAATGGAAACTATTACAGGACTAAGACTCAATAAAAAGAAAAAGTACATTTATTCCTCACTTCCTAATACATGAATCTAACACTCAAAATAAACTAACTATAGATAGACTCATAATTGGAACGCTCATCACTCGGACGCATTCCCATCCTCGACTTGCTCTTCCTCTTGAATGTCATAATCACCTAGAATGGTTAAAAGTAGGGGATGAGCAAACTAGCCTAGTAGGATTTATATCTCAATGTGCGGGCAATGATATAAGTGATTAACAATTTAGAACTAGGTAAGCACGATGATTGTCATGACATTCATGTACGAATAAAACTCATTAAAACATGATACGTGAAACAAGCTAGATAGAGTGATCATGATAGAGCAAGATCTAGAAGGATATAACAAGATAGAACTAGCAATATTTCACTTTGTACAAGCACGCAAGATTTCACTTGATGTCAAGAACGCAAGATATCACTCATTGCAATAAATGTAGGATGGCCATATCACGCAAGCAAGCAAGAACGCACGAGCACGATCATGTAACACTAATTAGGCACGTAGAGACTAATGTACACCAAGAAAAGATCCATCAAGAATGTACACCAGGACACGTGTATATGGTTATTGTATCTATCATTCAACACGACACGCACGACTCTCAGCGCAGATGCAACGCCAGTAATCATTATACCCCATGGTTAACAGTATATTTATGACTCTCCGTCATTGGGGCTAGACTGGAGCGCCCTTGGACACTCGCCGTGCCCAGTTAGTATCTCACTTAAATTTTAATGTAGATACCCACAGTCATTAATAATGGCCAATGAGAGTTTCAATAAGTAAGCATGTGTAATGTCATGTTCATGATGATGATGAGAATAAGTAATAAGTAAATTGAACATGATTTCATGATAACAATGGTCAAGAGGTAAATTTTGCAGCATAACGGTACGATTATACTTTAGTTCAATCTTTACATTAATGGCTTTAGTCTAGATTGTAAATCACACTCACGAGAACAAGATGAGAGAGGAAGTGCATGCTATCTTCAGGGAACTTCAATGGTACAACCAACTCGGCCTCCATGTGGGAATCCACTGAGAGCGGAGATTTACGGAGGTCTTAGAGAAAAGGTCACTAGTCTACCGATTCGGAATGACCGATAGAGAGCTTCCAAATCTCCAAGAAATGGCTGTCTAGATGTGCAAGTGTGTAGTGATGTACGCGTCTAAATCCACAATCCATCGGTTTCAAACTCGCGGAAGGCACGTAACATGATAACATGACATGAAGCTATGAACTTTAACTAAACATGGATTGCAAGATTTTAAGATAACATATTATCATTTTAATAAGCTAGAACAGTACAAAGAGTGAATCAAAAGTTACATGAATGGTCACGTTATTAAGAAAGCAATTAGAATAATGTTCATGTAATTAAAGCTTTTTAAATGGGTTAAACACTTTTAAGCCATTAAACAGATATCATGTAATGATCAGACCCAAGATATGCAATGACACACTGGATACCATGTTAAACAGACCTCGGGTAAGCCTTCGAATATACGTCCAACATAGTGGACGCATTTGAAAACGCAGTGCACAGTGAAAAACAGGTGAAACTAAAAGAGGGTAAATTGCGTCCATATGCCTCGCCACGTTCATGCTTTAATCGCGTCTTTGGATGCGGACGGGGTCAAGGAAAATCATTTAATAAGGCCTGGGCGGGAAAAAGGCATGAAACGCATCGTGGCCGGCCGTCGCGGTTCAGAGCGGCGCTGACTCCCAGGCGAGCGCGAAGACCCACGCGCGGTCGACCCGTCAATGCATTAAATGAGTCGGTCTCCCGGACGCCTTTCAGATGATCTTGAAACACGTCCCCTGAACCGGACGCAGTTCAGGGTCCAGACCGAAAACGCAGAAAATTGCACACAGGGGGGGTTTGAACCGTGCAATGCTTATATCTTCTAAACTAGGGATTTTCGAAGAAAAGTCTCAACATGAAAGTTGTTGGGAACATGGAATAGGTGCAAACTATGATTTTTAAATAATTTTAAACAGTCTCGAGATATGTGATAAATTGACACGAATGTAAAAAGTCTCAGACATGCGCGACTTTGGCAAAACGCCTATAACTCTACATGTACTCATTGGAATTCAATGAAATCAGTGGAAACGAAAGTTAACTTGATGCTCTACACATTGGTATAAGATACGTTAAGGTTTGGCCCGAGAAAACCTACCTTCTGGTTTGATGAAGTTTTGTTCTTCAGAAATCCCTTGTTCGGATCACTGTTTGAAGAACGCCTAATTCGCCGTGTATACTGCATGGAAATTGTGCATTCCACTTGGGTTAGAATGTAGACTTGACCCTCTTTCCAGGGGTATAAGCCTTGAACAATGTGATTTAGGTTTGACCTACCTTTGGTCGACTCCAAGTGGGTGATTTACATAGGTCGTAGCAGACGAACAGGGGAAGAAGCTGAGCTTGGTATGCTTGATCTCCTGCTCTCCAGCCACCAAGAGCTCCTCCACACGACCCCAGCAAGTTGTAAAACTCGTCCCTAGGGTTTGGGTGAAGAGTATTTAAGCATCCATGGGTTTTAGGAGTCCTAATGTGACAAGGAAACTATGGTTGCGGTTTTGGCTTATTACTTTCCTAATGTGAGGATTTCTTCCTCCATTGGAGTGTGTGAGGCTTTAGGAAACCTCCCACCATGGTTAAGCATGAATTTGGGTTGCCAAGAGTGCAATATCTCTTCCCAATTCAACTCTAATTGCCTCTTTCTAATTTCAGCTTATTTAAGTTACGAATTTCCATATATTTTCTTACTTCATTTGATTTTTGGGTCATATGTGGTCCATTGGCCCAATTATGATATTGGGTCATTAATATATAATGTTGAAAGTCTCTCCAACATTTTTATTTAATTTATGATTGCGTCGTATTTCCGTGTTAACGGTTTTCCGACTTGTTTCTTTATTTGGATAATCAGTCACCATGTGATGTACACTTGGTTATTTGGATTTTCCGTTACTCGAATTTCTTTGTGGAACACTTAGGAATAATGTGTGGGGTTGGTTTATAATTTTTACGAAATGTTCTGATGTGTTTTAGCACATACGATAATGATACATATGTTTAAATACTCTGATATTATGGAAATTATTTTATTTACATTTATTCAAATTTTTATGTAATTAAAATTTCCGGGGTGCTACATTAGTGTTTGTCCACTGTACAAATGAATAATATCCTATCCCAAGATAACGTCTTGGAAGAAAAAGTTATTTTTGCCTTGTTTATGCATGCAGGCATTTATTGTAGTCAACTACACTAGCATGTCGGCTATCCTCAGAATAGTGAACTAGCTGATCGTTGTGCTCAGAGAAGGGGGTTTGAACCCTGTGTAAACACCTCATTACTCATAGATAAGAAGCTAATTACTCTTGATATTAATAATTGATGAAAATAACAGTAAATCCATAATTACTCAGAATAAATCGTCATCTAAGAGCTACTTAAACCAGACAAGCACTGAAAGTAAGCTATTGAAAGGCAATTGAAGAAACTTTAGACCAATAGTACAAACAAATAGTAGTATTTCATCGAGTTCCACTTCACACACTAAGAAGTAAATCAACAAACAATGTCAGAAGGAGCGACGCTAACACTCAGGTCACGACTACTAGTTCACAAAGAATCTGGGGTACCCAATTGCAGAGGAATTCTAGATTGAGCGTCAGACCATCGAACACGGTAAACCACAACAATTCACAAGTATTCACTATTGATTACTGAACAAACCTTCAAACCGTATGTTCACAACATTTAAACCTTTCATTCATAACCACACTTAACCATTACTTACCTTAAAATACCTTAAGTAATACTCAATGGCCTTCAACTATTAACAAACTAATCAATTTCGATAAACCACATCTAATTAACATTAACGATGCTCCAATACACTTAACTAATAGAAGAATACTAGAACCAAGGCCCATTGGACCGACATATCTATACACACAACTAAACCTTTCAGGAAGCAGAACATGATGGGGTGGGTTGCTGCATTAAGAACATGACGAGCCGATAGGTCTCGTTCATAATGAGAACACGTTAGGGTCATAGGCCACAACCTGAATGCAACTGCCCGACCCGTCATGTTCTCAGAAAGAATGTAGAACCCTCACTTCTCACCCAGAAACCTCAGGAAAACCCCACTTTTATATACTTCAAACCTCTATAAATCAACTAACTCAACTAAAAATCACATGTACACACCATACCGCACTTTTCATGCTTCAAACCATCTAATCAATGCAAAGGAACTAGAGAATTTCCCTATGAACATGAAGAACGATGTTCGATTGGCATTTCCACGCTCTGAATGCCTTCCTTGCATGGAAATCATGCAAAACCACAGCTTTTGAGCCGAAAACTCCTCCTGGGAATGCGATGCCACATAGCAGCCTACGCACGCCACACATTGCACAAGCAGACAAAACTCTAGAACATGCAGTAATGAGATCGCGACGTAGGTGGAGGCCGCGTTAAGAACGTGTCGCCCACCCTCGTTGTAACGACCCGGCCTCCCAGACCCCCACAAAGTACCCCATAGCTGCTGCCACCCACAAATCTGAAGACCCGGAAGGGTTAGAAGAATAGCCTAGTAAGATAAGCACTAAATTCAAATAACTATAATAGTTTGTATAATATACAAGAGTCTGTACATGTCCCAATAAAAGCACAGGTACAAGAAGACAGGTGCAATCCTTAAGGGGCATATTCTGAGAACTTGCAAAACACAACTCTCAGCTCACTCAGGTACAAGAGATCATAACACTCTCTCTCACTACTACTGACAACACACGCACCACAGCCGCTTCCACAAATCGTTCGACACCGAGCTCGCGTGACGATAACCCCCTAGCTAAAGCGAGTAGGGGGTGTGAGCCTCGTGAACAAGGCCCGGTATGGATTACCAATCCCTCATTGTCTAGAGCAATAGGAACTCTAAAAATATGAAACTACACTAGAAAGCAGTATAACATGATACTACAAAGTAACGGAAAGAGAACAACACCACGACCACCAACCAAGGACAGGCCACACATGACTCTCACAGAAACCAACAAAGTTGGGCACCAAGCGGAAGCAACCCTCGGCATACCCACAGAGACGGGGAGCTTCACAGAGACCACAGAGCAACTACGTGAGAACGATGTCTCACCACAAGCATGGCCACCTCAGACCTCTATGAGGTCGAGGGCCCACAAGCAAAACCACCCCAGACCCTCAGACTCACCACAAGATTGAGAAACCATACAATGGTGCCACCACGGATGGAAACCAAAGAACGGATTATGGAACCAAAGTCATGTTAGGATCGGATGTTCGGTAATGGCAAAGCTAGAAGGGGGGGTTGAATAGATTTGCAGCGGAAACTTAAGCAATTTAAAAATTACTTGGAATTAAAAGATCTACTCAATTAAAACCCCTTAGATCTGATGCAATGTGTGTGAGCAAACTAACAGTTAGTGTATAGACGTAATCCCTATGCATGCATCTAGCGCAATATAGATCAAACCACAGTGCACAAGGGATTTTTAGGTGGTTTGGAGATCACACCACGTGACTCCTATGTCCACCCCTCACACAGTGAGGCACACACTACTCAAGAACTGAGTACAGCACACACACGAGCACAATGGCTCAACCACACACACACACGCTAGATCAAGTCCACAATAGATCAGATCATCTAGCCTTGATCTGACCAACACACCACACACGCACGTTGTCTGATGCAAACACGTAATCAGAACAACAATCCACATGTGGATCAAGCACAAGGAACGCTCGAACCACAACCACACACACAAAGATATGAAAAGTATTGAAAGAGAAGAGTTCTGAGATGTAGAAGCAAATCCTAATGTAGAACTCTTCTTTCTGGTCGTCCAAAAGATCTCCAAGCTTCAACTTGATGAATATCAGATGACGTAGAAGCTTGAACCATGGACGAACCGACTTCAACTCCGTTCGGAAGATGGATTTTCTTTTCTCTGGATGGAGAGTTGAAGCAGAGCAGCAGGAAGAAGCTTTTCTCTTGGGTTTTGCTTAGGGTTTTGATATGGTGGCTTCTTGCTGCGAAAATACCTCCATATGATGTATATATAAGGGTGTCCAAGTATGGATAGTCGTGCTAAAAGGAAACACCCTAATACAGATCACATCCTGACCATCGGATCTGATTTTCTCTTCGTCTGTCGACAAGCACCATGTAGCTGTCGACAGCTACTGCTCAGAACTGGTTTCCAGAACCATGATGGTTCATGGAACACTAGGGCTGTCGACAAGCGATCCTTGGCTGTCGATAGGCAGCCTTCATCTGTCGACAGGTGCACTTCATCTGTCGACAGCTACTGCTCCATTTGAGCTTCCAGTAGCTTGTTTGTTCTGGATGAGTGTATCTGTCGACAGGGAACTTCCTAGCTGTCGACACATGACCACTTGAAGTGTTTTTCTTGATCTTTTGCACTTGTATCTTGATGCTTCTCTTGTATGCATTCACACTTACATGAAATAACATTTCAAGTAAGATATAACGAATACATAGATAGTCATAGAAGCATTATTTTTACTTGATCATTTTTGTCATGTCTATCATGTTACAAACATCAATTCATCATCGACACCACACATATGTCTCATCAAAAACAGTTGTGTCATTATTAAGAGCATCTTAACATGAACGTTAATATGAATGACCATGATTGTGTCATCATCAAAAATAAATCAAAGCAATGATAAAATAAGTGCAACTCAACAAGTCAGGGCCCACACAAGGCACACTGAGAGAACATGCAAAGCAAAAACCACCAAAAGCACGGGTCCACATAAGGCCAGAATAATGACGCCTACGGAAGCTAGGCATGGCCAGGCTATAACAGTCGTGCAAGCTAGGCAAACGGATCACACTTGGAAACACCGTCAGGGAAATGACAGCACCACAATAGCAAACACGCAATCGCCACTGGAAGTTAGGGAGGGAACGGCCACTCACCGCTCGCCAGCTAGCTCCTGCTTGCAACCTCCCTGGAAGAGTGAGGCCAGTGAGCCACCACAAGAACAACAACAGCCGTAGCCTGGCCAAGTTGCGGCCCCATGTCTGGCAACCACTACACAACTCTGGAACCAAGCAGGGAGAAGCAGTAGGAGAACTGACTGTCTGAGCTGCGCTGGGATGAAAACTCCACAACGACCTCGACGTCCCACCCCATCCAAGAGCTCTAAAAATGACTCTGCATCGCTGTCCACCCACCGTTTTCCCCTTTGCTCCAGAGTCAGTAAACCCAAGCACACCTGTAGCTTGAAGTGCTCCCTTGACGGGTTCACGGGGACCGAGGGTCCCAAAAACTGTGAACAACCTCTCAACAGGACAAACCCTCAAGTGCTGAGCACCAGGCAAACAGATAATAGGTGGGTCAAGCACACAACCGGCTTGTAACCCTCAAGAATCCTAGGAAGCACGAAGCACGCACAGACCCACCTCTCAAGACTCTCGAGAGGGCCGTCAACCAACACAAGTATGCACGACTCAACCCAAAACTTGGTGGAATGGAAGGAAAGATACACAATTGCATAGGTAGTAGGAAGGCAGCACAACGACTATCACCACCAGCGGGGATAGCCAGTGAGTCACCTTCATAGTACCACAACCCGGGGCACCACCCCCAGCTGAAAACGAGGCACGGCAAACCACCATGTTCAACCTAAAGGCTGAACTCTAGGTGAAACCAGCTCCCAGAGTCCACGCTCGATGCCCGATCCCAAAAACACGGGAAAACCACTTCGACAACCAATTTTAGAAGCACATATGTTGATGCGTCGGCCACACCCGATGCCACAGTAATGTGTCAAGTCGGGGAGATGCCACAGAAACACTAATGTGTCGGAAGAATAGGACATGACCTGAATGCAGCCGGGTACTCCGTCGTGACATTAATGCATCGGACGGGCATGCCACGACACTAATGCATCCATCCGGGCAAAACACCTTCACTAAAAATGCGTCACCCGAGGCTAACGCATTACCAATGTAAAGGCAGACCCCAGGATGCAACATCCCAACGCATCACCCACACACACTAAACACACCACATGAGAGAGGGGAGCACGGGGAAGCTAGAAAATGTGTTTAGAAATGTCACGTCCTAATAAATGTCTATTTATCAAAAATGACAAAAAAATAGACTTAAGAAATAGAACTTATATTTTTATTCATCTATCGTCATTACTGCGGAAGCTTAAATTACATAGTACTCCTCGTAACAATCCACAAGAGGAGTGAGAAAAAGAAAATAAAATAACATTTCCACTCTTCTAATTTCAACACTAGAAGGGTAATCTAAGGAACTCCATCGACTGGTTTGCCCGCTCAGCACACCCCCCTTAAGATCTAGGCTCATCATGAACACCTGAAAAGTAAGATTTAATGAGCTAACGAGCCCAGTAGGATTCACACATTCTAATCAACAGGAGTATGATAACTAAAGAGATGAGCATGAAGCTTAATTGGTAGCAATGTCAAATATCAAAGGGCTTGTGTAATCATGTCAAACCAGATATCAGTTATAGAACAAGAGTACTGAATCAAACTTGCATAGATAAGAATTCTGGATATATTCACATTCTGGCTCAAGTAAATGTTCAACTCATTGACACAATAAGATGATGACCAATCAAGCAAGTGCAATACCAAACATCCAAGAGATCCATTATTGTTCTGCACGGCCATTAAACGAATTCGGGTGCTCCTCACGAGACTGGATCAGCCCCATTGCACATGCATATACCTTAATTGAGACCAAAGACCCAAAAATTGTCATCATAATTAATTTCTATAAAATATTCAATTGTGGTACACAAGTACTCAAGATCTCACTAGTAGCAAAGGGTTGGAAGTCAATGCCAATGACTTCAGAAGATTGTAGCTATGTAGGAATCAAGTATACTTGGGGGTGTTCAAGAACATTCCAAAGTTGGATGTGGATGAAAGCTGAATGGTTCTTCTCAGTATAAAGTAGTTGGAATTCAAGAAAATGAGGAAAGCAACTTCTTGGGTTAATACCAAAGTGTGTCACCTTTGGTTGGACATGAAACAAATCAGGTTAAACACCACAGACAGATGTATGTTGACAGCCACTGTCCATCCAGAACCAGATTTCTGGAATCTGGTCACTGTCTGTCGACAGGCCAAGGGTGGTTGTCAACAGATGAAGGCCATATGTCGACAGATGAGGTTTGTCTGTTGACATCTACTGGTGTTTCTGCATTTCTGGGTTATGGAAGCTTGAGGCCTGTCAACAGATGGGTTCTAACTGTCAACAGTCGCAGGTTAAACTTCCAGAAATGGTTTTACAACATCTCAAAAGACTCTTATAAGTGTTCCTATGATTCCAAACATGGTTAACAACATCTATAAGGTCTTATTTACATTTCTAAACACCACTTACATGAAGGAAAGAATAGAACAATAAGAGTACAATCTGTACACATGGAATGGGTATGAAAACTCATGAAAGGATGATTACTCTATATACAACACTTCTAAGAAAATTTTCCTAGCTTCTAGTAGAAAATTCTCCACAAACATGCTTAGATATAACATGAGTATAAGCCAAATCTTGATTGTAATGAATAAGAGAAGCATTTCTAAGGGTGTTTACAGAACCAAAGTCAAATGTGAACGTGGTAAACACTTGAACATGAAGTTCTTAACAAGAGAAGGAGATAAGAAGGAAGACAAGAAGGAGAGAATCCTACATGACTTAGGAAGGGTGAAGGTCCTTCTCCTCTTCCCAATGAAGGAACCAACAGCAGGAAGAAGAAAAAGTCTTGTGGAAGTGGTAGCCACGGCAGGTGCAGCAGATAGAGTAGCAGCAAAGCAGCTTCAGCAGAAGCAACAGCAGCAGCTAGGGCAAAGCAGCAATAGCAACTCCACAGAGCAATGGCAGCACCAGCAGCTTCAGTAGCAGGGAGACTGGGCAAGAGGTGGAAAAACCCATACGAAGAGTTAAGGGAGAGTTTTTATAACCTCCCAGTTTCCATGCATGTATGGCACGTAGTAAAACCCCTCTTTCACCTCCCAAAGCCACGTTTACCATGGGGTTTTACCCCACTTACATGTAGTAAACTACGTGTAAGTTGCTTACCCTTGGTGAGATGAGCCTTACGTAGCGATATCTACGTAAGCAATTATTCAAAAAAAAATAGTTTACGTAAATAAGGAATAATTCAGCTGTTCATTTGTCCCTATGTTTTTGTATCCAAATGATGTCCAATTAAGTTGAAATTTCAAACATAAGCTAATTGGAAGGTTTTACAAATTATGGTAATTTTAGTTTAATTTTTAGAATTAATTTTTCACCCAATAAAAATTACCGAGAAAATCATTGTGTCGACTTAATCTTGATATCCGCGAGTCAATAATTCTAGATATTTACATTTCTAATATCAACACATTTTTATGGAAATTATGGTGTTTTTGGATTTCAATTTCGTTATAGAATTCTGGTGGCGCCATGTCGGAGTGCGCACCTCTAAAAACAACACTGGAATTATATTTATTAATATAAATTAATCCTAAATTAAAGATAATTACATCTCATGAAAGTAGTTATGTTTAATAATTAAAATCATCACAGTTTTCTTAAATTTTCAATAAATAAAATTTTGGGGTGTTACAACTCTCCTCCACTAAAGAAAATTTGGTCCTCCAAATTTATCAGATATGAATTTAACGACAAGTGCTACTAACCTGTAAACAATTCTAGATACTTGGTTTTGATAGCATCTTCCAATTCCCATGTTGCTTCTTCTTGTCCTCGCTTATTCCATTGGATCTTTAGTAGCGGAACTTCCTTATTCTGAAGTTGCTTGATCTTTCGGTCAAGGATTTGTACAAGTCTCTCTTCATATGCCAGGTTTCTTGTGCTTCAAATTCTGGTATACAATAACATGTTCTAGATCATAAACATATTTTCACATCATTGACACATGGATGATGTCATGAACATTAGATAATTGGGGTGGAATGCTAGTTGATACGTCATTTCCCCAACTCTCCTTAATATCTCAAATGGTCCAATATATCTTGGACTAAGTTTTCCTTTAATCCAAATCTCTTGATTCCTCTCGTGGTGACACTTTGAGAAAAACATGATCACCTTGTTGAATTTCAGCTCTCTTCTTCGTCGATCAGCATAACTTTTTGTCGGTCTTAGGCAGCTTTCATTCGATCTTGTACTAACTTTATAATTTCTATAGTTTCTTGTATCATCTCAGGTTCAAGAATGTGTGATTCATTCAATTTAATCCAACATAACGGTGATCAGCACTGTCGGCCATATAAAGGTTCAAATGGTGCCATTTGAATTGTAGACTGATAGCTGTTGTTATAAGCAAATTCCATGATTGCTAACTGGTTACTCCAGTCATTTCCAAATTCTAAAACACAGGCACGACACATATCCTCAATAATTTGATTTACCCGTTCCGTTTGTCCATCGATTGAGGATGAAATGCCGTACTAAACTTCAGTTTAATTCCCATTGCATCCTGTAATTCTCTCTAAAAGTGTGAAGTGAATCTTGCATCTCTGTCGGAAATGATATCTTTGGAATTCCATGCAGTCGAACAATTTCCTTTAAGTACAAAGTTGCTAATACATTGACAGACCATTTTGTCTTGATAGCCAAGAAATGAGCTGACTTTGTGAGTCGATCAACTATTACCCATATCGCATCATATCTATACGTGTTCTGGGTAATGCCACAATAAAGTCGATACCGACACTGTCCCATTTCCATTTTGGTATCTCAAGGGGTTTTAGTTGCCCTGTGGGTTTTTGGTGTTCAGCCTTGATTTTCTGACATGTTAAACATCTAGTAATAAAATCTACAATGTCTTTCTTCATGTACACCACCAGAAATTTTTCTTTAAATCTTGGTACATTTTGACAGCTCTCAGGATGATGGTATAATGTGCCCGATGAGCTTCCTTAATATTTGTTTCTTGATCTCTGAATTATCCGGTATGCACAATCTGTTTCGGAACGACATTTCGATGAGCATCTTCATTAAAATCAGGTCTGGAATTCAGTTTTTCTCTAATTTCTATCAATGTGGGGTCATTGTCTTGTGGTTCTCCAATTTGCCTTAATAGATCAAATTGTACTGACAGGTTATCAATCATAACCTTATCTTCTTGTGGTTTAGCTTTCAAACTCAATGTAGAAAATTCTTCCAGCAGTTTCCATTCTTTGACTTGCAGATGAAATATTTTAGCCATGGGATTCCTACTAGAGCATCAGTTACAATATTGCCTTTTCCAGGATGGTACTCAATCTTAAAATCATAATCTTTGATATATTTCATCCATCTTCTTTGTCTCATGTTCAATTCCTTCTGTGAAAATAGATATTTCAAACTTTTATGATCGGAGTACACTATGAATTGAGTATCATATAGGTAATGTGTCCAAAGCTTTAGAGCAAAAATTACCGTTGCTAACTCCAAATCATGTATTGGGTGATTTTTCTCATGATTCTTTAATTGTCTAGATGCATAAGCAATAACTTTTCCTTCTTGCATCAATACCCATCCTAACCCGATATTCGATGCATCAGTGTAAACTTCAAATGTTTTTCCTTCTACTGGCAAGGCTAAAACTGGTGCGGATGATAAACATTCCTTCAATCTTTGAAATGCATATTCACAATTCTCATTCCATTCAAATGTAGTTCCCTTTCGGGTCAATTGTGTAAGAGGTGAAGCAATTCTGGAGAAATCTTTGATAAACTGCTGGTAATAACTAGCCATACCCAGAAAACTCCTAATTTCAATAATGTTCTTAGGTTGTTCCCACCTCTGAATAGCTTCAACTTTAGAGGAGTCCACTGACAATCTCTCTCTAGAAATGACATGTCCTAAGAACGTTACTTGTTCCAACCAGAATTCACATTTACTAAACTTTGCATATAACTTATGATCTCGTAGTAATTGTAAAGTAACCTATAAATGTGCTTCATGTTCTTCCATACTCTTAGAATAAATTAATATGTCATCTATGAATACAACCACAAACTGATCCAAATGACCTAAATACATCATTCATCAATCGCATGAAAGCAGCAGGTGCATTGGTTAATCCAAACGGCATCACTACAAATTCGTAATGCCCATATCTACTTCAAAAAGTTGTCTTGAGAAATACTGGGCTCCAGACAATTGATCAAATAGATCATCAATTCTAGGAAGTGGGTATTTATTTTTTTATTGTTAATTGGTTCAATTATCTATAGTCTATGCATAGTCACATAGTCTCATCCTTCTCCTAACAAACAATACTGGAGCACCCCAGAGGAGATGTATTGGGTCTAATGAATCCTTTCTCCATTAGTTCCATCAATTGCCTTTTTATTTTTTATTTTTATTGAAAGAATGTGTAGCAGGATCAGCGGTCGGTCGAGTGTACTCCACCCCAGTAGAGTGAAATGAACCCACTCCCCCAAGCGATTAACCTGCTACACAAAAAAAATATAGATATAAAAGAGAAGGTACAAATGCTGTGGGGCATACCCCTGAGAGGACCAAACATCAAGAATGCCTAAAATTCCCAAGACCCATCCGATCCCCAATATAAGCAGGAAAGCAGGGACAGGGGAGCTGCCTAGCCGAGGAAAAGACCTCATTACAATGCACAGAACAAGCAAAATTGGCTAAAGCATCCGCCACTTGGTTTCCCTCCTTAAAGACATGAGTAACTCGAACACCATGGAGTTGAACAAACTTAAGAATAGCCCTCAACCATCTGTAGCAGTCCCAAGCTGGAGCAACGCCAGAATGAAGGGAGGTAACCAAAGTTAAAGAATCCGAACAAATATCAGTGACCGTGAGACCCTTCTCAACAGCCAATATCACGCCATCATGCATAGCAGAAACCTCAGCAGCTAGGCTAGAACCAACCCCATAATAATGAGAAAAAGCCAGAAAGATAGCCCCATATGAATTCCTGAAGATACCTCCACCCCCACAAGGGCCAGGGTTACCTTAGCTAGTACCATCAACATTGAGCATAAGACCTTGAACAGGTGGAATCCATCTCACAAATTTGGTCATCTTGAGAGGAGTAGTAACATGAAAGCCAAGCTCCAGGATGGCATCCATTAACTGGGGTGTGGAACACTTTTTGAAAGCCATCCTGCTAATGGCAGTGGCAACTAAATCTTGAATGTTGTGGCGCATAGAGTTAGAAGAGATATTGACTTGTTCGAACTTCATTTTGCACCTAGTTTTCCAGAGTTCCCAAACAATAAGCATGGAGTAGTAGATAGTAACAAAACCATGAGGGTTAGAAGGTTGCAAGACTTCAGGATATCCCAAAGACGGAGAGAAATATTATCTGAATACCATGGCCAGCAACAAGAAGGGGGGGAAAACCATTGCCAAAGGGGTTTGGCTAAATCACTCTTAACAAAAAGATGATTCAAGTCCTCAACTTGAGGGCTCCAGCAACAGCAACAGCGGGAAGGTAATGGAATAACCACACTCACAATACAAGCATCCGCCGGGACAGCTCTATGAAGCAATTGCCAACAGAACATGGAAGCGTGCCTGCTGAAATGATGATGCCAAATATGGAGAAGAGGCGTGCGCATAACTCCATGACTACAAATCAGATCATAGGTGCTTTTGATAGAGAAAACACCATTTTTAGAAGGTGCCCAAACACAAATATCTGCATTAGAAGAGAGCTTCAGCTGATCCAGATTAACATCAATTAGCGAACGTATGTGATGGCTGTTGTCAAGAAGGACCTCCTGAACAGTGGGAGAAGGAGCTAAAAAGGAGTAGATAAAATATGCCGAAGAGGTTTCTGACCAATCCAAACATCATCCAAGAAACTAATACTAGCACCATTACCCAAGATCCATCTAGAGTTTTGTTTGACAATGTCATGAGCAGCAGAGAAAAGTTTCTTGGATACACCATGCGGGTGCCTAATAAGCTGGCCACCATGAAAGAATTTGTTCCTGGCATAGGTAACCCACAAAGAAGACCCATGATAAATATTCCAAATGAGCTTGATCACCATCGAAGTCTGAACATGCCAAAGGCTACGAACACTAAGACCACCTTCCAAAATAGGCTTGTGAATGTTGGCCCAAGAGACTCAATGCCTGTGGTTCTCACTAGGAGAACCAGCCCAAAAGAAAGCAGCACAAAGGCGCTCAATAAAATTGATAACAGTCTTTGGAATGGAAGATGCAGTGGCTAGATACACCGGCATAGAATTAAGAACCGAATTAACAAGAGTCATTCTACCCACTTTAGACAGGAATCTAGACTTCCAGTTGCTAACACGAGTAGAGATTTTATCCATCAAAGACTTGTAATCAGCCACCAAGTTTCTACCTTGCTTAATAGGCACACCCAGATAATGCATAGACCTTTTTTTATGCTGGAAACCAGTCAGCCGATGAATTTTAGATGCCACATGGAGAGGAGCAGAATTAGAAATAAGAAAGTTGATTTTTCCATGGTTAACCCGTTGCCCAGAAGATTGCTCATACGTCTTGATGAAATACATGAAATTCCGAATATTAGTAGCCTGACCATTGAGGAAAATGAGAGTGTCATCAGCATATAAAAGGTGAGAGATTTGCAAACAATTCCTGGGACCCGAGTAAGGTTGAATAACACGGTTTTCCAACAACATGCGAAGGCCCCTACTCAAAGTTTCCTCCATAATGATAAAGAGAGCCGGAGCAAGAGGATCACCCTGACGAAGACCTCTGGAAGACTTAAAGAAGTCAGCAAGAGAGCCATTAAAAAGAACTGAAAACCAACAATTAGAGATAAGTATGGCCACATAAGAAGTGAATCTAGAGGAGAAGCCAAACTTACGAAATACCGCCAAGAGGAAATCCAATTCACCCGGTCATAAGCTTTCATCATATCAAGTTTAAAGATAACATTATGACCACGAACTTTCCTGCCAAGGTCGGAAACCAATTGTATTGCCAGGAACACATTGTCCATGATGTTCCTACCTTTAACAAAAGCACCCTGCTCTAAAGATATAATAGAAGGCAGAATAGTAGTAAGTCTATTGCAAATGATAGAAGACAGAATTTTATAACAAAAATTGCAAAGGCTGATGGGGCGGTAATGACTGTAGCTACTAGGATTATCCACTTTGGGAATAAGAGCAATAATGGAAGAAGAGACCCCTTTCGGAAGAGGATAACCAGAAAAGAAGCCACAAATAGCATCAACGACATCTCTGCCAATAATATCCCAACATGAAGTGTAGAAATTCCCACAGAAACCATCAGGACCTGTGGCGCTATTACCATTCATATTCCAGACGATAAGTTTAACCTCTTCAGCGGAAGGCATAGAAGTAAGCATCCGGTTATCCTCCTCAGAAATAAGATGAGGGATGGAGAGAAGCAAATTATTATCAACAGTATGATCCTCAGAAGTCAGCAGATTATGAAAGAAACGCTCAGCCTCCACCTTAAGCAGCTCTTGGTCATCGCACCAAATGTTATTAATCTTCATCCTATGAATAAAGTTCCTGCTTTGTCGACCCTGAACAGCAACATGGTAAAAAGCAATATTGCGATCTCCCTCTTCCAACCATTGGATTCTAGACTTCTGACACCAAAAAATCTCCTGGCAGTGAAGGATTTGCCTAAGCTTTGCATTAGCCTCATTGAGATCAGTGCGGTGCCCCACAGTGGGAGAAGAATCAAATGTCTGTTGTTTTATAATAATTTGTTCCTCGGCTCTCTTGATATTATCATCAATATGGCCAAACGTGTTTTTATTCCAAAGTTTAAGGGAGATCTTGACAGCGTTGAGCTTAGCCTGAAGTTTGTAGAAAGGTTAGGAAACAACCTGTCCTCACCTGTGCAAGCTTGAGAAACACAATTCAAGAAAGTATCAGGAGTCGACCACATATTCTGAAAGATGAACCGCGAAGGCTGGGAGTAGGTATTATGAAAGCTAATGAGAAGAGGAGCATGATCAGAGGGACCACGGAAAATATGCTAGACACTGAATCCTGGATAGTTCGCATGACACAAATTATTAATTAGAACTATGTTCAGTCTAGCCTTAATAGCATGATGGCCGACCCGTTTGTTAGACAAAGTGTAAGGACAACCTTTAAACCCAGCATCAAGTAAACCAGAAGCCAAAATGAAGGCATTAAACTCAAGAGTAGAGATAGAGTTATGCATGAGCCCACCCTTCTTCTCAGCAGAGTGAACAATGGCATTAAAATCACCCCCAACCACCCATGGAACATCCACAGTATCAGCCAAAAGAAGAAGGTCTTCAAATAGGCTTCTTCTGTCATGGAAATCGCAGCTAGCATAGATGGAGGAGACAAACATCAGAGGAGAATCACCTTGCAAAATCATGCCTGACACATGCTGGGAAGAATAAGTAAATAATTTAAAAGAAAAAGGCTAATTAATGAAAATCCAAATCTTGGACATCTTCTGAATATCTTCAACAAAATAATCCATATGCAAATAAGTGCAAAGGCGGGAGGCCTTGCTAATATTCATCTTAGGTTCAAAACAGCAATAAACTGTAGCTTGTGCTCTTCACCATGAGTTTGAGGGCTCTTTTGGAGGCCAGGTTAGAGAGGCCCCGAATATTCCAGAATAACATGGGAGACATCATGAGGAACCATACCCACTTCGAACCACAGCTGCTTTAGCCTTAGATCTGGTAAAGATACCGTCATTGAAAAGAATGCTACCATCTTTGGAAACATCCACATGAGGCATTAAAACATTATCAACAGTTGCCCTTTGCGAGAATAAAGATTTTGACATTTCCATGCAAGGTAATGATGCAGCTGGGTTGCCATCGGAAGATCCAGAATTAGGCAAGAGAGCCCCCTCGCCGTTCACTACTCCGGCGACCAGACTACCAAGAACCGGCGAGATAGAAACATCAGAGTCTCCATTACCGCCCATGCATGGTTCCTGGCCCTGGATAGGAGAACCGTTGGAAACCCCATTACCGCCCATGCATGGTTCCTGGCCTGGATAGGAGAGGCGCCATGCACACGTAAAGTAACATCTTGTTCCACTAAGATAGACTACATATGCTTGGAACTAACATTGAAAGAAGTTGAACTTGGCTTAGATAGGTCAGGGAGCTGGTTAACAATAACCTCCTCTCCATTGTCCTGGGGCCCTAAAACATGAGCATTATCTTCATCTATAGGACTGACTTGCTTAGAAGCATTATTCTCTTGCGCATCCACCACCGGATCTAGGAAACCTTCCCACAGGCGCACAAAAGCATTGCTAACTGGAACCTCTGAAGCTGTTGCCAGATACTTGGATTTCCTCCCATGAATTGGCCTCATTCATTGACAGTTAGAGCAGGAGCAGAAGCAGGTGCACCATGAACATCAGGCTTCTTAAGCAAATTGCTCTTGTGTTTCTTAAGACAAGTCTCTTCACTGTGACCAATACGATTACAGAACTTACATAGAGATGGCACTCTATGATAATTAACCTTCTGCCAGAATCCTTGGTCAGCATAACCAATCCATATCTTCTTTTGGAGGGGAGCAGCGATATCCAAATCAATACACACTAACGCCTCAGCAGTTTGTGTCCAAGCCAAAGTGGCTTCATGGATACAAGGAACCTGACCCAACTTATTCGCAATGGAACGTAAGTAGTCTTCATTGTACAAGCTCACTGGAAGACCAAGAAAACTGACCCAGATAGGCATCATATAAGGATCCTTGTCGAAATCAAAGGAGGCTGACCAGGGAAAGAAACGAAATAAGTAACCCTTAATATAAAGGCTCTTGCGAAGAAGAACTAATAGGAAATACTCATCAGACTCAAAGTGGAGCAGAAGATGGCGATGAATGAGGGAGCTAACAATAAAATCCAACTTGAGGCCAAGTCGAAAGGTTAGGCACGATTTAATATCTAGGATAGAAGGCCTACCGTAAGAACACTTCACAATAATATCCCTTTTTAGAGCTTCTTTGGACTTGGAGATTTCATCATGAGAGAAGAAAACAGTAGGTGCACCTGCATTAGTGAACGCAAGAGGTTTAACCTGCAAGGTTACCTTCGTAGGACGCAAGGACGCTGAGAGAGCTTGTGCAAAAGAGAGCTTCTTCTACCCCATCCCAGAGCCATCAACAACCGGCTGCACAGACTCCATGATCAGATCGCCAGAACCACCTCAAACACAGGCCGACCACCACCGCCGGAACGGCGGTGGAGGTAACCAGGACACCACCAGAACGACCCAAATCCTCAGAGCATCTCTCTAGAAACTAGAGAGAGAAATACCACTCAATTACCTTTTTAATTCTTTCAATTCTTCCAGTGACATTCGATAAGGTGTTCTTGAAATTGGTGTGGCTCCTGGAACCAATTCAATGGAAACTTTTACTTCTCTACTAGGTGGTAATCCAGGTAATTCCTCATAAAATACATCGAAAAAATCTTTTACTACCGGGATATCCTTCAATCCTGTAGTATTCTGATTTATTAATGTCACAGAAGCCAAATATCCTTGACATCCTTTTTGTACCAACTTGCATGCTTTAACTGTAGAGATTATGGGTATACTTCTTACACGGGGTTTATCAAAAGTCATGGAGGCTTAATTGACAATCTAAATTTACATGGTGTTAGATAGCCAATCTACCCCAAGGATTACATCATAATCCCACATCTCAAAGCATATCAAATCACCCAGAAAATTATGTTCTTTAACTATAATTTGACTGGCACAGTAATATTCCTTAAGTTTCTTACCCTCACTTAGAGGAGTAGCTACTTCTAGTTGTACAGGTAATGGAACTTATTGTATTCCCAAGGACCTAGCAAATTCTTGACTAATAAAGGAATGTGTAGCTCCTGAATCAAATAAAACATATGCAGGTTTAGAGTTTACTAAAAGTGTACCTTCAATAAGTCCGCCCTCTTGCGGAGATTCAGATTCCACTTCCTGAATAACTTGTAGACGTCCTTGTTTGGCTCAGGGATTGTGGGTTGTTGGTGCATTCTTCATCATAGGACATTCACGAATCCGATGTTGATTACTTCCACATCGGAGGCAAGCACCCAACCTACGCCAACAATTCTCAGTCTTGTGTCCACTGAGATGGCAATGTTGACAAATGTCCTTATTTCCACCTGGAGCTTTTCCTACTTTCTTGGTGGACTGCTGTAATTTCGGGGCATTTTGTAACGACCCACTTCCACCCGGTACGGTTATACCAACCCACATCGGATGAGAGTAAATCACTACAGGGGAGAAAACCCCAACGATATTCATATGGATTGAGATATACATAAATAGAATGAAATGTTACAGCGGAAATTAAACAACTCTTATTCCATCAACATTTTAATCCACATACCACAGTCTATATAGTCCATGAAAGAAATAACATAAACCATAACATCCACATAGCCAGTTTCCAGTTTCCAGTTTCCAAGTACAGTAATACCCAAGTTCAAATTACAATTTTCATCACCTACTAGCAAATGAAATACCAGCCTTCAATCTAATCTTCATGTTCCTCGTCGGGTCTTGCCACGTTCTCAACTTCTAAGTCTCCTGAAATGTTTAGCAATGGTGAGTCTACACAATAGACTCAGCAAGCAACTTAAAATCACAAACCATACACTTATCACACATGCATTCTAACAATTTAACATTTTACTAACTTACTAGAATTTAACATTTAATCTCCTATATGTTTATGCTTAACATAAGAATCAAACATGGAATCCTTTAAACAAATTATACTAATACATGTAAAATAATAATTTCTAAACATGGGTACTTATAACATGGAGATCATTTGTATACTTACATGCTTTCATTCATGATTTTATATAATACAAACACATGACTTCTTTTCAATTTATAACATGATACTAACACATGCTTATTCAGTAAATACTATCTCATGAACGAATTCACAAAATCCTACCCATGGTACTAAATGTAATATCATATTCATCATTTAACATGGATCATGTTAACACATGCATTTACCTTTTTCATGACATGTAACATATGGATACCACTTATGAAACAAAGTATTTAAACAAAATCATGTAGCAATGTTATGAAGTATATAAACAATTCAAGTAATTCTTAACCTACATTATGCAACATTCAATTAGTCATCAAGTAGTAAGTGATCATTTAAACATGTAATAAATATTACATATAACAAATGACATGTAGTCATATGGCATGTCATCGTTGGGTGGATAGACAGACAGTAGCATGTAGTCATATAGCATGTAGTCATTTATCATATAGCATGTAGTCATGTAGTATATAGTCATGTAGTCATTCATCATTTAGTTGCCAAGACATAGCCCTCACTATTATAGAGATCATATAGCATATAGACATTCACTTATCACCTAGGCAATGCAGTGATGAAGTCATGGTTATTGCACAAAACCGGGGAAAGCCCTTCACACCTTAACCAGTAGAACTTGTCTACCTCAAGGATTTCAATCCGTTGCCCATGGATTCAATAGGTCATTTCATATAGTTGAACCATTACCATAGGGGCATCCATGGTGTAGTTCCCTGTAGGAAACCTCTATAGTCGCAATGTCTTATTGGCCAATAATATCAGAAATGCAATAACATATATATTAATGCAATTATGGAACTATCACATGAAACTAACATTTTCATATAACTAAATCATGCTCTTTTTGTACATTCATGCATAATTTATTAAGATGACAATACCATTATCACCCATCATATTTTCTCAGTTCTGAAATTAAATTCTACTATGAAACAGCAACCTATCATGGGTCTACTTTTATCCAAATTCAACATGCATATACATTATCATGTCTATTGATTTTTATATGCATTTATCATTCAGAAAATCATAGAAGTATGTATAGTGTTCAGAATAATATAAACTTTTAACCACAAGATGGATATAACATAAGGAACATATATATAATTTTTCAAAATTTTAGAAGTAGTAAAACTATTGTTAATATTAAACATAGAGTTTAGGCAATTTACAAGATATTTCAATTTGAACATGGTAAACAGTGAACCATCCATCCTAACAGATATAAAACATGCACACAGTGGTTCTAACTTCATTAAAATATCTGAAACAATACCCTTCAACATGTATAATTATTCCGTATTTAAATTTATCATATCATGGTGTTCAAGAATTCAGAAATTAATAGCACTCTGCACAGTACTTAGAATCCTACCAAATTTTAACTACAGGTCACATACAATACAGGGAACATATCTGAAAATTTTCACAATTTTTTGGAGTAAAACACTATTTTAATAATTAACACAGATTACATAGAATTAATAAGATAAATCATTTAACCATGGTTTACAGTGATAAGTCAGTTCTAGCAGGTCTAAAACATGAGAACAGTCATTCCAAGATCACTAAAATTTCCTTAATTTGTAACATGCAGCAAAACCATTTAATCAGAATTTACCACAATCAAAACATAATTATTCTCAATTAACAGAAATCCTTCTAATTATTATCATGTTCAGAAATTTGGTAGATCCTCATGATATGACCTAAATATCATATTTGACAAATCCTGATTTTCACAACATGTACAGACCACCGAACAAGCAAAATCACATTACAAAGATTAACCAGTATTTCTGCAAAAACAGGTGAACTTGACGGCATGGTCCTAGCCGTTAGAAGAAGTTAACGGCAGGGTCTCTCGCTGTCGACACAAGAACTAGACAGCAACAAGTTGGCCGTCTACTTCCTGTCTGCACACAGTGCAGAGCTAACACAGAAACAGGTGAATTTAGGGGTCCAGGACACGATTTAAAAATCCGTAAAAATGTGCAAACCCTAGAGGACAAGTCTATGGATTGAAACCTTAAGCTACTTGCCTGGGAAATAAATCTAAAAGGATGTAGATTTGCCGGTGAAGCCCTTCTCGGCCAAGCCAAGAAGAGGTCTAAAACTGCTTGAATCCGGTCTTTCCTGTTGATGTAGCTTGCTCCTCGGAGTTGGGGATGATTCTCCTATGTATGGGTTATCGTCCAGTCGGGCAGGTTGCCAGAAGGTCCTTCCTGTGACGGCCCTCGTTACACCGGTACGGTCATACCGACCCACGTCGATATAGCGAGTGCTGCCACAGTGGGACATTTACCCAAACGATACAAACAGCTGAGATACACGCGAATATACAACAGAGTAGCGGAAGTAAAAGACCAATGTCTTCATTCATTCATCATCCACATTAAACATACATGCAGTTCGCAATTAACATAAAAGAACTAAAAATCCACATGATTTAAATTGCTGGAATTAAATACAAATGTCCACAGTTATACATCCTTTTCATGATACTTCTAGTACAATGTTCCAATTTACATACTATGAAATACACAATCTCAAAGAACCACCAACAACTAGCTAGTCTCCGCGCTCGGAGTCCGTCTCCACCGTCTCCTCAAGCGGTGTCGTGTCACCAACTATACATGTACGTCGAAGCAAGGAGTGAGTCCAATGACTCAGCAAGCAACACTACTCATGATATACACTTATAAGTCCTAGTGGTTTCTACATGCACATTACAATTAGCCACACATAGCATGTTAGTCAATTCAAGTTTTCAACCTATCATGAAAGTTCTACAATTTTATACATAACTCATGCTTTCAGATTTCTAAAATAAAATTCACCTATCACATGTCTCTATTCAATTTACTCATGAAACTTTAATCTTTAAAGAATCAAAACATGAGAGCTATCAACATGAACTTTTACATACATGGAGGGGAAACACAACTAGCATGGATTTTACACATTTTTAAACACATACATGAACCTTTTCACATGCTTTAGGTTGCTGATTTCATATGGTTTCATGGCTGAAAACCTATGCATGAAAGCTACAATAATGCATAAAACATGTCATGTGATCAAACAATCATGCTATCTTTTGCCCGTTTTCACCAACTATCCCTAACATGGGTTCTAAACATCTTTGCACATAATACATGATGATGGCAACATAAATTCACTGATTTCACATGATTTCAGATTTGTCTCATATGGTTTTCAATACACATTTTCACATCTTTAGTTTCACATTTTCTTTACACAAGTTCCATCTTTCACATGGTTCACTTTACACATACACATTACACATTTCACATTACACATTTTGGTGCCATGACACATAGTCCAAACCACCAAAGAAGGACATATACACATCACATTACACATAGACGCCATCTAGGCATTCCAATGGCGACTCTTGGACTGCGCAGACCGGAAGAACAAGTCTCCACCCTAACCAGTGGTACTTGTCCACCTCCAGGATTCCCCCTAATGCCCTTAGGGTCACTTAACACAATGAACTTTCTCAGGGGGACTTTTCCCTGATACAGCTCCACTGCCCTCGACGGAAGCAGTGTCACATTGGCACAGTTACACCTTTACACATTTACCGTTTTACACTTGTTTTTACACATAACACTTCATCTCATTCACTTCTCACTCACATGAATACCTCTGTTTTTCCTAAATGGTACTACAGAATTCAAGGTTAACACACAGTAAACACACTAATCATGCTGGGTTTAAACAAAATCTAATCACATTACGATCATATGCACGAATTATCACATTTCACAAGAAAAACATAACTTTTTATTACTGATCCAATGACCTGAAATTTTAACCACATTCTGTTTTCGGGTTCAAGATGATACCTCAATTTTTCAGATTTTTCTGAGCTTCATGGAATTTACAGTAAATAAAACACCTAATTAGCATGCCATTCACAATTTAATTAACATGGGGTTTAACACCTCTTGTAACTTGCCACTTACTGTTTTAAACATAAGTTACTAACATATGCATGAATTTAGAATACACAACATTACCCTAATTCATACATCTATGGATTGGTCACTACAAACATTCTTGCATGCTTTCATTTTATTCTACCGAATCGGATTTATTAGCAAGTACACTAGCATGGATAATTTACCAAATTTGCAAAAACACATATACTGACCCACTGATTTTCATGATCAGACCAAAACCAAGGCCTTCATACAATTCTAATAATGAAAAACTAAATTTGCAAGAATCAACAATCCATGTTCACAAGTTTAAGGAATTCCATTTCCACATTCACCATCACACCACACCATTCATTCACACACCACAATTTACAAAATACATAGAGTATAAGGTTTACCATATATCCTCATCACGGAAATCATATCGAAATTAAAGTAGAAGAAGGGCAGAACAGTTCACTGTTCTGCCTGAGGAACTAGGCGGCGGTCTCTGGCCGCTGACTCAGGGTCAGCGGCATGGTCGATGGACGCCAAGCATGATCTGGGCGTCCAGGGACCTTGCCGTCGAACCAGGTCTGTGCAGAAACACAGACCCGAGCTCTGAATCTTGGGTGAATTGGAGGATCTAGGACTCGAGGAAAATTCCATAAAAATCATAGAAACAACCTAGACTCATAAGGGAACATCAGGGATAGGTCACTTGCCTTTCAAAAATTCCTCCAGGGATTAGGGCTCGGTGAAGACCTCCTTGGGCAGTCCCAAGAAAGTTGCAGAACTCCCTCCAAGGTCACCTTCCTCCGGGTCTTGGACGAGCTCCACAGCAAGGGGACGATGGGGAAGCCTTCTCCTTTGCTCCAGCTTCCTCTTGTCGCAGTAGATCTTCAGATCAAGCTCTAAGAGGGGGATTTGAGGGTGGTAAGATGGTTTTCTCACAGCTTTTCTCTCTAGGGTTTTTCTCCTCTTACAAGGGTGAAGGGAAGAGTGGGAGAGGCCACTCGGGTCAGGATTTAGGGGAGTCTCTCTCCCACCACTAGGGTGATAGGACACCCTCAGAGCCGTTGGGGGACATCCCCCCAATGGTGGCCATACCTTGTTTCAGAAGCTTGCAGCTCTGCTGCGCATGCAGGTCAGAGAAGTTGGCGTCCATATCGCTGGACGCCGGGATGAGTGTGGCGTCCATATCTGGACGCTGACACTTTCTAAACGGCCTATGGTGACGCCAAGGTGGCCTTCGGCCAGAACTTTAATCATGCAGAAAACCATGCATATCATGCATATATACATGCAATATACCTTAGTATTGTATCCATACTATCTCATGCAATAATACATTATTTATACTTAATATAAACACACGCACACGTAATTATACTAATTAATGCGTACGTAGTTATGTACATACATACACAAGCACAATATACACACATAAATACAAATAATACGACGAAATTCGAGGGTCTTACACTTCCAGTCACCAGATCTACCTCTTCCAAGATCAAGGTTCGCACACAGAAAACCCTAGCTCTCCCCAAAGACCAAAAGACTTCCCTCAGCCGAAATAGGGAGATTTTTATAAGCCACGGGGTCGGGGTACACTTAAGGGTAGGTCACCTACCGTTTTACATGGCTTTCCTAAACTGAAACTGAACCAAATGCGAGTGTTACCAAATCTGAAACTGTCACACAGTTGGGAACTTGGCGTCTACATCTGGTGTCGCTAACATATAGGTAGACGTCCATCGATCTGGATGCTAACCAATTAGGGCATGCAGTCAGCGGCACAGAATGCTACCGCCAACTGTGCATCTCAGCCAGAAAACAACTATTCAATAAAATAAATGTATTAACACATCATAAACAATTTAATGGACACGAAAATAAGTAGATATTACATACACAAAGTTAAACATATATTTATATATCTATACAACATAATTACATACCACATGCATAGATTTAAATGTATATACTATGTACTTCAACAATTGGTAATGCATGCACATTTAAATATATATAAATGTACAAAATAAACTCATATATATCCATAAGATATTTAGCAATAACTACATATTATATGCACAACATCTCTTAAATTCAATATACATAGGATTTAAATAAATTCTATGATGCATAAATTAGCTAAGCACTCATCCACAAAAATAATATATATATACATACATATACACATGAGTAATTAAATAATTATAATATGCACAAATTTAATACACCATATAAGCAAGAACAAGTAACATCACATATAGAATATAAAATGAACAAAATTCGGGGGCCTCACACATTTCCTGTCTCAAACTTCCTTTTACGGTCAGAAAAACTTTCATCGAACTTTCCTCTAATCTTTTCCACTGTTTCATTGACAGCTTCTAAAGCCAAGGCTCTTTTAACTATTTCAGAATATGTGGTAATTAAATGAGGCATTAACTGAGTAATGAAGTTTGGTCATAGACCGTTCATAAATCTTTTTGCTTTCAATTTTTTTATAGCTACCAGATGAGGAGCATAGTAGACAGTCGAGCAAACTGCGCTTCATATTCCGACACGATCATTCTGAGTTGCTTTAGATTAGCAAACTCATTAGCCTTCCTTTCTTGAACCACCTCAGAAAAATACTGATCATTGAACAACTCCCAAATTCCTCCCACCTACCTGATTTGGATCCTCTATAGTAGATTCTCAGTTTCCCACCACGCTTAGGCATCACGGTCCAACTGGAATGTTGCTAGATATATCTTATCCTCTTCTGCACATCGAATCACCTTAAAAATTCTTTCAATGTCCTTTAACCAATTTTTTGCCTCATCCAGATCCGTGCTACCTGCAAACCTTGGAGGATCTAGACTTTAGAAATCCTTAAACAGATTTGTTCCATTATGAGTGTTGTTCTTAGCCACTGTCCTCATTACTCGGGTCAGATCATGCATTGAGCTTCCATCTTCTTCCAATTTGCATCGCCTCCCTCCATAATTAATTAAGATAATATCTGAGACATCCAACAATTCATACATTAATATCATCCCCACGCCAATACACACACTCATCACACACAAATTTTCAGTCATCACATAACATACAAACTTTTAATTAACAAGCCAAAAATATTACATCACCATCATTCTTATCCTAATAAGACGAAAATATTTACTCACCTTAGTAAGTCGAAAATACTTACAACATTATCACCACCCTTAACCTCTCATTACACATATACATGGAGAGTTATATATACAACCCACTACTAACAAAAGAGAGGTTAACAAAAGTAAGTTTCTAATTTCTTAGCTTGCTTCAAGTTTGTGTGGCAGATTCCATGGACGGCTGCTGCTCACCCTCAGGCCCATGGTACAGCTCTCTTGCTGCTTCAGACAGTACCTCCCAATACCCTTCAACCTGATGAAGCAGCATATCTTGTCCTAACTTCAGACTATCCAGATTGCACATTATTTGGGTCATAGTCTCCAAGGAAGCATGGGGATTTCCCGCCAGAACAGCACCAGCAGTTAGCTTCAACACTTCTTCCTTTATTTGCACATGTGCTCCCTTTAAGCCTGAGCATATAACTCCACATACTATCGGAGTAATTCCATTGCAAACACTAGCCGTTCCTGAGCATTCATATCCATTCTAGAGCAAACAACAAATTAAGTATATACACATACACAAAATCACTGTTACCTTTATAATTAATCTCAGATTTCTACCCCAACTCACTGGGCATTCCCTAGGCTTACGGAACCTAAGGCTCTGATACCAAATTATTTGTCACGTCCGAATAAATGTCTATTTATCAAAAATGACAAAAAAAAATAGACTTAAGAAATAGAACTATATTTTTATTCATCTGTCCTCATTACTGCGGAAGCTTAAATTACACAGTACTCCTCGTAACAATCCATAAGAAGAGTAAGAAAAAAATAATAATAACATTTCCACTCTTCTAATTTCAACACTAGAAAGGTAATCTAAGGAACTCCATCAACTGGTGACCCGCTCAGCACACCCCCCTTAAGAGCTAGGCTCATCATGATCACCTAAAAAAGTAAGATTTAATGAGCTAACGAGCCCAGTAGGATTCACACATTCTAATCAACAGCAGTAAGATAACTAAAGAGATGAGCAGGAAGCTTAATTGGTAGCAATGTCAAATATCAAAGGGGTTGTGTAATTATGTCAACCAGATATCAGTTATAGAACAAGAGTACTGAATCAAACTTGCATAGATAAGAATTCTGGATATATTCACATTCTAGCTCATGATCAACACATGATATAATATGATGATGACCAATCAAGCAAGTGTGATGCAATGCCAAACATTCAAGAGATCCATTACGTTCCACAGGGCCATTAAACGAATTCGGGTGCTCCTCTGTGACTGGATCAGCCCCATTGCACAGGCAAATATCTCAATGAGTCCACAGACCAAAAAATTGTCATCAAAATTCATTTCTGTAAAATATTCAAGTGTGGTACACAAGTACTCAAGATCTCATAGTAGCAAAGGTTGGAAGTCAATGCCAATGACTTCAGAAGATTGTAGCTATGTCGGAATCAAGTATACTTGGGGGTGTTCAAGAACATTCCAAAGTTGGATGTTGATGAAAACTGAATGGTCTTCTCAGTAAAAGTAGTTGAAATTCAAGAAAATGAGGAAAGCAACTTGTCGGGTTAATACCAAAGTGTGTCACCTTGGTGGACATGAACAAATCAGGCTAAACACTACAGACAGGTGTATGTCGACAGCCAGAGAGTGGTTGTCGACAACCACTATCCATCCAGAACCAAATTTTGGAATCTGGTCACTGTCTGTTGACAGGCCAAGGGTGGCTGTCGACAGATGAAGGCCAGCTGTCGACAGATGAGGTCTGTTTGTCGACATCTACTGGTGTTCTGCATTTCTGGGTTCTAGAAGCTTGAGGCATGTCGACAGAAGGGTTCTAACTGTCGACAGTCGCAGGTTAAACTTCCAGAAATGGTTTTACAACATCTCAGAAGACTCTTCTAAGTGTTCCTATGATTCCAAACATTGTTAACAACATCTATAGGGTCGAATTTACATTTCTAAACACCACTTACATGAAGGAAAGAATAGAACAATAAGAGTACAATCTGTACACATGGAATGGGTATGAAAACTCATGAAAGGATGATTACTCTATATACAACACTTCTAAGAAATTTTCCTAGCTTCTAGTAGGACGTTCCACAAACATGCTTGATATAACATGAGTATAAGCCAAAGCTTGATTGTAATGAATAAGAGAAGCATTTCTAAGGGTGTTACAGAACCAAAGTCAAATGTGAACGTGGTAAACATTTGAACATGAAGTTCTTAACAAGAGAAGGAGACAAGAAGGAGAGAATCATACAGACTTAGGAAGGGGGAAGGTCCTTCTCCTATTCCCAACGAAGAAACCAGCAATAGGAAGAAGAAAAAGTCTTGTGGAAGTGGTAGCCACGGGGGGTGCAGCAGATGGAGTAGCAGCAAAGCAGCATTAGAAGAAGAAGCAGCAGCAGCAGCTATGGCAAAGCAGCACAGCAGCTCCAGAGGCAATGGCAGCAGCACAGCTCAGCAGCAGGGAGATGGGCAAGAGGTGCCATACGAGGTAAGGAGAGCAGCACGACACTTGGCCATGAAACCACCCAGCCCAGCACAGTAGACCCTCATGAGTAATCGTAAAACCCCTCTTCACCTCCCAAAGCCACATTTACCAGGGGGTTTTACCCCACTTACACGTAGTAAACTATGTGTAAGTTGTTTACCCTTAGTGAGATGAGCCTTACGTAGTCATAGCTACGTAAGCAATTATTCAAAAAAAATAGTTAACGTAAATAGGGAATAATTCAGCTGGTCCATTTGTCCCTATGTTTTTGTATCCAAATGATGTCCAATTAAGTTGAAATTTCAAACATAAGTTAATTGGAAGGTTTACAAATTATGGTGATTTTTTTTAATTTTGAATTAATTTTTCACCCAGCAAAAATTGTCTGAAAAATCATTGTGTCGACTTAATCTTGATATATGTGCGTCAATAATTTTGGATATTTACATTTCTAATATCAACACATTTTTCTAGAAATTATGGTGTTTTCGAATTTTAATTTGTTAGAGAATTCTGGTGACGTCCTGTCGGAATGCGCACCTCTGAAAACAACACTGAAATTATATTTATTAATATAAATTAATCCTAAATTAAAGATAAATACATCTCATGAAAGTAGTTATGTTTAACAATTAAAATCATCACAGTTTTCTTAAATTTTCAATAAATAAAATTTGGAGTGTTACAAGAAACTTGAAGGAGCACTGATCCACTCGGATCGAGAAAGGTACAAGCAATCCCTACCTTTGAATGAAGAAACAGACTTGTTGGGGCCCTTCTCGTATGAATGGCCACCTCCTCCTCGCTCCACACAAGCACCATGGCCCCATGGCACACGCACAACCCTCAATCTCAATCTCACCTCAAAACACACAAGGGAAGATAGGGGGAGAGAGCTCCTGCCGGAGGTGAGGAAAGGAGAAGAAGAGGAAAGGGAGTGCCGGCCAAGGCTTTAAGTCCTCGACACCCAGCTCGCGTCAGAGTGACCTACCGTGTTAACAACCTAATGCTTTGGTCACCCTTCCATGACACCAACGCGTCCTAGATAAACGTCGTGACAACCAAACATGTCATATTGACACACCTGCCACACTTACAGATGTCAGACGACCTACGAAGAAGACTAACGCATCCCACTAACCGAGTGCGACAAGAAACGAATGACGGATGCGACAAGGAATTGATTGGTGACTAACGCGTTAGACCTACTGAGCGTCACATACGCGTCGCCCACATCGGACGCATTAGGAGCCAATCACCCAAAATTCAAAATAGGAAGCCAGAAGCCGGGGTATTGCACCTGTCCGTTCTCAAACAGAGAACTAGTGGGCTATGTAGTCTAAAACCTCCAGCCCACAACACCCACACAATACCCTAAAGCCCAAACTACGGCTCAATGGCACATATTGGCCCAAACACCATTGCAAAATCCACTAAACTTGAATCCGAGCGACATGACATTACAGAAGCTCTATTCACCCCCCTATAAGACATCTTAGTGCCATCCGGTCCACCACCCTACCCACATCATATGCCATGAAGACTTGATACTAAATAAGGACTTGTCATATGAGCAAACGTGGAGTAGGAGAAGCCACATGGGATTCCGAAGTGACAATGAGGTGAAACTACCCCCAGATATTTGGTAAGACATTCTCCCTACCATGTTCATGTGAATTTGGAGGACCAAATTCTTACATAGGGAGGATGTAGTAACTCAAGTATTTAAATTAATTAAATAAATTTATAGTTGGTTTAAATCTAAAGAATAAATGGGTTAAATTAAAACCCAATAAAAAAATATATAATGGGCTTAACTAATAGTCTATGATAGAAGTATTGGGCCAAATTAGAGTTAGGATAATAGAATAATATTTTTTTATTAAATTCAGAATGCCCATTATCCCCTCATTTAAATGAGCAAGATAAGCTTACATAAACATTATAATTATCTAAACTTGAGTCCTATCACTATCCTAACATGTTAGCCACATTTTCCCATGCCTACCCCAACCCAATTAGAGATTGGAAGGCTAGGAGATAGAGATAAACTCAAAATTAAGAAGAAATAGAGTTGTATTAGAAATAAAAAGACAATCTCTATAAATACATCCTAAATCCCCTCATATCCAACGCTATTCTCTTGGACATGAAGCCAAGGCCACATGAGAAGGATTTCGTGGGAAGAAGGATATAGGGGTTCTATAAGGAGTTATTTAAGTTCTAGTCCTAAGGTCCCAAATTCAACTAAAGGTAGGCATTCTCTCAAGTAAAATCTAATTAAATCTCTATATAGGTTGTTCGTGATGTTAGAAACAAAACTCCATGTTTTCCCCAATTTCAATCTGTCATTCAAGAGTATTTTGCTTCTAAAGTGCATGGACATGCTTGAACCCGACCCCTAGTTCTTGCCCTCAATTCAATCCATGTTCTATGCCAAATTCATGTTTTCTACACATTAAGAAGCAATTAGCATTGTTTTGAAAGTGGTTCATGATTTTTCAATCCCTATGTACCCAGATTTAAGTGTTTTAAAGTGAATATATTGTAAGGAATCGATCAGAGCGCAGCGGAAATGCGATTCCCTCTTGTAGATATCGTTGCCGGCGGTCGGAATCGAACAAACACGAGAACCCGCGCACAAGGAGATCCGATCTATACCTTTGCGGGGTTGCGAAACTCCGAATCCGGGGAGGAAGTGACGCTGGAGGCGCTGTGCTTCAAGCCGTTCAAGTGTCCGGCCTCTAGACATATCCACGTGAGCTCCGGACGCAGACGGGATCTCCTCGGTCTCCACGCGTCTCCCGGATCTCAGCTCCACCATGTGCCAGGAGAGAGAAGAGGTGGGGGCGCCCTAGGAGAGAGAGGAGGAGGCGGCCAGAGAGAAGACCTGGATCTTGGGCCAGGGTTTAACTCTCCACGTATATTTATAGACACTGCAATTTTTCACAAAAACCCAGTTATTGTCTATAACGACCATCCTGCCCAGTCTGCTCGAAACTCTATTGCGTGTGACCCTCTAGGCCCAAGTGCTAGTCCAATTTTCAGCCATTAAGCCCAATAACTTTATTGACTTACTATAATTAATAATATCTCATATTATTAATTACACAATCAATTATCGTCTCACGATAATTGACCAGGCTTCCATCAAGTTGGGTGCCAAGCAACATCACTTGATCCTAGAAAGCATTGGGGTTCAGCAACCCAATCAAGGAACCTTTTTCTGTCATCAGTTACCACGTGACTATAATCATTCGCTCGTACAATGCTCCGAGTGCACTTAGGGTATGGTCAACTGTCAAACCCTAATGTGTGTACTCACTTGGTTTAGATGTCGCATAACAATATCAGAAAACTCCTTTTCTGATAAGTAGTCTTGCCCTGGCCAGGGACTATCAAGCATCTTTTCCTAGAGCATTCACTCTCTTATTACCGAGAGCGAGCGATCCCATGTTGACCACACAATCACCTTCAAGGTATTCCGCTAGATCCGAACACTTAACTGATTAAGACCTCATGGCTAGAGATCTATAAGTCAAGGTCAAACCCAGAAGTCCACCAACAAGGTGTCCTTGGTGTCTCGGGTCTATGGACCAATCACGCCACTGTGACAATGAATCTAGCTGGTTGACAGTTAGGTAACATTACCATCCAACGATTCATAACGGATCAGTTCAGTGAACTCATTCTCCAATGAGCACCTACAGATTCACCTTAGTGTCTCCACACAAGTGACTATGAGACCAGTCACCCTCATCATATGAGCAGGTGCAACCTGTACTAGTCTAACCGGATATTCGATGTCCTTCTCGAATATCCTCCGACTAGGAACAATTAAGAATATGCGTTTAAAGGACATTAATCCCATGTTATGATCTCATCCTAATTAGTATCCATTGCGCATATTCATGGACTTCATAATGAAACGATAAACGAATTACACATAATAAATATAAAAGCCTTATTATTATTATTAAAGAACAAGATTGTACAAGTTATGATTGGCTTGAGGACACCCATAACTACATATATCGCCCGGGTTCACTGTGCTATGAATGCAATGGATACAAAGCCCACCTTATGAATGCAGTCTCATGATAACCCGTGCTCAGATTGCGTCATACCCCTGCACTGAGTTAACTAAAGGATAACATAGTAGACTATCTAACTGCCTTCTTAACACGGCCTATATCCCTGACCACGTTAAGATTGTTTGCCAACAAACCTTAATTTTTCCTATAAACAGTGTTATAATCTATGATCCCAGTCATGTTAACCTTTGTTAAGTCTTATTGTACTAACAGAAGATTTATTATGTTTAAAGATGATATTATTCTTTTAAAATAATCTACATGATCTCTCTCTAACCCATAATTCTCTTTACCGTCTCACATCGCTTAAACTTCAAAATTTCTATAAAATCCTCATATATTATATGGTTATAGATTAGGATTTTACACAAAATCCCTATAAAATAAAGGATTTTTTTTTAATTTCTATCTCCATTTTGGAGCAATGTTACTGCCTCTCCACTATTCTAGAAGTCCTCTAGAACGCCAAGCAAATGTTTCGACACCATCTTGACGTTGTGAGAACCCTCCATTAAGTATTCCTCCTGTCGAACTGGAACTTCTTCGCCAAGGCTTCTGTAAGTCTCCGTGAGTCTGGAATTCCTCTAGGATGTCGAGTTGGTTGTATCATAAACACATATACACCATAACAGACCATGATGGACTTGTAAGGCATGATCCAACTAGTCTAGATTATCTCCTTGTGAACGTGCCTTGTTTGTTGACCGCGATAAGCGGCCGACATGGGGACCGCAACTTCTCTGTTAACGCATTCGACCCCCTGACCGCATTATGGTCGCGACTAGGAGGTAGACTGCATTCTCTACCAGACTGCCAGTATCCAAGAGTACTATTTGTAGTAGCTACTATCATGGTTTTCCCCGTACTACTTCTCATGCATGACCCCTTTAAGTTTCTGAATAAGGCAAAAACTCTCATCTCATGACTCTCTATCTCATCTATTCTCTTTCTTTCATATTCTTGTCCATTCGTATAATCTTCTAATCTATTCTTGTTACTCTATATGGTCGTGATTGATTATCTAAAGATAAGAAACATGGTTAATGCTTGGCGATTAAAGGGTCTCGATATGGTCTTGAGAGGAGCACCCAAAAGTGCTAGTGCTCGCGGAAGTTAAATGACCAGGGTCTTCGACATTCACCCAAGTGCTATACTATCTCAATCTATCTAAAGACAATTGATACGAAGGTTTCCAAGCAGGTCAGCTATCCCCGAAGACAACCGACCACATCTGAAGGTAGAGTCCGATGCTCCATATCAAGCATTAGCCGCCCGACAGGCCCGCCTCCAGTTCCTCTCGGCTTGGCCTCGAACTCGGATGAGGTCGACATCGTTACTAGAACTTTCATAGAGTCCATGAGACTGACGAAGGTACGAGGTATCCGAACCAATCGAGGTGTTCCCATCAGGTCGGATGGGACCTCGGATTAGCCGACCTCATTAGGGCCACTGGCCGACATCATGTCTACGATATCAGCGATGCTTTATAAATCTCGGGCTTCTCTACAGCTCGGCCCAAGCAATTTTGTGTCACCCTCAAATAAGAGCTTGTCGTCTTCGATTGAGCACCCCGGGTTATCAAAGCTCGGCTACGCCGACCTATACTCGGCGCCCTCGCGTGCCCTATAACGGTCTTCACGTGGTCAACAGGCGAATAAGGTAAGGTCCGAGGATCATGGGACCGTAAATCACGGCCATTAAGACCATGATCTCGGCGATCAGGTCTACAGGTGGCAGCCACGATCATTGCGGTTTGACAGGGAAGCAACGGCGCCCAATCGGCGGAATCTCGGTAACTCCCAGCGAGATTGGCGGCTCGTCCCCCTCACACGAATGTGTCCTGACACTATATAAGGGTAGACATCCACTGGCCAAGGTACGCTATTCTCCCCCCACGCTAGGCCATTCTGCTTGGCTAGCAACTGACTTGAGCGTCGGAGTGTCTCCCCGCCGAGCCCACTTGGCGGGCTTTGCAGGTCAGGCCGTGAGCTCGGGAGCAGCATCACACGTCGGCCAAGTGCGCCTCAAAAGGGATTCATCGGTTTGGTCGTCTCGGCTCATTCTGGCGAGAAGCGCCTCAGCGGTCACCTCGGCAGGAGCCGACCTATGTTACTATAGGTGTAACAACAATCAAACCCATTAAAGTGTTAGACTATACTTGTTACATGACATGACTTGAATTATGCGTATTATATGGCCATTACCTTTTTCTGTGTTATACTTGTTATTACTTGTACTCATTGCTACATGACATCTTCATGCTTTTACTATCTTGACTCGACATGATTTCTACACTAGTTATTCTACTTGTTAATGTATTAATCACTTAAAATCTATCTGGTCAAGAGATATAAGACCTACTGGGCATTATCGCTCATCAAGTGTTATCTATGACTATTTTAAGTTTGAGAACTTAAATTTACCCTTCAATTAAAGACCTAATACGGAAAAAAAAAAAAAACTCTACTAGCTGATCTAAAGTGTAGGGCTATGTATGAAAATAGTAAAATGTCAAGGGTAGACTTATAGAAAAGAAGAAAAGATGGATCGATTATATTATGGATAATTAAATTAGCCTATCTTTAGACCAAATTAGTCATGAAAAATCCCTTCCAAGATTTGGTCTAAGCAACATGTGCATTTGGGGGACCAAATTCTTTTGAAGAGGAGGAGGGTGTAGTAACTTGGATTTAATATTAAATAAATAAATAAAATAATAAATTAAAAAAATCTTAAAAATAAACAAAATCTAATAAGTAAAATATGATAATGGGCTTAAATAATGGTCCATAATGGAATTAATGGGCCAAAAGATATATAAAATAATAAAAGAAAAATATTATTTAATTAAAATTCTATTACCTATTAATTAAATTGTGCTAATTAAGCTTAAATGCAATAGATAATGATCCAAATTTGTGTCCAATCCCTACCCTAACTTAAGCACATATCCCATAGGAATCCAACTCTAATTGGAGTTGGAAAGCTCAAATAATAGAAAAAATTCAAGTAAATCTATAATAAGTTAATTTTAAGTCATATTAGGACTCCTAAAGCCCTATCCCTATAAATATTGTCATGTCCCGACGTGGAATATCGGGATGGGCAGTTGCAATCGTGCAAATATAGAGCAATAGGCATTAAACCATTGAATAATCAAGTAATAAAAATCAATTATCTTTTATTCATAATTAATCACCATTGTCTATTAAATTCACTAATCAGAGTCAATACTTAGGGCACATTGACACATTTACATTGAAGAAAAAGTAAATGACTATCTAACTAAGACACTACTACGACTCTATGTAGATCTTTTCATGCTAAGCCTCCATCAGGGATGCTCGCTCACTCTTTGTCATCCCCGTCCATATGTGTGTTGTCTTTCACGTCAGACTCACGTCCACTTCCGTTGCATTCTCAAACAGAGAACTAGTGGGCTCTGTGGGCTCAAATATACGGCCCACGACACCTACACAACACACCAAGGCCACAATCAAGGCCTAATGACCACACATGGGCCCGACGCACTACACTAAAACCATTAAACTCGAATCCAAACAACTAAGATGCTACAACTTTATACAAATTATTAAACAACTCTCATACCGATTACTGATTCTGAACTTGTATTGATTAGAGAAGTAGAGAACAAAGTTTATAACAATTGGTGTTATAAATGTTCCGATTGTTGGCCCACTTACGGTTGGCAGCAGGACTAACCTAGAGGGGGGGTGAATAAGTTATCTAAAAATACAAATAAAAATCACCACTTGAAAACTTTAGTTAGTGAATGTAATTGTGTGCAGTAGATAGAGTAGCAGTGCGGAAGCATATCAAAAAATCAATCACACAAATGAACATAGAGTATTTTATCCTGGTTTGGTACTTCTCAAATGGAAGACCTACGTCCAGTCCCCAAGCAAATCTTGGGATTTCACTAACCAGGGTACAATCCCCCCAAGGATATACAAACCCCCTGCTCCCCGCTGGTCCTCTTCCTTTCCGAGTAGGAATGAAACTCACTTCTGTTACAGGTCAAGAAGCCACCTTCCTGGAACAAACCCCAGTGCGGTTCTGCTAGGCTTAGACCCCAGCTAGGTTCCACTGACACCAGCCCCAGTAAGGTTCTTCCCTTAACACAAGGGGAACACTGAGTATAGTCCCACAACCATACAAAATCCACCAGCACCCAACTGGCCTTCTCGTCACACATGAAGATGAATACTGTATACAGTCCTACAACTGGACACAAGTCTTTCTTAGAAAAGAAGGAATAAACTGAGAACTATACAAGATGAACACTAAGGAACTCAAACTCTCAGCTCACAAACTCTCCCCCAGATTTACAATGATGTAGAGAGAGAGTGAAGAGAGAAAAGAAACTTGAATGCTTGAAGAGTTCATATGGTTGCTTGCACGCACACTACGTCTTGGACTCTAGCTCTCTCTCTTGCTTTGAGTGTGTATGGCGTTGAGGCTTCTCACTAGATATACACTCTTTGAATGATTTTCAGATTTGCTCTATTGTGTTCTTCAGCCTTGCTGCATTCTTTTAAAGTGCAGCTTGAACAGATCCGTTGAAGAGTAGCCATTGGAGCTCTTGGATCCGTTGAGACTCTTCTAGCCATTGCTCTTCTTCTTCTTCATCTCCTTTCCTTCTTCTTCTATCTAACAGACATCTTCATGTGTCTAATGGATGCTAACAGCAGGTCCAACAGTAGAATAATCCTTTAGACATTTAATGCAAATAGGAACATGTTAGACTAGAGAAGTCTTCTGACAGATAGCCTATACCTCTTATGTGCAAGTCTATGATTTCTGTTGACTTCCAAATATGTTAGGAAAGGCCTTTGCTTTTTAGCATAATGAAGGAGTCCTTTTAGTCCTTAATTTTTGCTGACTCCTTTGCTTACCTACCCTGATAAGATAGAAGGTACACAGCAGAAAGATCTTCAGTCAATCAGAGAAATAATAAGTTAAACATATGAAGTATATTTGAACTTATATTTGAGCACCAAAGATATTTTGAAACATTTGAAATATAGAGGCAATCAATGTTTAAGTATAATAGTAATCTATATTTCAGAGACAATCAATGTTTCATAAAGGTAATCGATGTTACAGAGGCAATCAATATTTTATAAAGGTAATCGGTATGTAACTTCGACTATAGATTTTGACTGTATGGAAGTCGGAGTGAGAAACAATCAATATAGTATGTTTAAGTGAAGTAGTCGATGTTATGAGGCAATCGATCTGTAAAGAGGTAATTGATGTTTATGCAAGACAATCTATGTTTTAAGATAATCGATGTAAAAGACAATCGATGTGAAGAATAATCGATGTTATAATGTAATCGATGTGAAAGAAAAAATTATGTCTAATTGATGTAATCGATGTTCGAAGTAATCGATGTGAAAGACAATCGATGTTCCAATGTAATTGATGTTCTAAGATAATCGATGTGAGAGATAATTGATGTTCCAATGTAATCGACATTTAAGTCTAATTGATGTAATCGATGTTCTAAGGTAATTGATGTTTAAGACAATCGATGTTTGAACATAATCGATGTTTGAGGATAACCGTTGTGAAAGTAATCGATGTTTAAGTATAATCGATGTTCATGCAATCGATGTTTCAATGTAACCGATGTTCATGCATAATCGATGTTTCAGTGTAATCGATGTGAACTTCGACTGGCCACTTCGACTGCCAACATCAACTCATGAAGAAACTTCGAATAAAGCATGGTATTTCTTATGATAAATAATCTTGAAAAATGGTAATAAATATATTCATGTTATTTAAAATAAGCATGAGTTTTGTTATCACCAAAATAAAAGGATAAAAATATAGGAGTGGTTCAACAATCTCCTCTTTTTTGGTGATGACAAAACTCAAGTGAATTTTCTGACATAAACAAAAAAAAATCAAGCATTAAATAAAAAATTTATGAGTAAAATACTCTCCCTATTTTTGTCAATAACCAAAAAAGAAGGATCTTACCATTTGCATTTTCCCCTTAAGAAATATTCTTACCATTATGAAGGAGATGGGTTCAACAATATGTTTACTGTTGTCATTGTTTATTGCTTCCCCTTAGTGTGTGAGGCTCCCCATTGATGTGAGGCTCCCCCTCAGTGTATGACTCCCCCTTATTGTAAGGCTTACTGAATCTTCAATCTTCTTCTGATCTTGAGTCTGTTGACATGTGTTGTTGTACTTCCACATGTTGTTTGTCAAGTCTTCAAGAGTTTTACCTGCATTGATCTTGAAAGCAAAAAAACTGACAAAACCTTATTAGTAGTACTGTATATCAAATACAAATCTGTGACTACTCCCTCTTCAGATTTGAGTTAGATGAAGAGTTGGCAGTCACCAATGCCTTGAGCATCCTTTGTTCTTGATGCTCCAAGGCTATCCAACAAACAACTTATTCAGAAGTAGGTACCTAAATCTTTTTGGGTCTTTGATGGTTAGATGCATGAAAATATCCTTTCAGAATCCATACTAAGTGCCTAGCTGTGCAAATGTTTACTGTGTGGCTTAATTTATTACAATGAGAAAACAATGAATGTAATGTTTGTTTATAACATGATTTTTAGACACCCTTTTCTTTTGAGAGCATTTGTTCATTACAGGGGCCTTTTTCTGAGGCATCTTGGTTTCTTTCACAAATTTTGGCAATGGATATTTTTCAGGATACTAATTTGTTTTCCTTTTTTAGGAGGTTCGTATCCAAGACCTTGTTTATTGTTGCCAGATTTTGAGCCTTTTAAGCATAGAGTTAGAGATGTTTTACCTTTTGTTAATTTTCTAATTGATTCTCTTAAATAAAAATTTTCTTCAGTTAAAGTTTTAAATTTTTCTTCTAACTCTAATTTTTCATTGTTCTTGCACTTTAAATCTTCATTCAAAAGATAATTATTATTTTTACTTTTCTTTAATTGTGTTTCCGACTGTTCCATTTTTTATTTAAGATCAGAATTAGTGTTTTCTAAGCAAGTAAGGTTATTTTTCATATTCTTTAATTTTTTTACAACATTTTTATGTTTTTCATAAAGTTCATTAAAGACATCTTCTAAATCTTCAGACTCTGACCCTAAATCAGTGCAAGAATTAAAAGATGGGTCAGAATGTACCTCATCTAGTCCTGCCATGAGGGCTAGACTTACCTACTCTTTTTCTGAATCTAAGCTTGTTGAATCTAAAGTGGAGACTTCTTCATTGTCCCAAGCAACTGCCATGACTTTTCTTTTAAAATTCATGTGCTTTTCATCACTTCTTTGCTTCCTCTTGGATTTATCTTGTTGACTAGTTTTCTTGAGCCTTGGACAATCTGACCTTAGATGTCCAGGCTTCCTACATTCATAACAAACTGGTTCCTTTTTCTTTTTGTCTTTCTTCTGGATCCTTCTTGATCCATTCTTCTTCTTCTTTAGAATTCTATGAAGCTTAGACAGTACATCATCTACATCACTGTCTTCAGAGCCTGCATTTTCTGAACTAGAAGAAGAAGAGGAGGAAGGAGCAGCTATGACTTTAAAAGCATTAGTGACATTTTTCTTGGACGTGCTTGCAAATAGTCGCTCCATGTTGATTTCATGTGCCATCAATGATCCAATGAGCTTTTCTAATGACATAGTTGTAAGGTCATTAGCTTCTTCGATGGCTGTCACTTTGGGTGTCCACTAGTTTGGTAGGAATCTAAGAATTTTTCTTACCATATCCCCAGTGTTATATTTCTTTCTAAGTCCTGCAAAACCATTTGTTATGTCAGTAATCTACTATACATTTAGGTAATGGTCTCACCTGTCAGCATTTGGAACTTTTTGTACTGTGTAACCAGGATATCAATCCTAGTTTCCTTTACTTTGTCGGTTCTTTCATATGTGCGCTTCAGCTTGTCCCACATTTCCTTGGCTGATTTGCATGTTGAGATCCTGTTGAATTCACTTCTTGTCAGAGCATAGCAAATGAGGTTATTGGCTTTACTGTTCTGTGAGAGCAATTTTCTGTCATTGTATGTCCACTCCTCTCTTAGGTTGAGAGCTATCAGATCTCCTTCTTCAATGATAGTCCATAGTATATAATCATAACCCTCGAGGAAAAACTCCATCCTTGCCTTCCAATAGTTGTAATCTTCTCCATCAAACAAGGGTGGTCTGTTGACAGATTGGCCTTCAGCAAATCCTTGAGCTACCATTTGATCTTTGCTCTGAGATCGTTAGATCTTCTTGAAGTTCAGAGACTGGTGTTCTGATACCACTTATTGGCCCACTTACGGTTGGCAGCAAGACTAACCTAGAAGGGGGGTGAATAAGTTATTTGAAAATACAAATAAAAATCACCACTTGAAAACTTTGGTTAGTGAATGTAGTTGTGTGCAGTAGATAGAGTAGCAGTGCGGAAGCAATTCAAACAATCAATCACACAAATGAACACAGAGAATTTTATCCTGGTTCGGTACTTCTCAAATGGAAGGCCTACATCCAGTCCCCAAGCAAATATTAGGATTTCACTAACCAGGGTACAATCCCCCTAAGGATATACAAACCCCCAACTCCCCGCTGGTCCTCTTCCTTTTCGAATAGGAAGGAAACTCACTTCTGTTACAGGTCAAGAAGCCACCCTCCTAGAACAAACCCCAGTGTGGTTCTACTAGACTTAAACCCCCAGCTAGGTTCTGTTGACACCACCCCAGCAAGGTTTCTCCCTTAACACAAAGGGAACACTGTGTACAGTCCCACAGCCAGACAGAATCCACCAGCACCCAGCTGGCCTTCTCTTCACACAAGACGAGGAACATTGTATACAGTCCTACAGTTGGACACAAGTCTTTCTTAGAAAAGAAAGAACATACTGAGAGCTATACAAGATGAACACTAAGGAACTCAAACTCTCAGCTCATAGACTCTCCCCTAGATTTACAATGATGCACAGAGAGAGTGAAGAGAGAAAAGAAGCTTGAATGCTTGAAGACTTTAGATGGTTGTTGCATGCACACCTTTTCTTGGGCTCTAGCTCTTTCTCTCTTGCTTTGAGTGTGTATGGCATTGCAGTTTCTCACTGGATGTACACTCTTTGAATGATTTTCAAGTTTGCTCTCTTGTGTTCTTCAACCTTACTCATTCTTTTAAAGTGCAGCTTGAATAGATCCGTTGAATAGTAGCCGTTGGAGCTCTTGGATCCGTTGAGACTCTTCTAGCCATTGCTCATCTTCTTCTTCATCTCCTTTCCTTCTTCTTCTGTCTAGTAGACATCTTCATGTGTCTAACGGATGCTAACAGTAGGTCCAAGAGTAGAATAGTCATGCAGACATTTAATACAAATAGGAACATGTCAGACTAGAGAAGTCTTCTGACAGATAGCCCATACCTCTTATGTGCAAGTCTATGATTTCTGCTGACATCCAAATATGTTAGGTAAGGCATTTGCTTTTTAGCATAAGGAAGGAGTTCTTTCAGTCCTTAATTTTTGCTGACTCCTTTCCTTACCTACCCTAATAAGATAGAAGGTACACAGCAGAAAGATCTTCAGTCAATTAGAGAAATAATAAGTTAAACATATGAAGTACATTTCAACTTACATTTGAGCGCCAAAGACATTTTGAAACATTTGAAATATAGAGGCAATTGATGTTTAAGTATAATAGTAATCCATGTTTTAGAGGCAATCAATGTTTCATAAAGGTAATCGATGTTATAAAGGCAATCAATGTTTCATAAAGGTAATCGGTATGTAACTTTGACTATAGACTTCGACTGTATGGAAGTCGGAGTGAGAAACAATCAATATAGACAAATAATCGATGTTTAAGTGAAGTAGTCGATGTTATGAGGCAATCGATCTGTAAAGAGGCAATCGATGTTCATGCAAGACAATCGATGTTTTAAGAAAATCAATGTAAAAGACAATCGATGTGAAGAATAATCGATGTTATAATGTAATCGATGTGAAAGACAATCGATGTTCCTATGTAATCGATGTTTAAGTCTAATTGATGTAATTGATGTTCTAAGGTAATCGATGTGAAAGACAATCGATGTTCCAATGTAATCGATGTTCTAAGGTAATCGATGTGAGAGATAAATGATGTTCCAATGTAATCGATGTTTAAGTCTAATTGATGTAATAGATGTTCTAAGGTAATCGATATTTAAGACAATCGATGTTTGAATATAATCGATGTTCGAGGATAACCGTTGTGAAAGCAATCGATGTTGAAGTATAATCGATGTTCATGCAATCAATGTTTCAATGCAATCGATATTTCAATGTAATCCATGTTGAAGTGTAGTCAATGTGAACTTCGACTGCCAACATCGACTCAGGAAGAAACTTCGAATAAAACATGTTATTTCTTATGCATAAATAATCTTGAAAATGGTAATAAATATATTCATGTTATTTAAAATAAGCATGAGTTTTGTTATCACCAAAATAAAAAGATAAAATATAGGAGTGGTTCAACAATATTGGTATATAGGATCTCAGGCATTACCGTTACGCCAAAACTCGAGTTGTTGTGTAAGGATACCATCCTTCCTTATAACCCACCAGAGGGTACAATCCCCCTGCTGGACAACTCAGCAACACCCATAGGCAGGTCCACACTTGGACCTAGGCATGACTTGGCCAACCCAGCTTCCGCCACACCCTCATTCTTAGGTCCCCCCAGGGTGAGACGTTGGCGCGCGCACCTGCCTCGCAGCATGTCGCCCAACAATCTCCCCCCCCCCCCCAGTGGCACCCCTAGGAATTGAATTCATGACCTGCTCTGATACCAGGTATATAGGATCTCAGGCATTGCCGTTACGCCAAAGCTCAAGTTGTTGTGTAAGGATACCATCCTTCCTTATAACCCACCACAAGGTATAGTCTCCCTCCAGAACAACTCAGCAACACCCGTAGGTAGGTTCACACCAGGACTAGGTATGAATTGGCCAACCCAGCCTCTGCCACACCCTCGTTCTCAGGTCACCCCAAGGTGAGATGCTGGCGCGCGCACCTACCTCGCAGCATGCCGCCCAACACCGATTACTGAACAAAGAGTTAGTATCATTTTGATTAGTGAATAAAGGTTCAGTATTGATCCAATTGGTGTTATTAAGTGTTCAGATTACTGAACAAAGAGTTAGTATCAATTTGATTAGTGAATAAAGGTTCAGTATCGATTTGATTGATGTTATAAATGTTTCGATTTCTAAATAGAGATTTAATATCGTTCTGATTAGTGTTCAAATACATCGATTGGCTACATATTTAGTTTAAATATTGCTCCATCGATTTTTGCAGTAAAATATCATTATCTTACACATATTTTGTCATGTAAACGTGATGTCAAATGTGTAAGGATCAAATAGGTGTGTGTGTGTGTGTGTGTGAATTACCAGATCTGAGTGAATGGCAGCAGAATAATGAAAATCTCACATAGATCAAACTAATCAAAGAGTGGTGTATGTATAGAGTGTAGATCGAGAAATCAAACCACAAACAAACCACTGCTCAGAGATTTTTAAGGTGATTCGAAGAACACAAGTTGTGTCTCCTACGTCCACCTCCCCACGATGGAGGAAACCCACTCTAACACTGAGTACAGACTGTTAGGTACAACGACTCAACACCACAATCATATTTTAGCACAACGACTCACAAACAAAACCCCGGAGCTAAGTGCGATGACTTGCTCCACCTGGCAAGAGCACGATGGCTCTTCCCAAAACCTGAGCACACAATGCTCAACCCTCTGAAACACAGCAGATCCAGAACCTGCTAGAACAAGTCCAATGAGGGAGTAAATCCTCTACCATGATCTATCACAATACAAGTATAAAAACGAAATAAGAACAAACAGAATAGATCACAAATTACAGACTCTGAGAGAATTCTACATTTTCCAGATCTATCTTCAACACCACAAGCTTCTTCTTCTCTGTTGCTTTTCTTCTTCAGCTTTTCACTCTACTGCTCTCAGATCTCCTTATCCTTCTCTTCTTTTTGTCCTCGCTCTACTTTTCCGTCCTTTTATGGCTGCCTAGTCTCTTGTGGAGTTCTATGTTTTCTCCTTCTTTTTCCCACACCTCTGGGTAGATGGGAAAAGAGGTATTTATAGCCTCTTGTACCCTACCTCATACCTGGGGATGCATGAGTACCAAGTTTAGGGATGTCCATACATGTGCTTCTAGCCCCTTATATGTGCTTCATCTCTCCTGCATACAGAAATTATCCAATTGAAAAAGTATTTATGAAAATTTATTTAAATAATGCAATTCAAACTTATCTTAAAATAGGACACATGTCATATGCCTGTGGCATAAATATCTCCAAACATTTCATTAAGACACATGTCACAATCTCATGAAGCATCAGATATTGGATTTGACATATTAAAATAATTCATAACTTCGACTGTTAAAGAATACACATGACCAGTCGAAGTGAGTTGTTTGAGACAATTGATTCCTTAAGAAAAAGATAGGCAATCGATATCAGAACTTCGGCTGACAATGACCAAAACGTGACATCCGAAGTCACAGCACTTCGACTGACAATGACCAAAACGTAACATCCAAAGTCACAGCACTTCGACCGACAATGACAAAAATGTGAATAGTCAAAGTCACAACTTCGGCTAACGATGACCAAACTGTGAACAGTCGAAGTCACAGTTTTGGCTGACGATGACCAAAACGTGAACAGTCGAAGTCACAACTTCGGCTGACGACGACCAAACCGTGAATGGTCGAAGTCACAGCTTCAACTGACGACAAACAAAACGTAAACGGTCGAAGTCACAACTTCAGCTAACAAAGAACAAAACTGAACATCTAAAGTTATGTGTCAACACCTTCAAGAACATGTGTCGCACATCTAGTAACAAGACATTTGTTCTTCATTTATGCAAGTCATCAATATGGCAAATCAGTCCATGATTTGCAATCATTATTTAAATGATATTCATCATTAAAGCACTTGTGTTCATCATCAAAACATTTATTATCATGCTAATGATGTTCAATCATGGTAATATTATTTATTAATCATCAAAATCAGAGTATGACATATTTAGGCAATGAAGTACACATTCACACAATCATGTGAACATTCTCCCCCTTTTTAATGATGACAAAACACAAGCAACAAAAGAAAAATTATTTCTCCCCTATTTAAACATACCCAATGATTGCCTTTAAAAAAAAATTCTTCCTTAGAATTTTCTCCCCCTTAAAGTGAATTTTCTCAATTTTCTCCCTCTTTTTGTCAACAATAAAAAATGTATGGAGAAGGATTCAAGAAATGAACTGATAGGAATGAAATGTGCAGAAATCAATCGAAATGAGAGAGTCTCTATGATATAAGCATATGAGAGGAATTTTATTGTGATTTTTATGTTGTGCAGAAAAGTTTAAATACAAGGACACACTTAACACAATGTATGGCAAAAGTAATGTTCTAAATGAAGTTAAAATGATATGCAAATGTGTATAAAAGTGTCCTAATGAGTTGATAAGAGTGTTTAGTAAGTGAGATGGATAGCTTCACATTTAATACTATATAGAACAATATATCCACATTCAAGTTACATGAGCAAAATCTTGGTCTTTATATATATATATATATATGGCCATGTTTGTATGGAAAGAGTACATGAATAACTTGGTTAAATCTCACTTTTCAGTGTAACAGCTCACATTTATTCAATGCAAATCTCCTGATTACTCAATGGTATAACCTTCAATATCTTGTGTAGAGATGCATAATTACCACTATTTGATGTGAAGCACAACACTTGATCAGGTGAGATGTCCCGGTTACTTAGTGGTCAAAGAATTGCATTTGCTCTACTTGCATCTTTCCAGTTGGCTCATTAAAAAATGCTAAAATTTTCAGGATTAAAGCAACTGACCATATTGGACATGATTCTAAAAGTAGAGATAATATTCTTAACATGTGTTAAAGGTGAAGCTAAATCTACACTTAACAAACATTAAAACTACTCAAGTGCCTAATAGTGTTTTACAAATTATTTTAAAAGCATTCAGTATTATCGGTTGCAATAACATTGTTATCAAAATGAATCTTTGAACTTAAACTAAGTGCACAAAAGTTTTATAGTCTTTAAGTGAAAATCTCTCATATAAGAATCTCACAGGAACTTAAGAATTTTGATATAGGATAAAGGGATTGAATCAAGAAGAATTGAAGAGTTCCCTTGAAGGAGACAGAATTGAAAAGAATAAAGATAATCAAGCATGGTGTTATTGAAAGTTGAAGTTCCCTCTCAACATTTGCATATAGAGGCTCTTGGTACTTGGCGGAGGTATGTCCTCACATATAATAAAAGTTTTCAGACAAGCATAACTTGTCCTTCCACAAATTACTATTTGATATACCAAAGAAGCCAATGCAAGAGTTAAATGAGATTTTATTAGATAGCAAGGGGTTCAAGAGGATATACATCAAAATTTAGGAACTGTTGAATTTACATAGACCTAACTCTCTCCTTAAGGATGTGAATCTATTTTTAGGGAGAGGTTTGGTAAAGATATCTCAATTTGTTTTTTCTGTGTCAATGAAGTGTAGTTCAAAGATTTCTTGGAAACTTCATCTCGAAGGAAATGATGTTTGATATCAATGTGCTTTGTGCGTGAGTGTTGAATTAGATTTTTAGACAAATTTATAGCACTAGTGTTATCACAAAGAAGTGGAATACAACCCAATTTGTGATTATAATCTAGGAGTTGATGTTTGACCCAAAGAACTTGGGTTCCACAACTACTAGCTGCAACATACTCAGCTTCTGCAGTAGAGAGAGCTACAGAGTCTTGCTTCTTGAAAGCCCAAGAGATAAGACAACCATCTAGATATAAACACAAACTACTAGTACTTTTTCTATCAAGTTTACACCATGCATAATCAGCATCACTATAGGCAATCAAATCCAATTTGCACCCAACGAAATACCATAACCCCATATCACATGTGTCAATGAGATATTTAAAGATTATCTTGACAGCAGACATGTGACTCTTTTTTAAATTAGCTTGAAATCGAGCACACATACATATATACTGAATTGGATGTCTGGTCTAGAGGTAGTTAAATAGAGAAGAGAGCCAATCATAGCCCTGTATGTTTTGGGATTAACAGACTTACTAGAATCATCACTTTCAAGTCTTACATTTGTAGCCATAGGTGTGCTGGGTGGCTTGATGTGCTGAAAATCAAATCTTGTGATGAGTTCCTTTACATATTTTGTTTGACTTAGAAATATTCCTTTAGGAGTTTGATGCACTTACAGACCTAGGAAAAATTTAAGCTCACCCATTAGGCTCATTTCAAATTCACACTGTATAAAATGGGCAAATTCAGTACACAAAACTTTATTAGTTGATCCCAAAATGATATCATCCACATAAACTTGAACAACAATGAAATGTTTATTTAAATTTTTTGTAAACAGAGTTTGATCAATCTTTCCTCTAACGTAGCATTTATTTACAAGGAATGAGCTCAAACAGTACCAAGCTCTTGGAACTTGCTTGAGACCATAAAGAGTCTTATTAAGTTTGAAAACATGATCACGAAATTTATCATTTTCAAAAACTAGGAGTTGTTTGAAAAAACACTTTCTTTTATGTAACCATTTAAAAATGCACTCTTAACGCCCATTTGAAAATTTTTGAATTTTAAGGATGCAGCAAATGCAAGAAAAATCCGAACAGCTTCTAGCCTTGGTACAGGGGCAAAAGACTCTTCAAAATCAATATCAAATTCTTAGTTGTACCCCTGAGCAACAAGTCTAACTTCATTTCTAACAATTTGACCTGGCTCATTCATTTTATTTCTAAAAACCCACCTAGTGCCAATGACAGTAGTATGGTCACAAGGTTTTGGTACTAATTCCCATACTTGTTTTCTTTCAAATTGATGAAGCTCTTCATGCATAGTATTTATCCAGTTCTCACAAGATAGAGCTTCACCAATAGATTTTAACTCAACCTAGGAAATTAGTGCCAACAAGTCCTCATTTATTATAGTGTGAAAAGATGATCTTGTTCTAATTCCATCCTCTAAATTTCCAACAACATTTTCAAGTGGATGGTCCTTTAAAAATATGGGTTCATAAATTACCTCATCATCTGCATGAATTTTAGGAATATGATTACCTAAATTACTTGTGGTGGGTATTTGGATAACCTCATTTTCAATTGGACCGTCCTGCTCCTCAGGTTTGGTGATGGATCTCCTGTAAAATCATCTTCATCATCACAAAGTGGAATCCTGCAAGATTTATAAATGTCAGTTTTTATTGAATTCTTATCAAAAATGACATGTGGAGACTCTTCCACTTTAATAACCGGTACGTTCGGATCGTAGATTACCAGGTTTGAAGGCCAATGTGTGGCCCATTGGTAGACCATGTGGGTCTACATGTGTTTATACAGGTTGGTGTGGTAGGTTGGGAGGCTGAAGGGTTGGAATTTCCAGCCCAAACAGACCTCTGTCGGGCTCATTAAGAACGCGACATAACCAGACGTCGCGATTCTTAGTTGAACGCAACCACCTGCCTTGTCACAATTTTGAATCGCTTTTACATGAGCGCCGCTGCATGCGCGCCTCATGGCACATGTAGGACGTCGGGGTTTAAACGCGTCAACAAGGTACGTCTTGTTTCTAAACGCGGCGGCCCGATACGTCGCGATTCAAACTCAGTAGGTTTTGAGCTTCTGCTCTAGGCCGAACAGTGCAATTGCACTGTTCAGCTGGGAGGAGCTCTGATGTGGGATTTTGGCAATTTCTGGTTATTTAGCGTCCGTTTGGCGTGATTCTAGTGTGAGGAGGAGCTTCGGAGCACGAGGAATCCCTGGGTGGTGTCGGATTAGCATTTCACTTGTTGGTAGGGGAATTCTACCCTGTTTTTCCCTTGTGTGGATTATGTAGGTTAGGGTTTTTGGTTTTTGGATATGGAAACTGGATGAGCATGATAGAGAGCATGTTCAGGATTTCATTGGCACTGTTATTTCTTGCTTTAGCATCCTGTACATCCCCTGTGTGTGATTTTCGGAATGAGTTGTGAAGGTTTGCTTCTGAGGTTTGAAAGCCGACGGAACCAGTCGTCACGATTCATGTGAACGCGACGACCTGGCCCGTCGCGATTCAGATTGTAAGGCGATGGGTCGGCCCGTCGCGATTTAGGTTGATAGACGTCTACTGTGTCAGATGCGTTTTGAAATGTGGCCACCCAAGCTCTGGGGTTTTGTGGCCAGTCTGTCCAGTTTCTGTCCCACGTTGCTTGGGCATTGTTGGCTATGCAATGTAGAGTCTGTATGGGTTGTGTCGGCTTATACCGTGGTTGATAACGAGGGGTTTTGCGTGGAAATGTGTGCATAGCATGTTGGGTTGTAACACCTTCCATGGTTACCTCTCCGTCTGGTCCCCAGCACCGGGTGCTTGGGGTTTGTCCTGATACGGTAAGTACCGTCGAGATTTGTGTCATCTTCCTGGACACCCTCACTCCTGAGTTTGAGTTGTACATCTGGATGAGGGAAAGACAACATTGGGCAGCGACACGTGTTTGTGGATGTACGGTCTCTTGTAGCGCGCTCGTGGTTGGGGGACGGACACCAGTAGACGTACTGGTCCCCAGCTAGCCCGGTTTCCAGTGCCTCACTTTAGGGTTCTCGGACAGAGTCCCTAAGGTGTCAGTCTTGGGCCTGCAGCAGTGTAGTCTGCAGGTGTGGTGTTAGTTTGCCTCCACAGTTCTTGACCCTGTTGAGGTGGAGCGGCAGCTGGACCTTTCATCCACGGCTGCTAGGCTGAGAGGTAGACTTGTGTTATTTGTCCGGGTCTGTGGATGGTGTCGCGAACCAGTTCTCGTGACTCGTGTACGGTGTGTCCTTCTGTAGCTTAGACACGCGTATGTGGTTTGCCGTTTACTTACTTGCAGTTGTAGCATCATGCGTAGGTAGTTATATTTTTAAATGCTTTACAGCTTTGCTTATTATAACTATGGTACATTGTGTTTCTCGGCTTTGGGGGAGTTGCCCAAGTGAGCCAGTGACTTGTGAGGCTCACCCCTTCTTCTTCCAAGTGAAGGAGAGCAGGAAGGTTCCCGTCCCTCTTCTAGTTCCGGTCGGCATCATAGTGGAGTCGGGCCTTCGCCACCAGCAGAGTAATACTTTTTCTTGTGGAGCCTTGGGGGTTTGTCCCAGACTGTTGTACTTTGTTTAATGACTATGATATGGAACTAAATATGTACATTTCATGTGGATATATGTGAGAAATAGAATCTTATATATGCTCAGTGTGTTTCTTTATATTTTCACGGACATGTGTGGTTGATATCCCTTGCGAGGCTTCAGCCCGATCGCGGGAGGCGGAGTCGTGTCGGGCATGTTATCGGGTTAACGGGCCTAAACGGCGAGGACCGTCACATGCACAGTCTTATTTTTCAAAATGTAAATTCTATATGCTCTTGAATTCGCAGAATATCCTAAGAAAATAGATTCAAAGCTCTTGGCATCAAACTTATCAAGATTTTCTTTGTAATAATTATGCACAAAATATTGCATCCAAAGACTTTGAAGTAAGACAAACTGAGCTTTTTTATTCTTCAATGGTTCATATGGGGTTTTTCTTATCTTTGGTCACAACAATGCTCTATTCAAAATAAAATTACCTGTGTTTACAGCTTCAGCCCAAAAGGATTTAGGCAATTTACTTTCTAAGAGCATAGTTCTGGCCATTTCCATAAGTGTTCTATTTTTCCTTTCTACAACCTCATTTTGTTCTAGAGTTCTAAGAGAGGAGAACCTATGAAATATGTTCAGATCAGTACATAGATCATAAAATAGTTTGTTTTCAAACTCACCCCCATGATCTGTTAAGATAGACTTTATTTTGAAAGACAGACCCACTAAAGTAGAATTGTAAAATTTTTTGAATTATGAACATGCATCACTTGTGTGGGATAAAAATAAGACCCAAGTGTATCTAGTAAAGTCATCAATGATTACAAATCCATATCTATATCACTGATACTTTGAGTTCTAGTTGGGCCAAAAAGATCCATATAAATAACTCAAGTGGTCTAGATGTAAGTACATCATTGAATACTTTAAAAGATTTTCGTGTTTTGTTTTCCCTGAGCACATGCCCCAGAAACTTGATTTTCAATGATTGGTAAAATTTAGGAAGTATTTTTACTAAATTCATCCTTATGAGTTTGTTCATTGTTGAGAAACTTGCATGACCCAACTTTTTGTGCCACAACTACGCAAGTTCTCATCTAAATCTACCATATAGACATTATTTTCTCTTTTTCCAACTAATTTGATTTTCTCAGAAGTAGAATCAATTATTTTGCATGAGTTGGATTCAAAAACAACTTTGTGACATTTGTCACACAATTGACTAATACTAAATAAATTATAATTCAAGCCTTCAACTAACCAAACATTATCACTTAAGTTTATGGAAGACTTACCTATCTTTTCCATTCCAATTATTTAGTCTTTATTCTTACCTCCAAAGGTGACTGGTCCACTTTCTTTTGCAATCAGGCAAGACAATTTACCTTTGTCCTCGATCATGTGCCGTGAGCATCTACTATCAAGGTACCAGATATTTGAGCTGGATGCCCGGCTCACCTGCACATAACAAATTAGACAAGAAAGGTTTGTGGTACCTATATGTGATTGGTACCATCAGCTTAATTCAGTAGAGAAAACAAGTCCTTTCTAATCCATATTTGAATGTTTTTCTTCACAGTGTGAGTTGGAATGAAATATTCAGTTTCTTTTCTTTCAAATATCTGAAAATTATGCCTCTTAGCAGGTTTATTCCATTGTGAAATTCTAGGCATGAAACTTTGTTGATAAACAGGAAAATGTGAATGAAAAAAAGGAGAATTAAACCATTGGTGACCATAGTACCTTTGGTTCCAAGAGTTATTCCAACTTGATTTATGTGATGTGTCTAAATTCTAATTTTTATGAGAGAAATTATTTTTTGTGTTTTTATAATTTTTCTGATTTTTATAAGAATTTGTATGCACTGGTTTTCTATTTTTATGAACAAGATAGGTCGACCTAGTGATAAAGAACTTTGAAACTTGAGTCGACTTGATTTGCGTATATGTCGACTTCTCTGGTTCTTTTTGTTGTTGCAGTTGATTTTTGTTTTCAGACAAACTAGTCTTGACAAAATTATGAGAAGGATTTTTTATAGTTTTACTTTCTTTTCAGATGGATCAATTTTATTTGAATTTTATGGTTCAAAATCTAACCATATTTATTTGAATTCATTTTTACTCCAAGTAGAGCATTCAAATTCTCTTTGCCTGTGTGAAGTTTTTGATGATCTCTTCTTTTTCTTTAAGACATTGGTTGATTTTTTTTAACTTGAATCAAATTTTTTATTTTTCTTTGTCTTCAAATTTCTTAACAAAAATAACAATCTCTTTATTCAATTTTTGAACCCTCAATTTCAAATCATCAACTAGATTTAGCAATTCATCATTTTCTTTGATTTGGTCTACAATTTCAGCTTCTAATAGAAATTTTCCCAGATGATGATGTGTCATGAACAATGCTTTCAATTTTTCTTTTCAAATATTTATTATCTTTTCTCATTTCAGAAAAGTTTTCTACCAAATTAGCATATGCATCTTGCCAATCTTCAATGGTAAATTGTTCAAAAGCAATATCTACCTACTCCTCACTGCTTCCAACCATGAAGAAAATTTCATTTCCATCTATACCAAAAGATTCTTCATTGTTTTCCATACTTTAATCTTCATCTGACCATGTAGCCACCATGGCCTTGCTCTTCTTCTTATAGAATTCCTTCTTGTAATTTTTGAGCTTGTACTTTTTGGCCTCTGGACATTTAGCCTTCAGGTGTCCAGTCTTGTTACACCTGTAACAAACAATAAGCCCATCTTTTTCTTGTGATCATCATTTGCACAAGAAGGTTTCCTTTTACCAGTCATGAAATTATTTTTATTACCAAGATTCTTCTTCCTAGATTTCAAAAACTTCCTAAACTGTCTAGTTAATAATGCAATTTCATTGTCACCAGAATTAGAATGTTCAGATTCAAAATTCTCTTTAGATTTTCCTTTATTGCTAGAAGAAGCCTTAAGAGCAACAGGTTTATTTTTCAACATATGTTCTTTATATCTCTTTAAATTTAATTCATAAGTCATTAAGGATCCAATGAGCTCATCCAATGATATTTTGGTTAAATCTTTTGAGTCCTCAATAACTGTTGTTTTAGTGTGCCACACAAGAGATAGATAACGTAAAATTTTTCTTATTAAATCTTCATTTGTGTATTCCTTACCCGAAGCACTAAGCCCATTGATGATGATCATAAACCTAGCAAACATCTCAGAAATATTTTCATCAGATTTCATGACAAACAATTCATAATCAGAAACTAATATGTTTGCTTTTGTTTCCCGAACTTGAGATGTGCCCACATATAACAATTCTAATTTACCCCACATCTCTTTAGCCCTTTTGATTCGCTCCCTAAAATAATATATATTGAAAATGGAGAATAAGGTAATGATTTTTGTTTATTAACATAATCATTTTCATGAGACATAATTATCCTTAATTTAGGATTATTATTTTTTATTAATATAATTCTAGTACTATTTTCAGATGTGCGCACTCCGACAGGACGCCACTGAATTAGGTAACGGAATTGAAATCTGAAAACACCATAATCCCCAGAAAAATGTGCTGATTCTAGAAACATAAATATCCTGAATTGTTGTTACACTGATATCAAGATTAAGTCGACACAATGATTTTTTGGGTAATTTTTATTGGATGAAAAATTAATTCCAAATATTAAACTAAAATCACCATAATTTGTAAAACCATTCAATTAGCTTATGTTTGAAATTTTAACTTATTTTGACATCATTTAGATTCAAAATATAAGGACAAAGGGTCCAGATGAATTATCTCCCAATAACGTAACCCTTTTTTTTTTTTAAATACTTTTGCTTACGTAGTCTTGGCTACGTAAGACCTTTTACCTCTTGTGTAAAAGGGTTACACGTACCATAATACATGTTAGCAGTAAAAACGTTTCGGTAAACGGGGTTGTGCTGTAAAGATGAAGATATTACGGCAACAAGTGTATGGCTACGTGCCATACATGCATAAAACCTGGACATCTATATATACTCTTCCTTAACCACTCTTTTGGGTGTTTACCCACTTATTCATCATCTCATACTGCTGCTACGGCTGTGGTTGTTGCTACTGCAGCTGCCACTGCTACGACTACTATTGTTGCTACTGCTACAACTGCTGCTGCTACTACTGTTGGTTCCCTTGTTGAGGAGAAGAGGAAGATTTTCATTTCTCCTGAGTCATGTAGGTTCCTCCCTACGATTCCTCTCTAGTTGCTTATTTCCATGCTTGTAGGTCTCTCTATCCTCATAAACTCTTATTTCTTATTTGTTCCATGCTTTGTAGGTGCTTCCTATTAGTTCTCTAATCTACAATTGTATGTCTCTTCCTATAATTTTTCTCCTTATTTTCTATTTTCATACTGGTAGGATTCTCCTTCCTCTTGATTTCTCCTTCTGTTAGAATCTCTAAGATTGAGCATCTACCTCCAGCCTTACCTTGACTTGTGTTCAGTAAAGCTATTAGGAGTGTCTTCCTCTTTCACTGTGTTCATGTCTTTAGTTGATGCCCATGTCTGTAGTTGATGTTTATGTACACTTGATGTGAGCTTTCTTCTAGATTCAAGGGAAGATTCTCATGAAGGGTTTATATATACAAATTCCTTTTCTTCCATAACTATTCAACATCACCCATACTATAAAGATCTCTTCTCTTTGTTCTATTATTTTCTTCATGAAGGATGTGTAAAGAAATGTGCTTAAGACCCACAAACTATTGTTTAATCCTTCATGAAACAGTAGAAACTTTTAGAAGAGTCTCTTTAGTCGGTTTTAAACCACTCCAAAAAAAAAGACCAGCGACTGTAGACAGACAGAACATATCTGCCGACAAGTACCCTTGGTTCCAGAACCACCAGTGGCTATCGACAACCACCAACTATCTGTCGACAACTACTAGTATTTGTCGACAGCTAAAGGCCAGATTCCATAATACAGTTCTGGATGGACTAGTAGCTGTCGACAGCCAACCAGTGGTTGTCAACAACCACCAGTTTATGTTGTCAACAAGAACCAATTCTTCATAAGTCAAAGTTGACACATTCTTGTATTGTCCGAACAAGTTGCCTCTTCCATTCTCTTGGATTCTAAACTATTATACCATTGGAATGAATCATTTAATCATCATTTGCATCCATCCTTGGATTATTCTTGGACATCCTAAATCATGTTGTTTCTTATACCTTCTAGATATCTTTAACCACTAACTCATAGAACCTTGCATCATGTGATATTGTTTTAGTTCTGATGAGTGCCCAAGTACCATGATACGTATTTTGGGTCTTCGACTCTCATGGATTAATGCCAGTTCAAATGGGGTAGATCCAGTCCCGGAGGAGCACCCGAATTCATTTAATCTGCACAGAGCAGTATGGATCCACGGGGTCTTTGGCATGACACCACTATATTTTAAATTGGTCGACATTTCCATGAATTATGTTGAGACATGAATGTTTATTGCTTGCTTGAGAAGTGGACAGGGCATCTCTATACATACACTTTCTCTATTTTCTTCTGAACTATTGTTCATACGCTCATGTTTTGCTATTTCACTGATGGACATTATATGTCAGTTCATTGGCATATTATTTTATTCCTGTCACTGTTTTATAATCATGGTTCAATTCATCTACGGTCTAATTCGTACCATTCTCCGTTACTTGCACCCAGTACTTAATACATTCTTGTACCACAGTTATCTTTGACTCATGTAAGCTTTTATATTCCTTGATTTTGGAGGATAAATCCTACTGGGCAAGATTGATCATTCCTATTTTTTTCCAAGTAATTTATAGCTCTAGAAGACGGGACATCGGGATTTGTGTGCTGAGAGATCAACCTTTGCGGTGTCTGCTTTTGAATTATAATTTTAGAATCTTGTAATACCTAAAGAATGACCGTTAATTTAATTTTTATTTAGTAAATTTCCTGAGCAATTTTTGCTCGAAAAGTTCAAAATTTCCTCTTGATTTCTTCTTCACTCATGTTATGACATTTATAGATATATTAAATGTCGGGACGTGACAAGTGTAGATCGAGAAATCAAACCATAAACAAACCATTGCTCATAGATTTTTAAGGTGGTTCGGAGAACACAAGTTGTGTCTCCTACGTTAACCTTCCCACATCCGAGAAAATTCACTCAAACACTGAGTACAGACTCTTAAGTACGACGACTCAACACCACAACCGCTTGTGAGCATGATGACTCACAAACAAAACCTCGGAGCTAAGTCCGACGACTTACTCCACCTGGAAAGAGTGTTGAACCACTCCTATATTTTATCTTTTATTTTGGTGATAACAAAACTCATGATTAACTTAAATATTATTAATATATTTAATATCATGATTTTCTCATAAATACATCATACTATGGCACAATCGTTTCATGATTTGCACTGGAAAGCTAAATCGATTGTTGTTCAATGCATATTGGTTCCTGACTGAGTGCCACATCGATTAGTGAACAGAAGTCCACATCGATTACTGTTTAGGTCAACATCGATTACGCTTTCACATCGATTACAGTTCACTTAAACATCGACTTCAGCTGAACATCGATGTCATCATCGACTTCACCTGAACATCGATTCATCATCGATTTTCATTTAAACATCGATTTCATCATCGACTTCACCTGAACATCGATTTCATCATCAACTTCACTTAAACATCGATTTCAGTTGAACATCAATTACATTCAAACATCGACTTCGTTCAAATATCGATTTTAGTTGAACATCGATTTCACTTAAACATCGACTTCAGTCAAACATCGATTTCGTTCAACATCGATTTCATCTTGAACATCGACTTCACTTAAACATCGATTTTGTTCAACATCGATTTCATCTTGAACATCGACTTCAAACATCGATTACATCATGGATTACATTGAAACATCGATTTCATTGGAACAGAGTTATGTTCACATCGCTTCATTTTAAACATCGATTACACTCAAACACCGATTACCTATATGAAACATTGATTGCATCTGAAACATTGACTGTCTTTTAACTTAAACATCGACTACCTTAAGACATCGATTGCCTCTCATTTCAAATGTTTCAAATATTTGTGGCGCCAAATGAAAACTCAAAACCCCAATGAAAATTCAAATGCCTTCATATGCTTAACTTATTATTTCTCTGTCTGACTGAAGATCTTTTTGTTGTCTATCCTTCAGAGTAGGTGACATGTCTAGATGTCAGCAGAATACATGGAAGTAAGTCAAGGTATGGGCCTGTTGTCAGAAGACCCTTTTAGTCTGACTCTATCTTCTGTGCCTGCAGATATCTAGACTTCTCTCTACACCAAGTGTCTGTTAGACAAAAGAAGAATAAGAAGTGTAGATAAAGAAATAGATCAGCAACGACTACAATAAGTCTCCAACGAATTCAGAACTCTAACGGCTATCTCTCAAGATCTGCTCAAAGTTGCTCTATAAAAGGATGAAGCAAAGCTAAAGAATAGAGAGAGCTTTCCTGAACATCATTCAAAGAGTGTACATCCAATAAGAAACCTCAACTCCACATACACTCAAAAGAAAGAGAGAAAGAGCTCGAGCCTAAGAAGAAGTTCACAAGCAACCATCTGAAGTCTTCAAGCTTCAAGCTCCTTTCCTCTCTTCACTCTCTCTGTGTTGCAATTGTAATTTTGGGTAGAGTCTTTTGGCTGAGAGTTTTTGAGTTAGTTTTCATATTGTACAACTCTCAGTGTAAGACCCGGCTTCCCAGCTTTCCGTCCGGTGTCTTGGATTATTGGCCACTAACGCGTCCAAGCTGGGTGACGTGTTAGGGTCACGTCGTGGGTGTCCAACGCGACAGTCATCCTTATCGCGACTTGCTTGTGCGTCGCATTCTTATCGCACCTGTCTTTCCCATCGCATCTTCATGTCGCGCCCGGTCAACGGGTTGCGACAGTGTTCTGTCGCTTCAGTCGTCTGACGCCTTTCAGGGTGGCAGGTGTGTCAGTACGACTTGTAGGGTTATCGCGGCGTCCATGGGGATGCGTTCTTGTCACGGTGCATTGACCCGTCGCGTTAAGGGTTCTTAACGCGACGTTGTCGCCCCGTCGCGTCTTGGGTGCCGAAGGCTTAAGGCATTGGCCGACGACCCATTCTCCTTTCCCTCTTTCCCCTCTCTTCTCCCCCTCTGGCAGTGCTCCACCTCCCTCTCTTCCCTTTGTGCATTTCAAGTGAGGGAGGAGGGTCGTGCGTGGTGCCATGGCATTGTGGAGCTTGCGTGGAGCGAGGAGGAGGAGGTGGCCAATCTGACGTGAAGGGCCCTATTGGGTTCGTTTCTTATTGAAAGGTAGGGATTGCTTGTACTCTTCTCGATCCGGTGGATTGGGAGCTTCTTGTGCTTTCTAGTTAGTTTAGATAGCTTTTCCTGCTCCCCTCCCCCGTGTGGTATGTGTGTGGCTTGTGGGGGCCCCGGATGGAGCAGCCGTGGGTCTTCCTCTCTGCTGGTGTCGCGACCGTGGTGCGCGTCGCGACACCAGAAGAGGCGTCTGCCCGGTCGGGCGCAACCTTGTCACGACGCGTTGCCCCGTCGCGATAAGGATCGTTGTCGCGACGTTTTCTCCTGTTGCGACAGGGTTGCTGTCACGACGCTCTACCCCGTCGCGACAGGGTTGCTGTCGCGGTGCCCTTCCCCGTCACGATGGTATCGCGACGGCCTAGGAGGTCGCGACAGTACCTGTGTTGCCTCGGGTGTTCCGTGGTTTCGGTTGGGGTGCCGGCGTGTGCCCCAGGGCAGGCTTGCCCTTAGGACCTTCAGGTGGGGAACGCGGCAGGTTGCCTCATTATGTTCAGTGACTGAAGGTGACACCTTCGCAACTGTGTCTTGGCAGCGGTGCCAGGAGGGTCGCGTATGTCTAATAATCGATTGACCGACGGTCTATCGATTATTAGCATAGCGATGCTTTCATACCGACTGATGGTGTTCCGAGGTTTTTGGCTTGTTCGTGTGTGTGCTTTGGTGGGCCGACGACCCTCTCGAGGGTCTGTGCATGCTAGTGCTTGCTGGGCTTGTCGTGGGTTACAAGCCAGCGGTTCGGCGTGGTTCTTGTTGTGCTTGCCCCGCCTGTTCTCCCGGTGCTTGGCACTTGAGGGCTTGTCCCGTTCAGAGGTTGTCTTCATTGCCTGGACCCCATCCTCGGAAGCCTGTTGAGGGAGTGCTCTGGGCTACGAGTGTGCTCAAGTTGGCAGCCGAGTTGGCGGACTCTAGAGAGGAGGGGAAAATGAGTTTGGACAGCGACGCTGAGTCGTTTGTAGAGCTCTCTTGTTTGGGGTAGGACACCAAGGTCGTTGAGGTGTTTTCTTCCCAGCGCAGCGCAGACAGTCCTTTGTCTCATTGCCTCTCTCTGCGTTGGTTCCGGAGCTAGGCGTGGGGCCGCAGCTTGGCCAGGTTGCGGTGTTGCGTGCATTCTCGTGGTGTTCTATAGCGGCTCTGTCTCGCTCTCACGGGGAGGTTAGAGGTAGGAGCCAGGCTGGAGAGCAGAGGGAGTGGCTGGTGTGTCCTCCTCTTGGCTGCCAGTGGCGGTGGCTTGGTTACTGTAACACCCCGGCCCCCTTGGGCCCTTGGCCCCGTCCTCTGGGTCGCGGCAGGGCGACTGTCGCGACGTGGTCCGATCGCGCCGGTGTCTGGTTCTGCTTCATATTGCGACAGGGGGTATGTCGCCTTCTTGAATGCGACATACCCTATGTCGCCTTCTGGTTTGATGGATTGCGACAGGGGGTGTGTCACCTTCTTGAAGGCGACATACCCTATGTCGCCTTCCCATCGCGTCGCCCCAGACGCAGTCTGACAGACGTGACAGGCGTCCTTTGTGTCAGTACGGCTCTGGCGGTGTCGGGTCGGCGTGAACGCAGATGGTTGTCGCCTTCACTTTTTCGAATTCCGAGATTTGACCGTTGTCAGTGGTATTGCGACAGGGGGTATGTCGCCTTCTTGAAGGCGACACACCACTGTCGCCTTCTGGTTCCAATGCGACACAAGGTGTGTCGCCTTCTCAGGATCCAGGCTTAAAGCCCGGACGCCTGAGCTCTTCTCCTCTCTCGCGTTTTTCCTTTCCCCCTCTCTCCCTCTCGCCCTCTCGGAGTTCCGGCGGTGTTGGGGTTGCCTCCCCCGTGTTGAAGCGGCCGTGCTGAGGAGGGTGTCGCTCCGTTCGTGCAGGGGTCGCGTTCGTGCCGTGCGGTGCGAGGAGGAGACGTTTCTACCTACGAGAGGCCCCAACGGGTTCGTTCTTCACGTGGAGGTAGGGACTCTTGATCCTCTCGCCCTAAGCATTCTCCCCTTCCCCTGCAAAGCGTGTTCCCTTGTGGTTTGGGGGTTGGGAGTGTGAGTTTCCATGCTCGTGTGAGTGAGGTTTTCCTCCGAGGCGTAGAATCCATGTTCTTGGGTGTTTGAGGGTGGTTTGAATGCTTACTAGCTTCCTAGCATGATAAGCATGCTCCCCTCCCTCGCCGTGTAGCGTTTCTCCCGTTTCGGGGAGGTTCCCGGAAGAAGAATCTCCGGAACCCCGACTGGCCTGAATGCGACATACCCTGTGTCGCCTTCTGACTGGCAATGCGACAGGGGCTATGTCGCATTCAGAAGGCGACATGACCTATGTCGCATTGAGAAGGTGACAGGCCCTATGTCGCCTTCTCAGTCCAGAGGCAGGTTGTGCTTCCGCCACTTCCGTTTTCCGCTTTACTGTACCCGTGGCACCTGTGCTAGTTCCCTAGTACCATCTCACACTAGTCGTTCGCCCGGTGCGCAGCACTTGAGGGCTTGTACCGTGCTAGAGGTTGTTACCGTCACCTAGGACCCCCGTCCTCGGGAGCCTGTTGAGGAGTACTCCGGGCTACGATGTGTGCTCGAGTTGGCAGCCACCTAGGCGGACTCTGGAGCTGAGGGGAAAACGGTGGTTAGGACAATGGCGTGTGAGTCGCTTGCAGAGCTCTCGTGGTTGGTCTGGGACGCCGAGGACAGTTTGGAGTTCTACCCGGCGCAGGCCAGCCAGTCCTCTTCTCACTGCCTCGCTCCTTACGGCCCCGGAACCGTTTGGAGAGGTCAGGCTTGGGACCGTAGTCGGCCGCCAGACTACGGCGGTTACTGTGGTGTTCCTTGTGTCCTACCTCGCTCTGACGAGATGCGAGGGCCAGGACCTAGGTCGAGGATAAGACGTCTGTGGACGCACCTGACCGTTTGACTAGTGGTGGTGCTTTCCGTAGCTAGTGTTCCTTGTCCAGGCGGAGTCCCCTCCGTCTGTGTTTACTAGCCGTGTGGTGGTCACGACGAGCAGTCGTACAGAGTTTCCGACCGAGAGTACTTTCCGTACCGTGTTAGCTTTAGCTTCACTTCCGCACTTCCTTTTGTAGGTAGAAAGATATAAACTGCAGTCTTTCCTTTATTAATAGTTGTATTGTTCCTCTGCCTGTTTAGAGCCAGTAGAAGATTGGTAGTCCCTACTGAGCTTCTGTTGTGAAGCTCATCCCTCTGTTTCCAGGTGAGACTTCTCAGCAGCGGCAGGGCGCGCATCGGGCGGAGGAGACGGGGCGGTAGTCGAGGTCCCCGTAGCTAGCAGTGGTTCCCCCTCTCAGTGTACGTCACCCTCGGGGTATGCCCCTAAGGGACTTGTCTCTCCCCTTTCCTTACTTGTACTAGTGTGCGTGCGTTGGGACTGTACTTAGAGCGGCACGCAGCGGTCTCGCTCTACTTTCCTGTTTCCGCTTGTACGCTTCTAGCTCAGCAGTTGACGTTTACTTCTGTTACATATCCTGTCAGACACGTGTTATAGCCCTTCCGGGTCCCCGGATCCGTGGGCGGCGATCGCGAAAATCGAGTCCTCGGCGTGGGCCGAGGGTCGGGTTCTCGGGTCGTTACAGTTACTGTTGTTGTGACGGCGTTTTCTCACGACGTTTCCAAGTGTTATTCGTTGCCCTAGCTTGCATGGCAGTTATAGCCTAGTCGTGTCTAGTTTCCGTAGGCATCGTTGGTTTGGCCTTGTTGGCCCGTGCTTCTGGTGGTTTCCGCTTCGCTGTCTTCTCGGTTCTGTAGTCCCGTTCTTGGGTGCCAGTCCGTGGTGGCACCGACATGTGTGGCTTCCCGACCTCGCGGTGTGTCCGGGGTCCTGGGTGGTTCTGCTTGTGGGCTCTCGACCTTGTGGAGGTCTGAGGTGGTCGTGCTTGTGGTGAGACGTCGTTCTCACCTGGTTGTTGCATGGTCTCGGCAAGTGTGCCGAGGGTTACTTCCACTTGGTGTCCGACTCCATTGGTTTTGCGGGAGTCGTGTGTGTGTCATGACCTTGGTTAGCGGTCGTGACGTTGCACTGTTCTATTCCACTGCTTTGTAGTACCCTGCTATAGGTGTTCCTCGCTTTACAGCTTTCTAGTGTAGTTTCCTATTTTCGGAGTTCCTACTGCTTTGGCTGATAAGGGACTGGTAATCTCTATTGGGCCTTGTTCGCGAGGCTCACCCCCCTACTTCCTTCAGATAGGGGCTCATCATCGCGGGAGCTCGGTGTCGGACGGGTTGCGGAGGCGGCTGTGGCGTCGTGTGTTGTCAGCAGCAGTGAGAGTGAGTGTTGTGAGCTTTTGTACCTGAGTGAGTTGAGAGTTGTGCTTTGCAAGTTCTCAGGGTATACCCCTTAAGGACTGCACCTTTCTTCTTGTACTTGTGGTTTTATTTGGGACATGTTGTACAGTTGTTATATTGTTATAGTTATTTAAATTTAGTACATATCTCACTAGACTATTTCTTCTAACCCTTCCGGGTCTTCGGATCTGTGGGTGGCGACTCGAACTTTGGGGTCCCTGGTGAGGGTCTGGGAGGTCGGATCGTTACAGTTGGTATTAGAGCGTGGGTCTATTGAGATTTGTAATGAGTTAATAACTATAGTTGTCCCAAAGAAAGGTACTAGTGTGCTGCTGACACCGTCCGGCTAGTGTTAGGCTTGTGCTTTCAATTGTTTTGCAGGTGTGCGGCTTCCCTGCAAGGTTCGTGTGCGTGCTGCATGAGGGTTGCAACTGTTGCTATGTCACGTGCGTGGCGAGTGTGGTCGCTTGGTGTGTTCATGCCGTGGTGGCGCGGTTGGCGGCGCACTAACTGGCAGTGGTCTTCCCAGTGTGGAGGATGCTTGCAGGCAAGCCAGGCGCGGTGCTCTTGGTCGTCTTCAGCACATTTGGGTGTGTGTGTGTGTTGCAAAGGCTGAGAGAGCCTGTGTGTGGTGTGGCCTTCACTAGCGTAGAGTTGTTGTCTGTGGAACCGGTCGAAGTGTCCCTGCTTGTGGTTGTTGTTCCCCTGTTGTTGGGGTGTGTTGTGTTGTGTGGTCTCCTATCTGTGCGTTGTTGTGCGCAGTGCTATGCTCGGTCGGCGTTGTTGCTCGGGCTAAGCAGATGTTCTGTGTGTCGTGTTGCATCACTGGTTGAGCGTTGCAACACTTGTCTGTGGTTGTTTGTCGGCCTGGTTCTAGCTGGTTGTGAGCTCTGGTAAGGTGCTCCCGGAGTCCTTCTTTGCTGGTTCGGGTGGAAGTGAGGTTTCCCCAGGACTGTGTTGTGCTCGTTTCTGGTTGATGTTGCATTGCCCTCTGGGTTGAGGTGCATCGCTTGGTTGCCCTATATTCTGGTGAGGTTTCCCAGAACCATTTGTTGTTGTCTTGGTGAGGGTTTCTCCCAAGAATGTTCCATGCTCATTTTTGTTGTTGTTGTGCTGCCTCAATGTCTGAGGTATGCTGTTGTTGTGGTTGGTGCGTTCTGGTGGGTTTTCCCAGAACTGTGCCCTGGTGGTTCTGGTGGAGGTTCTCCCAGGACCTGCTTGCGTTGCTTCTGTAGTTCTGTTTGCTGCGATGTTCTCTCTGAAGTTCTGTGTCATTTGGTCGTTGGATTGTGCGTTCTGGTGAAGGTCATTCCCAGGATCGCCTTTTGTTGTTTCTGGCGGAGGTTCTTCCCAGGAGTGCTCTGTGTTTGTTTCGGGCCACCGTTGTGTTGCCCCTGTGGTTTGAAGTGTGCCGTTTGGTTTGATTGTCTGTTCTGGTGAAGTTCTCCTAGGACGAATTTCTATCGTTCCTAGTGGAGGTCCTTCCCAGGGTTGCTTCGTGTTGTTCTGCTTGTCGCTGCTCTCTCTCTATGTAGAGATAAGCTGTCGTTGTTGCCGGTTGGACTGACTGTGTTATAGTCTGCTTGGGCGTTGTCGGTCAAGGTGTGGTGCCTTTGATCGTGTGTGTCTCGTTGTTCGTTTCCAAGGTCTCGGCTGTACTGGTGGGACCTTATGTGTCCCCGTGGTGCGGGTGGTTTGCGTCGTTTCTCACTCCCGGTGTGCTCTTGCAGATGGTGGTCTGGTAAGTGCAGTCGGTGTCTGGATGGTTGTGCTTCTTGTGGAAGTGCCAGTTTTGCATTGTGATTTTCTCTCTCTCGTGTGTGGAAGAGACTCGTTGCGTGTCTCCTTCCTCTGCTTTCGTGGGTTGCTCGGGGTGGCGATGCTTCACTGTGGTGTTGTGTTGTCAAGGTGCGCATCGTTGCGACCTTCTGGTGGAGTCATCTTCCCTTGAGTTGTTTTTGGGTTGAGCTGGTTGCTCCCCTCGTGCCGATGTTTCCTTGTGGCACCGTGGGTCGGTGGACCTATTCGTGCCATTTGTCATTGTGATTGTTTCTTGCTGCCTTCCTGAACAATTTGGGGCATTGGTTCCTTGTTGGTTTGGTGTGAGCTAGTACCATTTTCTTGTTGGGTTGCATGCATGAGCGTTGCTCTGTTGTGCACCAATTTTCTTGCTTGGCTTGCTCGTGCAAGCGTTGTTTCAATGTGTTCTCAATTGTGCCTCGGTTTGTGCCTTAGAGGCTTTTTCGTGTCATCATCTTGGTGTTTGGCCTCTCTATCAGTTGCGATAGAGGTGGTGCTTCTTGATCTTGCATGCTAGGGAGTCACTGTGGTTTTCGCTCCCCGTGTGGCAGAGTCAGTGCTCCATGTTTTGGTGTACTTTTTGGAGCTGACATAGTCATTGCGCTCTTGAATTTGTCGGCTTTTCGTGCGCTCTTGTTGTGGGTCTCTAGTGTAGAGTCCCCTTCTGTGTTGTCTCGGGTTGTTGGTGCGGTTGTGTGTGCTGCACCTTGAGCATTTTTCGATGCTTCGTGTTTTTGTGCCTTAAGGGCTGGGTCTGGCTTGGCCTATTGTGCCCTTTTAGGTTTGCAGTCCTTTGCGTGTGGCTTTTGGCGAGTCTCTGGTGAAGAGTCCTTCATGTTAGCCCGTGGTGTTGTTTCGGCCGCTGGTGCACCTGTGTTGCACTTTGCTTAGTTTTGGTGCTTGTGGTAGCACCGTGTGCTCATGCCCGAGTGTTTCAGTTTTGTGCCGTCTGGAGCCTTGGTGCATTATGTTGTACCTTGGGTGGCTTCTGGTGCTTGTGATAGCACCATGTGTTGTGTCGTGTGCCTGTTCGTGAGATTTGTGTGTCGTTTCACGACTTCACTCGATGTTGGAGGCGTTGAGCTTTCCACCTCTGGGACACTTGGTGCTGGCCTATGCCTTGTGGTTGTACTGTTACCGCTGTGGGGTAGCTGCTTTGCCTTGTCTAGGTAGCCCTATCAGTGGTACGCCAGGCTTTGGTTGTAGCATGTGTCCGAGTTTTCCCTCTCACTTTGGGAGCGAGTGTGTTCGGTTGTGGTACCCTACTTAGGTCTGGGTCCCTCTGAGGTCGACGTGTTGCCCTTGACCTCTGCGGTTGTTTCGGTTCCCGTGTGGTTGTGCGTCTTTTTGGTGGTTGGCATGTTGGTACTTGCGTTGAGCCCTATGTGCGCGTGGCAGATGTGCTGCCAACTTTCATTGGTTCTCAGGTTGTGCGTGATGTTGGTGAGTCTGTAAGCCGATGGCGGAGTCTCTTGTCGGTTTCTCTGATGACAGTGAGGCTTATTGGCTTGCTAGTACTCGACCACGTAGTTTGTCGAGGTTGTGAGGTGCCAAGTTTTGGCTTGACTTCAGACGTCTTCCGTGCTTCTGTTGCGATGTGATGTGTTGTGGAGCGTATGGTTTCCCAGTCTTGTGGCTCCACGTGTGTTTGGTGTCCTTGTCGGACCACGAGGAAGGTCTGGGTGAGACCTAGTGGTGACAGTGGATGTCGTTTTCTCGTGTTGAGGTTTCTCCACGTGTGTTAGCTATCCCAGTTGGACCGCGAAAAAGGTCTGGGTAAGACCTAGTGGTGGCGGTGGACATCGTTTCATGCGTTGAGGATTCTCCGCGAGCGTGTTCTCGCTCTGGTTCTTATCTCTCGCGTGGTTTCTCGGTTGGGCTGGTGACCAATGCTAGCTGCTGCTAGTAGTGTGAGGTTGTTCTTGTTTGTTGTGCTTGACTCTCAAGCATTTTTCTTGGTCGTTGTCAGCAACTGTGTACTCTGTCAAGTTTCGCTGGCAATAGAGTGAGTTGTTGACCGGTGATTCTCATGTTGATGTCGGAAACTGCATCCTCTATCAGGTTTTGCTGGCGACAGAGTGGGTTGTTGGTCGGTCGGTCCCAACAGCGGGGTCTGTTGGTGGCTGCAGTCGTGCGGTTTTCGGCTGGCATTTTATGCGGTTTAGGTCGGTTTTGGCGTTGCTCGGCACCTATGAGGTTGTCGTTCCATTTGGACGCCCCACGTGTGGCTGGAGTGAGCTGTTGGTTTCTCAGCTTGGTGCTCCACCCATGTTTGGAGCGTGTTGTGAGCCGTTGGGTTTTCGGTTGTGTGCTCCTCATGTGTTTGGAGCTCGTTGCGTGAGCCGTTGGTTTTTCAGTTGGTTGTTCTCTACTTGTTTGGCAGTGCGGTTGTCTCCACAAGGAAGTCATGGTGAGACTAAGTGGCTTTTCGCACTTGTGCTTCATGTGCTCCGCGCGTGTTTTGCTGTGCGATAGTTGCCACGAGGAGGTCATGTTGAGACTTAGTAGCTTCTTCGCGTTGGTCTTACGTTTTCTCCCTGTGCTTCGTTTCGTGCCTCGGGATCTTTTGGTCTTGTCCTAATTTCGAGGACGAAATTGTTTTAAGGGGGGTAGGATGTAAGACTCGGCTTCCTGGCTTTCCGTCTGGTGTCTTGGATGACTGGCCACTAACGCATTCAGGCTGGGTGACCCGTTAGTGTCGCGTCGTGGGTGTCCTTCGCGAAAGTCATCCTTGTTGCGACCGGCTTATGTGTCGCATTCTTGTCGCACCCGGCTTTCCCGTCGCATCTTCGTGTCGCGCCTGGTCAACGGGTCGCGACAGTGTTCCATTGCTTCGGTCGTCTGACGCCTGTCAGGGTGGCAGGTGTGTCATACGACCTATCGGGTTGTCACGACGTCCATGGGGGACGCGTTCTTGTCACGGTGCGTTGACCTATCGCGTTAAGGTTCTTAACGCGACGCATTGCCCCGTCGTGTCTTGGGTGTCGAAGGCTTAAGGCCTTAGCCGGCTACCCCTTCTTCCTTTTCCCTCTTTCCCCTCTCTTCTCCCCCTTCAGCGGTGCTCCGCCTCCCTCTCTTCCCTTTGTGTGTTTCAGGCGAGGAGGAGAGTCGTGCGTGGTGCCATGGCGTTGTGGAGCTTGCGTGGAGTGAGGAGGAGGTGGCCAATCTGATGTGAAGGGCCCTATTGGGTTCGTTTCTTCTTGAAAGGTAGGGATTGCTTGTACCCTTCTCGATCCATGTGGATTAGGAGCTTCTCGTGCTTTCTAGTTAGTTTAGATAGCTTCTCCATGCTCCCCTCCCCCGTGTGGTATGTGTGTGGCTTGTGGGCGGCCCCGAGATGGAGCATCCCGTGGGTCTGTCCCTCTACTGGTGTCGTGACCGTGGTGCGCATCGCGACACCAGAAGAGGCATCTACACGGTCGGGCGCGATCTTGTCGCGGCGCGTTGCTCCATCACGATAAGGATCACTGGCGCGACGCATTCTCCTGTCGCGATAGCGCGACGCTCTGCCCCGTCGCGATAGGGTTTCTGTCGCGGTGCCCTTCCCCGTCGTGATGGTATCGCGACGGCCTAGGAGGTCGCGACAGTACCTGTGTTGCCTCTGGGGTTCCGTGGTTCCGGTTGGGGTGTCGGTGTAACGGCCCTGGATATTTATACCCAATAAGGGTCCATATCCAGATCCGTCTCCCGCGAACGGACCGAAGTCTCGCAAGGGATAGCTCGTACACGTGTCCAAGAAGAATATAAAAGACAAACCACAATAGTAAGAGACACAAGAAAGTACATGTGCTCATAACTGCATATAACAATTTACAACTGTCCCATTACATTATTACATGCCCAAATTAAAAAGAGTACAACTACCTGGGGCATACCCCGAGGGAGCACAAGCTCACACAACTCTACTAACACTACTGCTGGTGGTACAAGTCTGACACGACACCTCCGCAAGCCACACCAACGGTAAACCCTGAAAAGAACTGTAAGGGAGTGAGCCTCAACAAGTCACTGGCTCAGTAGGGAACCACCTAAAACCACACATAACGCAGGAGAACCTCAACCCCAACAGGTCTCACTGGCAACACCGGAAGCCAAACTATTTCATGCTCACAATAAAGCGTAATTATATCAATTCACACTAATTCTGGAAATAAGATGAGACAACGGCAGAACTAGCACCACGCTACTAGTCTCCCAATAACTGGAAAGCCTAGGCCACAAGCCTCACAGGCACACCACCTCAACAGTTGGTCGCCTAAACTGTAAGCCACACAGGCAAAGCATTGCCTAAGCTACTAGCTTCACTGGCAAGCCTCTAAACATGTGAGTAACAGGATTGCTAACCAAGAGCTAATCCTATATACCCTTAAATCACGATATATCGAATGTCACACTAAATAAGATGCCAATCCATCACACACTAAATCATATTCGGAAACTTACGTAAAACACAACAAGTGGAAGGTCTCACCGCATGACCTTCACTACACCATCTGAAAAGGCTAGTACTCAGCGTACTACGAGAAACTAGTACCCACAAAAGGATAGGTACCTACCACCACGAGGTACCACCACTGAAACACAACACAACTGTGCCACACTTGGGCACATCATACATAACCAGTCAAACCACAACCAGTGAGTCTCCGCTCACCAACCACAACGACAACCGTGCCAACACCATGGCACACATCAACGGGAAACTACAACTAACACATGCTATAGCCTGTAGCAAAGCACGAGCACAAGCACGACGCCACCACACGGGACAGACTACTAGTTCATGATGCCAGTATCCAACTCGGACAACACAACACAAGAACTACCTCTCAGTCTCGCAGTCACGACGTAAGGTCCAACTGCAGCTCCACAACACAAGTAAAGTCAAAGAACTGTGGAGACCAACCAAACCACCACAACCTACAGGTCACACACCCTGCAGGCCCATGCCTGGCACCTTTAGAGACTTTGGCCTGAGCTCTCTAAGTGAGGCACTGGTAACAGGACTAGCCAGGGCCCAGTACGTCTACTGGTGTCCGTAACCCCCAGCTACGAGCGCGCTACAAGTGAGTAAACACAAACTCTCACAAGTCACTGTCCCACTGCCATCTTTCCCTCAGCCGGACGACAACTCTCCCCGAGAGTGAGGGTGTCCAGGAAGACGACAAAACCTCAACGGTACCACTGTACCGGGACAAGCCCCGAGCACACTCACGTGCCTGGCTCTCCTCGGAACCTGGGGCACCCAACTGAAGAGGCATTCTGGAATAGGCGTCGGACCACCAAACTCAGCAATGCACAAACCACGATATATAGTTATATATTATTTATTACAAACCACAGTACAAATGTCAAGAATAGCTTAACCTCGATCAGCCTGTGATCTACAAACTACCTCACACCAATACACATGTAAACCACGATAACCAATTACAAACTGGCCTATCATTGGTCATCACATGACCTCCTTGCTACATACATACCATATACACTAACTATACATTAACTCTTAACCTTACTTGCATTACATTAATTAAACCATCTCTATTAGTCCATAAAGGACGCTACAAAACTGAGGCTAGGTTCACACTTGAACCATCATTGCCTAGCCATTACAATACTATGTGCCATGCACATATTCATATCACGTAAACACCACACCAACTATGTAAACCATACGTAAACCACCCACCAACCACGTGGGCAACATGCTCATAGAGCTTTACAGGTGCCAATGCACCTCTTACCAAAACCATGCACGTTAAACATCGATAATCGGATAACCATAACACGAAAAGCATGCAAAGCAGAACCCTCGACTGTGTTCGCGACAGAGGCCATGACTGCCTTCTGATCGCGACGCCACGATATGTCGCGATAAGAAACCTTGTCGCGACGGGTCATCCTGTCGCAATCTGGTCGCGACAGCAGGGTTCATCGCCTTCTCAGGCGAAAACCCCAATCCGGGAACCATCTCTGGATCTTCCATGCAACCACCCTAAATCTCGTTTCAACCCAGTTTTCATGCTCTTTTCACCTCCTAGGCATGATATCTACTATTTTAAAAGCAATAAACAAACCAATATGCAATCCACGCAACAAATCAAGGTAGAACTCCCTACCTTCACGAAGAACGTGCAATCCATGCATGGTGCGGCATTTCCCCCACTCCTCGTGACGTCCTTGCATCGAGAGTGCGACGAGAACTCCGCCGAAACGCCAAATTGCCCAACAGAGCCGCAGCAGCTTCTTCCCTGGTCGAGCAGAGCTTGTGAAAGCTCTGTTCGGCCAGCCTGCTTAAAAAACCGCACAGCGGTTGGGATCGCGACGTACCTTCCCATCGCAACCTGATCGCGACGGACTAAGGCGTCACCTTCCCATTCCTGACGTCAGCAAACTCCACTCCATGCGCGACACGCGGCGCACATGCAGACGTCGACCCCAGCAGCGGCAACCAGAACGCAACCCCTACTACCGACGCGTTCAGAACGCGACCTACACCCTCGTCGTGTTCACATCCAGTGAACCAACGGGCACTACGGGCCTAACCTGCCGGCCCACTAAGCTCCACACAGCGCTGCGGGAAACCTCGACCAAGGCCCAATGAACCCATATGGCCATGAGCACCACACCAAAACAAAAACACAAATCCGAACTACCACTAATCCACGATCCGCAAAGATCTAAAAAACGCGCTACGTTACAGTCGGCGTGTGCCCCAGGGCAGGCTTGCCCTTAGGACCTTCGGTGGGGAACGCGGCAGGTTGCCTCGCTGTGTTCAGTGACCGAAGGTGACACCTTCGCGGCGTGTGTCCTGGCAGCGGTGCCAGGAGGGTCGCGTCTGTCCAATAATCGATTGACTGACGGTCTATCGATTATTAGCAGAGCGACGCTTTCCGTACCGACTGATGGTGTTCTGAGGTTCTGGCTTGTTCGTGTGTGTACTTTTTTTGGTCGACGTCCCTCTCGAGGGTCTGTGCGTGCCTAGTGCTTGCTGGGCTTGTCGTGGGTTACAAGCCAGCGGTTCGGCATGGTTCTTGTTGTGCTTGCCCCGCCTGTACGCCCAGTGCTTAGCACTTGAGGGCTTGTCCCGTTCAGAGGTTGTCTCTGTTGCCTGGGACTCCCATCCTCGGGAGCCTATTGAGGGAGTGCTCTGGGCTACGAGCATGCACGAGTTGGCAGCCGAGTTGGAGGACTCTAGAGCGGAGGGGAAAACGAGGTTTGGACAGTGGCGCTGAGTCGTTTGTAGAGCTCTCTTGTTTGGGGTGGGACGCCGAGGTCGTTGATGTGTTTTCTTCCGGACGTGGCCCAGACAGTCCTTTGTCTCACTGCCTCTCTCTGCGTTGGTTCCGGAGCCACGTAGTGGTCCTAGGCGTGGGGCCGCATCTTGGCCAGGCTGTGGTGTTGTGTGCGTTCTCGTGGTGTTCTGTGGTGGCTCTATCTCGCTCTTCTGAGGAGGTTAGAGGCAGGAGCCAGGCTGGCGAGCAGAGGGAGTGGCTGGTGTGTCCTCCTCTTGGCTGCCAGTAGCGGTGGCTTGGTTGCTGTTATTGTGACGGCATTTCCTCACGACGTTTCCAAGTGTTATCCGTTGCCCTAGCTTGCATGGCTGTTATAGCCTAGTTGTGTCTAGTTTCCGTAGGCATCGTTGGTTTGGCCTTGTTGGACCGTGCTTCTGGTGGTTTCCGCTTCAGTGTCCTCTCGGTTCCGTAGTCCCGTTCTTGGGTGCCAGTCCGTGGTGGCACTGACGTGTGTGGCTTCCCGACCTCGCGGTGTGTCCGGGGTCTGGGGTGGTTCTGCTTGTGGGCCCTCAACCTTGTGGAGGTATGAGGTGGTCGTGCTTGTGGTGAGACGTCGTTCTCACCTAGTTGTTGCATGGTCTCGGCAGGTGTGCCGAGGGTTGCTTCCACTTGGTGTCCGACTCTGTTGGTTTTGCAGGAGTCGTGTGTGTGTCACGACTTTGGTTAGTGGTCGTGACGTTGCACTGTTCTATTCCGCTGCTTTGTAGTACCCTGCTGTAGGTGTTCCTCGCTTTACAGGTTTCTAGTGTAGTTTCCTATTTTCAGAGTTCCTACTGCTCTGGTCAGTGAGGGACTTGACTGGTAATCCCTACTGGGCCCTGTTCGCGAGGCTCACCCCCCTACTTCCTTGAGCTAGGGACTCGTCGTCGCGGGAGCTCAGTGTCGAACGGATTGCGGAGGCGGCTGTGGTGCCGTGTGTTGTCAACAGCAGTGAGAGCGAGTGTTGTGAGCTCTTGTACCTGAGTGAGTTGAGAGTTATGCTTTGCAAGTTGTGGGGGTATGCCCCTTAAGGACTGCACCTTTTTTCTTGTACCTGTGCTTTTATTTGGGACATGTTGTACAGTTGTTATATTGTTATAGTTATTTAAATTCAGTACATATCTCACTAGACTATTTCTTCTAACCCTTCCGGGTCTTCGGATCCATGGGTGGCGACGCGAACTTCGGGGTCCCTGGCGGGGGTCCGGGAGGTCGGGTCATTACACTCGGTCAATTCTTTCTTTTCTAAGAAAGATTTCTGTCCAACTGCCGGATGGTATATAGTGAGCCTCTTCCTATGTGAAGAGAAGGTCAGTAGGGTTGCTGGCAGTTTCTGTCCAGCTAAGGGACCGTTCTTAGCACTTCCTTAAGGGAAGAACCTAGCTGGGGGTTTAGCTAGCAGAACCTTGTTGGGGTTTGTTCCAACAGAACCGCACTGGGGTTTGTTTCAGGAGGGTGGCTTCTTGACCTATAATAGAAGTGAGTTTCCTTCCTACTCGGAAAGGAAAAGGATCAGCGGGGAGCTAGGGGTTTGTATATCCTTGGGGGGATTGTATCTCGGTTAGTGAAATCCCAAGATTTTGCTTGGGGACTGGACGTAGGTCTTCCTTCTGTGAAGTACCGAACCAGAACAAGATTCCTTGTGTTCACATTTGTGTGATTGTTTTTATTTTCTTCCGCATTGCTACTCTCTATCACACACTATCACATTCACTAACCAAAGGTTTTAAGTTGTGACTTTTGTGTTTTAGTTTCAGAATTTCTGTAACCTTTCTATTCCCCCCCCCCCCCCCCTCTAGAAAGCTTGCTATCATAATCTGTGAGCCAACAAAGAGCGTGAAGGCTCTTCCCAAAACATGAGCACACAGTGCTCAACCCTCTGGAACATGACGGATCCAGAACTTTCTAGAACAAGTCCAATGAGGGAGTAGATCCTCTAGCATGATCTATCCCAATACAAGTATAAAAACGAAATGAGAACAAACAGAACATATCACAAATTATAGACTCTGAGAGAATTCTACAATTCCCATATATGCTTCAACACCACAAGCTTCTTCTTCTTTGCTACTTTTCTTCTTCAGCTTTTCACTCTGTTGCTTTCAAATCTCCTTCTCCTTCTCTTCTTCTTGTCCTTGCTCTGCTTTCCCGCCCTTTCGTGGCTGTCGTAGTCTCTTGTGGAGTTCTATGTTTTCTCCTTCTTTTTCCCACATTTTTGGGAAAATGGGAAAAGAGTTATTTATAGCCTCTTGTACCCTACCTCGTACCTGGGGATGCGTGAGTACCAAGTTTAAGGTTGTTCGTACACCTTTTAAGTTGACACGTGCTTCTAGCCCCTTACACGTGCTTCATCTCTCTTGCACACAGAAATTATCCAATTGAATAAAGCATTTATGAAAAGTTATCTAAATGATTCAATTCAAACTTATCTTAAAATATGACACGTGTCATATGCCTATGGCACAAATATCTCCTAACATTTCATTCAGACACGTGCCACAATCTCATGAAGCATCAGATATTGGATTTGACATATTAAAACAATTCATAACTTTGAATGTTAAAGAATACACATGACCAATTGAAGTGAGTTGTTTGAAACAATCGATTCTTTAAGAGAAAGATAGGCAATCGATATCAGAACTTCGGTTGACTACCAATGTGACATCCGAAGTCACAGCACTTCGATCGACAATGACCAAAATGTGACATCCGAAGTCACAGCACTTCAACCAACAATGACCAAAACGTGAACATCCAAGTCACAGCTTAGGCTGACGATGACCAAATCGTAAACGATCAAAGTCACAGCTTCAATTGACGACGACCAAAATGTGAACAGTTGAAATCACAGCTTCGACTGACGAAGAAAAAAAATAAACATCTGAAGTTATATGTCTACACCTTCAAGAACATGTGTCAGCACACACATCCAGTAACAAGATATATGTTCTTCATTTATGCAAGTTATCAATATGGCAAATCAGTTCATGATTTGCAATCATTATTTAAAGGATATTCATCGTTAAAACACTTGTATTCATCATCAAAACATTTATTATCATGCTAATGATGTTCAATCATGGTCATGTTATTTAGTTATCATCAAAATCAGAGTATGACATATTTAGGCATCAAGTACACATTCACATAATCAAGTGAAGAAAATGTATGTCAAATCTTCGACACATCTTTTACTTATTATTTCCTGGTTCTCGAAACGTGTCCTCTGCAGGCACGATTTTTTGTATATAGCCTATATTCTGAGGTATGCCAGTAGGAAATGAGGACAAAGGTAAAAGAGGTATGGGCTGACTGATAAATGATATTTCCCTTTCACTATCCTCTTTTAGCATTAAATGTTTGCAGGCTTACTGTACTCATGCAAGACCTACATTGCACCTGTTATCGACAAAGCTGAAGGGAGTCTCTTCTATTCCAAGTAACTAGTAGACACAAGATGAAACACATTAAATACAAATAGAACAGAAGAAGAAGAAGAGCAACAAGAAGAAGGAGCTCTAACGGATACATCCTTTGATGTCCAGGGATGCGATGAACAACCAAGAGGGGAGGGGTGAATTGGTTGTCGCCCAAATAAAAAAAAAACTTTTACACAAAATAGATTAGACTAAATTAATCAAACCTATTATGTGATATGCACAACGGAATAAAACAAATATATAAACGAAACCAACTATTATAGTGTGTATAGAACGGAGGTAAAAAAGATATGGATCAAACCACACATGCACGCAGGATTTATAGTGGTTCAGCAAACACACCCAAGTGTGCGCCTACATCCACTACCCCACACCCCTGTGAGGATTTCCACTAGCTTGTTTCCCATGTAGAGGCAAAAACCCACACACACGATTGTTTACGGGGACAATACAACCCCACCGCGTTTCCCAAAGATGAGACAACCCAGCGTGTATGCGCGCATGCACTACACACCAACAAACAACGTACTCACAGACCAAGCACATACACAGTATGATCAGAGTTCTAGAAAGAACAATAAGCATGGACAGGAGAGACAACAATCTAAATAGTAAGGTGTAGAGTTCTCCTATCTTATAAATTCGGCCTTTGTGGTCTTCTTTGCACGACGATGACTCAGTTGAAGAACTGGCTGATGTAGAACACTTCTGAACGAGGTCTTGCAAGTAGCAGCACCAAGTCCACGCCTTTCTGATGAAGAAACACTTCTCAGGTACATATGGAATGCTTTTGGACGATGAAGACTCCTTCTCTAGTCCTCTATAAGATCAGAGCATCTGTTGGCTCTTCCTAGACCTTCACGATCCTCCTCTGAACTCTAGAGTACGATATGACCTTTGGGAGGCATGTTGTACACTTCCAAAACATGGGAACATGTTTTATTCATAACTCCAAAGAGTCCCTCTATGTTTGGAAAGAATTGGATCTCCGTAGGACTCTGTTTGGAAAGTCCGAATATGAAATTGTCGAAATCGATCGACCGAATTCTTCGAATCGGTCGTCCGATTTCTACCTTTCTTTGACTGGGCTTCAGCTGACAAATCAACTGGACATTCGGCTGGACAATCGGTCATCTGATTCTAGAAAATCGGTTATCCGATTGCTGGCTTAGCTTCGACTGGCGCTTCAACTGGTGAATTGACTGACAAATCGATCGTTTGATTTCTTCAAGTCAGTCGTCCAATTTCTGCCTTGCAAAGATACTACTCCCCCTCACAAAGATCCATTTTCTTTTGGACACAGACTATCCTCCAAACCAAAATATAAAATCTACATAATATTCTTCCAAATATTCTCTCCCCCTTTTTTATAGTATCAAAAGTGGTTGGTATTAGGGATAAGAAGTACAATTTGCATAAAAACAGAGTATGTGAAAATTTCACTTTGGGGAATATGATGGGAGTGCATGATCTAAAAGATAGCCATTAAATAGTCCAATGTTTAATCAAGTTCTCAACTCACATTCAAAACTAAATTTCATTAGATGTGAAGTGTGAGATATGATTAAGAGGCATCACACATGATGTTAAGTAGAATTCTAATTAACACTAAAGGATACTCTCAATCTTACCCATGCATGATAGACCCTCACTCCTGTGTTTGAGTTGTACGTCCGGCTGAGGGAAAGACGACAGTGGGATAGCGACTTGTGAGAGAGTTTGTTGTTTGTCGCTTGTAGCGCGCTCGTAGTTTGGGGTACAGACACCAGTAGACGTCAGTGGTCCCCAGCTAGTCCTATTTCCAGTACCTCACTTTAGGGAGCTCAGGCCAGGGTCCTTAGAGGTGTCAGGCATGGACCTGTGGTTGTGTGGTCCGCAGGTGTGGTGTTAGTTGGTCTCCACAGTTGTTTGGCTTGTTCTAGTGGAGCGGCAGCTGGACCTTTCGTCCGTGGCTGCGAGGCTGAGAGGTAGACCTGTGTGGTTTGTCCGAGTCAGTTGCTGGTGTCGCGAACCAGTCTATGTGGCTCGAGTGTGGTAGACTCTACTTTAGCACGTGCACCGAGTTGTGGTTTTGCCGTTTATTTATTAAGTTGGTTTATGTTGATGGTAAGTGGTAAGTGGAATCTACAACTTTAATATCCTGCTTAGTTGTGCTATAAATTGCTAGCGTAGCTTCCTGTTTCCGTACTTGAGTTTGGTTTGCTCGATTTTTTGGGGGAGTTTTCCCTACTGAGCCAGTGACTTGCGAGGCTCACCCCTACTCCCTACAGGTGAAGGAGAGCAGGAGGTTTCCCTACCATCTTCCAGTTCAGAGCCGCATCGCAGCGGAGTTGGGCCAATGCCTCTAGTAGTGTAGTTTCTTTTCCTGTTGTACCTCGGGGTATACCCCAGGCTCTTGTACCTTACTTGACTTTTGTTGAAATTTAGCTATGTAAATCCATTATAAATATGTGTGACATTGTGAATATATATAATATATATATATATATATATATATATATATATATATATATATCAGTGTGTTCCTTTGTGTTTTCACGGGCATGTGTGTGATATCCCTTGCGAGGCTACGGCTCGTTTGCGGGAGACGGAGTCTGATCAAGCTCATTACTGGGTTAACGGGTTTGAACGACGTGGTCCGTCACAATAATACTCACAGAGCAGTGTAGATGTCTTGAGATTCACATTGATAATAATTGATGCTCTAACTCTTAAGTTCACAAGACACCTGCAACCACAGATCTCAGGTGGATTTCTTTGGTACCCAAATGGTTTTGGGTCCAATAGTGTTAGTCCTAGAAGAGAGTAGATCCTTCCTAATCCACACCAAATTCATTTTCTACATATTCTTCTTTAAAAAATAATTGTAGTTCATATGACCATGCCCACCACAGAAATAATATGTGACATTAAAATTGTGTTTTGTGGGTTGTGGCCTATGAATAACATGATGAGTAACATGTTTTCATTTCTTTGATTGTGCATACTTCTTAGATTGTTTAGAATTTCTAATATGATCAGATTTCTTTGAATTCATGTAATTCTTATTCTGAACTGGTTGCTTAAGATGCACATACCTCTTAGTATAAGGACTCATATGGAAAATTCTTTGTTGTGATTTTGCATGAGATTGTGAAGTGCTAGGAGCATTAGAGGCATGAGCAAATGATGTTTTCATTTTAGACACAACATATTTATTCTTTTTGTTTTTAGGGGAATAGCCCAAACCATGTCTATTAGTGTTCACATTAACACTAAGGACTTCATCATGCTTTTGCTTCCCCTTCATGAGTCTAGAGACAGTTGATTTTAGATCATCTATTTTTTCATGCATTTTCTTGACAGTATTTTTAGAATATTTGACATTCTCTACAAGCACATGCACTTGATTTTTCAATTCTTCATTTTCAGATTTCACAGAGATATTTTCCTTTTCAAGCATACTAAAATTCTCAGAATTAGCATTGTCATGAGTCAAGGAATCAATTTTATCTTCATACAATGTGATATTACTTTGAAGTAGTTCATTATCATTTTGTAGCTTTTCACATTGCAATTTATATTCATGACATGACATACAGTTTGTTTCAGCATGTAGGAATGTTTCAAATTTATTTTTCAATCCCTCATTTTCTTTTTTGATTCTCCTATATTTTTCTTACAAATCAGAATATATTTGTTCAATCTCCTCAAGAGTAAAAGATTCTTAGTCAGAGTTTACCTCAGGAGATTCATCCTCAATAGCCATGAGATCGCACTCCTCCTTCTTGGGTTCTTCGGCCTCGAAAGATAACCGGTCGAAATCGCTCCAGGTGGTGATCATGGTTTTGGGCTTCTTTGCCTTGATTTTGTTTTGCTTTTTCATAAATCTTGTGCACTCGAATCTCATGTGTTTAATGCCTTGGCATTCATAGCAGATCAATTCTGATTTTTCTGCTGGAGTCTTTTTGCTTGTTCTTGCCCTTGGAGTCCATAGAAAGCTTTGCATATTCTGACCTTTTTTTAGGAACCTTCTGAAATTTCGGACTAACTTGGTCACTTCCTCCTCATCTTCACTTGAGGAGTTTTCTTCAGAAATATAGGCCTTTGATTTATTGTCTTTGAGAGCCACATCTGTTTGCTTAAAGGGTATTGGTTCTCGGCCTCCTCCCGCTTCATATTGATCTCATATGTCATTAGACTCCTAATCAAGTCCTCCACATTGAGGGTTGACAAATTCTTGGAGTTTTCAATGACTGTGGCCTTGGTGTGCCACGCCGATGGGAGAGACCTCAGAACTTTATGGACTATCTTCGTGTCTATGTAGTTCTTCCCAAGTGCCTTCAGTCCATTGGTAATGTTGGAGAGCCGTGCAAACATGTCAGAAATTATTTCCACTTGGCTCATCTTGAACATCTCATATTCATGGACCAGGATGTTCGCTTTGGTCTCCTTGACCTCTGAAGTGCCTTCATAAATTAACTTCAGTTTATCCCACATTTCTTTGGCTGAGCTGCACATAGAAACACGGGAATACTCATCAGGGTGTATAGCATATTACATTATATTCATGGCACTGAAATTAACCTTGGATTTGTTAATATGATCCTCTGTCCAGTTTCCCTCTTTCTCTGGCAGTGTATATGCACCAGTATTTACAACTTTCCAGATCTCATAATCTTGAGCCCTGAGAAAGACGTGCATACGGTCTTTCCAATAGGAGTAATTACTGCCATCAAAGAACGGTGGATATCAGATAGAGAAACCTTCAGGCATGAATCCCTTATTGGCCATCGCAAACAGGATCTCTCTTTAGATCAAGAGCTCTGCTCTAATACCAACTGATGTGCAGGGATGCAATGGACAACCAAAAGGGGAGGGGTGAATTGGTTATCGCCCAAATAAAAAAAAACTTTTACACAAAATGGATTAGACTAAATTAATCAAACCTATTATGTAATATGCACAGCGGAATAAAATAAATATATAGAAGAAACCAACTATCCTAGCGTGTATAGAACGAAGGTAGAAAAGATATGGATCAAACCACACATGCACGCAGGATTTATAGTGGTTCAGCAAACATAACCAAATGTGCGCCTACGTCCACTACCCCACACCCCTGTGACAATTTCCACTAGCTTATTTTCCAGGTACAAGTGAAAACCCACACACACGATTGTTTATGGGGACAATACAGGTCCCACCTTGTTTCCCGGGGATGAGACAACCCAGCATGTATGCACGCACACACTACACACCAACAAACAACATGCTCACAGACCGAGCACACACATAGTATGATTAGAGTTCAAGAAAGAACAATAAATCATGGACAAGAGAGACAACAATCTAAACAGTAAGTTGTAGAGTTCTCTTGTCTCAGAAATTTGACCTTTGTGGTCGTCTTTGCACGAAGATGACTCAGTTGAAGAATTGGCCGATGCATAACACTTTTGAACGAGGTCTTGCAAGTAGCAGCATCAGGTCCACGCCTTTTTGATGAAGAAACACTTCTCAAGTATGTCTGGAAGGCTTCTGGATGATGAAGACTCACTCTCTAGGCTTCTACAAGATCAGAGTGTCTTTTGGCTCTTCCTAGGGCTTCACGATCCTCCTCTGAACTCTAGGGTACGATATAACCTTTGGGAGGCGTGTTGTACACTTCCAAACATGGGAATATATTTTATTTATAACTCCAAAGAGTCCCTCTATGTTTGGAAAGAATTAGATCTCCGTAGGACTCAATTTAGAAAGTTTGAATGTGGAATTGCCAAAATCGGTCGACCAAATTCTTCAAATTGGTCGTCCGATTTTTGCCTTGCTTCGACTGGGCTTCAGCTGACAAATTGACTGAACATTCGGCTGGACAATTGGTCGCCCAATTCTATAAAATTGGTTGTCCAATTGCTGGCTAAGCTTCGACCGGCACTTCGACTGGTGAATCGACTGGCAAATCGGTCGATCGATTTCTTCAAGTCGGTCGTCCAACTTTCTGACTGTTCCAGTCCCAACCTATATTGGCTAGGTCGGTCGTCCATTTTTTCCAAATCGGTCATCCGACTTTCTGCTTTGTCATCAATCGATTGGGCCTTGTTCTTCAATCGATTGGCCACTCATATGGTCGGTCGACTGATTTCTGCAAGTTAGTCATCTAACTATCAGTTTTGCAGTTGACCTTCCAGTCTTGGCTTTGTTGTTTTGTCTAAGTCTTAGGTTTTGTATTGTCCACTTCAAGTGTGACTTTTGGACAAATTGTTGCACACTTAGCACACAAATTAGACCCTCAAGTTAAGTATGAATAGGTCAAATACTTGGGTCATGAACATGAATTACACTTAGTGTTTTTATGATTTTCTGAACATGAATTAAACTTGGTATTTTTGTGATCATCAAATTCTACAAAATATAACATCCTTCAAATGGTTTTCTTCAAAGTGATGTATAAGAAGACAGAGGCCTTGAAGCTTGGGAAGATAACAAGATAAGAAGGCAACAAGAAATTTGTTCAAAGTCTTCAGCATTCAAGTTCTCCTCTTTCTCTCTTTGTGTGACATTATAAATCTATGAGAGAGTTTGTGAGCTTGAGAGATTGAGCTTCTTGTTCATTTTCTTTAGCTCTCAAGTTGCTGTAGAGATCAAGAAAGTCAAGTTTATCATTCCTGAACTTGGTCTCGACAAGTTGCTATTTCTTCTCTTAAGAAAGACTTGGTTGTCCATAGGGTTGTTCATAATACGGTCCAAACCGTAAAACCGAACCAAACCGACCGGTTCGGTTTGGTTCGGTTCGATTTCATGGGCAAGTAGTTCAGTTTAGTTTCAGGCTAAGAAACCGAAATGAACCGAATATAGATATATAATTATATAAATAATAAAATTTTACAAAAAAAAAATGGTAGCGCAGTGGAGGGTGGCGTCGTGCGCCCTCTGCGCGCGTGGTGGAACTCGCGACCACCAGAAAAGGGATGGTTTTTTTTTTTTTTAACGCCAAAAAAATGCCAAAAAAATACCCAAAAATGCCAAAAGATTGGATTTCGGTTTGGTTCAGTTCAGTTCGGTTCACCGAATGAGTTCGGTTTGGTTCGATTTCCTCCAAAAATGGAGGAAACCGAACCGAACCGTGTACACCCCTAGTTGTCCAGTTGAAGGACTGTACTCAGGTTTCCGCTTGTGTAGAATGGAAGATCAGTTAGGGTCCTGAGTGTTGTGTTTGGCTGAGAGATTGTACTCGGTGTGCCCCTTATGTTGAAGGAGGACCAGCAAAGAGTTGGGCGTTATATGTCCATTTGGGGGACTGTACTCCGGATTAGTGAAATCTCAAGAATTTACTTTAAGACTAGACATAAGATTTTCAATGAGAAAAGTGTCGAATCAAATAAATTTTTATCTCTTTGTTTGATTATCTACTGCTTATTCACTCACTGCATTTATTTTCTAACTAACACTTCTACGTCAAAATTTTAATTCTAAGTGTTAAATCTTATTCACCTCCCCCCTCCTCCGTTATGCTGTCGGGACCAACATTAATCTTTGCCATGTAATGGGGAGACCTTATGCTGATTAGAAACCCACCCTCTCTCCATCCTCCTTTACAACCCATCAATCAATCAATTCAAACAGTGGCTGTGAACGGGGCTCTTCACCTACCCAATTTGTGGGTGCATCCTTCCTGCATGAGGATGGGGCCTTCTCTTTCTCAAGCAGTGGCCAAAATCTAGTACATGTGCCTCCTGTTGGGTGGCTGTTACAGTCATGCATGTGATGGCAGCGTGCGAGGTGACCATCTATAGTGACAGACTTGATGTCGATATTAATGATGAGATCAAAAACTTCTCTATACAGTTATGACAAGATGCCCTTATATGTATAACTCTATGAAGCAAAGCTTTCTTTATGAGGAGGGAATTCACACCTAAATATGGTTAATGCAAATAAAGGGGGATACAGTAAATAGGAAAAAGGTAAGAGAGGGTGTAGGATTTTGCATTTTGGCTTGGTTCCCATTTGCTATTTCTTCATGGTCAATGTGCAAGACCCTAAGAGAGAGAGAAGGCTCAAATTAAGACCTTGCTTGACCTTGCTTGCAACACATACTTATCCTTCCCTGCCAAGTGTTCACATGGTCCTGTTTTAGTGGATTTTCAAAATTTTCTTTGGGTGGGGTGGGGTAACAATTAGGGAATCCTGGTGAAGATGCATGTTCCCACCACTCAACTTGAGGCATCTTGATAGACCCAGTTACAACCTGCTCCAGTTGTGAGTACCTGACCCAATTGGAGGCTACTTTTCCAAAATGGTGAATCCAACTGACTAAAACTTGATCAGATCGATGCCCATCCCTCTATCTAGCTATCCCCTTCTTAGATATCTAGAATCCTAGATTAGTACGCATATCATCCTCAAGAATATGCCCCTCTACTGGGTTGTTTATTGAAGTGCCCTTTAAGGGGATTAATTGGAAATGAAATCCTTGTCTTAGTGACTATAGGAAGGCCACTAACATAAATTGGAAGGAACGTGCTATTCCATCGCTCTCCTAAGGGAACACCTTGGGTGATTCTTATATTACCTTCTTGACCAACTTAGGTAGCTAATTAGCATGATCCAGAGGAATAAATTCCCACTTCGGAGGAGCCTTTCATATGGTGAATATGCTTATGTCATCAAAAGGGATAGTGGAGTTAGTAGTGGGCATCCATTAATCGCAGGAAAATGCTACTTGAAAATCTCTACATAAATCAAGGTTAATGAGGAGGGCGACCTGATCAACAGGTCAATGACAATCTAAATCCCATGTTGTCTAGAGCTATGGTCAAAAAGGTGGGGATATTTTTCAATGCTAGCACCAAGTTTGCACCTTGGATGTAGCCTTTATGATCAGTGTGCATGGTAGTCCACAAGGAATAATGATTAGCATACAGGGAAAAGGTTCATGAGCGTGAACACTCTCATTATTGATCATTATGCCCACAATTCATGTGTTCTTAAAGAAGGGAAATCAAATGGCAGCTAGCCATGCAAGCAAAGCAACCCCCAATGGGCCATTGATGACCTACTAATCTCCTGCCTGAAAAGGGGTTCCAAGATCCCAACTTGCATGTGACTGATCAATGTGCCATTACAGAAGGCAGATTAGACAAGTTTCTGTTTACACATGCAGACAGTGACAGGAAAAGAAAAATCTTTGTAGCAATCAGAAAGAGATACCTAAACTTGCTAACTGATGTTTCCTGTGCAATGGTACGTCCAGCACTGAGCCAATGAGGGAAGAGTCTCTGCGGCCAAGTAATCAACTATGATAGCTGTTGCTAACTTGCAAAAATCTTTCCATGCCTGAAACGTCAGTATGTGATCAAATTAATGAATGGCCCCAGAATGATATAAATGCATATATATGTTAATCTTACCTCTGTGCATGCACCAATCCAGAAGCAGTGTAAAGGGAGGCTGCTTAGATAAGGTGGTGATCAGCAAACGGGATAAGCAATAACTCTTTGTGGGGTATTAGCTACCATCTGAAATATAATATTTACACACAAATTCTCAAATAATCCTTGTGAAGAATTAAAGCGATAATGACAAGAGCCACGCCGACCACTTATGCTGACCTGTCAATTTGATCTACATCTTTCATGACATATATATAGATGTTGATCTTATCCCAAACATAAGTTTAACTTTGATCAATTATGTAGGGGGGAAAGGAGTTAGAAAAAGAGAGGAAATGAGTTGATTTTTGGGATACATATATAGATATAAAAAAATTCTTTGTTGGGTTACATCATCTGTCAAACTATGGACCACACATATGATCCGTTCTGAGATCGCCAGCATGTTGTCGAGGAAAAGTTACAAGACAGAGACTTGCCAAGGACAGCGAAAGATGCCGCGAGGGCACACCACACACCACGCTAATCATGATTAGTGTGGACGACCAGGGGGGATTAGCTCCCCCTAAACTGGGCAAAAAGCCAAGGCAAACACTAGTCCCCTCCCCTCCATCCTCTTCCTCCTATGTAAAATACTGTGCACACCTCATCAAGTTGGCCCATTGCTTCTCACCATTTGGACATGTTCCCATGGGCAAGTAAACATGCTGGTATTCCCCCAACTTAACTTTCCTGACTCTGCTCTAGGGAACATCTTAATTTAAACTCTCTCTCTCTCTCTTGTTGTTGACATGAACAGTGTGGTGTGTGTCTGTGTGAATGAGTGAATGGGGTTGTAGGGGTTAGGGGAAGGTGGACAAGTGAAAGGAAGGGGGTGGGGCAAGGAGGGGGGGGCATGCATGGCCTTTCACCTCAGTACTGAAGGACTCATGGACGCAATTTTTCTTGTGGGGCTGAGAGGATTGATTATACAAGCTCAGACCTACCCACTAGTGGGAAATAAAGTAGAGCATAGAATCCCCCCACAGCTTTTTGATAAGCAGTGTGAGACCCCACCCCCCTCATGAAAGGAGACCATGCAATAATAAAGGAAGCAATGTGGGGAATGATATAAGTGAATGGGTCCCTTGTCCTCTCTCTCTCATTCAGTACAAATTTTTTAAAGATCCCTAATAACACTATATAAGTTGGGATTTTTTGCATATTAGTCCTTACAATATTGTTAAATTGATATTAGTTCCTCAAATTTGACTATTGTCATATAGACCCCTCAAAACTTTGCTTTTAAATATATTAGTTTCTATCATTTCTCCTGTCGACGAAATAAATCCAACCTAAGTTAAGTTAACGATAGTTTGAGAAAAGACCTAAATAACCCTATCACTTAGTTACCAAAATAGCCCACCCAAAGGCGTCGATGCCGGTAGGGTTGAGCACCTTCTCCAGCACGTGGGTCGCGACATTATAGACACGCAATTTGGCCCATCACCACGAGGTCAATGACCCATTAAGATTTGTTTGACTCCTCGTTGACTCACCTCGGATCCCATGTAGATTGATTGTCGTTTACCACATATTGACGTCATTGTACCGTGGCATTTACTAACTCTTATAAACATCCACGTGGTTTGATGTCTGCATGTCGTAGACGGTATGATCACTTGACGTCAACCTGGGTTATCCATTCCACAGAATTGTCCGAGTATCTCGCCCACATATGCCACTACCTCGGCCATGTCACGTTTGGGGCCATTCCCAATAGGCAAATGGGCCACCTTGGCAGTCTCTTGACCCAGTAAACATCCCATGTCGCCCCTCCTCATGATTGACCCTTGTCTTGTGCATAGAATGCCACCTATGCAGGTGTGTTTCTTTACACTTAAGCATCTTAGGCTCCCAAGCTCCACCCCCACTATCTAGATATGGAGCTCCTTAGCCTTCTGAAGATGGCGGGGGGGGGGAGATGCTTGACAAGTTTAAGCCTTAATATTTTGAGATAGGAGAGAGAAAATTGAAGCTAACACATTGAAAGCTTTCATCCTTCCTAGCTTCCTCTCCATGTCAACTTGGAGAGTCCAGGAGACTTCACTACGAGCTGGAGGAATCCACCAAGTTGCCACAACAGTCAACAATGAGGATCATCTCCCTCTTCTTCTTTCTTTCCTTTTCTTTTAGCTTTGGTCCTTGCATGTTATTCACCCTTTTCATACACACACACACACAGCACATAGTGCACACTCCCACACACTTAAAAGGGATTTTTTCTTACTAAAAATAAAGGGAAGAATGGTGGTCATAGCATTTGGCCACCCCTCTTCTCAAACCCACAACCAGTACGGGGCTCTCCTTTTGGGTCTTTTTTTTCATTTCTAGACGTTTACTACACTCTCCTAAGGTCTAATAAAGTCTTCTTTTCGCAGGCAAATAACCGAGAAATGACGCAGAGCTCCTTCTCTTTGGCCGGCTGAGGAGAAGGAAGTTGGTGTCTCCACCATCAACTGCTCACGAGGTAGCGTCGTCGGCACAATCTAAACACTCCCTTGGCACAGGTAAGGCCCTCGCGATCAAATTCCTTTCATTTCTTCACCCATTGCTCGATTCTCTTCCTTCTCATAGGGGGTCAAACTAGTCAAATGGAAGTTCGCCAAAAGAAGACGGGACGGTTCCAAGTAGTCCAAGCTTTTCCACTAGAGTCACCGGAGTGGAAACAAACGTCCACAGACATCAGCATGCCAATGGCAAGCTCTATGCCTCCCTCCGCTACCTAGCCCTCAACTCCCTCTCCTGCCTCAACATCTCCGGCAATCAGCTCTTTGAGGACCTCCCTACTGGGTCTCCAACATGATTACCCTCCAACAACTCGATCTCTCCGAAAATAAGCTCACAGGGTTGCTCCCGTCAGTGCTAGGTGACCTCAGGGACCTAAGGTGCTGAGACTCTCCGACAATGCCAACTCCAGGGGGATACGCCACTTCATGAGTATCTGGGACGCCCATGATGACGACAGAATCGCTAAGGGTGCTTCCGATAATAGCGACTATAGGCATTGTGACTTCTACGTGGAGAAGAAGGTGTTGGTGTACTGTTAGGCTAACTCAATCAGGCTATGTCTAGCTTGTAACTAACACATCTATGATGCCAACATTATCTCCTCCAAGCACCCCTGCACCCTCCTCTGTGACGTTTGTCTCTCTGACCCCGCCTCTATCCTCCTCTGCTCCTCCCAGCGCCATGATGGCAAGCAACCCCACTCCTCTACCCCAACTGTGACTTCAACGTCGCTCTTGATGGTGTTGATAAGGACCCAAGCACCCTGTGTGTGGTGTGTGTGTGTGTGTGTGTGAGAGAGAGAGAGAGAGAGCGTATGCGGTGGTGGGGGCTTGCCATTAAGGATCTCCAAGGTGGGGAGCGGCAACGTCAACGTCTCCGAGAGACTAAACGACAAATGGCCAGTGCGTAGGGTGGTGGTGGGTGGGGGTTAGAGGAGTTCTCTATCATTTTGAAACTGAGGAGGTGAGAGTAACAAGGATTTTAGAAACTTCACAAGGGCTTCCAATGGGCGGAAGAAAGATTCATTTAAATATCTACTTAATTTCTTTGACGACGTCAAATTAGATAGATTGTTTTGCAAGAGTTAGATATATATCTCGAGAGATTATATGGCAGTAGTCAAATGTGAGAGACTATCTCATATTAGCAATATTTGTAAGAACTGATATGCAAAAAGTCAATAAATTAATCAGAACCCAACTAGTTAGTCTTTCCTTTTGTTAATTATATATCAAACTGAGAGATGATGGAGGTGGAGGGATCATGGACAAAACCCTTTTTTGCATGGCGTGCGCCGAGGATTTGGGATGCTGTAGGTAGGTCTGTCACAAGGACATCTCCTATGTTGTGGAAAACTGGCGTTCTCCACGGTCTCATCAGTTTTTTCCCTTTTCTCTCTCCCTTTCTCTTTCCTCATCCCTGCTCTCTCTTTTACCTACTTTGATGATCCGAGAAGGATGACTTGATGATATATATATATATATAAGCCTGTTTGACACATAACATTGGATCCCTGTGTGAACTTTTGCACAGTCTGATTCCTCGGTACCCAAAGAACAGCCTCTCTCTCTCTCTCTCACCAAGCACACACGTGTGCACGTACATCTACGTAAATGACAACGTATATATATGTTTACGTCGTACGATGAAAGTACGCAAGGGTAGGCATTACTCAAGTGTATTAATTAAAGAGATGTAAATAGCTCCAATGACGAGACGTATACTTCGTCCTTTAAATTTGGGGGGTTGCCTGGCGGGGTTATTGAAATAAAGTTTAATATTTTATTTTCCAATTATAATCACTTTAAGAACATTTCCTAAACTATTCACTAACCTTTGCTAGCCGCGTCCGTGATGGGAAAATTGGAGATCTATATAAATCGATGGTACCGACAATAATAACACCTATTTAGACATTGACAATATCATTATAGGACAGAAAGGAAAAAAACCGTTGAAAGCTTCGGCTTGCACGTGCCCAAGTTGCGTGTGGCCTGGCAGCCAGACTCGTGCGTGTTCCAAATCACGTGCGGCCTGGGTCGACGGATGTGGTGCCCATCGAATTTGAGAAACGTGTTAGATAATTTTTTAAATAAAATAATTATTTATTTGAGCTTCATGAAAAAGATGAGGATGCACGGCCTTCTCAAACCCAACACCCTGATTGTTCACACAAATAAGCAAGTATGTGTGCCTTTTTTTTCTTGGAGCAATATTTACGAAGTGTAAGGATATATTTGCACTTCAACACAGTAAGTGGACTCATAAAAATTTAAATTGACTCGTGAATATTTGAATTAAACTCATAAAATGACATGTCATAATTTATTGATCTATCTTAGTAAATCAACAAGAAGACACTTACAAATCAACTGAAAGAGTATTCTTACACTAAATATTTCTTTTTCCTGATAACTGAAATCTTTCAAACGTTCTAATAATCTTAAGAAGAACAAAAAATAAAGAATATATAACCGATGGGGTAGCCTTTTGCATCTCTCCAACGTACAATTCCATCAAGATAGATCCCGTGTTTGACATGTTCATAATGTGCACGCACAGACGCAGATACCACTGTAGTCGTTGCATACATATATAGGCGTCTGTGGACGGACATGAGTACTGGCGTTCGCCCTTGGACACACACAACTTGACCAAATGCTCATATTAATGCAAACTAAAATTTCTATCTAAAACTTACATGAAGGAATGAACTAATTATGCTGGACCATGCAAATTATTCATCTTGGGTTCATGGGTCAGTTCGAGTAATTAACCTCCGAAGCTGGATTCAAGCGAGTGGGAGGAGTAAGATCATGGATTCGAGCTAGTTGAGTCAGGTCCAGGTTGGTCTCTATCGAAGATGTGTTGTACTGGAGACTCATCCCTGTCCGAACTGGTCTGATACAGGTATAGTGGTACTGTTTCTTATATGAACAAAGATTAGTCTGTCCTGTTGTTAGGATAGTAGTGGGTGGTCCAAGTCCAGAGAAGATTCGGGTCTAGTTGAGCCTGTTTTGAGGTACACATTCGCGGATTCGCAGTAACCTGGTGAAGAGAGTGATTAACGTACGCCTTGTATTGGTTGGTGAACGTACGAAATTAGGCCCAAATGGGTGTTACCTGAACCCAAACGGGTTGGGTTTGAATAGCTTATAACCTGCTCTCTTGTTCTACCGCAGTCGCCCTACAAATGGCTATTTGCAATTTTATTTTCAAATAACATGCGGGAATTCACAAGGAAGAGATGCCTCATCACACGGATTATCATGGAATAACCATGAAACCTCGGGAAAAAAAGAAAACATTTCAAGGCCCGAACAAGTTTGCATGAGAATTATACATGTACAGAGTGAATGACAGGCCATTTAATTTGCTGAACTGCAATTATAAACTTCCAGTCAACTCCATTAAAATCCAAGTAATGTTGCATTTCCATGCTGTTTTTACGGTAATTGGGGCTTAGCAGAGGAACATAAAAAGGTCGTCAATTATTTGGCAAGAAAAGTTCTCACATTAACAGTACTGCTACCATGTTATTTTGTGCAACTGCATATTTATTATTGAAAAACATTCAATGGATCCAACAACAACTTTCAAATGACTCTGAAAAGAATCTTTGGGGCACCTTGAGAGATCCAACTATAAAATAATAATAAATAAATAAATAAGGTAAAAAATGCTCCCTACCCTAACCCAAGTCCCGATCCCGTTTCCCCTTTTGCTCGGATGTTCACCAAAGCCATTGAACTCATGAACCCATCTAAGATTTCTCCACCCCCAAATCTCCCATGTAGGATTGGAAATAAAATTGTCTTTATGTAACAACTTGGATTGTTTTATTCCAAATAATAATAATAATTTTGTGAAGAGATTTGATTAAATGTACATCAACGAACAAATAATAGATAAAATAGTCAACAATCGATATAGGCTGGTCATCAATCGATATAGAACTATGTTTATAACAGCAATCAGTAAAGAAGCAATCGATGTTGGTCAGTAATCGATGATTAAAGGAGTAATTGATGATGGTCAGCAATCGATGTTTAAAGGAGCAATCGATGTTGGTCAGCAATCGATATTTAAAAGAGCAATCGATGTTTAAAAGACAATCGATATATCAAATCCATTGACCACGACCAAAATGAAGTGGACTTCGTATATGACGAAGTTGGACTTAGGATATGACGAAGTTAAGGTTCGACTGATCACGACTAAAATAAGTGGCTTCGTATATGACGAAGTTAGACTTCGGATATGATGAAGTTAAGCTTCGACTGATCACGACCAAAACGAAGTGGACTTCATATATGACGAAGTTGGACTTCGGATATGACGAAGTTAAGTTTTGACTAACTATGACTAAACTGTGTATGACTTTGTATATGACGAAGTTACGGGTTACTTTTCAGACTATAAAACACGTGTTAATTTTATACCCAATGATAAAAAGAGGGCCAGTTAAGATAAACATGGAATCAAACAGAGGATTCTAAATTTGTTCCCTAGAACTAACCCAATAGGAAAAGACTTGTTACGGGAACAACTTCTATGGAGTTCTGAACATGATAGGACTCCTACCACGAGTTTAGGAAACTACAAACTCGAAAGTTTGCACCATCACGGCACTATAAAACCATTATAAGACCCCATAGCCAACCCTAGAGCTTTCTCTTCGTTGCTGGACGAATTTCCAGAAGTAAGGAGGAAGAGCTAACAGCAGGGTTTCGAGGATTCTTCATCCCTTAGCGTCTGCTTCGACTTGTAAGAACACTGTGTTAGAAGCAACGAGAGGTAGGTGATCTCGGCCACAACTTAACATAGAGTATATCATCTGAAAATTCTTTAAGTCTGTTCTTATATGACCCTTTTTCTTTCTGATTATCGTCGCCCATGCAAAGAGTCACAAGCCATTTCTGAACTTCATGCATGATCTGGACTTCCTTGTTTCTTGTATTTCATGTGGCTGGATCAAACCAAAGCCATAGATCTGGTTATTTTCCGATTCCCACAACCTTTTTGCTTATAGTATCATCCCAAAAACCCTAAATTTGGAGTTATAGATCAAACCAGGAAGACTATCATTTTCTTAGCCTTGTCGGTACGATGATTGGTCTAAACTTGTACTTAAAAGTTATCAACCACATGACAAAAATTTAAATACATGAATAACGTTCTCTATGAAAGTGATAGATCATACTCTCACTGATTCGTCCTTATATTCCAACCCAATGCAACAGAGAAAGTAAAAAAGAAATAACGTCTTGTTATATATGTACCATAACCTGTTAGGTCTGTGCGCGTCTATATTGTGAAGTTTCTTTTTATGGTTCTAACGATCTCATGACTATTCCATTCTAAACTTTCCATATCGATTCTACTTTCCGTTTACCACTTGGATTACTCTCTTCACGTATATCTGGGTCAAAATATCTAAAGTCTATAGAACTTAAAGGCAAGTCTATATGCTATCCAGAATGATCTCTTGATCTATTATCATATTTTTGGACTCTATAAAAGATCATATCCTTGTTACTATGAATTTGTCCTTGGAAATCTATGGCCATAATACGTATATGTTTGATCGACACAACATGGGACTTCTGTCCAATAACCAATGTCTGTGCAATTAAGGGCCATGTCTGGTCCTGGGGAGAAGCACCTCAACGTACTTATTAACCACAGGAGTATGGACGATTTGTGATGTGTGGCATGACACTGGTATGTGTGTAAGATTTGTGAATGTGTCTTCATGTGATAAGATAAGTTTGTTCTGTGTGATAAGTGTGTTGTGGCCAATTCTGTTATTGTACTTTTGATCGTTCCATGTCCTTAAATCTCTGTCATAAACATGCGTGAAATTATTCACTGAAGCATCGCAAGATTTTGTTCTACATCTGTAGACACTTGTGCCTGTCGTCAGCTTTACACAATTTTGTCACTGTTCAGTTGGGTTCTTGATATAAACTCTAAGATCTTTCTTTGGTAATGGGTTGGAGTTAAGATAACTCCAACCCATGAACAAAGTTACACATGTGTAACCCACTTTTTGCTTTGGTAATATAGAGTTAACTTTGATCATACGGTGAGTTAACCTACTTTTCTCAAATATACTTTGGTAAGAACAAGTGAGTTAACTTACCTTGGGAAAGGAAAAGTAGCATTTATGCTTGTGATGTGAGAGGAAAAGGTGGTTAACTCACTTGAGTTAACTTTGTTCGTCCTCCAGAGATGGTTTAGAAAAGGTGGGTTAACTCACTTTTAAACCACCTTTAGCCCAACCCACAAAGTTAACTCTAAACCACTACCAAAGCACTTTTTGAGTTAACTCTGAGTTAACTAGAGTTAACTCACTTTTAACTCAGAGTTAACTACATCCAAAGAGGCGCTTTATGTCTATTCTTTAATATGCTAATCACTTATACATTTGCCCACACATGAGATGTAAAACTTACTGGACGTTAGTGAGCTCACACCTGATTTCCTAAACATTTCCAAGAAGTGAGGATGAGCCTATGGATTCTGAAGGGGAAGGGCAAGAGTTAAAAACATCCCAGACTTCATGCAGTTGTGGCATAGAACTCTTAGAGTATGATAGAGTCTGTAGTAGGTTATTTTATTTAAGTCTGTTATGTACTTGAACAATGAGTCTGATGATTGGCTCTAAAATTTTATTGATGTAATAAGTTGTTAGTTGAGATTGTCATTGACTTATAGTTTAATGTTATCATCTCCTTCTCTACGTATTTGCTCTATTTATGATCTGAATACAATTGCACTCCTAAAATTTCATGTCGAGATATGGCAATTTACGGAGGCTCCGCCCTCGAACCCCCACAGAGAGTGCAGCCCCTTAACCTTATAACTTGGAGAAATGCTTTAAACATGTCCGCCCGGTTGTCCAGGCGACGTGGAAGCACCGCGGCCGAGCTCGCGTGGGGCCCGCGCGGCCGACCAATCAGGTCGGCCTGCGGTGCTTCCACGTCCGCCCGGTTGCCCGGGCGGACGTGCACCTAGCATTTCTCTATAACTTGACCGCTCAGATCAATCAGCACAATTTGACCGCCAGGTCAATCCTCATGTTATATAACCCACACATTGGAGAGCAGCTTCATATGTGTACCAAATCACAGTCATTAAACTATGACCATAGAAAATCTAATGACTATAACTATGACAATGTTCAGAACCTAATGTTACGACAATGAAGTGTCCATCATCAAAAAATCCTAATTGTTCACGAACCATATAACTTTTTATACTTCTAACATTTTTATAGTGTATATTATGTTATAGTTTTAATTATAATCACATTTATTACATTTTTATGAACATTGATTTATTATATACCCATAGATACATAAATTCTATATGGGGGATATACCATATATTGGACGCCAATTGGGCGCCTCAGGGCCAAAGAGCCCAAAAATGCCTTGGTGCCTTGACAACTATGGCACATTCATTGTGCAGCAAAATTACCTTAGTCTACATGAAATTGATGAAATTTGGGAGCAACCAAAACCTCAAAAAGACTTGAGGCCCATACCATTTCAAAATCTTCGAGAGGTCTTTTCTTACTCTCCAAATCTCTCATCCCACATAGACAAACAGGAATATGAATATGGAAGTTTGTTGAACACGAAGGATGTGCTGCATATATTACTCCACTTGTGTCACCCGAAAACTTGGGCGTACACTGATGGGTTCAGTCCAACCTCCAGCCAAAATCCAACTACAACTTGTGAAAGGGGCATCATTCGATCACGATGCTCACACACATCTTTCATATACAATACCCGAGTATATTCTATAATATCAATCAACTTCTACAGAAATTAAAGATAGCCAATCAGCTAATAAGAAAAAGGAAAAACGAAACGGGGTAAACAAGATGAACCAAAAGGGAACGGGATGGTGGAAGTAACAGGGGCCTACTAGTTCTAGTTTTTGCTGGGACGGCTACATCTCAGATGTAATATTTAGCTCCCCTAAACCATTCTGCCGCATACATACATATCTACACGAGCTTTCCTTCTTCTTTGGGCGACCCATTTTACTTATAAGTAAACACAGCAGGATTATGCAGCCAAACTAGAAGAGAGATGGGGCAGACTCATCTACTGAAACGCCATCAGCGAGTCTTCTTCGGACGCTTGAGTGGCCTTGTGACTGTCTCCCGTCTTGTGTCCTCCTGAGGTAACTTATGCGTAGTTGTTGTATAATACATCTGCCACACAGGATGAAGCCGTGATTGTTAGAATAGAACTCAAGGGAAAAAAAAAGTTGCCATCGCACACAGGAAGAAAATGTGAATCACATCTTATACCCCTATACCCAACCTCTTCCTACACCTTGGTCTCAAGCAAGCTTGCGGCCTTCAGCCATGGGGGCAAGCACAAGATTGGAGAGACGTAACCTAATTTATATGATTTCTATTAAAATTACAATGCAAAAATAGATCATCAGAGAGCACCGGGAATAGGACACGGAATTTCATTTTCTGTTACCTTTCTACTTGTTTTTGTTTTGGGCAAAACATCCATATCTGCATCCGAAGATGAAATGGAAAGAAAAAGATGATCTAGATTCCATATTTTAGTTGGAATAGGTTGGAAAGTTGGAATCTGGATTTCCATTGCGCACCCTCAGTTCCAGGTGATGGTGCTCATCTACCAACAGATGAACAGAAATCTGTCCTCAGGCTGTTCGACCACATGGCCCATCTGATTGGATTGACCCTAAGGAGTGGCCAGTAAAAGATTTTACATACAGAAAATAAGAACCGGAATCAAATTTGGGAATAAACAGTTCCAGCTTCAGCTTCAATTCTAGTAAGTTTATGGAAGCCAGAGTTGGAACCGCTTGTTTCCAACTCCAATTTATTCACAAGCCCCAAACCAAGAAAACATGAGAAATTTTTTCGACACAGAAATATTAACATATAATTTGGTTGGGAAAGTGATTTCCTCTTCATCATGTCTGCAGCGGTGGTCATTCATGGCCCTAACAAGTAACAACCATACTTGTAAAGGAATAAGCATTACTTCAGGTAGACCAAATGAAGAGAAATAAATAGTACGCATATTAACCTCTCCCCACTTTCTCTGGAGTTCCAATAGCTCTCGACAATATGTAAGGCATTCAGCATGGTAAGCAGCAGCCAGATCTCTTATCAAAGCCTTCCGTTTAATAATGCCAATCACTGCATGCAAAGAGACAAATGCAACATCTGTATTTACCCGACTTGTAGATTTGTAAGTGTTCCATAGACAAAAGCACCATTTTCAACTGTTAATACCATCACCATGTATTCATGTGCCAGTAGCTCAAACATCATTCTTATACCTCTTTTTTTTTCTAAGAGGGAATTTTACCATGTATCTATTAGATTCAAAAAGAAGATGCACAAACAAAGAATAGATGTACAATCTGACCTAAAATATCCCTCACATATAGGATGTGCACCAATATAGTGCAACAAGACCAGGTACCAAAAGTAATTAAATAAAAAAAAACTATGGCAGTACCCTCCTCTGAAAGCCATAAACCAGTCCTGATATGATCACAACTAGAGGATGCAAGCTGCTCCACCATGGCATATGCTGTTACAAATGGAAAATGCAACATGCACTCACTCAAATTCTCCTTGCATATTTCATTGATCAATGTCAGTTGGTCGAACCACAACCTCCACAGTCTGATTATAAGGGACTGCCTTTTGTATCTTAACGGAGTAAGAATAGCATTATCCAAGAATGACATTATCACCTAGAAATTTTGATAAGTTCCAAAGATAAGAAGCTGTTACAGCATGCTCTTAGGGAAAGCATTAATTCAACAATTATCCAATCAGCATAAAGTATTGGCAATGATCCCTAGCCTGTAGGACTCCTGCCTAAAGTATTCTAACAATGTGGATTTTTTGGGGGGGAAAAGTGGGTAGTGCCACTGGAATATAAAAGTAAAAAAAAAAGTTAGTTACATGTAATGGGGGAATGCTCCCAAAGAACTCCCCCAAACAAAAGCTGGCAAAACAGGGTCTGCCAAGGGAGCAAAGAAAAGAGGAACACTTACCCACCCTCCACCTCCAAACACACCCTTCCGCCTCCAAACAACAACCTTCCCCACCTAAGGTCCTCACCCACATCATACATTTTCAAAAAAACAACAAAACCACAGAAAGAAAAGCAATCAGCCCACTGAGTCCTCCCCTAGCTCCACCAGCAGCCTATGCTTCAATGTGCTTTGACACTCCTTCCTTGACAGCCGCATCATACTTTGCCTTTCTCGCAATGTCCGCAAACCACCTACACTTAATCAAAAGTAGAGTGGATTTCAAACCTTTGTCCATGCCTTCCTCTGAGACACTAATCAGCCTAGCAGTTTCACTTGCTTGAGACTCCATAAAAACTCCACCTGGGCCAGGATACCCATAACTTCTCCTTTAGATAAATTCCCATTGTCCGCAGCATCTGTCTCTTCCCCTGAAAAGCTTCTTCAACGTGCTCCAAGGTCGCACTCAAGTTCGGAGGCGGAGCAGAGAGGGCTAAGGCCTGAGGATGAGTGTCAGGTACCTCCTCCACAGACCCAGCATCCCCAGCTGTCAAAGTGGCAGGCAGTTTTTCTGGAGGACAGATGTGGATTTTTTTGCAAGTTCCTGGAGGACAGATGTCTTTGGCAAAAAATACATGCATCAAAGCAGGGTTATCAAGGGCCCCACCTAGGCACTGCCTAGGTGGGAGGGCAGTATGCCATGTGCAAGGTGGATGCACAATTTATGGGGGCCCAAAAACCCCAATGCAAGCAAGGAAAAAAGAATCGGATCGGGGATCGGCCCATGTATCGCCCTATGTCGATCCTGATCCAATCCGCATTTTTTTTCCTTGCCTGCAATATTTACATATATATTTATGATATATGTACATCATCACCATCAAAGTCTTATCCCATTATTTGGGGTCGGCTACATGAATCCTGCCCCCATCAAATGCTATATTCGTATAAATTTACACATTCATTCATATATATATATATATATATACACACACACACACACAACATATATATATATATAATCAAATACATATATACATATCATAATGTATAAACATAGTTAATATGTATATCCTTATAAATGTATACATTATACATATATCACAATCATTAGATTGGGAACAATGTTGGAATATGGAGCTTGAGGCCTTGAATTCTCCAATGTGCGGGTATGCACAAGCAGATCGACCTACGCAATCAATTGGGAGCCTTTTTAGGTCCCCCATAAGGCGGACACTAACCTAGCGCTCAATTGGGCGCCTTCCCGCCTAGGCAGACACCTTGACAACTATGACATATATAGATATGTGTTAATGTATATAGTCATATATTATACATAATATACTATATATATATATATATGAATGTATGTATGTATGTATGTATACAATACTTACATATGTTTTTGTGATTTTTTTTTTTTGAAAGTGCATGGTACCACAAATATGTTACAGACAAAGATTGTACATGTATGAATCAGTGAATACACAACCCCCGCCCAGTCAAAATATATCTTCCAGCCTGGTCAAAATGGTGGAAGAGCTGACATTACATAAGAACAAAGCCCAATCCCTCACTGTACGTTTAATACAGAACCCAATCTTCTCCTGAACCCAAGTTTCTCTGTGGAAAATTCTCCCATTTCTCTCCCCCCAAACTGTCCACAGGGTGGCATGCAGTATCAACCACCAAGAATACCGATCGTCTACCAGCCGCATACTGACTTTCCACTCACGGATAAGATCCAGTACAGATCTGACCTGGGGGAAGGTAACTTCAATGCTAGAACATAATTCTGTGTGTTTATGATATATGTAATTATATATATAAATTTACATATTCGTACATGTATACAATATATATGTACAAACATAATTAGTATTATATCTTTATAGTATATATATATATATATCATATTAAAGAACACTTTATACATATATGTGTGTGTTAATGTACATACAATCATATATTAATGTAAATATTATAATAATAAATACATATATATAGTTAATGTGTATATATGACTGCATGTCTACTACGTACATACATACATACATATATATATATATGAATATGTCAAATATGATAATACATATATCATATGTCATATATATGTCCATATGTGTTTGTGTACTTGTATACATAAATATGTAAATTAATGTACAATTGTACACAATCATATTAGACATTAATTTATATATATATGCATACGTATTAGTTTATATATGTGAAAAGATGGTTTAATGCACGTATTAATTAATGAATACAAGAAAAGAGTGTGGCAGAATCGGTGGGATCAGCCGATCCGGGCCAATTCAGTCCAATTCCCCTATGATCCAGGGGGCTACCCCCTGGAATCAGATAGGCCTAGGCCGATCCAATACAGGATCTGCCAGATTGGCCAATTCAGCGATCCGTTAATGCAAGTGCGTTGGCCCGCCTGCTCACCTTCGGTAGGGCTGTAAGCAGGTCGGTTTGGCCCAGTTTAGCCTAATTTTTGGGTAACCTGGGCAGCACCGAAACCCCCTCCCCAACCTGAAACGAACCAAACCAAAATTATTTGGGTTTGGTTCAGTCCAAACCAAAATTTTATATTAAATTAAATGTGAATGATTTTATTAATATTTATGTATTTTAAATGATGATAAAATTAAAAATTATGTAGATTTTTAGTTAAATTTATGTATATAATTATTTTTAAATATTTATAATATATTGTATTAATAATATTTATAATACATTCAGTTTATTTGGTTCAGTCCAGTTTCACAACTTGTGAAGCCGAAATGAACCAAATGAAGCTTCAAATGGAACTGGTCGATCATGTTAGGTTTTTTCAGTTTGAACTGAATAAGCACAGCCCTAGCCTTGGGCCACCCAATGACGCCTGCCAACCAACCCATGGCCACCATTGCCACCTCTTCCGGCTGCTACAGCTGCTGCCACAAACACAATTTCAAGTCTCCCTCTCACTAAATTCTAGTGCCCCCCACTTAGAACCACAAATTAAAACTTCTTTTCTGAGGGCTCTGCCCCTGAACACCCCCCCCCCCCCCAAAAAAAAGCCAAACCAAACCATGCAAGTCGATCAGCATATGTGAGGACCGGCATGAGAAAGTTCAGGCTCCACTCCAACAGAGCCCACAAAAGGGTATTCCAACCCCACAATTATATATTGTAATGTCAGGGTTCAACTTTATACACATTTTTCTGCAAATCATACATTTTATTTACTGTTTTCTATTTTCAATATTGAATTCTGTCATTTGCATATATGCATATATATATAGGGCTGTGTTACAGTCCAGTGCCAAGTTTGGATTCGCTGGCAGTGGACTGTACCACTATCCATAGGATTGACATTCAATGGTAGATGGCAATGTGTTTGAAAACTATGAAACTCTTTAAAAAGTTTAGGCAGTTTTGTACAAAGAGAGGGGGGGACACGGTTTTGTATGAATCTCTCTCTCTCTCTCTCTCTAGGTTGTGCATAAACAATGTTCCTGGGGCATGCAAGACGCAGGGGTTTGAACATCGGCTTCCTCACCAACGTTGTCGACTTGTACCTGCCGCAGTCATCTTTCCCCTGTTGGGTACATTTGGAATGCCTCCAGTAGCAGGCATGCACCCAGTCCCCCTCTCTGCCCTTCTGTTCCCTGCCATTGCGATGGAACACAACAAACTCTGTCAGGCCAACAAAGCCATTGCGGCTCTCCTCACTGGTGATGCCATGACCGGCGATGGAAACGACGACCGCTTGATTCTCGGGGGTCCCAAGCAGAGACGGATACCGAAAGTTTATTCAGTGTGGTCACTTAAATTATTTTTTAATATTTATATAAATAATATATTATCTATAATATAAATAAATATATTATACATAAGGAGTGACCCCACTGAGACAATTCAGTGGGGTCACCTCTTATATAAAAACTCCTCAAATTCCTAATTTATATGGTCATTTCAAACAAACAAACAAAATTGAGTGGGGTCACGTGACCCCACTCCTTAAACGGCTGGATCCGTCCATGGTCCCAAGGCCTGTCCCAGGAATCTCATGCAGTCACTGGATCTCACTCAGATGGGCGATCTAGCAGCCTTCCGAGCAAGGTTCGCCACATCGCCGATTCGCCTCGAATCGGTTTTTTTCTGATTCGCTTCGATTCAGGAGAATCGGTCCGATTAGCATGGGAAACGGTCCGATTCGCATGGGAATCGGGCGAATCGGGAATCCCGTGATATGCTCCGATTCGCCCAAATTGGACCGATTCGATCCGATCCGCCAAACCATGCTTCCGAGTTTGCCTTGACACTTCAGAAACTTTTTCTATTGTTTTTAAACCCTTCCAATATATTTCATACGCGATTGCTTTCTCTTTCTTGTTTTAAAAAACGGCCATCAGATCAAAGTTCTAACGGCTGTGGTACAGTCTGCTAGCAGCGGACCCAAAGTAGGCAGCAGACTGTAACACGGCCACACGTATACATATATATATTTCTTAAGAGGCACCAAGGTGTCATCTAGGTGCCTCAAGGCGCCAAGACAACAACTATGCATCAAAGAAAGAAACATTATATTTAAGTCAACAAAGTGTCAAGCAGGAAAGTTAATCAACACTGAGAATCCCAGAAGACAACAATTTTGCTTCTGAAATACTCTTGCACGTATGTCTTACAGAATTCAGTTGATGAAGCATGAGCACTGCGATCAAATTATTGATTAGCTGCAGAATCCACCAACACAGATGATCCAACTTACCTTTATTTCATTGTGATCATTTTTATCAATCTAAATTCCTCCATACTCATTTTTTCCCTTTTTGCATCAAGGGCAAAAGCTCATCCCAAGAATCCAATGCACATCAAATGCAACTCTAGTTCTTCCTGGATGGTGTTTACACCAATGCCCCAAACCATTCGTGCAAATCATCGTCTTAATCTCAATGCTTGTCTCATGCTTCTCTCCCAGGAATGATGCCTGCATCATTCATCTATAAACAGTATATAATAACCAAAATGTTTGGGAAACAGGTAGCTCTCTCTACTCTCTAGAAAAAGCAACAATGCAACCATACCCATCATCCATCTTGATTAGATATCCAATATCGTTCTGATTTTCTTCACCCTCCCTTCGCCTCCCCCCCCAAAAAAAAAATGGAAACATCAGGTAGTAATGCAAATCAATATCATGCTAGAAAGAATCAGAAAAGTATCCCCGGAAAATTGCAACCCTACAAAAGGGAATGTAGATTTTGGAATTGGATCAGAATCTGAAATGACCTGATCCAATTGTATAGGAAAAGCTAGAGAGGAACTGAGAAAAACTGACTATCAAAAGTAAAACATGATGTTCTATGGTAGTGGCAGGTACTTGGACATTGGCTCAAGGCATTATCTCTAACCCTTCTTACCCTGAAAAAGCAAGGTCGCCTTGCGTCCTTGAACCAATAACCTCTTTCAGCTAACCTAGCCTCCTCCATCTCTCAGGACCAATGAGGGTAATAATAACCATTCACAAATGGTATGTATATACATAAATGTATATGTAATATATGTGGGTGTGGGTGTGGTATGTGTGTGCATAGATATACAGGTCTAAATGACAATACTTTCCAATGAGGACTTCTGCACAATTTTTACACATTCTTAACTTTCCCATTCAAAAGTCTCATTAGACTATTTAGATGTGTGAGGTCCCCCGGGTTTATAAGATGGGAAAGAAACATGGTAGAGATTGGCAACAGTTGATATCACCTTGAAGGGAGGAAGTTGAGGGCAATTAATATGCTAAAAGCCATCACAGAACTAGAACTCTCACTTGTCCAGATACCTGTGCATTAAGAATTAAGTTTTTGTTCAATGCATGATGCATAAAAAGCAGATGCATTGCTGATGTTAACTTACAATAAGGACTCAGGAAAGAGAAAAAAAATAGCCCTAATACATGTATCACAAAAGTCTGACATTATGCTTCAGAATGTTCATGATCAAGGTAAAAAGATATTTTTGAAAAAAGGGAATGAGGAGACTCACTTCGGCTAGGATCAAACGAAACTGAAGGAGAATCTTTATCAACAGTTGATGGCTCAATCTGGTCAGAAGGGGGTTTTTCATCTTTTTCATCCATCTCTATATCGAAAGCACGAAAACTCTCTGAAATCCCCAAAGAAGGACAGAATTAGTGAGCTTGTTGGAGGTAAAAAGGTTTCTGAATGAAGATAATCTTCACATTTGAATTCCCATAAAAACCATTAAGAATACAATGATGAGCAAGGAGAGCATTTAAAGCGTGGAAAAAGACCAGTTGGACATGTGCAAAAAAAGCCATCTTGTTGGTCTTTGTGCGTGACTACAGCATTCTTAATGCATTTTTATGACGACCAAATGTAATGATATGATATTGAAATAGCATTCTAGAGATTGTTTATTTGTCACTAATAAGAAAACAAAGCAAAAGATTGAAAAGTCAAACCCAATAAGTCAACACTAGTTGTGCATAAGGCAAAAAATCCACAAAAGTCACTTTACACATAAGCTGGCACCAAATAGGCATGAATAGGAAGAGACAATGCTGATAAAAATGCAAAATAAGAAAACACCAACAATGAAAGTGTTTGCATGTAAAGCAACATAATTGAGCATCCCTTCTTTCCATCCATTTTTTGCCACATTCTCCTATCCAGAGTTAATTTTCTTTCAGTTAGCAGGAACTTTTCCATGATGATCATTTAGTTATGAGTGCAAAAAAATAATTTCCAGTTGCATGGCTTGACATTTGGCAAGAAAAGATGTGTAAATTTGCCAAATCCGCACACAATCCACAATGAAATATAACCTACTAGGGGACAAATACCAATAAAATGGATCTTCTCCAATCAATAACATATCTGGCTTCATAATCTTCACACATAAGGACTGACAATGCTCTCAGATGTGATTGATGCAGGGAGTCTATAGTCACAAATTCATTTTCCTTCAAAGGAAAGGCTTTATGTAGCCATCACCTGCAGAGATATTTTTACCAATGAAAAGTGAATAAAATTAAGGCCTTGGCTTGATAAACATGTTTTGGAGGAGATTGTTCAAGGTAGCTCCTCCTGGGCCCAATATCTTGGTTGGAGTTTTTCAGAGTGCTAGGTAGCATTGGATTGGTTGAAAGGATTGATCAAGAAATCCTAGCATTATTTAATACTAAATCTGTCAAAGTTCTTGCAGAACCTCTATCGTCCTTAAGGATCCTAAATGTGTTCCACAAGGATTAGGTGGACGTGATCTTTAGGATTCTCATTTTTTGTGACGATGCTTACATCATAGTCAGTGTTTCCTCAGGCATGGTGTGGATTTTGGACACAAACAAGGTGTGCAAGAACATAGAAATTACACAAAAGTAGGGCCTGTTTCCTCCTCCTTAATGATTATCAATCTCTCCAATGAAGAACAAGACTGTAATTGTCAATGCGACCCGAGGCACTCTAGGTGTGCCTGCGAGCTTAAGTGACAAGAAGCCCACTTAGATTTAAGTTGTTATCCCCAAAAACAGGGTTAACAATGGAATAACTTATTCTACCTATTGCCCATGATCGAGCCCATGTTGTTCACATTCACTTTCATCCTTTTCCTTTATGGATGGTAGCTCCTAAAGGCAATCATCTTTCATTACCCAGAGTGAGAGGCTGATATACCATTTGACTCCTTGGCTTAGTCATTGAGGTTGTTTGGGTTCTCAGTTATCAGTCCTGTGGGTTAACGCTAAATGGTGAGCACGTAGCTTTTTGTTGATCCGGATCTTGGGATAATTGTAGTACTGGCCTTCCTTTGGAGGCCTCCCTTGCAATATCATGGGCATATCCCCTAATCCAACATAATGAAAATAATCCATAATCCCATCATGTTTCCAGCAGGGAAGCAGAGAGTGGCGGCAGTTGCATACTTTGACGGATCATGCTCCCCCCTGATTCGAGGTTACAGTCGAAGAGCAGACAGCGGGGAAGTATAATCCATCCTAATCCAAAGAAAAAAAAAATCCACAATACATTCTAAAGGACGCATCGCCGTGTATTTGATGTTCAAAAGAACATTTTGAAGTCAAGTCGGTCAAAATTGGGAGAAAGAAAACATAAGCTATGTTCCAACAACCTCAGAAGAATAAACACACAAAGAATTATGATGACTACAATTAAACGGAACCCAAGCCCCCCCCCCCCCACCCCAAACAAAAAAAGAGGGGGGAAAAGGGGGAAAAAAAAAAGGAAAAACGTGAAAATGACCGAGAACTCCTAAAATGAGAGACCACGACACAGAAGCTTGTTCGACTGATCGACCAAAGGTCACAGGCAAGCATCCAACTCTGAACCCCGTAGCCCACAGCCACATCCACCCAGAAGAGGGGCCAAAACAGCAAAACATCCAGCATTCACAGGGCGAGAAACAAGGGAGGCGTACACAAGATTACAAGCTCCCAAGAACCGCATGCGAGAGAGTAAAATTAGAGCAAAGACCGATCAATTAGATCTGATATCTACTTATAAAGGGAGATTTAAACCTGAGACCGGGAAGGCAGCGTTCGAAGCTAGACCAGCAGCCGGCAGAGAGAGTCCGCCGCCGACCAGGCTGCTCCGCAGATCAGCCGGCGGATCGGGAAAGGGTGGGAGGGAGGAGCCTCCGAGGTCCTTTGCTGGGATCTGCACACAGGGGAAAGTAGGGTTAGGAAGAGTCGCTAGAGCGGTTTCGAGGCGGCGGCCGGATCTAGACAGCTGTGATCGAACACAAGCCCGGTCCACATAAAGCAGGCCCCGTCCAGAGAGTCACTGAGATCGCGGCGGTGGCGGTGGCGGGGGCGGGATTAATTACTGATGGAAATGATCAAGAAAATAAAAAATATTTAGCTCTTTCTTTAGGTGATATTTAGCTCTTTATGAGTTTAAAAATGACAAAATTGATGATCTATTCAATGAAATATAATACGATTTTAAATATATACATATATTTTTAATGAACAATCGTGAATTATAGAGTATATATTGATACAAAACAGGGGGATTTTTATGGGAAAAAACTGGAGCAGATAGAAATCTTTCGATGACTTTCTGGTTATACGTGGATCGGGCTGGTACGATAAGTTCGCAAGTTTAATTCGATTTGGGCCGAGTCGCAAGACTCTTTTCGGTTTATGAATTTTTAGTATGGCCTAAAAATTCAGTCGAACTAGGTCCATGGACGGGACTCGGATTTTGAGTTGACCCGATAAGTCGGCCCGACCTGTTCTCTTTTCTTTTTTTTTTTTAAATCTTAATTTTACTTAGTTAAAATTATATATTTTACTTATTTAAAAAATTAAAAACTCTCTTTTCAAACAAATTAAACAAGTAATATTAAAATTCTACTTAATTGAGTGAGATTATAAGTTTTATATAATTAAATATATTATTTTATTATTAATTTAATTTTTATTTAAGTATTTAAATCGGACCGGATTTTAGTCGAAATTTACAATTTTATAAAAATATTGGGTCCGGCCCGACATTATTCGAGTTTGGGCTGGACTTGGACTTACATATTGATGAGTCGAGCCTGGGTCGAGCTCATATAAGCCCACATGAGTCCTACTTATGATGACGGTACATAAGGCAATTTATTAATGCGTTTGGATTTTGTTGGTATATTTTTATATTTAAAACAGCATACTTTAACTATAAAGGAGTTTTAAAGCTCTCATCTAATCATAATCTAGCCCAAAAATATATACATATAAAGATTAATATGCTTTGAATGTTTCTTTTAGATACTGTTGTGGTGGCATTTTCGTTCAGTAATGGGCCGAACAGGCCTCCACTTGAGAGTTGGGAGCAAACGGTCGTCGGTGCGGACGATGGGCCTGCAAAATCAGAAGGCGTCAGGGGAGCCCTGTTGAAGAACGGGAGAACCTTCCGATGCCGAAGTCAGGTATGATGTTCGAGAAGGCAAGAGAGGAAGGGTTATTTTTGTGTGTGGTCTCGCGCGTGGGCGATTGTGAACGGATCATTGCAAGTACATTTGCATGAAGGTTACCTGCTCCTTATATAGGAAGGGGACCTGAAGGGTCCGGACGCGTCTTTCTCCAATGATGACTGGAAGGATGCGACAGTAGAATTCCCAAGATGGGGGATGTCTGTTCGAGACGTCCCTTGGGACCTCGCACTGGGACTGCTCCAGATTGTGGGGAGGCATGTTGCGTCGTCCCATTAACTGCTATCGGAAGGCCAAGGGCCGCATAGTGTTGGAGGCCATAAAGTACCGAACAGGAGCCCGTGGACCTACTTGGTGTGGTTGTTCGGTGCTCAGTGACTTGTTGCTAGAACCGTGGAGGATCCGATCATGAGGTTATGGGTCCTCTTCCGAATAGAAGTGTTCAGTGGCCCTATCTTGTTTGGATAGGCTTGGAGGTGCCCGGAAGCCAGGCTTCTTGGGACCCTTAGACATGTGGCGACTGAGGTGTGTTCGCCAGCTTTTTGCTGTGACTGAGGACACGTGGCGGAATAGTTGTCGCTCTTCTACCTTACTGGGTCATGATGGGCGTATGGGCCTAGGAGGCTAGAAATAGCCTCCACACTTGGCCCCCACCTCTCAATCCTGCTCGGATGTGACCGTGAGCACTTGAGAGGGGAGATGATTGTTCGACATCATCCTCTTTGCATTAAATGTGATGCTGATTGCGAAGGTACGTACAGTACTTGGTGACACCGTTGAGACTTCCTTGGGGTTCTCGTTTCATGATGGTGGAAGAGGCATGACGTGACTAGGGCACTCAAACGAGCCATTCGAGCGGGTGATCTACCGTTTTGGGCCTTTGAATTTCGCGCCTCTTCTTCATTATGAGGAAGAAGTGGGAATGCCTCACGCTTCCCTGCTTCGAACCTTGCCTTTCCACTTTCGCTTCTAGTCTTCTCGCTCTCTTTGTCTTCTCCTCTGTTCACCTTCTTTGTCTCTGATCTCTCCACTGATGGCACAGAGGGAAGGAAAAGTTGTCGTTGTTGTAGAGGCGAGCGGACAATCTCCGGCGAAGACTAAGATATTGAAATACCAGAACTTTGAAGGCCTTCGCGAGTGGTTATGTATCGGCGAGGAGAATGATATCATCTTGATGCGCGAGGATCAGACGTACCTGACGAACAAGCCCGATTGTTTTGTGCTTTCCCTGGACCTCCTAGAGGTAGGGTTCCGGTTACCAGTGCCGGTGATCGCCAGGGACCTGCTGAACGCCTGGAAGATTGCTCCGATCCAGCTGACGTCGACTCGTGGAGGACGATCTTCGTCTTCTACATCATGTGCCATAAGCGAGGATTTCAAGCTTCGGCGGACCTCTTCAGGAACCACTACAGCCTTGCATCATCATCACAGTCCGGATATGGTATCACGTATACCAAGCACCGGCCTAACAGGATGCAGATTAACTTCTCCCCCAGCTTGTCGAACAACAAGGGGTGGACCGGATGCCTCTTCTTTGTTGGTCGGAAGAAGGGGACTAGGCCCTCAGAGTGGGGGTTCCCCGTTTGGGTGAATGAGCCGCTCAAGAAGGTAGACGTCGTGCCCTTCTTGATCCAGGATGTGGCCAAGGCCTTCATGGAGTTGTCAAAGGTGCTCGTGGACAAGGCCGAGCTGCTCCTGACCGAGTACAAGTTTGTTAAGCATAAGCTGAGCCGCGCCTGGGGTGAGTCTTCCTCCTTTTGTCCTCGTCTTCCATTTGATTTACTGAACCCCTCCTGATTATCATTTGATTTCTACATATGTCGTGGAGGTGGTTGCTGGTCGGAAAAAGAAGGACCAGGCCATGTATGCCAAGCAGATCCTCGTCAAGTAGGGCTGCCAATGGACCTCCGAATTCCGTTTAGCCGACCTGTTTCCGCATTTTTTATATGATGCGGAACTCCGAAAAGAACTTTCCGATAGCTTAGCGGAACCGGAATGGATATCTGAATTCTTATAGGATGCGGAAGCAGAAACACCCAATTCCGCATTCGCTTTTCCGTTTCCGATAACTTTTAAATATATTATATAATATTTTTATAATAAAATATCCTCAAACTTTGGCTCTTAAATTTTTTAACTCATTGTCTCTCACCTCCATCCATATGTAAATGTCATCTATTCTAGTCCCAATTATTGGCAGCTTTTTTCTCTAATGATATTATATCTACATATATTGATTACCATTACTCAACCATTATATATCACTATACGATACCATACTAGAATGTAAATTCTAATTGTAATTGTACAAATGTAAATTCTAATTCTAATTTACCATTATATATCACTATATTAGTAAGGGTCATTATAATGTACATGATGAAGAAGATATGGTAGAAAAGATTATTAAATTTACATTTGAAACTATTCATAATTTAATAATAATATACTTATAAATTATAAATTAATTCTAATTGTACAAATGTTGTTACATCCGAAGTTTCCGTTTGTTTCGTTTCCGATTTTTCGATAGAAAGCGGAAATGGATGCGGAAGCGGAAACACCTTTTTCCGTTTTCGTTTCCGACTCCGAAATTTCTTATAGGAAGCGGAAGCGAAAAACACCCATTTCCGATTTCGACTCCGACCGTTGGCAGCCCTACCATCAAGTTATACTTGACGTCTATTGTCGAGGACGCGCCGATGACGATGGTGGAAGATGTCTGTGCCGCCGCTGGGCAACCTTCTGGGCTAAAGGCCTTGAAGATCAGTCTGCGGAAGGAGGTTGTGACCCCGAGGAGATAGGTTGCGGCTCCAAGGAGGAAGGCCAAGGAAGAGGAGGATGCTGCCTCCCAACTTCATCTTCGGAAGAGGAAGAAGTTGGTAAAGGAGGCCGAGAAGAAGAAGCTGAGGTTGTCGTCGGCTGCGGTGGAGCCCTCGACCATAGAGGGGGTGCTCTTGGAGATGGGTCTCCTCGGAGGAGATGTGGTCGTCATCAATGACCAACCTGATGGGGGCTCTGTGGAGGAGCTCGGTGGGGCTTTGGAGCCCTCGGAGCCCGCTGGCGGAAGCGAGGTGATGGCGGTCGCAAAGGGGGACCCGATCATGGCGCTCGCCCTGAGGGTGTCGAAAGTGTTCAAGAAAGAGGTGCCGGCCTTAGTCTCTACTGTAGAGGCGGCGGCGATGGTGTCTGCAGTGGAGCAGACTGCTGTGGTTCTTCCCGAGCAATCGGGGGACCACGGTGAGGCGATGATCCCACAAGGAGCGCCTGTGGGTGATGCCGAGGACCCAGAGGCAAGACGACGAGGGCAGTCACCGATGACACGGCTGAAGAGCCTACGGCTCCTGCTGGGCAGGCAGCCAAGGAGGCTGATGCCGGGGTGGAGCCAGACGTAGACCGTGTGTCCTTAACAAGTGTAATGGCGCGATTTTTCGAATCCGCATTTTAGCGGTTCGGGTGTGGTGCTCTTGACCAAGAGGTGGTCATTGGACCTTGGTTGTGGTTTCCGTGCCTTGTGTGGGTGTTGTGGGCCTTAGCTCTTAGCCCAAATATCCCACAGGTTCACTGTTTGTGAACGCGATGGAGCAAGTCGTCGCGATTTGAAACGCGACGGTCTCTCCTGTCGCGATTCACAGAACCGCCTTTGTGACACGTGGCATTTTGGCTCCGATTGGCGACGGCTAAGGTGGTCGCGTTTAACTCTAAACGTGACGTCTGCATACGTCGCGATTTAGACTATGCATATGTTTGCTCTGTTTCGGCCAGACAAAGCAGAGGAGCTCTGTCCGGCGATGGGGGAGGTTGTTACGGTGCCTCCTGTGGTGTTTTCCGGCAATTCGGCTTCCTGGTGGTTCGTGCGGCGCGGGATCCATATGAGGATGGCGTCCGAAGCATGGACGTGCCAGCGACGTGGAGTTTCTAGCATTCTTCAGGCTCGTTCAGTTGGTAGGGAGACTGCCCTCTTGTTTTAGTTTGATTTAAATGATCTAAAGGGTGGAAAACATGTATGGGTGGTTTGCCATGTTACGAATATCATGTTTATTGCTTTAGATGGTATTTGTATCGAATGTGTGTAGATTTTCCTATGGTAATGGTGGGTTCGACTTGTGAGCTAAGCTCACTGTCGCGTTTGAAACGCGACGTGGTGCACCATCGCGTTCATGGTATGAACGTGACGGCATGAATCGTCGTGTTTCTAATTTTGTCTGGTGTGCTGTGGCGATGGTTTGGACGCGACCACTCAACCCATCACGTTCTTCTTGAACACGACATTGTGTTCCGTCGTGATTCGATGTAACATTTAGTGTGGTCTTTATCGCGACATATTGTTCCGTCGCGATTTGGATGTTGACTGTCGTTGTTGACCGGTTGAGCTGAAGGCGACGTATCAAGCCGTCGCGATTCTATCGCGACATTGCGCGATGTCGTGTTAAGGTTTTGAATTGCGTCTGGACAGCTCGTCGCGATTTGAAAGGCGACGCCTGTGTCCGTCGCGTTTCAGTTTCCGTGGTCTGCTATGGTGGCTGGGCAGTGAGGTTCCAGTGTAGACCTAGCCCTGGTTATTTGGTGCTATTTAACGTGGTTAAGTTGTTTATATTAGTAAAGCATGTGTAGGGTTAAAGAGCTAGTGTATGACTAGATGGTGATTTATGTTGATATGTTATTATATAGTATTGCGGTTCATGTATATTAGGTGTATGTTGGCTTGGAGGTCACATGGTGACCGGTGACAAGGTAACTATGATGTTAGTGTACCGTGGTTTATAAATAAAGGTTGTATAAGCATGTATCGTAGTTTGTGTGTTTGCCGAGTTTGGTGGTCCGGCACCTATTCCAGAATGCCTCTTCAGTCAGGTACCCCAGGTTCTTTGTGATCCAGGCACGTGTGTTTGTTGTGCTCGGGGTTTGTCTTGGTACGGTGTGTGTACCGTCGAGGTCTGTGTTGTCTTCCTGGACACCATCACTCTTGTGTTTGAGCTGTACGTCCGGCTGAGGGAAAGACGACAGTGGGGCAGCGACTTGTGTGAGTTGGCTTGGTGTTTAGTCGCTTGTAGCGCACTCGTGGTTGGGGGACGGACACCAATAGACGTCACTGGTCCCCAGCTAGTTCTGTGTTTCCAGTGCCTCACTTTAGGGAGCTCGGGCCGGAGTCCCTGAAGGTGCTAGGCATGTGCCTGCAGCTGTGTGGTCTACAGGTGTGGTGTTGGTGGTCTCCACTGTTGGTTGGCTTACTCTGTGTTTGTGGAGCAGTAGTTGGACCGAGTAGTCTGTGGCTACGAGACTGAGAGGTGGTTCTTGTGCTGTGTTGTCCGGGTTGGATACTGGCGTCATGAACCAGTAGTCTGTTCCCGTGTGGTGGCGTCGTTTCTTTCCGACTCGTGCTTTGCCACTGGTTGTGGTTTACGTGTAGTGACTCGCTAGTTGAGGTTTTACCCGTTGTGGTGTGCCCTGGTGGTGGCACAGATCTGGTTGAGGTTCTGTAGTGGTACCTTATGGAGGTAGGTACCCGTACCCATCGTGGGTAGCTTTGTGTTGTGGTACGTCGTGTACCAGCCTCTTCAGCTGTTGAGGTGAACGTGTGTTTCGTGGAGGTCGTATGGCATGACCTTCAACACGTTGTGTCTTACCCTTCTTTGGGTAAGCTTCCAAGTGTGGTTTTAGTGTGTGGTGGGTTGGCATGCTGATGCCAGTCCTCAGTCCTGTTACCCTACATGGGCAGGTTGCATGTGAAGCTTGTAGGCTAGGCAGTGGTTTGCTTGTGAGGCTTGTGGCTTAGGCGTTCAGTTGTTGTGGTGGTTTGTCTGTGAGGCTGTGGCCTAGGCTTTTCAGTTGTTGGGCGGACTAGTGGTGCTATGCTAGTCCTGTCGATTCTTCTTATTTTCTGAGGACCGTGTTAGCTGGTGTGATTATATTTTAATTACAGTTTAATCACGTTTGTTGTGAGCACTGATGATCAGTCTATCCCCATGAAATTTCAATTCATTACATATTTATTTTGGTGATTAACAAAACCATTTCAAGTTTATTAACATATATTTCCTAAGTCTTGAGCACAGAACACACCTCAAGGAAAATCAAGCCTATTTGGTAAGTATTGATATTTCTACAAGTAAGTAATTTCTCTAAGTCCACATCGATTCTGTTGAAAAATCACAACGATTTCCTTAGTGTACAACGATTTCAGTAGAACTGTAAAGATTTCATCATAACGATTCATAAGTGCCTTAACGATTTCCTCATAACCTGAAACATCGTTTAGATTTAAACAGAAATCGTTCCCGCAACGATTTGCTCATTTCAACGATTCCTTAAGTCCTCGTAACGATTTGCTCATCGCAACGATTCCTTTAGTCATCGTAACGATTTGCTCATCGCAACGATTCTTTAAGTCATCGTAACGATTTGCTCATCGCAACGATTCCTTTAGTCATCGTAACGATTTGCTCATCCCAACGATTCCTTAAGTCATCGTAACGATTTGCTCATCGCAACGATTCCTTTAGTCATCGTAACGATTTGCTCATCGCAACGATTCCTTAAGTCATCATAACGATTTGCTCATCGCAACGATTCATTTAGTCATCCTAACGACTTTCTCATCGCAACGATTCTTTAGTAATTGTAACGATTTGCTCATTGCAACGATTTCTTAAGTCGTCGTAACGATTTGCTCATCACAACGATTTCTTAAGACATCACAACGATTTGCCTTTTACAACGATTTCTTTATTGATCACAACGATTGATTATATCGTCTTGATCATAACAATTCTTTTGTAGTAACATAACGATTTGATTTGACGGTTAGTACATAATGATTCCATAAGTCATGAATGCATCGATTTTATAACGACTTGATATTTAACAGCGTTGAATAGTCAAAGTCTTTACACATATCTTTTTGACATCTATGCATTTAATGAAGACTGAACGTATCTCTGCATGCATGCAGACGATATCTTCCATTATCGTGCTTACTCTGTATGCATCTTTTAGAAACAGCAAAATGGCATTACTATTTTTGTGAATATTCACACCAACGTTAACTGACAACAAGAGACAGCCTAGCTGTCTACTGTTCTAGTATTTAATGTATGCAGGTCTCTGTCAATATTCGTCATACAACGTTGGACCTTATAGAAGCCAAAGGACACTTCAGAAGATCCTATCTCTTTGCGTGCACAAATGGATAAAAGATTTTTGACTGGGAGCTTCCAAGTGCCACTCAGTCTAACGCCCACTAAAAGCTAGAGGCAACGGATACTTCAACGTTCAAATTTCAAATTGAAGCTATATATATTGAAGAAAGGAGCTCCATAAAAGACAACATATAGAGATCAACAGTATAGAGAACTCTGATCATCAAGTCTTCTGCGAGTTCTCAAGAAAGAGCCAAGCTTCATTTCATTAGATTAGCTCTTTGCTCTGCATTGTTTGTAGATTTTCATGATAGCTTGTTTGGTTCTGAGAGTGAGCTTGTGTTAGTAGATCTCATTCCTCTCAGTCCATAGCTTCAGATCTTGGCTTGTCAAAGCTTGATCTAGGGGCTTAATCTCCTGCTTACTTGCTTCTGTGCTTGTACCCTTCGAGGTGAAGGAAGACCTGGTGATATCCACGGTGTGTGTGTGCCCTTCTGGTGTGAAGGAAGACCTGGTGGGGTATCCAGGGTGTTGTTCCTCTTCAAGCTGTGAAGAGAAGACCAGCTGAGCTGGGTGTGTAGTGTCCATAGGGGGACTGTACCCTAGTTAGTAAAATCCTGAGTTGTTGCTCAGGGACTGGACGTAGGACTCCTGTGGAAAGGAGGTCCGAATCAAGATACATCTGCTGTTGTGTGATTGTCCTTTTGTGTTTGTTGTTTTTCTTAACTAACACTAACAATCTTCAAAGTGTATTGCCTTGTGAACGTTTTTAGTGAACATGTATTAATTGATAAATTTCAAAAGACCCATTCACCCCCCTCTGGGCTACCTAACTGGGCAACAAGTGGTATCAGAGCGTCTCTTCGACAAAGAAGAAGATCCAACGATCTGAAGAGTAAAGATCCATGGCAGCCCAAGGTCACAATGAAGGTCAGTCTGTCAACCGACCACCATGTTCGATGGAGAAGACTATGCTTACTGGAAAACAAGAATGGAGTATTTTCTACAAGGTAATGACTACCAGATATGGTCCATAGTTGAAAAAGGCGATCTCCTAGTCACCAACGAAAAGGCTCAGTGGATAGATGATGACAGGAAGAAGATTTCTTTAAACTGTAAGGCTAAAAGCATTCTGTGCTGTGCTCTCAGCAAGAAGGAATTCAATAGAGTATCAGCCTGCAAATCCGCAATGGAGATGTGGGAAAAATTGAGAATCACTTATGAAGACACGGACAAGGTTAAGGAAACCAGAATAGATATTCTGGTAACTCAATATGAGAGATTCCAGATGCAGCCAGGAGAGTCCATAACTCAAATGTTCAGTAGATTCACAGATATTATAAATGGATTAGCAGGACTTGGGAAGACCTATGAGATTGGAGATATGGTCAGAAAAATCCTTAGATCTCTTCCATCTACATGGACTCCCAAAGTAACTGCCATTGAGGAAGCTAATGATCTAAAGAGGATGTCTTTGGAAAAGCTCATTGGGTCCCTTATGGCCCATGAGATAAATATGGAGAGACTAAAGAGTCCTCAAGCAGAAAGAAACATTCAAATGCTCTTAAAGCAGAAGAAGACAGATCAGATGAGTCATCAGCCGAAGATGAAAGCTCAATTGATTGTGATGATGAAGAAGCCATGCTATCAAGAAGACTGCAGTGCATTCTAGCCAAGAAGAAGAAGTTCCAATCTGGTAGAAGACACTTCAAAAAAAATAGGACTTCAAGAAACCAGATGGAAAGGATCAGAAAAAGGGCGAGCCCATATGCTACGAGTGCAAAAAGCCAGGACATATCAAAGCAGAATGTCCAAAGCTCAAGAAGCCTGAATTCAGAAGAAGAGAAAGCTCCAAGAAATTCAGGAGGCATATGAAAAAAGTTATGGCAGCAGCATGGAGCAACAACAGCGACTCAGATAGTGAGTCTAGCTCAATAGTGAAGAAGAAGAAGCCAACTTGCTTTTATGGCAAACACTGAAGAGAAGGTAACTTCTGATTCATCCTTTGATTCTTGCAATAATTCTGATTCTGATAATCTAGAAGAAGCTTTCAACGATTATACTGTAAATATAGGGAAGTAACAAAACTGTTAAAAGTTAGTAAGAAAAATACTACATGTTTAGAAAACACTAATTCAGATCTAAAAATAGAAAACGAAGAATTAGAAAAACAATAACTGAACTCAAAAGAAGAATGAACTATTATGTGAAGATCTAAAAGATAAAAATAAACAATAATCAGATTAGAAAATAGGATTGTTCAGATAAACTGAGAAAAGAAATTAAAACTTTAAATGAAGAAAATGACAAACTGTCAAGCACATTGAAGAAATTTACAAATGGTAAGAACTCCTTAATATTAAAAGGTGCTAGACGTTCAGGTAAGAAGAAACATGGTTTAGGCTATACACCACCAGAAAACGAAGAAACAATAATTCATCCTAAAATATATCAAACTCCAAAATTCATACCTGAACAAGACATAAAATACAAAGCTAATTTTAAAAACATTGAAAAGGTAACTAAAACATCCTGCTGTAGCCACTGTAATAAGCTAGGACATATAAAAATAACATGTCCAACTAGACATAAAAAGTGGATAATTAAAAAAGAAACTATTGACACTAACCAACAAGGACCCAAAAGAAACTTGGGTACCTAAAACTTAATGTCTCCTTTTCAGGGAAGCCTTCGAGCATCAAAGTGGTACCTAGACAGTGGGTGCTCAAGGCATATATCAGGAACAGGAAGTTGTTCACTCATCTCCAAGCTGAAGAAGGAACAGTCACCTATGGAGATAATGGAAAAGGAACAGTGATAGGGAGTGGTTCTGTGAACAACAACGGGAAAAAATTATTGAAGATGTACTGTGTGTTAAAGGGCTAAAGCACAACCTCATAAGCATTAGCCAGCTCTATGACAAAGGTCATCAGATCAAATTCTAAGAGTCCAAGTGCAGTATCCTGAAGGATGGAGCAGTAATCTTCGAAGCTAACATAGAAAAAACATGTATGTGCTCTATCTTGAAGAACTCAAGGATCAAGACGTTTGTTTAGCAGCCAGCAAAGAGCAGTCAACTGAGCTGTGGCACAGAAGATTGGGCCACTGCAGTTTGGATGGCATGAATAAGCTCAGAAAGAGAAGTCTTGTGGAAGGTCTGCCAAAATCAGCAATAAATTGGATAGTATCTGCAGACCGTGTGCAAAAGGGAAGCACACTAAGAGTTCCTTCAAGTCAAAGACTGTGATTCACATGGGTTTCCTTCTTGGAGCATAAAGATGATACATTTGATAGTTTCGTAAGCTTCAGTAGAAAAGTACAAAAAGACAAGAAGTTTTGCATTGTTGGAATTCGGTCAGATCATGGAGGAGAGTTTCAAAATAAAAATTTGCAAATTCTGTGATGACCAAGGGATTGAGCATAACTTCTCAGCACCAAGGACACCACAGCAAATGGAGTTGCTGAGAGGAAAAATAGAACCTATTGGATATGGCAAGAACAATGTTGTCAGAATATGATTTACCAAGATATTTCTGGGCTGAAGCAGTAAACACAGCAAGCTACGTCATTAATAGAGTAATGATCAGCCCATCTTGAAGAAGACTGCATATGAGTTGTTCAAGGAAAGAAGCCAAAGATTAGTCATTTCAGAACCTTGGATGTCCATGCTTCATTCACAACAATGGCAAAAGAGACATTGGTAAGTTGGATGTCAAATCAGATGAAGGCATCTTCATGGGGTATGCTTCTAAACCTAAAGGTTATAGAGTGTTAATAAACGCACCTTATTGATTGAACAGTCTGTACACATTATTTTTGATGAAACTAACCCTTCCTTGAGAAAGGAAGAAGATAATGACATTGATGATGAAGATAAATTGTCCAAGAAGTTAAAGAATATATCAATTGAGGACAAGGAAGATCCACCTCTGGAAGACCTGCAACAAACAATCATTGAACATGAAAATCTTCCAAAGGAATGGAAATACAACAAAGATCACCCACCTGAAAACATCATTAGTGATCCAACTGTAGGGGTAAGAACAAGAGGTAATGTAATTCCTTGTGATTACCTAGCTTTTATTTCTCAAATAGAGCCTAGGACAGTCAATGAAGCTCTTACTGATGAGTCTTGGATTCTAGCCATGCAAGATGAACTGAATCAGTTCAAGAGAAACCATGTATGGTCACTTGTTCCTAGACCATCAGGTCATCCAGTTATTGGCACCAAATGGGTATTCAGAAATAAATTGGATGAAGCTGGTGTGATCTTAAGAAACAAGGTCAGATTGGTAGCTCAAGGCTATTCCCAAGAGGAAGGCATAGATTTCGATGAAACCTATGCACATGTAGCTAGACTTGAGGCTATCAGAATTTTACTTGCTTATGCATCAGCTTTGAATTTAAAACTATTTCAAATAGATGTCAAATCTGCATTTTTAAATGGTTTTATCAAGGAGGAAGTTTATGTGGAACAACCCCCAGGTTTTGATGACACAGAATTTCCTAATCATGTTTTTAAACTTCATAAGGCATTGTATGATTTAAAGCAAGCACCTAGGGCCTGGTATGAAAGGCTTAGCTATTTTCTTTTAAACCATGGATTCAATAGAGGTCAAGTAGACATCACTCTTTTTATAAAGTCAAAGGTCAACCATATACTACTTGTTCAAATTATGTAGATGACATAATTTTTGGATCTACTGATGAATCCCTTTGCAAGTATTTTGAAAAGTTGATGCAGGGAGAATTCGAAATGAACATGATGGGGGAGCTCAACTATTTCCTTGGACTACAAATCAAGCAAGGAAAAGATGGGACCCACATCTGTCAAGCAAAATACACCAAGGAGCTTCTGAAAAAATTTGGATTCGACAATGCCAAGCCACTGTCAACACCTATGAGCACATCAACAAGGATGGACAGTGACAAGAATGGTAAGAAAGTAGATCAAAAGAACTACAGAGGTATGATAGGTTCTTTACTTTACCTAACAGCTAGCAGACCTAATATTTTGTTTAGTGTATGTATGTGTGCTAGATACCAAGCAGATCCTAGAGAATCACATCTGATTTCAGTTAAAAGAATCTTTAGATACCTATCTAGAACTCATGACTTAGGTTTGTGGTATCCAAAATCATGTGAAATTAACTTAGTGGGATACTCAGATGCTGATTATGCTGGATGCAAAATAGATAGAAAAAGCACCAGTGGATGTTGTCAATTTCTGTAGGATGTTGATATCATGGTCCTCCAAGAAGCAAAATTCAGTGGCACTATCAATGCTGAAGCTGAGTATGTTGCTGCTGGAAGTTGTTGTACACAACTCCTATGGTTCAAGCAACAACTCGAGGACTATGGGCTTCACATCAAAACAATCCCACTGTTATGTGACAACACAAGTGCCATAAACCTCACCAAAATCCAGTACAGCATTCAAAGACCAAGCATATTGAGGTTAGATACCATTTTATTCGTGATCATGTAGCAAATGGTAATTTAGAATATCTTTATTGATACAAATGGTCAGTTAGCAGATATCTTCACAAAAGTCTTATCCGAAGAGAGATTCACATCTCTTAGAAGGGAATTGGGCATGTGTAATTTGTGAAAGAATTTATGTGATAAACTGAAACATAAATTTTCAGAATTTAAGTAATATTTCTCTACATGGCGTTAAGCAAAAGAAAAAAAAAATATATTATCTTATCTTGGCGGTTTCCCTTATAAAAGTCCTCTGAGATAGTCAAACTCGTTTGTCGTTTTCTGCCGCCTTTTTGGCGCCTCCTTTTTCGATAAAGCTTCTATTTATTCCAAAACCGATGTGGAACGACTCATCCCCTACCTTTCACCTTTTTCCCTCTTTCGTCTGGTTGCCTGAGCCGATACCCTAACGACTCCGGCATCTACTCTCTACGAATTTGAAGTCTCTCTCCTTTCCTGCGAAGAATTTCTTGAGGGTTTTCACTCTTGCCACCATCTCATCCCTCCTGAAAACCTCCTCCCCCAAATCCATGGCCGCGTCCGTCGTTTCCGGTAGTCTGGGGGCTACGGTGCTGAGTACCTCTCACCCGAGCAGCAGGAGAGGTTCACGTTTGTGAAGACCAAGCTGTGTGGTAATAAGGCAGTGGATGTTGCAGATCTTGAGAAGAATCGGATGCACAGTATAGTGGAAGCTTGGGACAGAATGAAGTGGACTGGAATTGCAACTCTTTCAGATGTAAGCTACCCGGACCTTGTAAAGGCGTTCTATGTCTGTTTGCAGTCAAAGGCAGAGCTGCCTTTTGTCATATCTCTGTCAAAGGTACCCAAATAAAAAATCATCATGTTGTTGAAGTCTTTGTTTGGTGTGTCCAGATCTGGGCACAGTGGGATCCACACAGAGGATACCCTAGTTAAGGACTTGGGATTGTTGGTCCCGAATATAAGTTAAAAGATGGGAAACTGGATATAAACCAGTTGAATGCCTTCAATCGTCTTCTGCACTTCATAGTCTGTCAGATATTAGTCCCTAGAAGTGCCACTTTCTCAACTTGCACCAAGGCAGACTTAGATGTGATGTATTGGGCCATTCAGAACAAAGAGATAAATTTGGCCGAAGTTATGCTAGAGAGGATGAAATTTGCCCGTGATCAAATTTGGGATACTAAGAGAAAGCTGAATGTATCTCTGCCCTATGCCCACTTGCTCACCAAGATTTTCAGACATTTTGGCGTGAACTTGTCTGGAGCAGTAGTTGAGAAGATGGGCCAAGCTATTAGGTCCCGAAATATGAGAAAAAGTGGTTTTTCAATTGTCAATGGAGTATAGACCAAGACCTCTGTGGCTGAGGGTGAAACCATAATCGGCGAAGCCCAAGAAGCTCAGCAAGAAGTAGCAGCTGATATAGCAGAACCAGCAGCAGGAGCAACCGCTGAAGTTGCAGAGGTAGCAGAAAGGGAACTAGAAGCATCAGTATCACGTGCAGTAGCAATGGAAAGAGAAAGTGCAGTGGAAGCCTCAGTAGCTCCAGCAGAGGCAATGATGGAAGAATCTAGTAGAAGAATTAAAGACATTCCTCCTGAGACCATTATTCTTGTTGGATCAATATCAGATGATCCTCTACCTTCTTCAGGGTAGCCTCAGTGCTTCGAGATGTCCTAGATTCCATTCAAAGCACTCCAGTTATTCCAGAAGGTGAAGGCAGTACTGTAGAAGAGGCTGTGGACATCTGGCCACATGGAAGATACTGTGTTGGCAGATGCTCCCATTCAGGGGAGCAAGAAGGAATTGCAGAAGATGCTCCCATTCAGGGGGAGCCAGAGACTGAGAAAGAAGCAGCATCACAGGGGGAGCACACTGAAGATGTCCAAATTGATTTTGCTTCCCTTCAACTGCCAGAGGAGATCTCTCTTCCCCAAATTCACTTCCTAGTCATGAAATCCTCTGTTGGGTCTATCATTTTTGAACGTTTTGCCAGGGTTATGGGAAGAATTAAGGTACATAAAGGCTTTCTGGTTGCATTTCATAGATTTCTCTTTAGAGAATATCACCAGGGTCATGTCAGTGCTGAGGTTCTTGTACCCATCCTGTCCGAATGTGAGCGGTTGACTTCCTCAGAGTGGACCAGATTTTACCCCCTTTCTGCTCAACAGTTGTCTGATCTGAATGAAGCTCAAGCCAGGGAAGGTAACCTCAAGTTTCTCCTGCTACCTTTTTGGATATGAACTCCATTCACCTTGTAAATGATCCCCTTCAGACTGGGTTGAAAGGTACAAGGTTTTTGTAGCCATGCACCAAGCCCTGAACCAGAAGCAAAACTACTACACTATCTCTATGGATCGGTTCCTTGCTTGTGCCAGCTTTGGGACAGTCCTCTCAACTTTCTCAATGAATACGGGCTCCTATGCTGATTTCCTTGACCAGCAGTTAACTCTTCATCTCCGCAGGATGGCTCCCTCATGGGACCAACCTACTCTTTAGCTCCTGGAGTGTTCAAGTTGTTTTTTGAAGAGCAGAAAAACAGGCATGGGAAACCATTTCTCATTTTGCCTCTCTTTTGTCTCCTGCTTATTATCTACATGTACCTACTCAGACTTAATCAATACATTTTGTTTGGTGCCCTTCAATCTTTTCTCTTCTTCTTTGTCTCTGCTTATCTTTTTGCTTAATGACAAAAAGGGGGAGAAAAATATTTAGCATTTCTGAAATACATTCCGCTTTATTCACACTTTTGTTAAGTTTTGTCATCACCAAAAAGGGGGAGATGATGATCAGTCTATCCCCATGAAATTTCATTCATTACATATTTATTTTGGTGATTAACAAAACCATTTCAAGTTTATTAACATATATTTCCTAAGTCTTGAGCACAGAACATACCTCAAGGAAAATCAAGCCTATTGGTAAGTATTGATATTTCTACAAGTAAGTAATTTCTCTAAGTCCACATCGACTTCTGTTGAAAAATCACAACGATTTCCTTAGTGTACAACGATTTCTGTAGAACTGTAAAAATTTCATCATAACGATTTCATAGGTGCCTTAACGATTTCCTCATAACTTGAAACATCGTTTAGATTTAAACAGAAATCGTTCCCGCAACGATTTGCTCATTGCAACGATTCCTTAAGTCCTCGTAACGATTTACTCATCGCAACGATTCCTTTAGTCATCGTAACGATTTGCTCATTGCAACAATTCCTTTAGTCATCGTAACGATTTGCTCATCGCAACGATTCCTTAAGTCATCGTAACGATTTGCTCATCGCAACGATTCCTTTAGTCATCGTAACGATTTTCTCATCACAACGATTCCTTAAGTCATCGTAACGATTTGCTCATCGCAACGATTCCTTTAGTCATCGTAACGATTTGCTCATCGCAACGATTCCTTAAGTCATCATAACGATTGGCTCATCGCAACGATTCCTTTAGTCATCGTAACGACTTTCTCATCGCAATGATTCCTTTAGTAATCATAACGATTTGCTCATCACAACGATTTCTTAAGTCGTCGTAACGATTTGCTCATCACAACGATTTCTTAAGACATCACAACGATTTGCCTTTTACAACGATTTCTTTATTGATCACAACGATTTGATTATATCATCTTGATCATAACTTCTTTTGTAGTAACATAACGATTTGATTTGACGGTTAGTACATAACGATTCCATAAGTCATGAATGCATCGATTTTATAACGACTTGATATTAACAGCGTTGAATAGTCAAAGTCTTCGCACATTTCTTTCTGACATCTGTGCATTTAATGAAGACTGAACGTATCTCTGCATGTGTGCAGACGATATCTTCCATTATCGTGCTTACTCTGTATGCATCTTTTAGAAACAACAAAATGGCATTACTATTTTGTGAATATTCACACCAACGTTAACTGACAACAAGAGACAGCCTAGCTGTCTACTGTTCTAGCATTTAATGTATGCAGGTCTCTGTCAAATATTCGTCATACAACGTTGGACCTTATAGAAGCCAAAGGACACTTCAGAAGATCCTATCTCTTTGCGTGCACAAATGGATAAAAGATTTTTGACTGGGAGCTTCCAAGTGCCACTCAGTCTAACGCCCACTAAAAGCTAGAGGCAACAGATACTTCAACGTTCAAATTTCAAATTGAAGCTATATATATTGAAGAAAGGAGCTCCATAAAAGACACACATATAGAGATCAACAGTAATAGAAAACTCTGATCATCAAGTCTTCTACGAGTTCTCAAGAAGAGCCAAGCCTCATTCATTAGATTAGCTCTTTGCTCTCTGCATTGTTGTAGATTTTCGTGATAGCTTGTTTGGTTCTGAGAGTGAGCTTGTGTTAGTAGATCTCATTCCTCTCAGTCCATAGCTTCAGATCTTGGCTTGTCAAAGCTTGATCTAGGGGCTTAATCTCCTGCTTACTTGCTTCTGTGCTTGTACCCTTCGAGTGTGAAGGAAGACCTGGTGATATCCAGGTGTGGTGTGTGTGCCCTTCTGGTGTGAAGGAAGACCTGGTGGGGTATCCAGGGTGTTGTTCCTCTTCAAGCTGTGAAGAGAAGACCAGCTGAGCTGGGTGTTGTAGTGTCCATAGGGGGACTGTACCCTAGTTAGTAAAATCCTGAGTTGTTGCTCAGGGACTGGACGTAGGACTCCTGTGGAAAGGAGGTTCGAACCAGGATACATCTGCTGTTGTGTGATTGTCCTTTTGTGTTTGTTGTTTTTCTTAACTAACACTAACAATCTTCAAAGTGTATTTCCTTGTGAACGTTTTTAGTGAACAGGTATTAATTGATAAATTTCAAAAGACCCATTCACCCCCCCCTCTGGGCTACCTAACTGGGCAACAAGCACGTTGTGGTTTGGCTCCCGGTGTAGCCAGTGAGACCCCTTGGGGGTTGAGGTCTCTTTCTTTTTAAGTGTTGTTTTGGGAGGTCTTTACTGAGCCAGTGACTTGTTGAGGCTCACTCCCTTACAGTTCTTTTCAGGTGTTAACCATGTGTTGGCTCGTTGTGGCGTTGTGGTAGACTTGTACCACCAGCAGTAGAGTTAGTTGTGGTTGTGTGAGCTTGTGCTCGCTCGGAGTATGCTTCAGGTAGTTGTACTTTTCTCTTGGACATGTAATAATGTATTGGGATAGTTATACATTGTTGTATACAGGTATCAGCACATGTACTTTCTTGTGTCTTATACAATTGTTGTTGTCTTTTATATTCTTACTGGACACTGTAGATTCCGACTATCATCTTAAAAAAACTCAAGTCTCTACAAAGAAAAATAGGAAGAAAAATAGAATAAAATAAAAGGGGTGGAGCACAACTTCTTGGATGGAAACCGTGATCGCCAGACACACGTGGGTGCCGAAGGAGGTGCACACGATGGGTGCAAATGGAAAGTGATTACGTGAAGCGTACCTTTAGCGGGGAGATTGAGACGATGAGGGTTCCTTCCTCTTCTACAAACATGGCCGGCCATGGTAGAAGGCGCTTTTCAAGTTGATCACCCTTGAAAAATAGACAAAGAAAAGGGGATTAGCCAATGCACGTGTAGTATCAATCCTCAAATAAATAAATAACATGAAGGAAAGAGATGAACTCACCGCGTGGTGGCTTTTAAACCCCTAGGAAATGGGTGTGTGTGTGTATGCATGCATGTGTGTGTGTATGCTTAAAAAAAAGGGAGAATAAAAGAGGAGCCACGTGGGGCTTAGAGGAGATTGATATAAACAAAGATAGATAGAAAAGAGGGGGTGCTTCCTCAATAGTTGGATGGTGCAGGAGGCTGCTGGAGCTTGAATGAACGAAGGAAGAAGAGCGTCCTCCCGCCTCGCTCCGATGCACATGAGGAAGATCGCTCCGAACTCCAAGGATGAGAGACTTGAAATGCTTAAGATGAAAGTTCTCCTTGACTCGGAGTTGAGTCTCCAATCCGACAGGGCTTCGCCGTAGTGTGTGGTTGATGCTCAAATCAGTGGCCTTGGGTCTCTATTTATAGGGGGAAAATGCTGAAATCACGTCGGGTACAGTGGACACGATTATAGATGAATCGCGGCGAGGATAATGGACGCGTTTCAGAATTGCCATTTTTGGCGAATAGCACGCCTATAAATCGCGACGAGATACCCCGTCGAGTTTCAGAATTGCCTAATTTCGGTTATAGAAAGCTTGCCAAAACCGGATATGGAAATGAGTCGCGATTCAAAAATTCCTAATTTTGCTCACAAAACTTGCCAAAACCGGATATGAAAATGAGAATCGCGATGACATAGGCCGTCGCGATTTAGAAATAGCAATAAGCGTAATAAGGAAACTTTGAATCGCGACACGACCCCCGACGCATTTAAGAAAGGTGATGTGAATCGCGACGGGAAAGCAACTCGCCAGGTCATGTGAATAGGCCGTCGTGATTTACAATTTCTGCCCATAACCCTTGAAAACCAGTGGAGAAGATCGAAAAAATGGGGAAAAATCTGGAAAATCCACAAATAATGGGAAAAACTCTTGCAAGGCAAAAGAGGGCCATTTTGTGGCATTACGGTGTAATTTGAAATTTTCCCGTGGTGGAGTCAAATTTACGTGTCTACAGTTGCCACGCCTTGGCGTCTGCTTTACAGGGGAGCGAAGCGTAGGGATACGAAGTGGAGAGCAATGGAGTGAAATGAAATGAAGCGTAGCAAAGTGGAGCGAGGTGGAGCGGACTGATAAGTAGGCGCCAAGGTGAAAAATAGACACGCGCGGCATTGTTGTAAACACCACCTGATGAGAGTCTTTCACCAAAACCCAAGGAAATCACCTCTAGAGAAGAAGACCTAAAGAACAAATGTCTGGATGGAAAGAAGAAGTGTGCACGAAGGGCACAAAAGGAGGTGTGTACGTGGTACACGAAGGAAAGGTGTCACGTGGGGCACGAATGAGAGATCAATTTCCAGTGAAGGGGAAGTACCTAAGAACACAATCCGTTAGGTTGCACCATTGGGGGCATCTGCCACTGCCAAGATGGATCTATGGGAGTACAGACGAAAATAGAGGGATGAATCTAAACAAAGGCTCTCTGAGGAAATCAACCCGAAGACAACATCCATGGGAATTAGGTACTTGCTCTGGAATGGAATATTTTAAATTGATTTGGAATTGAAGTGAGAATGGCTCTCAAGTTGCATCGGTAGAGTGATTTTCCACAGTGATTTCAAATATGCATGTATGCTGGGCTAAAAGAAAAATAAGGGTAAAACAAAAAAATAGAAAATAATCAAGGATATTATTGTCATGATGGTCTTGAGTCAGGAGACCAGATTTTTTCAAACATAGATCCGTCGTCCTCATGTGCCAAGCGTAACGGCCTATCCGTGCGGCTAAGGATCCTCTGGGATAATCATTATTTTTTGTTAAAGGGGAACTCAAATCCCAGATTTCTCAGAGCCACAAGGTCCTTGATATGCTCTAAGGGTATACCATATAGTAAAATGCAGATAACTGATGGTGAAGGCAGCCTGTTGCAGCTTGATGTAGCGCCAGATGAGGTAACTCTAACGTACACTAAAAAAATCATTAGCCAAGAGAAAAAAAAAATCATGGAATAACATTCATAGCATGGAGCATGGAGAAAGCATTTAATCACAGTCATAGCTCATTCAATTGTTTGTTTAAACCATGAGGATAAGTGGACTTGGCCAAAATTAAGATATTGGAATTCAATGGTAGGAAGAGTCTATGATTGGAAGGATTGAATTGATCTGACAATGAGAGGTGCAATGTGTTTGCCATGTGCAATACCATCATGAATTTTTTGGATTTTGAACATATTCACATTTTATGGAGATTTTGAAAATATTTGAATTTTTATGGGATTTTTGGAAATATTTAATTTTTTTTTATTTTGGAAATATTCATCTTTTTTGTTTGAAAATATTCATTTTTTGTTGGTTTTGGAAATATTCATCTTTTTTTGTTGGTTTTGAAAATATTCATCTTTTTTTGTTGGTTTTGAAAATATTCATCTTTTTGTTGGTTTTGGAAATATTCATCTTTTTTGTTTTTCGAAACATTGCCATGCCATGGCAGCATTAAAATTATAAAAACTGACTGGCGAGGGGTCCTTGTTATCTCCCATTTCATTAAAGAATGCCCAGACTAAGGCGTGCATCTAAAGTGGCGCCCAACGGCTAACTGCTCATGGCTAACAATGTCGCTACCGAAGCCATGCCCGAAAAAGTGACTAAGTCTGGCAGGGAAAAGGGAAGAAAATTTGGAGATAAGCTTGATATGGATGTTGAAGAGTTGGGTTTGACTTCCTCCCTTGGCACAACCGTCAGAAGATTCAGTCTCAATAAGCATTGGGGCTTTTAGAATTGAGCGATGGATCATTCATTTGTAGGGACATGCGTACGATCGGGCTCATTTGAAACCCGCAGGGACTTTGCCACTCTTTGCCATGCCCTGCTATATTGATGATTGATTGCTTTTGATTTTTGCATGCACACGACCAAGTCCATTTGGATCTCTGCGGGGACTTTGTCACTCTTGACATGCATTTGACTTTAATTTTCATTGGTCATTTGATTGATTGCCCTTTTTGAGACCTCTTCTCATCAGGGAGTGCTTCAGGTTGGTTGCCTTCCCCAGACTACCTCTATTACCCATACTTCGGCTGAATAAGAGGAGAAACAGACATTCGTGCCTTTCAGGCATGGCTGTGACAGTAATAGCATCTTCCGAAGCAATCGACTTAGGGTGCCGTGAAGTGTGAGAAAGGTACCCATGCCAAGGGCAAACCTTAATGACCTGGGAGGGAACTTTGGACTCCTGGCGCGGAATTCTCATAATGGAAGTGCTGCGATAGCATGGCAATATTGAGTATTCATCTTTTTATGGATTTTTGGACACTGATAGGTAATATAATAACTTTTAAACTAGGAATTCAGAGGGTAAAAGGAGGATGAATGCCCTGCGTTGGGGAGAGACTCAGAGGCTTTGAAGAATGTACACAATTATTCAGAAATTAAAAGGATACGTGAGGACTAAAACCTCGAAAACAGTGGGAGAAAGGTCGGATGACCTGATTGAAAACGGAACGGAGAGAATGGCGTAAGGACTTTGGAGACCCCGGTGGTTCCAGAGAGAGTGGTAAAAAGGGTGAGGTGCCCAGTAAAAGAAAAAGAGTCTGGATGGTCCGGAGGAGAGAAAGGAAAAAGTGGGCCGTGAGGGGCCAAAAAGGAAGGTGCGCCGCGTGGGGCACGAGATGGAGTTGTGCCGCGTGGGGCACAGGAGGGAGATGTGCCATGTGAGTCACTGGAGGGAGATGTGCCATGTGAGGCACTGGATGGAGACGTGCCACGTGGGGCACAAGGTGGAGACGTGCCACGTGGGGCACAAAATGGAGGTGTGCCACGTGGGGCACATAGTGGAGACATGCCACGTGGGGCACAGAGGAGACGCGCCACGTGGGGCACTGGAGGGAGATGTACCTTGTGGGGCACGATAGGGAGAGTGGAAATAATTGGATGTGCCACGAGGGGCACGAGGCGGAGAGTAAGAGGTACAAAAGGGGGCGCGATGCCCAGTACATGGTGATGGATCATAAAAAAGGTGGAAGAAAAATACCTCCCGTGGGGAGGGAATGTGGAGAACCCACGGGAAGGTGCTAAGTAGCACAAAAGAAGATGTGAATGGTGATGAAGGAGACGAAGGGCTCCTGGTCTTTTGCCTTGCCCGACGTTTAAGGTTCCGCTTGGGGATCGGCATTCTGACCCTCAGGTACTTCCTCACATATCTTGCCAGCGTATGGATGGTCTTGCTCTTCTCGCATGGATTGAATGGCTCTCATTGGGTAATGGATAATCGTTGACTTCCGTCGGAGTTTCAAGCAACAGTGGCAACTCCCTTGGAATATAATTGAATGAAACGGTGGGGAGTTCCATTGGTGGGGTTGGAAGCAACAATGGGATCGTTCCCGAAGGGTAGGTGATGTTTTGCAGGGAAAGGGGCACGTGCCCTTGGGTAATTGAATGAGCCAAAGATTTGGCCTTGGAATGTGTGAGCACGATTTGAGTGGATGACCCCTTCACTGAGTGGGAAGGTTCACAACAATGGTGTGAGGGGTCATGAGAGCTTGGAGGGAGAGATTCCCTATGAGTATCTTGAATTGAAGCTTGTTGGCAACTGGCATGATTGGCATAGCTTTAGAGGGCCTTTTGACGGCCATGTATGGAGGGGAGGACTCCCGCTCAGTGAATGTGTCTGGTATGCTGACAATGACCGGCATGCGAGGGATATATTCATGTAGTTTGGATAGCATGCCCGGTCCTGGGGCTTCCTTCTTCTGCTGACGCTCATCGCTCCTTAAAGGAATGCACCCGCTCCGTTGGACGGAGATGGAGATGGATGGAGTGGAAGGTTGTATGGCCGGTGGAGGTGTAATGGGTATGATAGGGAGGTTTTGCTCGGGTTGGTTGCCAAGGGTGTTGGTGTAGTGGTTGGTTTAATAGTGGGTGTAATGGTTGGTGGGGGTTTAATAGTGGAGGGCTTGGTGTTACTGGATGGTAATGTAGGAGGGGTAGGTAAATGGCGTACGAACATGACCTTAGAAGGTTCATTATCGTAACACCAGGTGGTTTCATGGATGGGTTGGTTGTTGGCAACCTCAGCCTCAGCAACGGGCCGTGATGGAGGTGGAGGTTGTTGCGAGGGTAGTGGTTGTTGTGGTGGAGGAGCAGGTACTGGTACTGGCATGGGTGCGGGAGCAGGTGCAATGTTGGGCACAGGAGCTTCTTCATGCATGTGGGCATTGTATGGCCCAGTTGGAGGTTGTTGAGTCCGAGGAGGACGAATCAGTGGATGCCTGGGTGGAGGCATGTTGTGATAATGGGAGGCGTATGCGAAGGCGTGTAGGAAGTGGATGTTGTATGGTGGCGAGGGGGGTGGTGGATAGCATCCACTGACCTGTTCTGCCTCGAACCAGCATGATCAAATAAGTCCACGATTGGGGAATCCATTAAATGTGTCTGGATGTAACGTCCCCGCTCGTAGAGCTCTTCCATGGTGTCGATCATATTCATGGCCAGAATGTGCTTAAATCTCGGAGTAGAGTTGGAAATGATGATCTTGACTTGCTCTGACTCCGAGAGCACATGTTGCAGGCGGGTGGCCATCGACCTCCAACGGTCAGCAAATTGTACAAATCCCTCGTCAGCCCTCATCTTCTCGTATGCTAGATCCGTGATGGAGAGATATGGGCTGACATGGTCTTTGTACCTCATAGGAACTTTTTATGCAGGATGCGGAAATCCCTGCCTCTCTTGGCTCTAAGGAGTAGAACCATTCAAGTGCAGGGCCATCATGAGACCTTCTAAAGAGGTATGCCAAAGTGATGGGATCTCACTGCCAACGAGATGACTCATAGAGGAATTCTTTAACATGAATGTAGGGGTTGCCTATGCCATTGTACAATGGTACGAAGACATCTCCGAATGATGAATATAAAATTGAGGGAGAGCCAGCATGGCGGCAACGGGGTCACCCGTGGAGTGTGAGAGCTTGTTGATTTGATTCTCCATGTTGTTCAGTTTGTGGAGAAGAGCTTGTTGAACTGGAGTGGGTTGCCGCTGGGCCTGTGAGGGAGTACATGGGGGTGGCCGTAGACTAATGGGCTTTCCCAAGGTTGGCCTGCACGGGCCAGAGCATGGGGCTCAAGTGGCCGGGGGCCCGAGGTGAGGGATATACAGGAGGAGGTGGCAAACTCGCCGGAATGTACAAAGGTGGGTGCCTAGGGGAAGGAGAGGGAGGAGGAGTCACACCCTCAACCAAAGATTGAATGAGGTTGAGTGTTGAGGGGTGAGTTGATCTATGGCATTTATGACATATTGTATATTGGAATCATGGTGGGGGGAAGGCTCTCACCGTGTTTTGATTGGAGGTAAATGCGAGGGGACATCATGTTGGTTAGCGCGCGGTGTGCGCACATGACCGTATGAAGTTGAAGAATGCCCCTCATGGTGAGATGAAACAGACATACATGACCATATGAAGTGGAATGACTATTTAGACTATCCTCATAGCCCATATTGAAATTAGCATGATGATGTGAGTCCATTTTAACAAAGTAAGCAAACACACAAGGTTGAACAAATATATAAATCAATCAAGATGGTTCAATCAAGTTATGATGCTTACGCTTGTTTTTAGGAGTTTCACAATTAATTAGATGGGTTGAATGAATATGTGTCACTCCAGGTGAGACCTTAGTTGGGTTGATGATGGATACTTCGGGTATAACTAAGAATCACCCTCACCACGCAATGGGATATCTAAACCCGGGTCAACGGTGGGTACAATCAGCTCGGTCCGCCGTGAGGGAATCCACGAGGTACGGAGACTTACAGAGGTTCCGGGAGAAGGTTCGCTAGTCCAAAGGGACATAATGCCCAATGGAGAGCTTGCCTTCACCGGAAAGGTGTGTGGAGCCTAGGATATGAGGGAAGGAGGTCCCCCGACCGAAATGGAATGCCTTGTATGCAACAATTATAGCACAAAGAGTGTACTGGACAGCAAAGGGTCGCGCTCTGTCGACAGTAAGAATAGCGACGGGTACAGGCGTCGCGACTTCAACTAAATCGCGTCCAGTCACCTGGTCGCGGTTCTGAAAGCCCAGGAGGCTTCCAGAGCCGTGGCCGGTCCCTGTAGACGGTGTGCAGACAGAAACGCGACGGTCTAAGCCGTCGCGACACAAACTGAAATGCGACCGATTAACTGGTCGCGTTTAAAGCAGTGAATCACGACCACTGTATCGGTCACGATTCAAAAGGCAACCCGAAAACAGAAGAAAAGGCAGTAAACAGGAGATATGTACAAAATCAAAACACACACACGAACATGCAGCAAGGTATAAGCATTGAAAAGCACAACCTCACATTAACATGAATCAACTTAGCACTTTTTTTTTTTTTTCTTCAAATTTTCTTTGAGAACCACAAAAATGGCTAATCACTTTGTCACGTCCCGAGAATTACGCAGCGGATATTATAAATTAATTAAAGTCGATATCCCGAGACATGAACAGTCGGCAAATAAGCCTCTAGCTAGCACGCACTAAATGTGTATCAACACAAACATCATAATAGGGCCCATATGTTGAACTCAGTATAAATTATATTCAATCTCAACTCTTTGTATTCAAATGGAAACTAATACAAGACTAAGACTCAATAAAAGCAAAAGTACATAATACCTCACTTCCTACTACATTGTTCTAACACTCAAAATAAACTAACTATAGATAGACTCATAATTGGAACGCTCATCACTCGGACACATTCCCATCCTCGATTTGCTCCTCCTCTTGAACGTCATAGTCACCTAGATTGGGTAAAAGTAGGGGATGAGCAAACTAGCCCAATAGGATTTATATCTCAATGTGCGGGCAATGATATAAGTGATTAGCCATTTAGAACTAGGTAAGCACAATGAATGATATGCAAGTACGAATAAAACTCGTTAAAACATGATACATGAAACAAGCTAGAGAGAGTGATTAGGATAGAACAAGATTTGTGAACAAGATGACAAGATAGAACTAGCAATAGATCACTTTGTACGAGCACGCAAGATTTCACTTGATGTCAATAGCTTTCAAGAACGCAAGATATCACTAATTGCATTAAATGCAGGATGACCATATCACGCAAGCAAGCAAGCAAGCAAGAATGTACGAGCACGATCAAGTAACACTAATCCGGCACGTAGACACTAATGTACACCGAGAAAAGATCCATCAAGAATGTACACCAGGACACGTGTATGTGGTATTGTATCTATCATTCAACAAGCAAGCAGGACTCCCAGCGCAGATGCAACGCTAGTAATCATTATACCCCATGGTTAACAGTATATTTATGACTCGCCGTCATTGGGGCTAGACTGGAGCCCTTGGACACACGACGTGCCCTGTCAGCAATCTCATGAAACATTTTTAAATGTAGATACCCACAGTCATTAATAATGGCCAATGAGAGTTTCAATAAGTAAGCATATGTAATGTCATGTTCATGATGATGATGAGAATAAGTAATAAGTAATTGAACATGATTTCATGAGAACAATGGTCAAGAGATAAATTGGCAGCATAACGGTACGATTTATACTTTCATTCAATCTTTACATAATGGCTTTGGTCTAGATTGTAAATCACACTTACGAGAACAAGAAGGGAAGGAAGTGCACGCTATCTCCAGAGAACTTCAATGGTACAACCAACTCGTCGGCCATGTGGGAATCCATGGTCAGAGGAGATTTACGGAGGCCTTGGTGAAAAGGTCGCTAGTCTACCGATTCGGAATGACCGGTAGAGAGTTTCCAATTTCCCAAGAATGGGGCTACCTAACAGTGCGAGAGTGTAGTGCGGTACGCGTGTCTCAATTCACAACCATCGGTTTCAAACTCGCGGAAAGCACTTAACGTGATGGCACGAATTGAACAATGCATTTAACTACACATGGGTTTGCAAGATTTTAAGAACAATAATTATCATTTTAAACATGGTAGAACAGTAGGAAGATTAAATCATAAGTAGCATGAATGGATCATAACATTTAAGGAGCACTTAGAATAGCATTCATGTAATTAAAGCTTTTTAAATGGGTTTAACACTTTTAAGCCATTAAGATAACCACCATGCAATGATCAGACCCAAAACATGTGAAATCACACACCAAATATTACCTTAACCAGACCTCAGGTATAGTGGTTAGGTTTGCAAGAAAGTAAGTGGGTTTAAATGACAAATCCTGAGATCACGACAGGGGCATATAAGGATAGCGACAGGGCTGTCAGGCCTGGGGTCAGGTCGCGACAGGATCATATAAGGAAGGCGACAGGGTCTGTCAGGCCCGGGGTCAGGTCGCGACAGGAGCATATAAGGAAGGCGACAGTGGCTGTCAGGCCCGGGGTCAGGTCGCGACAGGCCACAGCAAGGATCGCGACGGGTTGGGACCAGAAGGTGACAGGGTGTTGTGAAGAACGCGACTGGGCCAGTCTGGGCGGTCAGATCAGGCAGAACGATCGTGACGGAGCGATTCGCCGCGATCATATCGCAACAGTGTTGGCTATCGCGACAAGACCTCAGAACGCGGCCTATCGGGCCGTCGCGTTCACAGGGTCTGCGCTGCTCCTGACAGAGCAAGGACATGTTCTTGGATTACGGTCCAGAATTGCCATATATAGACACAGGGTGCTTCCGAAATAGAGAACAAATTGTACAGTGCATGAAAAATAACGAAACTAGTTTTAAAACAACCTAGACATACAAGGGTACTTCCAGTAAATTAGAATTAGAAAATAAGGATGGTTTCGATAGGCTTTGATCAAGTCGAACACAACATCAGACCAAGTGTAACCTAAAATCGTAGTTTCGTGCAGCAACCCTATTACTATGATTATAACTCTCTAACTAATGACATTTAGACAAAACTTTCAACACAAAACCTGAAGAGGATAACTAGTAGAATAACTTTCATGTTATGAGTTTACTCTAATTCGGTCTTGAATCACATGGAACATACGAAGAACAGGAAAAGCCCTAACAGTGCACGACTTTGGCAAAACGCTTATAATTCAAAATCTACTAAATTAAAATCGATGAAACCAGAGAGAAATGAAAGCTAACTTGATGCTCTACACATTTGGTATAGGAGATGTTAAGATTTGGCTCGAGAAAACCTACCTTTTGGGTTGATGAAGTCTCGTTCTTCCAGAAAACTCGTGTTCAGACCACTTGGAGGAGAACGCTTAATACTCCATGTATACTGCATGGAATTTGGGCATTCCACTTGGGTTAGGAAGTAGACTCGACCCTCTTTCCAGGGGTATAAGCCTTGCACGATGGGATTTAGGTTTGGCCTACCTTAGCTCTACTCCAAGAAGGTGGTTTGTGCAGGTCACAGCAGACGAGAAGGGGAAGAAGATGAGCTTCTTGTGGTCGATCCACAGCTCCCTAGCCACCAAGAACTCCTCCACACGACCCCAGCAAGTTCTAAAACTCGTACCTAGGGTTTGGTGAAGAGTATTTAAGTAACCATGGTGTTTAGGAGTCCTATTGTAGCTAGGAAAGAAGGGTTGCGGGATTGGCATGTTGGTTTCCTATTTTTGATGATTTCTTCCTCTATTAGAGAGTCTTGGCCATCAAGCAACTTCCATGGATGGGTAGGCATGAATTTGGGTTGCTAAAAGTGCATGATTGCATCCCAATTAAACCCTAATTACCCCTTTCTAATTTCACCTATTTAGAGTTACGAATTTACATGCAATTTCTAGCTTTATTTGATTTTTGGGTCATATGTGGTCCATTGGCCCAATTAAGATATTGGGTCATTAATATATAATGTTGAAAGTCTCTCCAATCACCTTTATTTAATTTTTGGTTGCTTCGTATTTCCGTGTTAACGATTTTTCGACTTGTTTCCTAATTCGGATAATTGGTCACCATGTGATGTTCACTTGGTTAAATCGGATTTTCATCGCACGAATTCCTTCGTGAACCCTTAAGAATAATGTGTGGGGTTGGTTTCTCATTTTTACGGATTTTTCCTATGTGATTTAGCACATACGATAATGATACGTATGTTTAAAACCTTCTTGCTATTATGGAAATTATTTATTTCCATTTTTTTAAATTTTTATATAATTGAAATTTTCGGGGAGCTACATCCTCCCCCACTTAAGAGAATTTGGTCCAAATTCATGTATAGAAAGTTATTGTACAAGTGAAGTGTACTTACTTGTGAATAGCTCCAGGTATCTTTTGTGCATTGCTTCCTCGGTTCTCACGTGTCGTCTTCATCCATGTGTTGATTCCATCTAACCCTTACTAGTGGGATGACCTTGTTCCTTAGTTGGCGCAGTTCCCGGTCCACGATCTTAACTGGCTTCTCTTGATAGGTCCGTCTTATTGAATTCCAAGAGTTCATATTCTATGACATGCCACGGATCTCGTACATACTTTTTCAACATGGATATGTGGAACACATTGTGTATTCCATCCATTTGTGGTGGTAAAGCCAGACGATATGTCACCTCCGACTCTTTCAAGGATTTCGAAAGGTCCGACAAATCTTGGTGACAACTTGCCTTTAATGCCAAAACGTCTGATCCCACGGCCTGGAGACACTTTCAAGAATACGTGTTCACCAACCTGAAACTCCAGGTCTCTTCTTCTATTATCTGCATATGCCTTTTGTCTTTGCTGCGCCACTGCCATTCTTTCTTTAATAAGCTTTACCTTCTCTGTGGTTTCCCTTATCATCTCGGGTCCTAGCATTTATTTTTCGCCAACTTCGTACCAGCATATTGGAGATCGGCAACTCCTGCCGTAGAGTGCTTCAAATGGTGCCATTTGAATGCTAGCTTGATAGCTATTATTGTAGGCGAATTCCACGAGGGATAAGTGTTCGTGCCAGCTACCTCCAAAATCTAGGACACATGCTCTAAGCATGTCTTCAATCACCTGGTTGGTTCTCTTCGTCTGACCATCTGTCTGTGGGTGGAAAGCCGTGCTAAAGTTTAGTTTAGATCCCAAGGAGTAGTGCAGTCCTTTCCAAAAGTGGGATGTAAACCTAGGGTCTCTATCAGACACGATAGACACTGGTACTCCATGTAACCTGACTATTTCCTTCACATATAGTGCAGCCAGAACATCTACTGACCACTTATTCTTCACTGGCAAGAAGTGAGCCGACTTAGTTAAGCGGTCGACAATAACCCAGATACCATCGAATCCACCTCTAGATTTGGGTAGTCGAAAATAAAGTCCATCCCTATACCTTCCCACTTCCATGCTGGGATTTCTAGGGGTTTGAGTTTACCTGCGGGTCGCAAGTGTTCTGCCTTGACCTTTTGACATGTTAAGCATCGGGCGACATATTCCGCCACCTTCTCTTCATGTTAGGCCACCAAAAGCTTCTTTTCAGATCTTGATACATTTGGTAGTTCCCGGATGAATGGTATACCTGGTCTTGTGTGCCTCATCCATAATCATTTCTTCGTCTCCGCATGGTCAGGTACATAGACTCGATTCCGGAACAATAGTCTTCCATCTTCAGTTAATGAGAAATCCGGCCTTTGGTCTAGATTAGCCTTAATCTCCACAAGTACAGGGTCATTGTCTTGGAGTGTTGTGATGTCCTCCAGTAGTGTAGGTTGTGCCCTAATACTAGCAACAAGGCATCCCTTCTCTTTGATGTCAGCATCAATATTCAACTTGGCAAAGTCTTCCAATAACTTCCATTCGTCCACCATTAAACTTGACAATGTGATCATTGGCTTTCTACTTAGAGCATCTGCCACAGCATTTGCTTTTCCGGGATGATATTGGATCGTGAAGTCGAAGTCTTTGAGATACTCCAACCACCTCCGCTGTCTCATATTCAAGTCCTGCTGAGAAAACAGATACTTCAACTTTTATGGCCAGAAAACACAATGAATTTCTCACCATATAGATAATGCCGCCATATCTTCAAGGCGAAGACTACAGCAGCAAGCTCCAGATCATGTACGGGATAATTGTCCTCGTGCTTCTTCAATTGTCTGGATGCGTAGCATATAACTTTCCCACTTTGCATCAGCACACAGCATAGGCCGATCCCGGATGCATCGGTGTATACTTCAAAACTACCCCCAGCAACTGGCAGTGTCAGTACAGGTGCCGAGGTAAGGTGCCCTTTTAATGCCTTGAAACTTTCTTCACATTCATCGGTCCATGCAAATGGATTCTCCTTCCTGGTAAGCCTGGTCAATGGTACAGCTATCTTTGAGAAATCTTTAATGAAGCGACGATAATAACCGGCTAAACCCAGAAAGCTCCTAATCTCCGACACAGTTGTCGGCCTTTCCAGTTCTTTACCGCCTCCACCTTAGATGGATCCACAACGATTCCTCCTTGGATATGATGTGTCCAAGGAAAGACACTTCCTCCATCCAGAACTCACACTTACTAAGTTTAGCATAGAGTTGATTATCTCTGAGCACTTGCAGAGCAACCTTCAAGTGTTCCTCATGTTCTTCTTTGGATTTGGAGTAAATAAGGATGTCGTCAATGAACACCACTATAAACTGGTCCAAGTATGGCCTATAAATATTGTTCATAAGTTGCATGAAAGCCGCTGGAGCATTTGTTAAACCAAACGGCATGACCACGAACTCATAGTGACCATATCTACTCCGAAATGCAGATTTGTGAATATCCTCCTCCTTTATTCTTAGTTGATGGTAGCCTGATCTTAGATCTATCTTGGAAAAATATTGTGCACCGGAGATCTGGTCAAACAGCTCGTCGATGCGGGGCAGTGGATACTTATTCTTTATTGTCAACTGGTTTAACTAACGGTGATCAATACATAGCCTCATTGTCCCGTCCTTCTTTCTGACAAATAGCACTGGCGCTCCCCACGGGGATGTACTAGGCCTGATAAAACCCTGATCTAGCAATTCTTGGATCTATCTTTTCAACTCCTGCAATTCAACAGGGGACATGCGATACGGAGCTTTTGAAACAGGGGCTGCCCCGTGGAGTAATTCGATGCTGAAGTTTACCTCCCGCTCAGGTGGTATACCAGGTAATTCCTCTGGAAATACATCAGGGTAGTCACTGGCTATTGGAATGTCCTCTAGGGTTGGTTTCTTCTTTTCGGTTGCCAAGACAGAAACTAGGAAAGCATCACAACCCTGGTTGATCAGCTTAGAAGCCTTTAGGGAAGATATCAAGATAGGGTGTTTGTGATATCGGGTGCCAAATAGTGATAGAGTTGGAAGGTTTGGTCTCTTAAAAGTGACTCTCCTATGGCGACAGTTTACATCGGCATCATATTCAATTAGCCAATCGACACCCAAAATGGCATCATAACCCTTCATGTCTAAACAGATAAGGTCGGCAGGAAGATTGTGTCAAGTCCCGAGAAACGCAGCGGATATTGTTAATTAATTCGAGTGGATATTTCGAGACGTGGACAGTCGGCAAATAAGCCTCTAGCTAGCGCGCACTAAATGTGTATCAACACACAACATCAATAGGGCCCAAATGTTGAACTCAATTAGAAATTGTATTCAAATCTCAACTCTTTGTATTCAAATGGAAATTAGTACAGGACTAAGACTCAATAAAAGGAAAAGTACATTTAATCCTCACTTCCTACTACATTGTACTAATACTCGAAGCAAACTACTATAACTGGACTCATAGTTGGAACGATCTTCACTCGGACGCATTCCCATCCTCGACTTGCTCTTCCTCTTGAACTTCATAGTCACCTAGATGGGGTAAAAGTAGGGAATGAGCAAACTAGCCCAGTAGGATTATATCTCAATGTGCGGGCAATGATATAAGTGATTAACATTTTAGAACTAGGCAAGTACGATGAATGATATGCAAGTACGAATAAAACTCGTTAAAAATGATATATAAAACAAGCTAGAGAGAATGATTATGGTAGAACAAGATTGGTGAACAAGATGACAAGATAGAACTAGCAATAGATCGCTTCATACAAGCACGCAAGATTTCAATGATGTCAAGAACGCAAGATATCAATAATTGCATTAAATGCAGGATGGCCATATCACGCAAGCAAGCAAGCAAGAACGCACGAGCACGATCATGTAACACTAATCAGGCATGTAGACTCTAATGTACACCAAGGAAAGATCCACCAAGAATGCACACTAGGACACATGTATGTGTTGTTGTATCTATCATTCAACAAGCAAGAAAGTACTCCAGCGCAGATGCAACGCCAGTAATCATTATACCCCATGGTTAACAGTATATCTATGACTCGCCGTCATTGGGGCTAGATTGGAGCCCTTGGACACACGCCGTGCCCTGTCAGCATCTCATGTAAATTTTTAAATGTAGATACCCACAGTCATTAATAATGGCCAATGAGAGTTTCAATAAGTAAGCATATGTAATGTCATGTTCACGATGATGAGGAGAACAAGTAATAAGTAATTGAACATGATTTCATGAGTACAATGGTCAAGAGATAAGTTCGGCAGCGTAACGGTACGATTTATACTTTCGTTCAATCTTTACATTAATGCCTTTAGTCCAGTTTGTAAGTCACACTCACGAGAACAAGAAGAGAAAGGAAGTGCGTGCTATCTCCCGGGAACTTCAATGGTACAACCAACTCGTCGGCCATGTGGGAATCCATGGTCAGAGGAGATTTACGGAGGCCTTGGTGAAAAGCTCGCTAGTCTACCGATTCGGAATGACCGGTAGAGAGTTTCCAATTTCCCAAGAAGGGGCTACCTAACAGTGCTAGTGTGTAGTGCGGTACGCGTGTCTCAATTCACAAACCATCGGTCTCAAACTCGCATGAAGCACTTGACAATATAACATGGAATAAACTATGCACTTTAACTACTCATGGTTTGCAAGATTTTATGATAACCATTATCATTTAAACGTGGAAGAACAGTAGGGGATTAAATCACAAGTAGCACGAATGGATCATAACATTAAGGAGCACTTAGAATATCATTCATGTAATTAAAGCTTTTAAATGGGTTTAACACTTTTTAAGCCATTAAGATAACCACCATGCAATGATCAGACCCAAGACATGCAACTTACATAGTAAATATCACGTTTAAACAGACCTCGGGTATATGCGGTAAACTTTGCAAGAAAACACGTGGTTTTAGGTAAAAATCCTGAGATCGCGACATGGGCATATAAGGAAGGCGACATGGGTGTCAGGCCGGGGTCAGATCGCGACAGGGTCTTACAAGGAAGGCGACAGGGTGTTGTCAGGCCGGGGTCAGATCGCGACAGGGTCCTGTAAGGAAGGCGACGGGTCGGGACCAGAAGGCGACACAGGGGTGTGTGCATCGCGACAGGGAATGTCAGATCAGGTAGCCGGATAGCGACGGAGCGCATGTCGCCTTGAGAAAGTGACAAGGGGTATGTCGCAATCAAACCTATGAACGCGACCTATCGGGCCGTCGTGTTCACAGGGTCCGTGCCTGACTCTGACAGAGCAAGGACAGTGCTTTGGATTGCGGACCAGTCTTTCCTTCTTTTGACACAGGGTTGTTCTAAAATAGAGAACAAATTGTACAGTGCATGAAAAATAACGAAACCAGTTTTAAAACAACCTAGACATGCAGGGGTACTTTCAGTAAATCGGAATTAGAAAATAAGGATGGTTTCGATAGACTTTAATCAAGTCAAACACAACGTAGAAGACAAGTGTAACCTGAAGACGTAGTTTCATGCAGCAACCCTCTTAACGTGCTTATAACTCTCTAACTAATGAGATTTAGACAAAACGTTCAACATGAAACCTGACGAGGACATCTAGTAGAATAACTTTCATGTCATGAGTTTACTCTAATTCGGTCTTGAAACACATGCAACATACTAAGAACGGGAAAAGCCCTAACAGTGTGCGACTTTGGCAAAACGCTTATAATTCAAAATATACTAAATGAAATTCGATGAAACCAGTGGGAAAAGAAAGTTAACTTGATGCTCTACACATTGGTATAGGATATGTTAAGGTTTGGCTCGAGAAAACCTACTTTTTGGGTTGATGAAGTCTCGTTCTTCAGAAATCCCGTGTTCAGACCACTGTTTGTAGAACGCCTAATACTCCGTGGATACTGCATGGAATTTGGACATTCCACTTGGGTTAGAAAGTAGACTCGACCCTCTTTCCAGGGGTATAAGCCTTGCACGATGGGGTTTAGGTTTGGCCTACCTTTGATCGGCTTCAAGAAGGTGGTTCGTGCAGGTCGTAGCACGAACGAGGAAGAAAGATGAGCTTGGTATGCTTGATCTCTACTCTCCAGCCACCAAGAGCTCCTCCACACGACCCCAGCAAGTTCTAAACTCGTCCATAGGGTTTGGGTGAAGAGTATTTAAGCATCCATGGTGTTTAGGAGTCCTATTGTAACTAGGAAGAAGGGTTTCGGGATTGGCATGTTGGTTTCCTATTTTGATGATGTTCTTCCTCCATTAGAGAGTCTTGGCCATCAAGCAACTTCCATGGATGGGTAGGCACGAATTTGGGTTGCAATAGTGCATGATTGCATCCCAATTAAAACCTCATTACCCCTTTTTAATTTCAGCCTATTTAGAGTTACGAATTTCCATGCATTTTCTAGCTTTATTCGGTTTGGGGTCAAATGTGATCCATTGGCCCAATTAAGATATTGGTCATCAATATCTAATGTTATAAGCATTTCTACTATTTTTATAAATTTATGATTGCGTCGTATTTCCGTGCTACGGTTTTCCGACTTGTTTCCTAATTCGGGTAATTGGTCACCATGTGATGTTCACTTGGTTAATCGGATTTTTCATCGCTCAAATTCCTTCTTGGAACCCTTAAGAATAATGTGTGGGGTTGATTTCTCATTTTTACGGATTTTTCCTATATGTTTAGCACATACGATAATGATGCGTATGTTTTAAATATCTTGTATTATGGAAATTATTTATTTCCATTTTTATATAATTAAAATTTCCGGGGTGCTACAGATTGTGTCCTCCAATTATAGTTTCACATTTTGGCAAGTAGTGAGTGAGTTCAGATTCTGAGCCTAGTGGAGAGGCTACAGTGATCTTGGATTTCAAGGGTATAGGTTTGACAGGTAGGTTGCAGCAAATGTGGTGGAAATAAATGAATATGCAGCTCCAGTATCAATAAGCACAAAAGCAGGTTGAGAGTGTATGGAAATGGTACCTTCCACCATACCCCCTTCCTCGGGTAGGTCAGCTTCTATGACAGCATTAAGGCGTCCCTGACGCCGTGGTACATTCTGAGCTCTACCTGGCTGGTCCTTCAACATAGGACAATCGGGAATACGGTGGTCACGACCTCCGCATTTCAAGCACGCTCCGAGCTTCTTCCAGCATTCTTCAGCTTGGTGCCCCGGTTTTTCACAGAATCTGCAGTTTTCATCCAACTGCCTACCTTCCACCTTGACTCTCTTGTCTCCCGCAACATCTCTACCGGCATTCGGCCTCTTGTTGTTGTAGTTGACGTTGTTGTTACGAAAAGTTGGAGCAATATAGGTGCTCCCTTCTTGACGATGACCGGCTTGGACTTGTCCTTGCTCCTCATGCCCTCTACTTTGGCCATGGTGTCTTCTACCAGCTGAGCTCTTTGGACCATCTCAGTGTAAGTCTGAATGTTGTGTGGTCGAGCCTTTCAATGAACATGGGCCTGAGCCCATCCATGAAATGGTTAGCCTTCAGTCTTTCAGTTCCCACCAGATGTGGGGCTACACGGCAAGACGCGCGAACTGAGCCTCATACTCAGCCACGGACATTCCCTTCTGCTTTAGTGCGGCAAATTCTGACGCTTTCTTTTCCTTAACTCTCTCAGAGAAATACTTTCCCGGAATATCTCTAGGAATCCGTCCCACTCCAGTTCAGCTACATTTGGCAGATGGGCGAGGTGGCCTTCCACCAAGCTCGAGCATCTTTAGTCAATTGGAAAGTGGCCAGGAACACCTTCTCCCTATTAGTGCATTGCATCACTTGGAAGATCCTTCTCTCCTCTGCCAGTTCTCTGCTCGTCCGGATCAGGGGATCCAGAGAAACGAGGAGGGTTTAAACTCCTAAAATTTCGGTGCAGATGACCGGCTCCATTCCTTGCAGCTCAGCTTGATTTCCGCCTGAACTACATTTTGTAGTGCCTGGGTCAATCCAGCCACGGTCTCTTGCATAAATTGCCACTGATTACGAGCCATTGCGGTTGAGTGCAAGAGTTATGAGGTTCCTGAGAAAAAGATGGAAACCAATTAATGTCTCTAGATACCTTATAAGAGTCATGGGTATGAGTGTTTAATTCTTTCTAACATATTCCCAGTCTCTAACCATTCTCCCAGGTACTGTATTAATTTCCATGACATAGGTTCCATAGGTATCTCCTATTCCTGAAACATATATCCTATTGGTATTCCTAGGCTCTGATACCACTAAACAGTCACGTCCCGGAATTACGCAGCGGATATTATAAATAATTAAAGTCGATATCCCGAGACGTGAACAGTCGGCAAATAAGCCTCTAGCTAGCACGCACTAAATGTGTATCACACAAACATCATATAGATAGGGCCCATATGTTGAACTCAGTATAAATTGTATTCAAATCTCAACTCTTTGTATTCAAATGGAAACTAGTACAGGACTAAGACTCAATAAAAGCAAAAGTACATAATACCTCACTTCCTACTACATTGTTCTAACACTCAAAATAAACTAACTATAGATAGACTCATAATTGGAACGCTCATCACTCGGACGCATTCATCCTCGACTTGCTCCTCCTCTTGAACGTCATAGTCACCTAGATTGGGTAAAAAGTAGGGGATGAGAAAACTAGCCCCGTAGGATTATATCTCAATGTGAGGGCAATGATATAAGTGATTAGCCATTTAGAACTAGGTAAGCACAATGATGAATGCAAGTACGAATAATAAAACTCGTTAAAACATGATACATGAAAAAGCTAGAGAGGTGATTAGGATTAGAACAAGATTTGTGAACAAGATGACAAGATAGAACTAGCAATAGATCACTTTGTACGAAGCAGCAAGATTTCACTTGATGTCAATAGCTTTCAAGAACGCAAGATATCACTAATTGCATTAAATGCAGGATGGCCATATCACGCAAGCAAGCAAGCAAGCAAGAATGTACGAGCACGATCAAGTAACACTAATCCGGCATGTAGACACTAATGTACACGACGAGAAAAGATCCATCAAGAATGTACACCAGGACACGTGTATGTGGTATTGTATCTATCATTCAACAAGCAAGCAGGACTCCCAGCCGCAGATGCAACGCCAGTAATCATTATACTCATGGTAACAGTATATTTATGACTCGCCGTCATTGGGGCTAGACTGGAGCCCTTGGACACACGCCGTGGCCTGTCAGCAATCTCATGAAACATTTTTAAATGTAGATACCCACAGTCATTAATAATGGCCAATGAGAGTTTCAATAAGTAAGCATATGTAATGTCATGTTCATGATGATGATGAGAATAAGTAATAAGTAAATTGACATGATTTCATGAGAACAATGGTCAAGAGATAAATTTGGCAGCATAACGGTACGTTTATACTTTCGTTCAATCTTTACTTAATGGCTGTGGTCGAGATTGTAAATCACACTCACGAGAAAAGAAGAGAAAGGAAGTGCACGCTATCTCCAGGGAACTTCAATGGTACAACCAACTCGTCGGCCATGTGGGAATCCATGGTCAGAGGAGATTTACGGAGGCCTTGGTGAAAAGGTCGTAGTCTACCGATTCGGAATGACCGGGTAGAGGAGTTTTCCAATTTCCAAGAAAGGGGTGCCTAACAGTGCGAGAGTGTAGTGCGGTACACGTGTCTCAATTCACAACCATCGGGTTTCAAACTCGCGGAAAGCACTTAACGTGATGGAACGAATTGAACAATGCATTTAACAAACATGGGTTTGCAAGATTTTAAGAACAACAATAATTCATTTAAACATGGTAGAATAGTCGGAAGATTAAATCATAAGTAGCAGAGGATCATAAAATTAAGGAGCACTTAGAATAGCATTCATGTAATTAAAGCTTTTAAATAGGTTTAACACTTTTAAGCCATTAAGAAACCACCATGCAATGATCAAACCCAAAACATGTGAAATCACACCACCAAATATTCCTTAACCAGACCTCGGGTATAGTGGTTAGGTTTGCAAGAAAGTAAGTGGGTTTAAATGACAAATCTGAGATCGCGACAGGGGCATATAAGGATAGCGACAGGGCTGTCAGGCCCGGGGTCAGGTCGCGACAGGATCAATAAGGAAGGCGACAGGGTCTGTCAGGCCCGGGGTCAGGTCGCGACAAGAGCATATAAGGAAGGCGACAGTGGCTGTCAGGCCGGGGTCAGGTCGCGACAGGCCACAGCAAGGATCGCGACGGGTCGGGACCAGAAGGCGACAGGGTGTTGTGAAGAACGCGACTGGGCGGTCAGATCAGGCAGAACGATCGCGACGGAGCGATTCGCCGCGATCATATCGTGACAGTGTTGGCTGTCGCGACAAGACCTCAGAACGCGGCTATCGGGTCATTGCGTTCACAGGGTCTGCGCCTGCTCCTGAAAGAGCAAGGACATGTTTGGATTGCGGTCCAGAACTGCATATATAGACACAGGGTGCTTCCGAAATAGAGAAAAAATTGTACAGTGCATGAAAAATAACGAAACAATTTTAAAACAACCTAGACATACAAGGGTACTTCCAATAAATCAGAATTAGAAATAAGGATGGTTTCGATAGGCTTTGATCAAGTCGAACACAACATCAGACCAAGGTAACCTAAATCGTAGTTTCATGCAGCAACCCTATTACCATGCTTATAACTCTCTACCTAATGACATTTAGACAAACCTTTCAACACAAAACCTGAAGAGGATAACTAGTAGAATAACGTTCATGTTATGTTTACTCTAATTCGGTCTTGAATCACATGGAACATACGAAGAACAGGAAAAGCCCTAACAGTGCACGACTTGGGAAAAACGCTTATAATTCAAAATCTACTAAATGAAATTCGATGAAACCAGAGGGAAATGAAAGCTAACTTGATGCTCTACACATTTGGTATAGGAGAGTTAAGATTTGTCCCGATAAAACCTACCTTTTGTGTTGATGAAGTCTCGTTCTTCCAGGAAAACCCGTGTTCAGACCACTGGAGGAGAACGCTTAATACTCCGTGTATACTGCATGGAATTTGGGCATTCCACTTAGGTTAGGAAGTAGACTCGACCCTCTTTCCAGGGGTATAAGCCTTGCAACGATGGGATTTAGGTTTGGCCTACCTTAGCTCGAATCCAAGAAGGTGGTTTGTGCAGGTCGCAGCAGACGAGAAGGGAAGAAGATGAGCTTCTTGTGGTCGATCCACAGCTCCCTAGCCACCAAGAACTCCTCCACACGACCCCAGCAAGTTCTAAAACTCGTACCTAGGGTTGGGTGCAGAGTATTTAAGTAACCATGGTGTTTAGGAGTCCTATTGTAACTAGGAAAGAAGGATGCGGGATTGGCATGTTGGTTTCCTATTTTTGATGATTTCTTCCTCCATTAGAGAGTCTTGGCCATCAAGCAACTTCCATGGATGGGTAGGCACGGATTTGGGTTGCTAAAAGTGCATGATTGCATCCCAATTAAACCCTAATTACCCCTTTCTAATTTCAGCCTATTTAGAGTTACGAATTTCCATGCATTTCTAGATTTATTTGATTTTGGGTCATATGTGGTCCATTGGCCCAATTAAGATATTAGGTCATTAATATATAATGTTGGAAGTCTCTCCAATCACCTTTATTTAATTTTTGGTTGCTTCGTATTTCCGTGTTAACGATTTTCCGACTTGTTTCCTAATCGGATAATTGGTCACCATGTGATGTTCACTGGTTAAATCAGATTTTTCATCGCACGAATTCCTTCGTGGAACCCTTAAGAATAATGTGTGGGGTTGGTTTCTCATTTTTACGGATTTTTCCTATGTGATTTAGCACATACGATAATGATACGTATGTTTTAAATACCATGCTATTATGGAAATTATTTATTTCCATTTTTTTAATTTTTATATAATTGAAATTTTCGGGGTGCTACACACTTGGACAAAAAGGAGGAAAAGAAGGAGGGGCATGCGAGGGTGCCAAGGAGAGTGCCACGTGGGGCACGAAGGAGGGGGGTAATCAAAGGAAAATGGCGAAAAGAAGTCCCACCGTGATCGCCAATTTGTAGATTCCGACTATCGTCTTAAAAAGGCTCAAGTCTCTACAAAGAAAAATAGGAAGAAAAATAGAATAAAATAAAAGGGGTGGAGCACAACTCTTGGATGGAAACCGTGATCGCCAAACACATGTGGGTGTCGAAGGAGGTGCACACGATGGGGGCAAATGAAAAGTGATCGCGTGAAATGTACCTTTAGCGGGGAGATTGAGACGATGAGTGTTCCTTCTTCTTCTACGAACACGGTCGGCCGTGGTAGAAGGCACTTTTCAAGTTGATCACCCTTGCAAAATAGACAAAGAAAAGGGGATTAACCAATGCACGTGTAGTATCAATCATCAAATAAATAAATAACATGAAGGAAAGGAGATGAACTCACCGCGTGGTGGCTTTTAAACCCCTAGGAAATGGGGGTGTGTGTGTATGCATGCATGTGTGTATGCTTAAAAAAAAGGGAGAATAAAAGAGGAGCCACGTGGGGCTTGGAGGAGATTGATAAGAACAAAGATAGATAGAAAAGAGGGGGTGCTTCCCCAATAGTTGGACGGTGCAGGAGGCTGCTGGAGCTTGAATGAACGAAGGAAGAATAGCGTCCTCCCGCCTCACTCCGATGCACGTGAGGAAGATCACTTCGAACTCCAAGGATGAGAGACTTGAAATGCTTGAGATGAAAGTTCTCCTTGCCTCGGAGTTGAGTCTCCAATCTGGCAGGGCTTCGCCGTAGTGTGTGGTTGATGCTCAAATCAGTGGCCTTGGGTCTCTATTTATAGGGGGAAAATGCTGAAATCACGTCGGGTACAGTGGACACGATTATAGATGAATCGCGGCGAGGATAATGGACGCGTTTCAGAATTGCCATCTTCGGCAAATAGCGCACCTCTAAATAGCGACGGGATACCCCGTCGCGTTCAGAATTGCCTAATTTCGGTTATAGAAAGCTTGCCAAAAGTGGATATGGAAATGGCCGTCGCGATTCAAAAATTCCTAAATTCGCTCAAAAAACTTGCTAAAACTGGATATGAAAATGAGAATCGCGACGGCATAGGCCGTCATAATTTAGAAATGGCAATAAGCGTAATAAGGAAACTTTGAATCGCGACACGACCCCCGACGCGTTTAAGAAAGGCGATGTGATATCCCGTCGCGATTCAAAGCAGCCCGCCAGGTCATGTGAATCGATTCACTATTTCTGCCCATAACCTTGAAAACCAGTGGGGAAGACCAGAAAAAATGGAAAACAAATTTGGAAAAATCTACATATAATGGGGAAAAACTCTTGCAAGGCAAAAGGGGGCCATTTTTGGCATTACGGCATAATTTGAAATTTGCCCGCTGTGGAGTCAAATTCGCGTGTCTACAGACACTTGTGCGTGTTATCCCTTGCGAGACTTCGGTTCGATCGCGGGAGGCGGACTTGGATATGGAGCCTTATTGGGCATAAATATCCAGGGCCGTTACAACAAGGGTATTCGCGGAGAAGGCCTTTGCCATGCCTTCGGAGGCTCACTTGGAGGCGGCTTTGGAGCGCCTCCGGGCAAGTCCTTTGACCAGGGTCTTGCCCTCCTACCCACCACCGAGCAGCTGGAGGTGCTCATGTGGTGTCGAGGGGAAGCCGCAGAGAAGCAGAAGATGTGTGCAGAGGGAGGCACAACATCCTCGGAAGCAGAGAGCCCCAATGTCGATGAGCTCGCCCGTAGCATCGTGCTGTCAGTGGTGGCGCTGCGGAAGCTGGCCATGCGGGAATAGCTTCAACAAATCTTCTGGGATGCCGAGGTTATGGCTTCGACAGAACGTGAGGAGCAAAGTTGTCGCCACGAAGCCGACCAGCAAAAGGAGATTGACGACCTCCATGCTGCGCTAAAGGCTTCCGAGCTGAAGCTCGCTACTTCCGGGGCTGAGAAGGCTGATGTCACCGCGGTGCTTCACGAAGCTGAAGCTCGGGGCGTTGCTGCGTACAAGGCTCGCCGGAGTTCCAAGAGGAATTGGAGCAGTATGGCGCGGCTTGCTACGAGGTCGGCCTTGAGGTTGGTGATCCGAGGCCGTCACCACGCCACGGTGGAATATGCCCAAAAGAGTATGACAGAACGCTTTGTCCAGGCCCGTTAAACCAGTAACGTGCTTGACCCGAGTTCGTCTCCGGTGAACAGGCCGAAGCCTCGCGAGGGATGCCACACACTAGTCCGTGTGAAAACACAAGGAACACACCATTGCATTTATAATATACAAGATTTTACATAGCCAACCTCAAAAGAAATAAAGGAAAGTACACAAGCCTGGGCATACCCCAAGGTACAATAGGTACAACTGAAGAAAGAAAAACTACACTGCTGGAGGTGCTGGGCCAACACCGCTACGTCGCGGCTCCGAACTGGACGACGGTAGAGAAACCTCCTCCTCGCCCTCGCCTGTGGGGAGTAGGGGTGAGCCTCGCTAGTCACTGGCTCAGTAGGGAACTCCCCCAACACCGAGCAAACCAAACAAGTGCGAAAGCAGTAAACTATGCTAGCAATTTATAGCACAACTACAGGATATTAAAGCTATAAACAAACTCACCGCTAGCCGACTGCGTAAAACAGCTGTAATAAATAAACGGAAAAACTCCAACACGTGTACGAGCTACGGTAGAGACCGCCACACTCGAGCCACGTAGACTGGTTCGCGACACCAGCAACAGACTCGGACAAACTAACACAGGTCTACCTCTCAGTCTCGCAGCCACGGACGAAAGGTCCAGCTGCCGCTCCACGTGAAAAAGACAAGCAACTGTGGAGACCAACTAAACACCACCACCTGCGGACCACACGGTCGCAGGCCCATGCCTGGCACCTCTAGAGACCCTGGCCTGGGCTCGCTAGAGTGAGGCACTGGAAAAGGACTAGTTGGGGACCAGTGTCGACAACTGGTGTCCGTACCCCCAACTAAGAGTGCGCTACAAGTGACTAAAAACAAACTCAAGAGTCACTGTCCCACTGTCGTCTTTCCTCACCAACCGGACGTACAACTCAAACTAAGGAGTGAGGGTGTCCAGGTCAAAGACACAAACCTCGACAGAGAACCTGGGGCACCCAACTGAAGAGGTAACCACGGTAGGCGTCTAGTACCTGACACGCACAGAAACCACGTGCGCACCGCATAAACCACGTGAAACCTCATGTAAACCTCAGTACTGACGGTCCACAACACGTGAAAACCACCTGCCTCATATGAACACTATGTCCACAGGAAAATACTAGCTAGCTACGTAACCTGTGAGCTAGCCTCGTAAACCATGCGCTTCCCAGAGCGCCACAAGTGCCAATGCACTGCTCACTAACACTGAGCGTACCGATAACGATAATCGGATAGTCACATGCATAAACCATGCACAAACAGGGCCTCTCGGCCAAGTCGCGACAACCCATTGGGTCACCTTCAGAAGGCGTCGCCACGACATGTCACCTTCAGATCTAGAACGCGACGTACTTGCATGTCGCCTCCTGATCCTTAACGCGTCACATCGTTGTGTCGCGTTCAGACGCGACATAGGGACCCGTCGCCTTATCAGGCGGGAACCCTAATCCGGGCTCTCTCCATGACAGCCCATTCCACACCATACAAACCACCCTTAATCTTCGTTTTCATGCTTTTGTGAATACTTAAGCATGCTATCTATTGTTAGAAACGCATTAAACTGATTGGAACCCTATCCCATGCAATTACACCCAAAAAAAGGGAAAAGTTCACCTACCTTCGCGAAGAACGAGTTATGCAGTGATCTCCCGGCGTTTCCCCTGCTTCTCTCGGACTCCTTGCAGCGAGGACACGCCGAAGACGCCGAAACCCAGCTGAAATCGCCACAGCTCCTCCCCCTGGCCGAGCAGAACTCTTGCGCGTTCTGCTTGGCTGGGGTTATTTAAAAACCTGCAACGGTTCGGAACGCGACGCATCGTGGCGCCGTGATCAGGTCGCGACGGACCTGAGCGTCGCCTTCCAACGCCCGCTGCCCTGAGCGCTACACGTGGCGCACATGCAGACGCTCAACACTTCAAGACGGAACATGAACGCGACTGCCACCTCTGTCGCGTTAAGAACGCGACCCACCTTCGCCGCGATGACAGGCTGAGCAATCTAGGGTACTGCAGGCCCAAAACGTCGGCCCAGTAAGCCCCAGAAAACACACACACACACGGCACACAAGCCACATTGGCCTCACATTGGCCACCACAAGCGCTAAACACACAATCCACGAGGATCCAAAAAATGCGCGACGTTACATTACTATAATCTAAAAAGAAATTTCGACCTCGAAATTCATAACATAATTCACATACAATAAACACATACATTTACAAATACTATCATCTAAAAAGATTTAAAACATTACTCGAACAAGTAAGGATATCCTTTAGCCATTTCGTCGGCTAACTCCCAGGTATCCTCACCACCCAGCCTATTTTCCCATCTGACTTTAACTAACTCAATTTCTTTATTTCGCAACTTTTTCGTCTTGCGACCAGTAATTTGTACCAGATATTCTGGCATGGACATGTCCGGTCTCAAATCACTTTTGATAACTGATTATTTGCGCTGGGTCCTCAATACACTTCTTTAACATAGAGACATGAAAGATATCATGAACATCTGCAAAATCTGCTGGCAAATCCAATCTATAAGCTGTCTCCCCATTCTTTCCAACACCTGGAAGGGACCTACATATCTCGGACTCAATTTTCCCTTCTTACTGAACTTACTATACCTTTGCTAGGAGAAATTTTAGAAAAACATAATCTCCAACTTCAAATTGAAGTGGCCTTCTCCGATTATCAGCATAACTTTTCTGCTTGCTTTGAGCTGTTTGCAATTTTTCCTTAATAAACTTTACCAATCTGTAGTTTGCTGAACTAACTCAGGGCCCACTAACTGCCTCTCTCCCACTTCATGCCAATTTAAAGGTGTTCTACATGGTCTTCCATATAAAGCTTCATACGGTGCCATCCCAAGGCTGGTATGGTAACTATTATATAAGCAATTCCACCATACCCAAATGATGCTCCCAGCTACCACCCCAAACTAAACAACAAGCTCGCAACATATCTTCAATTGTTTGATAGTTCTCTCTGTTTGACCATCCGTCTGCGGGTGGTAAGCTGAGCTATACCTCAACTCAGTGCCTACAACTCTCTGCAGGCTCCTCCAAAAACCTGAAGTAAATCTGGGATCTCTATCAGATACAATTGACTTGGAACACCATGAAGTGGAATAATTCTATCAGCATACACTTTTGCTAATTTATCCACTGGCCAAGACATACTTACTGGCACTAATCTGCATACTTTGTCAATCTGTCCACAAACACCCATATTCCATTATGACTTGATGTTATCTCGGTAGGCCTGCCACGAAGTCCATAGCAATATCATCCCACTTCCATTGCGGAATGGGTAACGGTTGCAATAGACCTCCAGGCTTCTGATGCTCTGCCTTAATTTGCTGACACACAGCACATCTTGAAACAAACTCAGCTATTTCCTTTTTCATATGAGGCCACCAGAAATACTTCCTCAGATCCTGGTACATCTTAGTACTGCCTGGATGGATAGTGTACCGGGATTTATGAGCCTCTTCTAATACTCTCTGCTTCACTTCTCTTTCTGCTGGTACAAATAACCTGCCTCTGAGCCTAACCACACAATTATCATCAAGGTAACCCTTCCATTTTCACAATTTCGGCTAAATTTGCATCTGCTTTCTGAGCTTCAACAATCTGCCAATACAAAGATGGCTCTACAGTACTACTGGCTAGTACTGCCCGTTGCTGACTACTTGGCACGTACAAGGAGTTTTCTGCTATCTCCTCATACAACTTCCATTCTTTAATCATCATGTGACTTACATAAGCCTTCCTACTTAAGGCATCAGCAACAACATTGGCCTTACTCGGATGGTAAGCCAAACTAAAATCATAATCCTTTAAATATTCCACCCATCTACGCTGGCGAAGATTTAAATCCTTCTGAGAGAAGATATACTTTAAACTTTTATGATCTGTAAAAATTTCAAATCTTTCGCCATATAAGTAATGCCTCCACATTTTCAAAGCAAACACAACTGCTGCCAATTCTAAATCATGGGTGGGATAATTCTTCTGCTGGCTTCAATTGCCTGGACGCATAGGCTATCACTTTGCCATGCTGCATTAACACTGCCCAGCCCTCTTCTAGATGCATCTGTATACAACAAATCCACCACTTCCTGCCGTAGTGTCAATATCGGTGCTGTAGTAAGCCTTTTCTTTAATTCCATAAAACTTCTCTGACACTCCCCGGACCACACAAATGGCACACCCTTCCTAGTCAGTCTAGTCATGGGTGTCGCAATCTTAGAAAAATCTTGTATGAAGCGCCTATAATAGCCTGCCAGCCCCAAGAAACTTCTAATCTCTGTAATTGTCTTAGGCACTTCCCACTTCATTACAACTTCCACCTTACTTGGATCGACTGCCACTCCATCTGCCGAGATGACATGACCCAAAAATTGAATTTCCTTCAACCAGAACTCACATTTACTAAATTTAGCAAACAACTGATTATCTCTTAATAACTGAAGAGTAAACCTCAAATGAGCAGCATGCTCCTCTTCAGAAGCTGAATAAATCAAAATATCATCTATAAAGACCACAATGAATTGGTCCAAGTACGGATGAAAAATTTTGTTCATCAGATCCATGAAAGCTGCAGGAGCATTGGTCAGCCCAAACGGCATAACCACAAATTCATAGTGACCATATCGGGTTCTAAAAACTGTTTTATCTATATCCTCTTCTCTGATTCTCAACTGATGGTACCCTGACCTCAAGTCAATTTTAGAAAACACTTGTGCTGACTGCAATTGGTCAAACAAATCATCTATTCTTGGCAATGGGTACTTATTCTTAATGGTCACATCATTCAACTTTCTATAGTCAATACACATTCGAAAGCTTCCATCCTTCTTTTTCACAAATAACACTGGTGCTCCCCACGGGGAGGACTCGGCCTAATGAACCCTTTTTCTAGCAATTCTTCCAATTGCTTCTTCAACTCTTTGAGCTCTGCCGGTGCCATCCGATAGGGTGCTTTAGAAATCGGCATGGTACCCGGCAACAACTCAACAGTAAAGTCCACCTCTCTGTGTGGAGCTAAACCAGGCAACTCATCTAAAAACACATCTGCAAATTCCCTAACCATGGAACTGCCTTCAACTGACTTACTAGTTTCTACCAAACTTACAGAAGCTAAGTAAGCACACACCCCGCATTAATCAACCTTCTAGCTCTAATTGCAGAAATTATAAACTTAGAAGCACAGAAAGGCATACCTTGATATTCAAATACAGAACCATGGGGTGACAAAACCTGATCCTTTTCTTCTGCAATCTAGCATAGCTCCATAGGCCTCAAGCCGTCCATACCCAAAATAATATCATAATCAGTCAATGTAAAGCATATAACCGACCTGGCATCTGGTCCCCTCAAACACAACAGGAGCCTCATCTATATAACACGAGGTGAGCATAAACTCACCAGAGGGAACTTCCACTACTAATTCACATGATTTTTCTTCTAAAGGATGAGCCATACTATTCAGGAATTCTTCAGAAATAAATGAATGCGAGGCACCTGAATCAAATAAAACTTTTGCTGAATATTCATAAATGGGAATAGTACCTTCTATCATATTCGATGCCTCCGCTGGGCACGGGTGATAGCCATAACCGGCTCTACCTCTCTCCTGTAGTGCTCCTCTGCCACGACCTGCCGGTGGCTGCTGAGACTGCTGCGGCTGCTGAAACCTCTACATAACCATATTCCTCGGATAGGGACAATTATGGATCAAATGCCCCGACTGATTGTAGTTAAAACACCTATAGCCTGGTGGAAGGATAGGCTGCCTAGCAGTACTCTGCTGCGACTCCTCCACCTCTGGCTTACCACGACCCTGCTGAATTTGCTGACGACCTCCCTATCCTCTTCCTTTACCTTTAAATGCCTACTTTAATTTCTGGCCCCACTTACCAAAACCAGATGAGGAAGGTCCTGCTGATGCTTTACCCTTACTACACCTGCTGACTGTTGGGGTAGCCGGAAACTACCCGAACCTGACTCGCCCACCAACGAGTCCGAACTGCTCTCTCAAGAGTAGCTGCTCTCTGGGCTGCTTCTTCAACTGATCTACACATTAATGGTATCACTGCAGTCTGCAATTCTGGCCTCAAACCACGGTAAAATATTCAACCATCATAGCATTATCGTGACAACATAGGGTGCATACCTGCTCAGTGCCATGAACCGCATCTGATATTCCAAAACGAAGTCCACCTTGCTGCAAGGTCCTGAACTGCTCCCTTTTTGCCTGCTGCACTTGGAGAGGAAAGAATGTATCATTAAAAACTTCAAGAAATTCAGGCCAGGTAATAGCACCCTCTACTCTGCCTGCAAAGGTGGTCTGCATCTTCAGACGCCACCATTCCTGCACAAATCCCCTTAGCTAAAAGTAGCCAACACAACTCTGTCCACTGCCGGACACCTCATGGTCATAAAGACCCTCTCAATCTCATGAATCCAGTTCTCCGTTGTATCTGGATTCGGCCCACCAGAGTAGGTAGGCGGCTGCAACCTCAAAAACCTTTCAACTTGCACCACTGGCTCTTTTGCCGCAATCACGGGTGGTGATGGTGGTACTGTGCCACAAAAGGTACCTCCACCCCTGGCGGTGGTGGAACTGGGGCCACAGGTACCGCCTCCAATCACTGTGGTACCGGTGCCTGCTGATCCATCCTCATCCGAATATCGGTGAGGCTCTCCCAAATCCTTTCTATCATCCGCTGAGTCGACTCCTCAGGGTCATCTCCTCCACCACCCCAGTCTCTTCTATCGGCCATTACAACTGCCTACACAACAACAAGCCAACCATAGGCAAAACAAGAGTCATTACAAAACCAAGGCCAGCTACCAGCAGTGTATCTAGAAGAAGATATGGCTATGTAACTTCTTAATTCCTTTATATTCACACGGACCTTGCTCTGATACCAACTGTGACGGAACGCTTCGTCCAGGCCGTTAAACCAGTAACGTGCTGACCGAGTCCGTCTCCTGTGAACGGGCGAAGCCTCGCGAGGGATACACACACTAGTCCGTGAAAACACAAAGGAACACACATTGCATTTATAATATACAAGGTTTTACATAGCCAACCTCAAAAGAAATAAAGGAAAGTACAAGCCTGGGGCATACCCCGAGGTACAACAGGTACAACTGAAGAAAGAAAAGCTACTGCTGGAGGCTGAGCCAACACCGCTACGTCGCGGCTCCGAACTGGACGACGGTAGAGAACCTCCTCCTCGCCCTCGCATGTGGGGAGTAGGGGTGAGCCTCGCTAGTCACTGGCTCAGTAGGGAACTCCCCCAACACGAGCAAACCAAACACAAGTGCAAAAGCAGTAAACTATGCTAGCAATTATAGCACAACTACACAGGATATTAAAGTTATAAACAAACTCACCGCTAACCGACTGCGTAAAACGCTGCAATAAATAACGGCAAAACTCCAACACATGTACGAGCTACGGTAGAGATGCCACACTCGAGCCACGTAGACTGGTTCGCGACACCAGCAACAGACTCGGACAAACTAACAAGGTCTACCTCTCAGTCTCGCAGCCACGACGAAAGGTCCAGCTGCCGCTCCACATGAAAAGACAAGCAACTGTGGAGACCAACTAAACACCACCACCTGCGGACCACACGGTCGCAGGCCCATGCCTGGACCTCTAGAGACCCTGGCCTGGGCTCGCTAGAGTGAGGCACTGGAAAAGGACTAGTCGGGGACCAGTGTCGACAACTGGCGTCCGTACCCCCAACTAAGAGCGCGCTACAGTAGGGGTGTAAACGATCCGAGTCGAGCCGAGTTATACTCTGTCGAACTCGAACTCGTTTACTTGACGAGCTCGAACTCGGCTCGAAACTCGTCGAGCTTTTCAATCGCTGTTCGAACTCGACTCGTTAAGAATTTTGGAGCTCGAACTCGACCGATGAACAACTCGTTACATGTAAACAAGCCTGTAAACGAGTTCAGACTCGAATCGAGTTTTCAAACTCGAAATCAAATCTTAAAATTAATATTTAAAAAATTACTTTCTAAAAACGGGATCATTTTTTTTAAAAAACTCGATTAAATTACGAACTCAAATTATCACTTCAATCGAGTTCGAGATCCATGTCAAAATATTTCGCTCATCAACCGAGTTTTTTAAAAAACCCAGACTCATGGCCAAAAAGGCCAAAACCCACACTGCGTATACAGAGGAGGGGTTGGGTCTGCTTTTGTAGAAACGCAGGCAAACTGTATTTTTTTTTATCCGATATGGGACTAATGGAAACGCAAGGTGGGGCGGCCACGCCGGCCAGGCAAGGGAGGGCGAGAGGGCGGAGGGTGCACGGGGTGGGGAAGCGAGGAAGGTCATTGCGGGCACCGCAGACGGCGTCCTGCGTGCCGGCACCGTCGCGTGGGCATCTTCCACGGCGGTTGCCGCCGAAATCACCGGAGAAACCACCATGTTTGCAGCTGTAGCACCCCGGAAATTTTAATTATGTAAAAATTCAAATAAATGGAAATAAATAATTTCCATAATATCGAAGTATTTAAAACATACGTATCATTATCGTATGTGCTAAAACACATCGGAAAAATCCGTAAAAATTATAAAATCAACCCCACACATTATTCCTAAGTGTTCACAAAGAAATTCGTACGATGAAAAATCCAATTTAACCAAGTGTACATCACATGGTGACCGATTATCCAAATTAGGAAACAAGTCGGAAAACTATTAACAACGAAATACGACGCAACCAACAATTTGGTAAAAAATGTTGGAGAGACTTCCAACATTATATATTAATGACCCAATATCTTAATGGGCCAATGAACCACATATGACCAAAAATCCAATAAAGCAAGGAAAAGCATGGAAATTTGTAGCTTAAATAAGCTGAAATTAGGAAGAGGTAATTTGAATGGGATGGGAAGGGATCTTGCAATCTTGGCAACCCAAATTCGCTATCCAACCATGGAGGTTTCTTGATGGCCAAGACTCTCTAAGGAGGGAGATTTCATCAAATTATGGAAAGACACAAACCAATCCCGCAACCCATCTTCCTAGTTACAATAGGACTCCTAAACACCATGGTTGCTTAAATACTCTTCACCAAACCCTAGGGACGAGTTTTAGAACTTGATGGGGTGTGTGGAGGAGCTCTTGGTGGCTGGGGAGCTGTGGAACGACCACAAGAGGCCATCTTCTTTCCCCAGTCGTCTGCTGCGACCTGCACAAACCGTCCCCTTGGAGTCGAGCTAAGGTAGGCCAAACCTAAATCCCATCGTGCAAGGCATATACTGTGACGGACCGGGGTATTTATGCCCATTAAGGCTCCATATCCAGATCCGCTCCCGCGAACGGACCGAAGTCTCGCAAGGGATATCTCACACACGTGTCCAGGAAGAGTATAAAAGACAAACCACAACAAGTATAAGACACAAGAAAGTAATGTGCTCATATCTGTTCACAAATTTGTACAACTGTCCCATTACATTAATACATGTCCAATTAAAAAGAGTACAACTACTTGGGGCATACCCCGAGGGAGCACAAGCTCACACAACACTAACTACTAAACAACTGCTGGTGATACAAGTCTGACACAACGCTGCTGCAAGCCAAAACACTCGGCTAGCCCTGAAAAGAACTGTAGGGGAGTGAGCATCAACAAGTCACTGCTCAGTAGGGGCTTACCCTAACAACATTGTAACCACAAACACCTCAAAACACAATGGGTCTCACTGGCAACAACAATAGCCAAACCATTTCATGCTCACATCATTACAATAAATAACAATTGAACATAATCATGATAATAAACACAAAGTCTCAGAAGGAAAGTAGGACTACAGGACTAATATAATATCATTAGTCAGTCCAACTACTAAAGTGCCTAAACCACAGTCTCACTGGCACATTGCTACAACAACTGGGTGCCTAAGCTAAAGCCACACAGGCAAGTCATGCCAGGCTACAAGCTTCACAGGCGAACCTCAAACACTTGAGTAACAGGACTGCTAACAAAGAGCTGGTCCTTATACTCCAAACCTCACTACGTCGAAAACTACACACAAGGTAACAGGACTGGCTATCACGAAGCCAATCCATAACACACTAAAACTATAATTGGAATCATACCCAAGAAAGGTAAAACTCAACAGTGGAAGGTCTCACGGCCTCCTCGGAGCACAGCTCTACTAAACCACAATATGCCTAGGCCACAAGCCTCATCGGCAAATTACCCACAAATGAAACATAATAATAATCACAAACTAATACACAATAAATTATAAACAAAGATCTACTTAAAACGGATAAGATACAACAAGTGGTAGGTCAAACCTCAAGACTCCACAACACACGAGAGCCTGAAAAGGTTGGTACACAATGTACCACCACAAAACTACAAAGTAACCACAAAGGGTACGAAGGTGGTAAACACACTGAACCCAATTATATTATGCCTTCACTTAGACACAACATTACAGGTGAAACTTAATCGATAAGCACACAAACCATAACTCAGCCAAACTGTGCCAACACCAGGCACACCTCGAAAAGGTCAAACCTCGACCACGAGTCACAAACTCACGAACCACGACAAGTAGCAAAGCACGAGTCGGAAGGGACGACGCCACCACACGGGAACGGTCTACTAGCTGATCAGGCCAGTATCAACCGGACAAGACAACACAAGAACAACCTCTCAGCCTCGCAGTCACGGACGAAAGGTCCAACTGCCGCTCCACGAGAAACAGTCAAACAATGTGGAGACCAACCAACACCACACCTGTAGACACACGGCTACAGGCCCATGCCTGGCACCTCTAGAGTCTCTGTGCCAGAGCACCCTAAAGTGAGGCACGGAAAACAGGACTAGCTGGGGACAGTGACAGTCTACTGGTGTCCGTACCCCCAACTACAGAGCGCGCTACAAGCGACTACACCCACAAACACAAGACACTGCCCTACTGTCGTCTTTCCCTCAGCGGACGTACAACTCAAGCACAGGAGTGAGGTGTCCAGGAAGACGACACACGACCTCAACAGTACAACACAAGTACCGGGACAAAACCCCGAGCACAACAAACACACGTGCCTGGCTCACAAAGAACCTGGGGTACCCGACTAGAGAGGCATTCGGAATAGGCGCCGGACCACCACACTCGGCTAGCACAAACCACGATACTTACACATATAGCCTTTACTTAAATTTCAATATACAAGTGTTAGGATTAGCTTAACATCGGTCACCGTGTGACCCCAAAGCTATCCCACACCAACACATGCCTGAACCACGAACTTGCCTATCATCGGTCACCTCATGACCTCCATGGCTACACACACCACTTAATACATAAATCCATATAATATTATTCGAAAGACAACAACGGACCAGGGCTAGATCGGTGTGGACCTTCCATGCCCAAACACCACAAAGTCATGGCTAGCTCACACAAGAACATCACTGCCCAGTTACTACGACAAATCATAAGAATACATTACGACAAAGTGTGTAATATACACACACTCAAACCACGTAGACAACACGTGTATAATACACCCTGGTTGGGTACCACATGTCAGTCACGAATACCTCATGTCCAACACATGGACAACATACTCACATACTTAAACCACTACGTACATTACACAACATTCACGTAAAACATGCCCATTACATGAGCAGCATGCTCCAAGAGCATAACAAGTGTACTGGCTCACACCGGTCATCGCCATGCACACACAAACACGCATTATTCATAACCAGAAAAGCTACGTAAACCACACTGCATGAATACATGCACAAGTTGGCGGCAACATCGACTGCGCTTATAGGAAGTAGACGGCAAGCGATCTAGCCGTTTATATTCCGGCTGATGAGCTTGGTGACAAGCGATGTTGACGCCAAGTTCTTCGGCCACTAACCTGCAGAAAACCCTAAACCGAATCTACAGGTTTTCCAACCGTTTAAACCACGGTAAAACATACAGTAATAATTCCTCTAAACATCCATGCACCATATTTAAACCAAAACACATGTTTTACTACCTAAAATTCATCAAACCACCCATTATCCCGCATGGTACATCTTAATCCGAAAATACATAAACATGCTGATTCATGTGGTTAAGTCGTGTTTAATGATCCTAAGGAGTTAACAGGGTTCATCCCCTACCTCAGAACACGCTAAACCCTCCGAATTCTCCCGAACCACGCCAAACCCTCCGCGAGCTCCCACGGAAATTGCACCACGCCACGGCGTTTCCTCGCGCAAATGGCGATGCCAAGCGTCGCACGATCCTCCAACTAGCCTTCAGTACCTGTAGAAGCTTTAGAACACGGGGGCAACAAGCTGGGGCAAGGGGAAGAGAGAACAGGTGGAAAAACCTGCTCTCGGGTGACCCTATAACCTGCAGAATTCTCAGGTTGGCGTCAACCCCTCTGCCCGCCAAAGACAACCGCCACACTAAACGTCCACATCCCCTGCCGCCAAGTTCATGAAGTCAACGGCCACTTACCTGGACGCCAACAAGTCAACGACCACCCTGGCCGCCAACTCCTACTCAACTGCAGCAGGTCCTATTTCATTTCGGGACCTAACCTGCACCACACCTACACACACCACGCGACTACACACACTGGCCTACAACACCATTACAACCACAACACACACGATCCAAAAGGATCCAAAAATAAGCGACGTTACATATACCCCTAGAAAGAGGGTCAAGTCTACGTTCTACCCAAGTGGAATGCCCAAATTCCATGCAGTATACACAGACTATTAAGCGTTCTACAAACAGTGGTCTGAACACGGGATTTCTGAAGAATGAGACTCATCAACCCAAAAGGTAGGTTTTCTCGGGCCAAACCTTAGCTTATCTTATACCAATGTGTAGAGAATCAAGTTAACTTTCATTTCCCACTGGTTTCATCGAATTCCAATGAGTAGATTTTGAATTATAAGCGTTTTGCCAAAGTCGCGCACTGTTAGGGCTTTTCCCATTCTTTATATGTTGCATGCGATTTGAGACCGAATTAGAGCAAACCCACACCATGAAACGTTGTTCTGATAGTTGTGCTCGTCATGTTTGTGTTGAATGTTTTGTCTAAATGTCATTAGTTAGAGAGTTATAAGCGTGGCAAGAGGGTTGCTGCATGAAACTATGTTTCAGGTTACACTTGGTGTAACGTCGCGTGCTTTTCGGATCCATGCGGATCTTATGAATTGTGGTTGTGGCGGCCGTTGTAGGCCAATGTGAGTTGAATGTGTGGAATGCATGGTGTGATTGTGTGGTTGGAGCAGGTGAAGAGCAGGGGTGGGTTCTGAAATGAAACAGAACCTGCTGTGTTCTGTCTGAGTTGGCGGCCAAGGGGTGGTCGTGGACTATTGGCGTCCAGGTTATGACGTTGACTTCTTGAACTTGGCGGCAGTAGTGGTGGACGTTTAGTCTGGCGGTGCTTGTAGGCGACATGGGGGTTGACGCCACCTGTCAGTTCAGCAGGTTATAGGCTCACCCGAGGGCTGTTCTCTCAGCTCACTCCCATTCCCTCTTGCCCCAGCTTGCTGCCCCCGAGTCTTTGAAGCCTCCAACAGGTACGAGGAGTGGTTGGATGATCGTGGGACGCGCGGCGTCGCCGAATTGCGCGAGGGGAAACGTCGCGGCGTGGAGCAATTCGCGTGGGAGCTCGCGGAGGGCTCGGCGTGAACAACGGGGGGATTGCAGGAGATTCTAGCGCGTTCTGAGGTAGGGGACGAACCCTGGTAGCTCCATAGAAACATTAAAATACATCATAACTACTTGAACCAGCATGATAATGCATGTTTGGATAAGTTGCACCATACGGGATAATGGGTGGTTTGAGTAGTTTAATGTACGAAGCATGTTATAATGGGTTATATTGGGTATTAGCATGCTAAAGGAATTGCATTTGCATGTTTTTCAGTAGTTAGAACAGTTAGAAAGCCCGCAGAACCGGATTAGGGTTTCTGCAGGGTTTATGGCAGAAGAACTTGGCGTCAACATCGCTTGTCGCCAAGATCCTCAGCCAGGAGGTTGACGGCCAAGGACCTTGCCGTCTACTTCCTGTAAGCGGCAATCGATGTGGCCGCCTATTATATATGAACAGAAATGGCTATTTATGGTGTTTTATCGATAATGCGTGAGTGTTAACATATGAGGTGCATTGAGTGCACTTGGTTTACGTGTTAGCATACAAGATATGATGTTAGTTGTTACTTTGGTGACTGCGCGTTGTGTACGCGTGTCAGTTGGGTTCACGTGTAGTGGACCAGTGGATTTGTGGTTTACATGAGATTTCACGTGGTTTGTGTGTGACGTGCACGTGGTTTTGTGTACGTGGCAAGTAGTACGACGCCTACCGTGGTTACCTCTCCAGTTGGGTGCCCCGGGTTCTTTGTGAGCCAGGCTGTTAGCTCGGGGCCGTCCCGGTACTTGTGTTGTGCCGTCGAGGTCTGTGTCGTCTGACCTGGACACCTCACTTGTGTTGAGTTGTACGTCCGGCTGAGGGAAAGACGACAGTGGGACAGTGACACTTGAGTTTGTTTTTAGTCACTGTAGCGCGCTCGTAGTTGGGGTTACGGACACCAGTAGTCGACACTGGTCCCCAGCTAGTCCTTTTCCAGTGCCTCACTCTAGCGAGCCCAGGCCAGGGTCTCTGGAGGTGTCAGGCATGGGCCTGTGACCGTGTGGTCAGCAGGTGGTGGTGTTTAGTTGGTCTCCACAGTTGCTTGACCTTTTTACGTGGAGCGGCAGCTGGACTTTCGTTCGTGGCTGCGAGACTGAGAGGTAGACCTGTGTAGTTGCCGAGTCAGTTTCTGGTGTCGCGAACCAGTTCATGTGGCTCGTGTTGGCTGTCTCTACTTTGGCTTGTACACCTGTTTGGGTTTGCCGTTTAGTTACTACAGTTGTTTCTCGTAGTCGGCAGACGGTGAGTACCTTTACAGCTTTACTTACCTGCTTAGCTGTTATATAAATGTTATTGGTATTGTTTACTGTTTCATACTGTGGTTGTGGTTTGTTCGGCTTTGGGGGAGGTCCCTACTGAGCCAGTGACTAGAAGAGGCTCACCCCTACCCCACAGGTGAGAGCGAGGAGGACGTCTCTCGACCGACGTCCAGTTCAGGGCCGCGTCGTAGCGGTGCAGGGTCAGTACCTCCAGCTGCGTAGTAGTAGCTCCAGCAGTGTTGTGCAGTGTTGTGTAGTGTTGTGTAGATTAGATAGTTATTTACTTCTTCTGTTGTACCTCGGGGTATGCCCCAGGCTCTTGTACCTCTTTCAGTTTTGTGGAAATTTGGCTATGTAAACTTGTGAAATATATATAAAATGTGGTGTGTTCCTTTATGTTTTCACGGACTGTGGTTTGGTATCCCTTGCGAGGCTTCGGCCCGTTCGCGGGAGGCGGACTCGGATCAAGTACGTTATCGGTTTAACGGGCTTGACCGAGGCATTCCGTCACACTTGGCTTTTACGTTTGTGTTTGACTTGATTAAAGCCTGTTGAAACCATCATTATTTTCTAATTCCGATTTACTGGAAGCACCCTTGCATGTCTAGGTGGTTTAAAAACCAGTTTCGTGATTTTCATGCACTGTACAATTTGTCTTAATTTTAGAACAACCCTGTGTCAAAATAAAGAAAGTTTGGTCCGTAATCCAAAGCACTGTCATTCTCTGTCGGACGCAGGCCAAGGACCTGAGAACGCGACGGCTCGATAGGCCGCATTCTCAGGCAGATAGCGACAAGCATTCCGTCGCGAACTGATCGCGAGAAACAACCGTCGCTACCTGTGACAGCCCTGTCGCCTTCTTCATATGCACCCGTCGCGATCTCAGGATTTTTACATGAAACCACATGTTTTCTTGCAAATCTTACCGCATATACCGAGGTCTGTTTAACATGATATTTATTGTGTAAGTTGCATGTCTTGGGTCTGATCATTACATGATATCTACTTAATGGCTTAAAAGTGTTTAACCCATTTAAAAAGCTTTAAGTACACGAACATTATTTAATTGCCTTTCTTAATGACTGTTGATTAACTATTGAACTGTTCTAGCTTCTTAAAATGATGAATTGTATCTTAAAATCTTGCAATCCATGTTTCGTTAAGTGCATAGTTTCATTGCATGCTATCATGTAAGTGTTTTCCGCGAGTTTGAGACCGATGGATTGTGGATTGAGATGCGTACATCACTACACACTTGCACTGTTAGGTAGCCCTTTCTTGGGATTTGGAAGCTCTCTACCGGTCATTCCGAATCGGTAGACTAGTGACCTTTTCTCCAAGGCCTCCGTAAATCTCCTCTGACCATGGTTCCAACATGGCCGACGAGTGGTTGTACCATTGAAGTTCCCCGAGATAGCGTGCACTCCTTTCTCTCTTGTTCTCGTGAGTGTGATTGACAATCTAGACTAAAGCCATAATGTAAAGATTTAACTAAAGTACAAATCGTACGTTATGCTGCCCAATTTATCTCTTGACCATTGTTCTCATGAAATCATGTTCGATTTATATTACTTATTCTCATCATCATCATGAACATGACATTACACATGCTTACTTATTGAAACTCTCATTGGCCATTATTAATGACTGTGGGTATCTACATTTAAAATTTACATGAGATTGCTGACCGGGCATGCGTGTGTCCAAGGGCTCCAGTCTAGCCCCAATGACGGAGAGTCGTAAATATAAGTTAACCATGGGGTATAATGATTACTGGCGTTGCATCTGCGCTGGGAGTCTTGCTTGATTGTTGAATGATAGATACAATAACCACATACACGTGTCCTGGTGTACATTCTTGATGGATCTTTTCGGTGTACATTAGTGTCTACGTGCCTGATTAGTGTTACATTATCATGCTCGTACATTCTTGCTTGCTTGCTTGCGTGATATGGCCATCCTGCATTTAATGCAATTAGTGATATCTTGCGTTCTTGACATCAAGTGAAATCTTGCGTGCTTGTACAAAGTGATCTATTGCTAGTTCTATCTTGTCATCTTGTTCACAAATCTTGTTCTATCATAATCACTCTCTCTAGCTTGTTCATGTATCATGTTTTAATGAGTTTTATTCGTACATGCATATCATGACATTTCATGTGCTTACCTAGTTCTAAAATGTTAATCACTATATCATTGCCCGCACATTGAGATATAAATCCTACTGGGTTAGTTTGCTCATCCCCTACTTTTAACCAATCTAGGTGACTATGAAGTTCAAGAGGAAGAGCAAGTCGAGGATGGGAATGCGTCCGAGTGATGAGCGTTCCAATTATGAGTCTATCTATAGTTAGTTTATTTGAGTGTTAGATTCATGTAGTAGGAAGTGAGGAATAGAATGTACTTTTCCTTTTTATTGAGTCTTAGTCCTGTAATAGTTTCCATTTGGAATACAATGAGTTGAGATTTTAATAAAAGATTAGTTGAGTTCAACATTTGGGCCCTATATGATGTTGTGTTGATACACATTTAGTGCGTGCTAGCTAGAGGCTTATTTGCCGACTGTTCACGTCTCGGGATATCGACTCGATTATATTCGCATTTAATTAATAATATCCACTGCGTAATTCTCGGGACGTGACAGTTTAGTGGTATCAGAGCTAGGAATACCAAATAGGATATGTCTCAGGAATAGGAGATACTATGGAACCTAGGTCATGGAAATTAAATACAGTACCTGGTGAGAATGGGTAGAGACTGGGAATATGATAGAATTAACAAAACACTCCTACCCATTGACTCTTATAAGTATCTAGAGACATTAATTGGTTTCCATCCTTTTCTCAGGAACCCTCATAACTCTCACTCAACTGCAATGGCTCGCAACCAGTGGCAAGCTATGCAAGAACCGTGGCTGGATTGACTCAGGCATTACAAAATGTAGTTCAGGCTGGAAATCAGGCTGGAGCTGCAAGGATGGAGCCGGTGATCTGCACCGGAATTTTAGGAGTTTAAAACCCTCCTCGTTTCTCTGGATCCCTGATCCGACGAGGCAGAAAACTGGCAGGAGGAGATAGAAAGGATCTTCCAAGTCATGCAATGCACTAACAGGGAAAGGTGGTACTGGCCACTTTCCAATTCACTAAAGATGCTCGAGCATGGTGGAAGGCCACCTCGGCCCACCTGCCTAATGTAGCGAACTGGAGTGGGCCGGATTCCTGGAGATATTCCGGGAAAAGTATTTCTCTGAGAGAGTCAAGGAGAAGAAAGAAGGCAGAGAGTTTGCCACACTGAAACAGAGAGGAATGTCGTGGCTGAGTATGAGGCTCAGTTCGCGCGTCTGGCTGTGTATGCCCCCACTTGGTGGGAACAGAAAGACTTAAGGCAAATCGGTCATGGATGGGCTCAGGCCCATGTTCATTGAAAGGCTCGGACCACACAATATTCAAACTTACACTGAGATGGTCCAAAGAGCTCAGCTGGTAGAAGACACCATGGCCAAAGTAGGGGCATGAGGGGCAAGGACAACTCCAAGCCGGTCTTCGTCAAGAAGGGAGCACCTAATATTGCTCCAACTTTTCGTAACAACAACGTCAACAACAACAACAAGAGGCCGAATGTCGGAAGAGATGGCTGGAGACAAGAGTCAAAATGGAAGGTAGGCAGTTGATTGAAAACTGCAAATTCTGTGATAAACCAGGGCACCGAGCTGAAGAATGCTGGAAGAAGCTTGGGGCATGCTTGAGATGTAGGGGTCGTGACCACCGTATTCCTGACTGTCCAATGAGAAGGACCAACCAGGCAGAGCTCCGAATGTACCACGACGTCAGGGACTTAATGCGGTCGTAGAAGCTGACCTACCCGAGGAGGGGGTATGGTGGAAGGTACCATTTCCATACACTCTCAACCTGCATTTGTGCTTATTGATACTGGAGCTGCATATTATTTATTTCCACCACATTTGCTGCAACTCTACCTGTCAAACCTGTACCCTTGAAATCCAAGATCACTGTAGCCTCTCCACTAGGCTCAGAATCTGAACTCACTCACTACTTGCCGAAATGTTAAAACTATAATTGGAGGACACAACCTCCCTGCGAACTTATCGTAGACATGAAGGCGATGTAAACTGTCGCCATAGGAGGGTCACTTTTAAAAGACCAAACCTTCCAACTCTATCACTACTTGGCACCCGTTATCACAAACACCTATCTTGATATCCTCCTAAAGGCTTCTAAGCTGATCAACCAGGGTTGTGATGTTTTCCTAGTTTCCGTCTTGGCAACTGAAAAGAAGAAACCAACCCTAGAAGACATTCCAATAGCCAGGGACTATCCTGATGTATTCCAGAGGAATTACCTGGTATACCACCTGAGCGGGAGGTAAATTACCATTGAGTTACTCCCTGGGGCAGCCCTGTTTCAAAAGCCCCGTATCGCATGTCCTCTGTTGAATTGCAGGAGTTGAAGAGACAGATCCAAGAATTGCTAGATCAGGTTTTATCAGGCCTAGCACATCCCCGTGGGGAGCGCCAGTGCTATTGTCAGGAAGAAGGACGGGACAATGAGGCTATGCATTGATTACCGTCAGTTGAACCAGTTGACAATAAAGAATAAGTATCCACTGCCCGCATGACGAGTTGTTTGACAGATCTCCGGTGCACAAATTTCTCCAAGATAGATCTAAGATCAAGGTTTAACACCCATAACTAGAATAAAGGATGAGGAACACTGAAGGTTGCTTGCAAGTGCTCAGAGATAATCAACTCTATGCTAAACTTAGTAAGTGTGAATTCTGGATGGAGGAAGTGTCTTTCCTTGGTCACATCATATCCAAGGAGGGAATCTCTGTGGATCCATCTAAAGTGGAGGCGGTAAAAACTGAGAAAGCCGACAACTGTGTCGGAGATTAGAAGCTTTCTGGGTTTAGCCGGTTATTATCGTCGCTTCATTAAAGATTTCTCAAAGATAGCTGTACCATTGACCAGGCTTCCAGGAAGGAGAATCCATTTGCATGGACTGATGAATGTGAAGAAAGTTTCAGGGCATTGAAGGAGCACCTTACCTCAGCACCCGTACTGACACTGCCAGTTGCTGGGGGTAGTTTTGAAGTATACACCGATGCATGGGATCGGCCTAGGCTGTGTGCTGATGCAAAATGGGAAAGAATTATATGCTACGCGTCCAGACAATTGAAGAAGCACGAGGACAATTATCCTGTACATGATCTGGAGCTAGCTGTTGTAGTCTTCGCCTTGAAGATATGGCGTCATTATCTATATGGTGAAAATTCATTGTGTTTCTGACCATAAAAGCTTGAAGTATTTGTTTTCTCAGCAGGACTTGATATGAGACAGCGGAGGTGGTTGGAGTATCTCAAAGACTTCGACTTCACGATCCAATATCATCCAGGAAAAGCAATGTTGTGGCAGATGCTCTAAGTAGAAAGCCAATGATCACATTGTCAAGTTTAATGGTGGACGAATGGAAGTTATTAGAGGACTTCGCCAAGTTAAATATTGATGCTGACATCAAAGAGAAGGGATGCCTTGTTGCTAGTGTTAGAGCACAACCTACACTATTGGAGGACATCACAACACTCCAAGACAACGACCCTGGACTTGTGGAGATTAAAGCTAATCTAGACCAGAGGCCGGATTTCTCATTAACTGAAGATGGAAGACTATTGTTCCGGGATCGAGTCTGTGTACCCGACCATGCGGAGACAAAGAAAATGATTATGGATGAGGCTCACAAGACCAGGTATACCATTCATCCTGGAACTACCCAAATGTATCAAGATTTGAAAAGAAGCTTTTGGTGGCCTAATATGAAGAGAGAGGTGGCGGAATATGTCGCCCGATGCTTAACATGTCAAAAGGTCAAGGCGGAACACTTGCGACCCGCAGGTAAACTCAAACCCCTAGAAATCCTGGCATGGAAATGGGAAGGTATAGGGATGGACTTTATTTTCGGACTACCCAAATTTAGAGGTGGATTTGATGGTATCTGGGTTATAGTCGACCACTTAACTAAGTCAGCTCACTTCTTGCCAGTGAAGAATAAGTGGTCAGTAGATTTTCTGGCGGCATTGTATGTGAAGGAAATAGTCAGATTACATGGAGTACCAGTGTCTATCGTGTCTGATAGAGACCCTAGGTTTACATCCCACTTTTGGAAAGGACTGCACTACTCCTTGGGATCTAAACTAAACTTTAGCACGGCTTTCCATCCACAGACAGATGGTCAGACGGAGAGAACCAACCAGGTGATTGAAGATATGCTTAGAGCATGTGTCCTAGAGATTTGGAGGTAGCTGGCATGAACACTTACTCTTGTGGAGTTCGCCTACAATAATAGCTATCAAGCTAGCATTCAAATGGCACCATTTGAAGCATTATGGCAGGAGTTGCCGATCTCCAATATGCTGGTATGAAGTTGGCGAAAAACAAATGCTAGGACCAGAGATGATAAGGGAAACCACAGAGAAGGTAAAGCTTATAAAGAAAGAATGGCAGTGGTGCAGCAAAGACAAAAGGCATATGCAGATAATAGAAGAAGAGACCTGGAGTTTCAGGTTGGTGAACATGTATTCTTGAAAGTGTCTCCAGGCCGTGGGATCAGGCATTTGGCATTAAAGGCAAGTTGTCACCAAGGTTTGTCGGGCCTTTCGAAATCCTTGAAAGAGTCGGCGAAGGTGGCATATCGTCTCTCTTACCACCACAAATGGATGGAATACACAATGTGTTCCACATATCCATGTTGAAAAAGTATGTACGAGATCCGTGGCATGTCATAGAATATGAACTCTGGAATTCAACAAAGACGGGAACTATCAAGGAAGCCAGTTAAGATCGTGGACCAGGAACTGCGCCAACTAAGGAACAAGGTATCCCACTAGTAAGGGTTAGATGGAATCAAGCATGGATGAAGACGACAATGGGAAACCGAGGAAGCAATGCACAAAAATACCCGGAGCTATTCACAAGTAAGTACACCTCACTTGTACAATAACTTTCTATACATGAATTGGGGACCAAATTCTCTTAAGTGGGGGAGGGTGTAGCACCCGGAAATTTTAATTATATAAAAATTCAAATAAATGGAAATAAATAATTTCCATAATATCGAAGTATTTAAAACATACGTATATTATCGTATGTGCTAAAACAACGAAAAATCTGTAAAAATTATAAATCAACCCCACACATTATTCCTAAGTGTTCACAAAGAAATTCGTACGACGAAAAAAATCCAATTTTAAACCAAGTGTACATCACATGGTGACCGATTATCCAAATTAGGAAACAAGTCGAAAACGTTAACACGGAAATACGACGCAACAAAAATTTGGTAAAAATGTTGGAGAGACTTCCAACATTATATATTAATGACCCAATATCTTAATTGGCCAATGAACCACATATGACCCAAAAATCCAATAAAGCAAGAAAATGCATGGAAATTCGTAGCTTAAATAAGCTGAAATTAGGAAGAGGTAATTTGAATGGGATTGGGAAGGGATCTTGCAATCTTGGCAACCCAAATTCGTGCATACTGACACCCATGGAAGGCTTGATGGTCAAGACTCTCTAATGGAGGAGAGATCATCAATTATGGAAAGACACAAACCAATCCCGCAACCCATCTTTCCTAGTTACATAGACTCCTAAACACCATGGTTGCTTAAATACTCTTCACCAACCCTAGGGATGAGTTTTAGAAACTTGGGGTCGTGTGGAGGAGCTCTTGGTGGCTGGGGAGCTGTGGAACGACCACAAGAAGGCCATCTTCTTCCCCGTTCGTCTGTTGCGAACCTGCACAAACCGTCCCTTGGAGTCGAGCTAAGGTAGGCCAAACCTAAATCCCATCGTGCAAGGCATATACCCCTAGAAAGAGGGTCAAGTCTACGTTCTAACCCAAGTGGAATGCCCAAATTCCATGCAGTATACATGGACTATTAAGCGTTCTACAAACAGTGGTCTAAACATGGAATTTCTGAAGAATGAGACTTCATCAACCCAAAAGGTAGGTTTTCTCGGGCCAAACCTTAGCTTATCTTATACCAATGTGTAGAGCATCAAGTTAACTTTCATTTCCCACTGGTTTCATCGAATTCCAATGAGTAGATTTTGAATATAAGTTTTTGCCAAGTCGCGCACTGTTAGGGCTTTTCCCGTTCTTTATATGTTGCATGCGATTGAGACCGAATTAGAGCAACCCACAACATAAAAGTTGTTCTGATAGTTGTCCTCGTCATGTTTTGTGTTGAACGTTTTATCTAAATGTATTAGTTAGAGAGTTATAAGCGTGGCAAAGAGGGTTGCTGCATGAACTACGTTTCAGGTTACACTTGGCTTTTACGTTGTGTTGACTTGATTAAAGCCTGTTGAAACCATCATTATTTTCTAATTACGATTTATTAGAAGCACACTTGCATGTCTAGGTTGGTTTAAAACTGGTTTCGTGATTTTCATGCACTGTACAATTTGTTCTTAATTTTAGAACAACCCTATGTCAAAATAAGGAAAGTCTGGTCCGCAATCCAAAGCACTGTCCTTTCTCTGTCGGACGCAAGCCAAGGACCTGAGAACACGACGTCTCGAATAGACGTGGTTCTCAGGCAGATAGCGACAAGCATTCCGTCGCGATCTGATCGCGACCGAACCACCGTCGCTACTGCTGACAGCCCTGTCGCCTTCTTCATATGCACCCGTCGCGATTTGCCTGCCTGATCAGACAAGCCTGTCGCGATCCTTACAAGGCACTGTGCGTTCTGATCTGACCCCGTCGCGACCCACTGGGGTCCGTCGCGATCTCAGGATTTTTACATGAAACCACATGTTTCTTGCAAATCTTACCGCATATGCCGAGGTCTGTTAACATGATATTTATTGTGTAAGTTGCATGTCTTGGGTCTGATCATTACATGATGTCTACTTAATGGCTTAAAAGCGTTTAAACCATTTAAAAAGATTTAAGTACATGAACATTATTCTAATTGCTTTCTTAATGACTGTTGATTAACTCTTTGACTTCTAGCTTCTTAAAATGATGAATTGTTATCTTAAAATCTTGCAATCCATGTTTCGTTAAGTGCATAGTTCATTGCATGCTATCATGTTAAGTGTTTTTCCGCGAGTTTGAGAACCTATGGATTGTGGATTGAGATGCGTACATCACTACACACTTGCACTGTTAGGCAGCCTTTCTTGGGAATTTGGAAGCTCTCTACGGTCATCGAATCAGTAGACTAGTGACAGTTCTCCAAGCCTCCGTAAATCTCCTCTGACCATGGATTCCCACATGGCCGACGAGTTGGTTGTACCATTGAAGTTCCCCGGAGATAGCGTTCACTTCCTTTCTCTTTGTTCTCGGAGTGTGATGACAATCTAGACTAAAGCCATTAATGTAAAGATTTAACTAAAGTCAAATTGTACATTATGCTGCCCAATTTATCTCTTGACCATTGTTCTCATGAAATCATGTTCATTTATATTACTTATCTCTATCATCATCATGAACATGACATTACACATGCTTACTTATTGAAACTCTCATTGGCCATTATTAATGACTGTGGGTATCTACATTTAAAATTTTACATGAGATTGCTGACCGGGCACGGCGTGTGTCCAAGGGCTCCAGTCTAGCCCAATGACGGAGAGTCATAAATATAATGTTAACCATGGGGTATAATGATTACTGGCATGCATCTGCGCTGGGAGTCTTGCTTGCTTGTTGAATGATAGATACAATACCACATACACGTGTCCTGGTGTACATTCTTGATGGATCTTTTCTCGGTGTACATTAGTGTCTACGTGTCTGATTAGTGTTACATTATCGTGCTCGTAGATTCTTGCTTGCTTGCTTGCGTGGTATGGCCATCCTGCATTTAATGCAATTAGTGATATCTTGCGTTCTTGACATCAAGTGAAATCTTGCGTGCTTGTACAAAGTGATCTATTACTAGTTCTATCTTGTCATCTTGTTCACAAATCTTGTTCTATCATAATCACTCTCTCTAGCTTGTTTCATGTATCATGTTTTTATGAGTTTTACTCGCACATGCATATCATGACATTCATTGTGCTTACCTAGTTCTAAAATGTAATCACTTATATCATTACCCGCACATTGAGATATAAATCCTACCGTTAGTTTGCTCATCCCCTACTTTTACCCAATCTAGATGACTATGAAGTTCAAGAGGAGGAGCAAGTCGAGGATGGGAATGTGTTCGAGTGATGAGTGTTCCAATTATGAGTCTATCTATAGTTAGTTTATTTTGAGTGTTAGATTCATGTTGTAGGAAGTGAGGAATAGAATGTACTTGTCCTTTTTATTGAGTCTTAGTCCTGTAATAGTTTCTATTTGGAGTACAATGAGTTGAGATTTGAATATCCGCTGCGTAATTCTCGGGACGTGATAGCAGCGTTGCATTTCATCCACTGGGGCCGCTGCCGCCCCCTCCATTTTCGCGCTGGTAGCTCCGTCTGACACTGACGGGGTGTCTGCAGTGGTCGTCGGAGGAGGCAGCGGGGGAGGAAGCTTGAACCGCCGCCGGAGCACGCACCTGCACAGCCCTGTCGCGGCGTCGCGAGGAAGAAGAAGAAGCCGTGGTGCCTTTGAACCTTGGAAAACCTATTTTTATACATATACTCTTATTCAATTGATATATTAAAAATCAGATTTCTATAAATACTTTATTTATATAATTTGTACATATACCCTCTAATGTTTAGTCTTTTATATTTAATTCCTCAAAAACATTTCATAATTTAATAATAACTCTATAAAAATAACAAGTTAACATTGCTTTAATAATAAATATTTAAATAAATTGTTAACGAGTATTTAAATGAAGTCTTAACGAGTATTTAATCGAGTTCTTAACGAGTAATTAAACGAGTTGTTCACGAGCATAATCGAGTCGAGCTCACATGTGTTCAGACTCGACTCGTTTATGACCCGAGCTTTTTTTTGTTCAAACACGGCTCGTTAATTAAATAAACGAGCCGAACCGAACTTTTATCGAGCCGAGTATCGAGTTACTCGTTGAACGTATCAACTCATTTACACCCCTAGCTACAAGTGACTAAAAACAAACTCAAGAGTCACTGTCCCACTGTCGTCTTTCCCTCAGCCGGACGTACAACTCAA